>CM035623.1:119506666-120706666 GCA_020496765.1 Gossypium stocksii | reverse complement strand
TTGTGGCATGTGGTGGCTTTAACTGAAAAAAATTAGGGGCAATTTAACTTTAATGGTCAACCATTAAAGTACCCAATTAAGTGCCAAAAAAAGGATTTAATTGTTTTTTCGAAAAAGTTTGAAAGCCTTTTTGATGCATTTGAAAGTTTAAGTACCTAATTGAGTGCAGAAAAAGAACAAGGACTTAATTGCTTTTTTTGAAAAAGTTTGAAAGTCATTTTGATGCATTTAAAAGTTCAAGTATCTAATTGAGTGAAAAAAAAAAGAACAATGACTTAATTGCTTTTTTTTTTTTTAAATTTGAGGGTTTTTTATACCCTTAAGCACTTTAATCATAAAATAAATGTTTAGACTTAGGATGCCTTTGAATAGGCGATGCGTTAACCTTTAATAAAGTTAAAAACAACAGTGACAGTGAAATTAACTACTATAACTATGAGATAAAAAATTTCACTACACCACAATCACCGCCCAACTAAAAGGATCCTTAATCAAACATGTGTATAGAAGAACATAACAACATATGAAAAACTGTAGGTAATGTTAATGTTAGTCTTGATTGTTACTAGAAGAAACTCCAATTAGAAAAAAAAAAAAAAAAAAACACTAAAACAACAAACATTTTTTAGACAAGAATATACTGCAAGAGGATGTACTTTGTTATCTTGGACAAGGAAGTAAGAGTTTAAAGAGAAAAGCTAGAGAATTCTTATTTATTGGATAAAAGAATTGTCTGTATGTTTAACTGGAAATGATTCTCAAAAGATAATTTTTGAAAAATGACTTAACTTTTTTTTGCTCCGTCAATTGATTACAAGAGAAGGCTTTTTTGGAAAAGTTAATATTTTATGGTATTTTGATAATTCTATGTAAAATATTTTATGTTGTTTGACAGATTTCTTAAAAATATTTCAGAAAATTTGTTTTTAATGAAACAAACCTATATTTAAGATTTTATTATATTTTCATTGTTTAATTGAGTTTATTTTTTATATATATATATATATATATATTACATTGGCTTTGCATATATTAATAATATTTTATTAAATTTAGGTTCATTATAATGTCATTTTTTAGTTACGTGACTATCAAGTGAGTATTTTTTATTTAAAAATATGACATCAACATATTGAAAAATAAATTTAACAATGCCAACAATTGAACTTGATTTTCAAATCTGAAAAGTAGAGGAACTAAATTCTTGAAAATAAAAGTACAAAGACTAAATTGAAAATTTATGAAGAGTACATAAACTTATGACATATTTTAACCCTTATACTACAAAACATTTATTATTAATATATTTATAATAGTAATAAATATTTATTATTAAAATATTAATTTTGAATATTTTCAATAATATGTGAAGAATATTATTTAAAATTATTATTTTAAAATTTATTATTAAAATATTAAATAATTTATTAAAATAAAAAATTATATTAATAATTTATTTTATGACTAAATATAAATAATTAAATATGTATGTTTTAATAATATTGAAAATATATTATTTTATATTTTAAATATTTTTAAAATTAAAAATAAATTATTATCAATATAATAATATTAAGCTTGATTTAAGTTAATTTTTATATAAAAATAAAATTACTCTTTTCCGGAAAATAACTTACACTTCTCAAAATGGTAGGTCATTTTATAGGAAAATGCAGAAAATATTTTCTATAAAATTTTTTACACGTAAATAAATGAACCCTTATATTCAATTTTTTTATCCTTTTTATAGACTAAATAATGAATGGGTAAACTATAAAAATAGTCATTTTTGTTTGCATCAGATTTCATTTTAGTCACCTATGTTTGAAATGTTACGTTTTAGCTACTTATGTTATCGTATTGTTACGAAGTGGTCACTCTACCATTAAGCTTTGTTACCTCCCTAACGACGGTCATACGTGACAGTCCAAATGGGTTTTAAATGCCAACTTGGATGTCCTACGTTGCAGTCCAAATTAAATTTATTTAATTAAAAATCTATTTTTATCCTAGTAACTGGACATCCAAGTTGGTATTTAAAACCCGTTTGGATTGCCATGTAAGACTGTCGTTAGGGAGGTAACGGAGTTTGAAGGTAAAGTGACCACTTTCGTAACAAAACAATATATAACATAAGTGACTAAAACGTAACATTTTAAACATAAGTGATTAAAATGTAATGTAAGACAAACAAAAGTGACTATATTTACAGTTTACCCATAATGAATTGATTTCAATAAAATGAACTTACAAATTCCTATACCCTTTCATGAAAACCTTTTTCATTTTCTCCTTTTTTTTTTTTAGTAGTTGTAATTGATTTTTCATCTTCTTCAGCAACCATACTGCTTCTTCTCCAATCGCTTGGCGGCCATTTGTCAACATCCGTCCTTGTCCCTTTTTATACACCGATGTTTCCAACTTGTTTCACACAATATGAAATCATTCTCATTCGACAATAATCGAAAACAATTTCACAGATTTAAGTACAATTTTCAAGAATGTTGTTATATTTCCATTAAAAAACATTCATAAAAGTCAAGTGACAATATACACAATCCAACATCACTTCATACATCTAAACTTGTTATTCAACAACTTCATACATACTCATTATTAACAATCACTGATATGTGAAAGAGAAAACACTACTCTCTTTCTAATAACCGGTTTAACAAGATTCAGGTTACCAATACAATTTCTTAATTCTTAACACGGCCTAATTAAACAATTCTAATCATTTTATTTTTATTTTTTAACCATAATTGTTGATTTAACATGGATCCCATTGAATCCCACTATAATTAGATCCTACCTTAAACATTAAAACAGATACCAAAACTAATACAATATTATATCTCATTAAAAATGATTTTTCACAAAAGAAAGGGATCAAGATCCAAGTCCAGAATTGATTTAAGCTCATCCCAATTGGCATTTGTGAAGAAATCATTTACTGTTGAAAAGCTTGAAGATGGTGACGATGATGATGCCATACGTTGCAGCTCTCCATGATACCATTCCCCTCTGCAACTCTCATCATTCATCCTATGATCCATAGCCAGCTCACCGTCATCATCATCGTCTTCGTAGTTTTCAATGATTTGAGACCCGATGGTAATGTAATTTCCATGGCTGTTGGATTCCACACTGCAACGTTTATAGCCGTCTACACCATTGCCATTGCTAGTTGAAGCTCGTTTAGCAGCACCTTGTCTCGAATCTTGTTTGATTTTTTTATGCCGCTTGAAAATTCGACATATTGTCCATACTTCCTGCAAACCCCAAACATGTATTTCACATTAATGTGCAGAAAATTCCAGGGATCAGCATTAAGTTATGCATGCAATTTTTCATTCTTCTAGCTTATGTTATAATATTTTATACTGTTTAAAGGGTTAAATTGAAATTTTATTGTTTTTTAGGAGTTAAAAATATAAATTTATCATTTATTAACTTATAATTTTATAAAAATTATAAGATTAAAAATGTTATTTTATTATTTTAAGAACTCCTGGCAAATCGAAACGTGAGATTTATTTTAAGAGTTAAAGATGAATTATAAATTTTTGAAGAGTTAAAAATATAATTTTATTATTATATTAATTTATTAATTCATAAATTTTAAGAAATTAAATGATAAATTTATTATTTTTAAAAAAGACCAAAACCATTCTCTACCCTTGACTTCAAATCTATTAAATATAGTATGAACCAACTGAAAATAGATGGTGTCCCTTTAACAGTACTTTAAAGTTACTTACAGCTTCTTGTGCGGTCAATGTGGGATTGGGAAGGCGAAATTCATGCATCATCCACTCGGTTTTAGTTCCTTTTCCTGCACTTCCATGGTAGTACACTAACGTTTTTTTTAGCCCGATGGCTTCACCGCTTTTGACTGAAAAAACAGGCTTATCGATACCTGTCGCTTTCCAAAACCCTGATCCTGTCACTCGGTTTGGTCTTACACTGTTCCGATACTTCCTTCCTCGTTTACAAAAGAAATACAAGTCGTTCTCTCCCATCAAGCCAGTTTCTGCGTGTATATATAAAACTAATCAATAACATGTCAAAATTCATATGACTATGATAGTAATGGTGAAGGAACGTACTTGGAAGATCAGAGGGGTCATATTTGTAGATATCGATCTCTTGTATAAGTTCGATTGTGAGGGATTTGTTGTCAACTTTTCGTCGAAGGTAAAACCCGACGAGCTCTTCTTCCGTCGGGTGGAACCGGAAACCTGGAAGTGGAATACCTTCGTCCACAGTAGTGGTGGTGCCATCGACCATGTTCATCTTTGATTCTTTTTGCTGGCTAAGTGAAGTAAAAGGCACAAATATTTTTACATCGTTTTAATTTGCCTCAGTATGTGAATATATACTAAGAAGATTTTGTAACATAGGCAAAGCTGAACCTTCCTAATTAGTAAGGATAATATTCAATTAACCCTCAACATTTATTTTTAAAGTTAAATTTGGCCTATAATATTTTACAAAAAAATTAAATTTAATTATCAACTTTTCAAAAATAATTAAATTATTATTTTCTTCAATTAAAATTTTATCTAAAATGTTAAATTTTTAGATATGGAAGCCCACACATGCGCATTTTAAAAAAAGAATATGAATTTTTTATATATTTATGTATTTTTTTAATTTTTTATATATAAAATAAATAATATTATGTCAGCATGAAATATACGTGTACTACTACGTAGGTTGCATATTATCATTGAAAAATAACGATTTAGACAATATTTTTAAAAAAAGTGATAAACTTCTTTTATAATATTAATGATCAAATTAATAAAAATGTAATTATTGAGGGTTGTATTTATTATTAATGATAAATTGATAATATGCAGTCAATAAGTCATGCAATGATTGTAAGGTCAAGTCAAATTATTGACTCATACTAAACGTCCAATCAGCTTAGAAACCGTCGTTCTTTTTCTTGTTTTTGTTGATGATTTATGGGAAGTGTCCAATGTAGACTAATTCCAAAAACAGCAGTCACGTAATTATTGAGAGTAGAATTTATAGTTAAATTGATTTTAAAAAATAGTAATAACGAGATTAAAATTAGTAATAAGATATATTTTTAGATTTAATAATGATAAAAATAAAGTAAAAGACATTAAATTATTGTAAATTAAATAATTAAAATTGTATTTATATTAAGAATTTGTTAAAATTATATTTATATTGATTAATAAAATATATTAATATTAAATTATGATTAAAATAATAATAAAATTAGCAAAACACAGGCAAAAGGGGATTACCTCTCTCACTGGTTGCCCAGTTAACTTTAGTAAAAAATATTTTTTTTGGGTCAAATTATGATTCAATCCCTCTACATAACATTCAACTTTTATGTTTTAAGTTAGTATAATTTCATTTGTCTATGTTTACAATCTCATTAGTTAATTTAAATTGTTAACACTTATTCCGGTCAAAACACTAATGTTTTTAAGAAAGGGTGAATATTTGATATAGTCTTGGTGTATGAGTCTTATATACCACCAGTGAAAAATAACACAACATCTCATCTCTAGTGAAATAAAATATAATGCTTATATATAAATACTAATAATTTTATTTAAACATAATTAATTATTAAGTATAATTATTATATTTTTCTCGAGTTTTGGATTTAAGACTTAGCATTTAGGATTTATATTGAGTTTAGAGTTTAGAGTTTATAGTTTGAACTTAAAAAAAGTTATTGGTACTTATTTATAAGTACTCAACTTTTTTTTTTATGTTTTACACAATGATAATGTATTGTATTGTTAATTGTTAGAATTAAATGACCCAAATCCTTATTTAAATAAAATACAGTGGTAAAATAAAATAAAAATAAAATCCATATAGAACTACACTTCTTTTATTTTATTTTAGAATAATGTTTTTTAAACCTTATTAAACTCCATCTATTTTATATTGATTAGAATAAGGTGTTTCAATCTTACTAGAATATGGCTTTACAAGCTTATAAATAGACATAGTCTATTCCTCTTGTAATCATTGTAATCATTCGAATTCGACATAGTGAATTTTCTTCTCCTCTACCCGTGGTTTTTTTTTCCTGAAAGGGTTTTCACGTAAAATCTGTGTGTTCTTTATTTTATTTCTCTTTTCTTTGTGATATATCGTCATTACCGACATTCTATTTTATTTTTCACAAATTGGTATCAGAACTTTCGGGTTGTTCATCTCGATCACGGTAATGGCATCTTTAAAGTATAAAATTTCGCTGTTGGATCGCAACACCAGATTTGTGTTGTAGCAAATTAAGATGCAAGCAATTCTTGTACAGATGGATCTAGAGGAAGCATTGCTAGGGATAAATAAGATGCCTTCGACATTAACGGATTAAGAGAAGAAGCGTAAGGATCGAAAGGAGTTAACACAATTACATCTGCATTTGTCTAACAATATTTTGCAGGATGTGATGAAGGAGAAGACCGCCGCTGCATTATGGAAGAGGCTGGAACAAATATCTATGTCGAAAACTCCAACCAGCAAGTTGCATATGAAGCAGCGTCTTTATGCTCATCGTTTGGAGGAAGATGCACCTGTGCAAGAACACTTAACAGTGTTTAAAGAAATTCTCTCAAACTTGGAGGCAATAGAGGTTCAATATGATAAGAAAGATCTAGGGTTGATTCTACTTTAATCGTTGCCCCATTCTTATTAAACTTTTAGAGACACGATTTTATATAGCCGCGAGTCTCTCACAGTTGATGAGGTTTATTATTTTTTGACCGCGTATGATAAGATGAAAAATCTTGTGGTTAAACCCGACTCTCAAGGAAAGGATCTCATTGTTCGTAAGAGACAAGATCAGAATGCTGATGATGATCGTGGAAGGACATAGGAACGGAATCTTCACGGTAAATCTAAGGGTAAATCAAAGTCTTCAAACAGAGGTAAAAGTTGTAACTTCTACAAGAAGAAAGGGCACATTAAATCTGAGTGCTATAAGCTACAGAACAAGATTAAAAGAAAGGTTGCGAATCAAAATGGAAAACAACTAGGAATTTTCAGTGAAGTTGATATTGTAGAAGACTACAGTGATGGTGAACTTCTAGTCGCTTCTGTCAATAATTTTAAAGTGAGCGAGGAGTGAATACTTGATTCAGGCTGCACTTTCCATATGAGTCCTGATTGGGATTGGTTTACAACTTATGAAACAGTGTCTGAATGTGTTGTTTTGATGGGAAATAATGCTTAGTGTAAAATCGAAGGTGTTGGAACAATTAAAGTTAATATGTTTAATGGAGTTGTCAGAACACTTAATGATGTACGACATGTTCCAAAATTGAAGAGAAATTTAATTTCGTTGAGTACTCTTAATTCAAAAGGGTACATATACACAGCTGAAAGTGGGGTTTTAAAGATTTCTAAAGGTTCCCTTGTTGTAATGAAAGGATAGAGAAAAATTGCCAAGTTATATGTTTTGCAGGGTTCTACTGTTACCGGTGATGCAGCTGTTGCTTCCTCTTCCTTATTAGATGATGATATTACTAAACTTTGGCATATGCACCTAGGGCATATGAGTGAGAATGGCATGGCAGAATTGAGCAAAAGAGGACTTCTTGAAGGGTAAGGAATTTGCAAACTGAAGTTCTGTGAGCACTGTGTTTTGAGGAAGCAAAAGAGAGTTCGATTCACCAAAGGAATCCATAACATGAAGGGAACGTTGGAGTATATTCATTCTGATCTGTAGGGGCCATCCAAGGTACCTTCAAGAGGTGGACCTAATTATATGCTAACTTTTATTGATGATTTTTCCAGAAAAGTTTGGGCATTCTTCCTGAAGCAGAAAAGCGATGTGTTTTTCGCATTTAAGTTTTGGAAAATTATGATTGAAAAATAGACGGGAAAACAAATAAAATATCTCTGCACAGGCAATGGCTTATAGTTCTATTTTGATGAGTTTAGAAGGGATCGTGAGACACTTAACAGTTCATCATACTCCACAGTAAAACGGTGTTGCAAAATGAATGAACAAAATGATCATGGAGAAGGTTCGATGTATATTGTAAAATGCCAACTTACCAAAGTCATTTTGGGCAGAAGCAACCTCTACTGCATATTTTTTATCAACTGATCTCCATCCGTTGCCATTAAGAAAAAGACTCCAGAAGAGGTATGGTCTGGTAATCCTGCTAATTATTCGAATTTAAAGATCTTTGGGTGTCCTGCGTATGCTAATGTTGATAATGGAAAATTGGAACTGAGATCATTAAATGTGTTTTTCTTGGTTATAAAGCTGGTGTAAAAGGGTATAAGTTATGGTGTCCTAAAAATAGAAAAGTTGTGATTAACAGAGATGTTGTTTTTTTATGAAACTGCTATGCTACCTAACTTATCTCTTAAAAACTCTTCTAATAAAGAAAATCAAAAGCAGGTGGAGCATCAGATTAATACAAAGTCGACTCCTCAAGCTAGTACAAAAATTGAGAATAGAGTTGATTCTTCACCACAATACTCTATCGCCAAAAACAGAACTAGAAAAGAAATTAAACCTCCAAAGAAGTATGCTAAGGCTGATCTAGTTGCTTATGCTTTAAATGTGGCTGAAGATATAGATGCAAACCAAGAGCCATCTAATTATTCTGAGGCAGTTAACTGTGAAGACTCAGAAAAGTGAATGTTTGCTATGTAATAGGAGATGGAATCACTCCACAAAAAAAGAACATAGGATCTTGTGAAAGTTCCTAAATGTAAAATGGTTGTTCATTGTAAATGGGTGTTTAAAAAGAAAGAAGGGACTCCAGGAGTTGAAGAACCTAGATATAAAGCAGGGCTTATTGCAAAGGGTTATAGTCAAATTCTAGGAGTGGACTTCACAGATGTGTTCTCCCCAATTGTGAAGCATAGTTCAATTCGAGCTTTACTTGGTATTGTGGCCATGCATGATTTGGAGTTTGAGCAGTTAGATGTAAAAACTGTATTTTTGCATGGAGAACTTGAGGAGGATATTTACATGCAACAACCAGAGGATTTTACAGTATCAGAAAAAGAGGACTATGTTTGCTTACTGAAAAAGTCTACTTACGGTTTGAAACAGTCACCAAGACAGTGGTACAAGAGGTTTGATTCCTTTATGACATCTCATGATTTCAAAAGAAGTAGTTTTGACAGTTGTGTTTACTTTAAGAAAAACAGTAATGATTTTTTTGTGTATCTACTTCTTTCTGTTGATGACATGTTGATAGCAGCAAAAGGTAAATGAGAGATAAGAAAGGTCAAAACCCAACTAAGTGAAGAATTTGAGATGAAAGATTTGGGACCAGCAAAGAAGATACTTGGTATAGAGATTCCTAGAGATAGAAAAGCAAGTAAATTGTACCTAATTCAGAAAAGAGTACATTGAGCCTATTTCAGACTTCATTAGATTTGTCTCCACAATCAAATGATGAGATTGAATACATGTTACATGTTTCATACTCTAGTGCAATGGGATCTCTCATGTATGCTATGGTTTGTTCACGTTTAGATTTATCATATGCAGTCAGTGTAGTTAGCAGATACATAACGAATCCCGGTAAAGAACATTGAAAAGCAGTTCAGTGGATTTTAAGATACTTACGAGGTACTATTGATATTTGCTTACAGTTTGGAAGAACTAGAGATGGAGTCATTGGTTATCTTGATGCTGATTTTGCTGGAGACCTTGATAGAAGAAGATCTCTCACAGGTTATGTCTTTACAATTGGAGGTTGTGCAATCAGTTGGAAAGCCACTTTGCAAACTGCAGTCACTTTGTCTACTACTGAAGTTGAGTACATGGTGATTATTGAGGCTTGTAAAGAAGCTATTTGGTTGAAGGGGCTCTTTAGTGAACTCAATGAAGACCTTCAAATCAGTACAGTATGTTGTGACAGTCAGAGTGCAATCTTCTTTACAAAAGATCAAATGTTTCATGAGAGAACAAAACGCATTGATGTTTAGTGTCATTTTGTTCGTGATATTATTGCTCGTGGTGATATTGTTGTGAGCAAAATTAGTATTCATACAAATATGTGACTAAGTCACTTCTTATAACCAAGTTTGAGCATTGCTTAGATTTGGTTGGTGTTCATTGTTGAAGTTAAACCCTTAAGAGGTTTTATGGAAGAGGTGGAGAACTTGTTTGTTGAGAGTTCGCGATGAAGAATTTGTTCATTGAGAATTCGTGTCAAGGTGGAGATTGTTAGAATTAAATAATCCGAATCCTTGTTTAAATAAAATACAGTGGTAAAATAAAATAAAAGTAAAATCCATATAAAACTACACTTCTTTTATTTTATTTTAGAATAAGGTTTTTTAAACCTTATTAAACTCCATGTATTTTATATTGATTAGAATAAGGTATTTCAATCTTACTAAAATATGGCTTTACAAGCCTATAAATAGACATAGCCTATTCCTCTTGTAATCATTCGAATTTGACATAGTGAATTTTCTTCTCTTCTGCCCGTGAATTTTTTCCAAAAAGGGTTTCCACGTAAAATCTGTGTGTTCTTTATTTTATTTCTGTTTTCTTTGTGATATATTATCATTACCGACATTCTATTTTATTTTTCACATTATTCACCAATGATACATGAAACTCTTGCACTTACGATGCATTAAATAGTATTCCTTCAACTTAGAATCCAAATCAGCATTTTAACTCGAATATTTAACAATGTTAAATTAAACAAACACAAATTTGAGCATGGTAAAAAGACTAAAACCGAAACTTAATTATAATTTAAATGCTTAAATTTTTATTTTATACAATATTAATAATGGAAATGGAGTAACACAATTTGAATATGTGTCAAACGGGTATCTATAAAAACTTTAACCACTGTGAAATTGTTAAATGTATTGTTTTATTATAAATCAACCCACATGGTTATTTTGAAATAGAAAATACATGTACGGATTAAATGACAAATATTAATTAATGATTTTTATTATAAATTGCTTTTTTATAAATTTTAAGGGTAAATTATTTTAATAATTACTCAATTTTTTGTATTTCTATTTTAATAATCAAATTATAAAATATTTCAATTTAATTATAAACTATTCAAAATTATTTTTTGTCACTTTACCATTAAAAATTAATATTATTATGAAATGACAACAAATTTCCACCATTTTGTTCTGATTGGTTGATGGAAAGTTGACTTGGTCAACTCAATTGTACATCCTCACCACCGGAGGAAATTGAACCCACAAACCTTTTTTTTTTTTTAAAGTGCCCACAATTTAAAAAAACACTTTTTAATTAACAAATTAATTTATATAAACTTCAACGACTATAATTCAATGGTTTTAACATATTAAAAAATATCGTGAACAATTGTGAAAATGTACAAGCTATTGACATTTATTTGACCTATCTTTTCTTTTATTATTTTTATAGTTTTGTAATAGTCCTACACTTAATTATATCGTACATTAATTTTATCGAGTATTAATATTATGTAATTTATATGACCTTTTTTAAACAGTTTAATTTTTTAAATTTTAAACCCGTAATCTAAAATTTTTAACTTTGGCACCACTCACCAAATCATCATCGATCTAAAATCCGACCACCATTTCACCACTAACCAAATACTCAACACAAACCCAAAAATCTCTAACCACCAAAGCTAGCAAAAACAAATCAAAAGGAGAGGAAGGACCCATCCTTAGGCAACATATTTATGTTCAACAATGGCTTGAGAGTGAGGACCATTTTAAAGGTCAAGCAACATCAAGTAAGTTCCATTAATGTGCGGACCATTTTAAAGGTCAGGCAACATCAAGTTTCATTGCGCTGTTTAGTTCCGACCATCACATTCCATAGATTCTCTTGTGAATCAATATTTAAAAATTAGATTCGTTGGTTGAATTCATCAATTCAATAATAATTATAAGATTATAAAAATTATACTTAATATAATATTTGATATCTAAATTTGGTTTTTTTTAATTTGGTATCTAAATTTTTTTTGCCCAATTTGGTACCTAAAGTTAACTTTTTTTTTTTCTAATTTGATACCCAAACACTTAATTAGGCCCAATTTGGTACTTAAACTTGACAATTTTTTCTCTTCTTTAGTACCTAAGCTATTTTTTAGGATCAATTTAGTACCTAAATTTATTAAATGTTATAGAAATTATGCAAAACACTAATGATGTTATTTTTTTTTTGTTATGCTACAAAAATATTGTTAGTATTAAAAGAAATCCATGTTAAAAAAAATATTTTAAGCTATGATTAACAAATTAATATTAAATAAGAAAAAATTAAAAATCCAAATTAAAAGAAATTCATTATTTTCAATTAATTAATTAATTAAAAGTAAAAATAATTAAACATATAAAATACAAAAAAAAAATCATATTATCTACCAAATGTTATATTAACCCTAAAAATGAATAAAAGATTAAAAATATATTAAAAAGTTTATAAAACTAATTCAATTGTCGGTTTCATTGTCTTGGTTTCCATTTTTTTTTTACTATTTCCAAGTGATTTGCTCAAATATTGATTCAATCCCTTTGTTCGAAGCAATATATCAATTGTTATTGATCTAATTAATTCAATTCAATCCCGCCAACATTGCTGTGAACTTGTCGCTAGGCAAGGGTGTAGCCCGGGGGCAAGCATAAGCCTTGCCACCCTTCGCCAAATGGGCAAAATGTTCTTTAGGCTTTCCCAAAATTAAAAGTTACAATCTAGTCCCTTTAACCTTTAATTAAATAAAAAAATTAAAATTTTAGCCTTTTTGAAAAGTTAAAATTTTAATTTAAGACTTTTTATATACAATTTTTTTAACTTTGGCTCCCAAAATTTTATAATCTTATCTTGCCCCCAAAACAAAATTTTTAGTTTTTTTCTTATCACTACATGTGTGTGCATACTTTAGTTAAAACTAAATTAACTAAATGAGTTGAATTAATTCATTTAATCAGTCAACTATATAAACTAATTCTATCAAAGATCAATTAAAAATTTTGTGAAATTTTAATTATTAATTAATTTAGTTTAAAAATAAATAATTATCGAATTAACTGATTAAATTATTGTCATGCATAATCTTAACTATCATATTAAGTTCCAAGAAGTGCTCCATACATTAATGGTCTTTCGATATTGTTGAGATGCTAAATTCTCGTGTTAGTCCAATAATTGTAAAATTTGTTTTTATTTTAGATTAATTACATTATATATCTCTAAATTATGGTTAAAATTTCAAATTTTTAATGATTTTTTATAATTTTTAAATTATTTATTAACATGATATATAAAAAAATAATATCATATCAACATAAAATATAAATATATTGTCATGTAAATTATCTTTTTAATATCATTAAAAATTAACGTTTTAATTAATATTTTATTAGAAAAAACGAAATGCTCAATTGATAAAAATTTAAATATTAAAAACTAAAATTATTATTTTGTAAAATAATAATAATAATAAATTGTTAAGATGCAGTCAATAAGTCCTGCAATGCTTGGTGGTTGAGGTCAAGTCAAATTATTCTCATAACAAATGCCCAGTTTCCTTAGAAACTATCATATTTTTATTGTTTTTATTGATGATATTATCGAAGTATCCAATGTAGACTAGTTCCATCGGTTGTCTCCGTCAAATCATTTTTTGTTTTCTGGTCAAATTGTGATTCCGGTCCTTCTACTTAACATTTAGTTTTTATGTTTTAAGTTGGCATAATTTTATATTTCTATTTTTACAATCTCATTAGTTAATTTAAACTATCAACACCTATTCTGATAAAAATTCTAATGTTTTACAAGTCAGATGTGTACACAATTATTTATTGCATATAAGATTAAAGGAATACATTTACATAAATTATGATAAATTAATGAGATATTTTTTTGAAAAAGTAAATTAACAACAATAAATGAATAGTTTTTATTTTTATATATTTATAGGGATTAATTCCAAAATTATATATGAATTTTGGTTTATTGTGCAATTGTATACATGAACTTTAATTTTGTATAATTTTATACATAAAATTTTGATTTGATTCAATTCTTTATCTCAAGTACTTATACTATAAATCTCATCTTAACTAAAAAATATTCGCATAGCTCATACTTACTTTATAAATAATTTCTAATTACTTTATTGTTTATGTAAGCTCTTTAAAGTTTCTTTATTCAAAAAAATTCATAGAAGAGGGAGGAGTTATAGTTTAAAGTTATTTATATATAATAATATATATTATTTGAAGAAACGAGGCATTACTTGCTTTGCAAAATAGAAACTGTGGCTGCAATAATGCTTAGAATTGTGGCCACAATTTAAATTACAAAGTTAAAATTGCGTAAAAGATATAGATGAACATTGAAATTGTTTACACAATTTGACCTCAGTCTAGCTTGTAAGGCCTTACCTAGAGCAACGATCCACTGCTTTCTCACAGTACAACCAATAATTTAAGTCCTAACACTAGTTTAATACTCACAAAATTTAGTGACCTCACCATTGTATAAAGACTAAATCCTCTCCCACTAAGCTTCCCCTCGAAAGCTTAGTTATGCAACTCAAAAGACTCTCGTGATTGCTTACAAACACAATGCACGCATACACATTTTTAACTTAAACAAATTTGTACTCTACCAAACTCTCAATCTCTCGATTACTCTCAATGAATACCCTAACTTGGGCAAAACTTAAGTTTATATACTACTTAAGTTTTGCTTACATAAGAGTTATAATCTAATCCCTTTTCTAAAGTAAAACTAAAAAACAACATAAAATAAAACTTCCATAAGAGTCGTGATGGAATCTAATGTCTTCAGCTATAGAAATTGACTTTATTTGTTCCGCAAGTAACCTAAACACTTACACTTATTTCACTTCTACTATAAATCTCATATTGATTAAAGAACATTCTCGTAACTCACGCTTACACTATAAGTAAGTGTTAATTTATTCACTATTTACATAAGCTCTTTAGAGTTTCTTCATTTGAAGAAATTCATAAGAGACAATTTATAGTTTAAAATTATTTATATAATAATCTATATTATTATTTATTATTTATATAATAATTTATATTATTTATTATACATAATATATATTATATGAAAGTGAATCACCTACGCTATAAAATATAAATAAGTGTTAATTTTTTCACTATTTACATAAGCTACTTAGAATTTCTTAATTTGAAAATTTTTACGTGAGATATAATTTAAAATTATTTATAAATAATAATATATTTATATCTCATTTATATACTATATATATTATTATTTATATTATATAAAAGAGTGAAATAATAATGTTTAAAGAAAAGAGGTATTGGTTCAAAAATAACCTACATGCTTTCTCACCAATATAGTATTTACTTTGATGTGTTCACGCAATGCACTTGATGTAATAATCGTATGGTTTTCATTGATTTATTTATCAATTATTATTTTTAATTTCAAATTTATATTATGTGTAAATTTTTTCTATGTAAAAAAATATGAATGAATGAAATGTGTCTTTTCAATTAAATACAATCAATTCATGTAATCCATATATAAGTACTACTTATTATAACTAATTTATACACACACTAAACCACCGATAATAAAATTTATTATATATTACAACGTTCTTAAATTTTTAACGTGTTCACACTATACACATTTGACATGTGGCAATGAAAGAAAAAAAATATATTTGTGAAGAGGAAAATTGTAATATAAACCCCTTCAATTTTATATAATTTTTAATTGTGTTACAAGTTATTTTTTCATAATAAGTTCTTATAATTTGCTTGTATTCAATAATTTAAATGAAAATTTGGAATTTTAGCTCCTTTGAAAAGTTAATAATTTAATCATTATTATACACAAATTTGGAAAGAGATACTGTATTTTCTATCATGTACAATCTTAACTATCATATTAAGTTGTAGGTTGAGTTTTAACTTGATTAGTATTGGCATTGTTGTCAGTGTAGGAAGATATGTGTTTGAATGCGTTGAATGCATTATCCTCATATTTAAGGGTTGGGGATGAGCTATTGGTAGTTCTAGGCATTGTATCATAAAGAGTACGTATGATAAGAACCTATAATGTTATTAATGTTGAAAAAAGCTATCATATTAAGTTCCAATAAGTGTCATCTCTAAATTATGGTTAAAATTTTAAAACGTTTTAATCGAATCTTAAAGTATCAAGATTGTACCAATCAAGTCTTTATGTATACTCATTATCTTGGGTATTAAATTCTAACTTGGATGTTATGTAGATCGTATTTAAAACACGTGAATCAAATGTTAAATACGTTTCTACTTATTATATAAATAACTTTTAATACCAAACTTGACGACTAATCTAATAGAAAAATATGATTGATGCGATACTGATATTTTGAAGATTCATTTAGAACATATTAAAATTTGAGGACCAATTTAAAATTTAAATCCTAGTTTGAGAACACTTAATCTAATTAACCTAATTAGGAAAATGTTAAAAACATGAAAAACAAAAAATAGACCCCACTGCTCAGTCAAATATAGACTTAATAAAACAAAAAAAAAAAAAATCATATATCCTATTCCATATATATTCTTACAAGTTAGTCCACGACAGAATATACTTTCTTAGACCAAGGAAAAGAAAGTTAAAAAGCATTTTTCTAGTATGGGATAAATAAATATTTAGTCCTTAGAACTTTTTTTGTTCACGTTAGTTTTAAAATTTAACAGTTTTTTTTTTTTTACAAATTGATCTTGGTTTGGATTCTGTTAAAGTATGATTACATAGAACTTTAAATTGTGTCAAGTCATCGCCTAAAATTTTTATAAAATAAAAAATATAATTTCTTTATAATTTTTAATAATATGTGTATTTTTAGAATCTATGTACTTTTTTTTTTAATTTCAGTTGATGATATGGTATTCTTAAAGAACAAGTTGGGAACAGTTACCAAATTTCGAGATTAATGTGGAAAAAGGGGACTAAATTGAAAAGAACATTAAATTTAGGGACTAAATATTAGTTTATATCTTTTAATCTTTCAAGAAAAAAAATGTTTTTAACATGAAGGGTGTGCACCATCCATATTTGACCTATTATTTTTGTTTTTTATAGAACATTTGAGCTATTATTAAGGGGGAAAATGTATAAAATATTTATAGCAAGACTTTGACTTGCTGTCAGACATCATCGGATCAAGTGCCATAATTAGTACTGCACATAAAATTCAATAAAAATAAAAAGCAGAATTGGGTTTCTAAGGGTAATCTATAAAAATATTTATTTTTATTTATTTCAAGTTATATTTTAGTCAATTATATTTGAAATGTTATATTTTAGCCACTTGCACTATCATGTTGTAACCTTTTAGTGATTAAACTGTTAATTACCATTAACAATTTAACGGTAAGCTGACATGACACTTTAAATCATCATTTTAAATGAAAAATTTATGTTAAATTATGCAATTGGACTCTATACTTTTTCGTTTTAAGCAATTTAATTTTTTATTTTATATTTTTTAATTTTTTTCTTTATTTTCCATTTTCTTCTGCTTCTCTCTCTATTTTCATCCCTTTTCCATTTTTTTAACATAGTTTTTATATGTTTTCTATTTGTTAAAACTAATCTATATACTTTTATTTTGGTATTGAGTATTTCCTGTACGTTCTGTTTGATCTTTCTTTTAATTAGCTTTTAATATGTTTTCAGCTTAGGGTAACAATTTTGTATTGATCTTCAATAAAAACCTAGAATAAAGATTATTTGTTTTAATTTTTTTTGCTTATTATAGACAATTGTGAATTGAGGTTTTTGATATTTTACAGTTATTGCTAAAGCTATACAAAGGATCAAAGGATCTAAAAATAGATTATTGTAGTGATTTTATAGAATTATTTGGACCTGATATTTCAATGAAAATTCTCATGAATTTAGGTAACCCTTCTGATCTCATTAGGGTTAGCTAGGTTTCTAGTTCTTGGAGTCAATTTGGTAAGCAAACCAATGTCTTTGGTAGAATTTAGCTTGGTGTTCTATTATATATTGAAGAATAATCGGTATTGATTAATTCAATAGGATCGATTTTATTCATTTTGCAATGATCGAAAATGGTGTCTGGGTTTACACACAGAGTTTGTAAGAAAAGATATTTGACTTTAACAAATAAATAAATAAAAAAAATTAAATTATTCAAAAAAATAAAAATACATAGACTAATTTTAACAAATAGAAAATATAGAAAAACTACATTAAAAAAAATAGAGGGAGAAGCAGAAGAGAATGGAAAATAAAGAAAAAAAAAGAAAGTTAAAAGAACATAAAAGAAAAAAATTAAATTTCTCAAAACAAAAAATATATGGAGCAAATGTATAACTTAACCTAAAATTTTTGTTTGAAATGATGATTTAACGTGCCACGTCAGCTTACTTACACTGTTAACAACAATTAACGGCTCAGTGACTAAAATGTTACGTAACATGATAACGTAAGTGATTAAAATATAACATTTCAAACATAAATGGCTAAAATGTAATTTGAGACAAACAAAAGTGACTATTTTTGTAACACCTCAAGCCTGGCCTGGATGTTATGGCCGACCCTGGTGTGTCACATTAAAGTGTTTATCGAAAACCTTGTTTCCATTGAGAACCCTTTATTAAGTAAAATGTTGAGTACAAACCCCTTTTCAGTTTTTGAAGTTTTATTTAAAAACAAATGATTTATAAAACTTGGTATTTAAAACTGGAATTGTGGAAACGTAGTATTTGAGAACAATTAAGGTTTGGAAACCGTTTTCTACTTCAAGTAAATATAAGACATAACAATAATAATCCAAACTTAAAAATGGTAACCAGAGGCTTAGGCCTTATTACTACCCAAAACAATATAAGTTTAAAAAAAAAAACCAAAAATTAATTAAGTGACAAAATCCAAACTCTTTGCTAAATGGCCACCTCTAAGTTCCTCCATCTGTCGAACCGTCTACTGAGGATTTTCTAAAAAAAATAAAAAGAGAGGGGTGAGTTTTCGAAACTCAGTGTGTACGACCCTTAACAATCAACAATCATGCAAAAAAAAATAAATTTTGGGCCTATGCCCTTTACAATTTCGGTGGCCTTTGGGTTCAAACCATAGCGGCCTCATTCGGGCCTGAGCCCGTAACATATTAAACAGTGGCTTTTGGGCCGTAGCCCTTTAATAGTCTCAGTTGGGCCTGAGCCCATATTACATATAACATCATGAGTATGCATTATGCAAATTCCCATCCAGCCTGTACACCCCCTTCCAACTCTACAAATCTGTGGGGAGATACTCGACCCACCTAACCTTATTGCAACCCGGTGTAGAACTAGTGCAGCCCCACTGAACGGTGCAGCATAGCTGCTATGTATACGGTGTAGCACTGATTACGGCACTACTTAATGGTGTAGCAAAGCTGCTCGGTGGCTTAAAAGCCTACAGTGGATCCACAGTCGTCAAGCGACCATGCGACCCTTATATACACTTCCTCCAGTCAATATTCCAGCCCATATGCAATAATGAATGTAACAAATCACATATTTCACACATATGTCATACTTACATACTCAGGGGTATTTTAGTCATTCCCTAATTCGAGGGTATTTTAGTAATTCTACCCTTCAGGGGTATTTTAGTAATTCTACCCTACAGGGGTATTTCAGTAATTCTACCCTACAGGGGTATTTCAGTAATTCTACCTTACAGGGGTATTTCAGTAATTATTATCTGTATGGGTTTTAATTATGAACCTTGGCCCGTAACAAGTCCTCGCTGGCTAAAGTGAACAGTCACTACGCACCAGGTAGGGTTCTAGAGGAGAGGAGGTGGATCATTAAGATCGCTCAAGTAACAAGCTCCCCCTAGACCCAATCTTAGACATGCGTATGCCAGTTGCCACACTTTAACCTTATGACTTGTTCACAGTTGTACCTAATAAATTATTTAAGTTTTATGTCAGCTCATGTAGTTACTAGAACCTAGGCCTATAAGTTCATTATAAAACCCTAGTAAGTCTACAACTTTCATACATACACTTAGCCTATCAGGCTCAATTACTCTTATACGGCCCATTAGGCCCAAATACAATTTACGACCCATTATGCCCAAACACCTTATTATAGCCCATTAAACCCAAAACTAATCCAAGCCATGCATCCTACACAACCGTCACGTCATTTAATACCAAATCTTCAATTTTGCCAATTTTGGTCCTACAGGCTTATCAGGCCCATTGCGCCTATTCTGGCCCGACTGGCCAAAACGTAGCCCAAGTCCATGAGATCGCTCATGGGGCCTCTGATTTCGTGTCGGTTTCACCCATACGAGTGTTCGCGTACTCGTAAGACTACCGTAGCCGCGTTTTCAGCTTTTTGACATTTTAACTTTTGGACATTTCGAGATTTGCCGATCTACTGTGTGTGCGAAGTGTATGTACACACCTTTTTGAGAATCGACCAAGACCACCAAACTTCAACCTATAATCAACTGAAATTAAAAGTTAATCCCATGATTAATACAGCTTCTTCTTTTTTTCCATAAACCGAAATCATTCTACTTTTACTTACCTTGAGCGGTTAAACCCTACTAACCCTTTACTGATTGCTAGCAACGATGGACTTCCAAGATCTGTGTTAATTAACCATTAAAGATTAAAAACATATGTGACTTACATCCATTCGGCCAACCCTCAAAACCAAAAGTGAAGAATACTTACCAAAATCTCGAAACGCATAAAGAGTGATTCGGCACAGATCTGAAGAACAGAGATTCGATATCAATCCCCTACCAAAATCGATTTAGAAAGAGTGAGGGAGAGGAGGAGTCGGTTCTAGCAAGATCAATTGAAAGAGTAGAGTACTTACACAAGAATCGGCTAGGTTAAAGAAATAGTGACGGCACAAAAAGAATTTCGGCAAATGGAGGGTGGAATTATTCAGCTTTAGAGGGTTTGGAAAAAGGGTAACAAGAAGAAAAGAAAAAAGATCAAATGTGCTTGTGTGAGGGTAACTACAGGATATTCGGTAAAGAAAAGAAGGACCGACCTATTTGCAAAACTTCTCCAAATGTCGAAACCACAATGAAAATTCGTAATACACCCTAAAAGGCCCAAAAATGGCACTCATTTACCTCCTAAGCCGAATTTATAGACTCCCCACTTCCCAAAACGGCACCAACTCTTCACACTTCTTAGCTCCTAACTTTTCTCCCTGATAACTCCCCAATCTCATCCTAAATTGTCTCTAAGATAAGCTCCTTTATCCCTGCCTTAATTTTCTCTTATGAACACTTCATTCAGAGTTCACATCCAACGCCACTACTAACCATCTAGAAGACAAAAATAAAATTCCAAAAAATACCAAGCCAGCACTCGAACCTAGGATCCCTTTGCTTGCCACTAATGCCACCTCCCTACACCCTAAGTGGCGTCACTTATCCACTACACCACAGCCTTGCTTGTGTCCTATTTTATCTCTATTTATTTAAAAACCAAGCTACTTAATTGCCATCAAGCTACTTCTCCAACACCCCTAGACACTCCAAATTTATTAAACCCTTAAAGCCAACATGTCCTTTGTCATTTTATTGCTTAAAAAAAAATTTATGAGACTCAAAGCCCAAAGCCCAATTCATCTAGGCCCAAAATTCGGGGAGTTAAAATTTTGATAGTTTACCCGATTTCTAATTTCAAGATAATTTCACATCACCTCCCATTAAATAATTTTTATTTTTATATTTTTTAATTAAATTTTTGTATAATTTTTAATTAAAAAGGAATTTCAAAAACTCACTAAATATTTATTAATTGTCATGTAATTTTTTAATAACATTTAAATAAAAATTTTATTTTGATTTATAATATTATTTAAGGAAGTTTAATATTTCAAATTGAAATTGCAAATTTTGTTTATAAAATTATTGAAAAATTTATATTCTATTATTTATATTTTATAATTTATAAACTGAATTAAGTTTATAATTTTATATTTTAATTAAGTTTAATAAACTGAATTAAGTTTTATATAATAATTTATAATATAATTTGTAACATAATTTATGTTATAGATTGCAATTTATGTTATAAATTATAATTTGAAATAAAATTAAAAATAATGTTGCAAATTATAAATTACTTCAACAATTTTTTAAGTAAAATTTATACTGTAAAATCAAAATATTAAACTTACTTAAACAATATTATAAATTATAAATTATAAATAATAAAATTAATTCAAATATTATAAAAACAACATTACAATTTACAAATAATGGAAATTAAATCGGTATCTCTCACAGACATTTAAAACTAGACACAGCTTGGAAAGGGAAAAAGTAAGTGTCTCAGACCCATTTTTCATGTAATTTTTATAATATGTAAATTAATTTATTAAATTTAAATTTTATTTTTAATTTATCTTAAAATTAAATTAAATTTAATGTTTTAAATTTACAATTTGTTATTGAAGTATTTTATAATTTGTAATAGTGATCAGAGTAGAGTTGAATTAAAGCTAGTGATGGTACGTATCTATTTAAAACCTCGTAATAAATAGTTGTAATATTTTATGTTGTAGAGATTTTAATTAGAGGTGAGAAATAAACAGATTCAGGCGAACTCAAATCAATTTACCTTTGAATTTACATTATTTCAAACTCGAGTTTAATTATTTAGATTTTAATGCGTGTAATTATTTTCAAACCCACGTGTAGGAATACTTCTAAGGTTGATTGTTTGAAATTACAAGAGATACTTCAACTTTGTTTGGAAAACCTTTCAAGTAGGGTTTGTTTACATGTGATATGTGGACATGATGTTATCTTTGTTCCACAGCACATTTTATTGATGATGGTCGGATGTTTAGTCAAATTTTGAATTTTGGACATTGGCCTCCGCCACGTACTGCAGATGTTCTACTTATTAAGAGAATGGGGCATCGAAATAAAATTAGCATTACATATGCAACAACTTTTGTGTGGTAATGTTGATCAACAAGGTGCATTGTTATATTCTATTCATTGTTTGAAGTATGTTGAAGGTTAAAAAGCAAAAAGATTAAGTTTTCAAATTGTGCAGTTGAATCGAATTTAATTTATTAAAAAGGTGACAAGATGAAATTCTACATATTTAATGCTTGAAAAGTTTTTCTATTTTCGTTCATGGTAAAAAAAACTATGCAAGTGGGTTCAAGTTTAGAAGGATATTAAGTGTTTGTTTAAAGAATTTGATAACGGGTAGTGCGCTTTTTTATTTCATAAGCAGAGTTAAAAAATTGTCATATGTCCCATTCTTTTATATATTTATTTGTTAGAATTTTTTTTTTTTAAATATATTACATTCACTTGTCATCACTCTAATTCGGTTTAGTGTACTAAATATTTTCTCTTATTTTCACACTCTAAGTGCAAATGACATCACCTTAAATCCATTTGTGGAGTTTTTATGTATTTATGTAATACTTATATTTAAACATTTTACTGAGTTGGTATCATTCTTAATCAAGTTACCAACTCGATTGTGAAACTACAAAAATATTCATTTTTAAAATGATAATTATAATTAATATGATGACACTTTTATGTGTTCATAATTTTATATTATATTTAAATAAAAAGGTTAAAATTATAAATTTAAAAATTTAAAAATCAAAAACATTTTCAATAATATTAAAATATAAGTTCATTATTGAAAATATTTTTAAAATTTTAATATAAAAAAAAAAAAATTTACCCACGTCGTAGTTGTAAAAAATCTAATACATTCTCTATAGTGTTTTTTTTTTTATAGGAATATGGTAAATTATGTTATTTGTTTGTACGATCTTTTTCGATTCTGTATTTTTTTTTTTTTTTTGACTTCACAACATATTAATTTCTCTTTGCATAGTGCTTTACATGTGTTTGGATGTCAAAGTTGAAAAATTGGTTGCCTTAATTATTGTTTCATTCGCAATGTATAATCTTTTTGTGCCTTTATTCTTACTATAATGGACACGTCTCTCGCTAACCTGGAACAATAGAGATAAACATTTTAGACGAATAAGATAATCTCAAAATACCCAAAAGAACTCAAAATAATTGGGTTGAAAGTTTTTTTTTTTTTGTAAATAAAGGAAATAAGTTCAAAAGAACTTGTTACAGTCTGCCTGTTGAAGGTTTATAGCATCCGACACTTGGTGTAAATCATCTTCAAAGACAAATCAAATATGAGCAGGTATAACTTCAAACATCGAAAACATGTTAATTAAGCTCATTATTGACATCTTTAGCCATACAATTTGCCAGTCTATTATGGTCATGTAGAACATGTCAAAACTTGAGTTACCAATTTTTTTGCATAAATATATATCAATTGTAGCTCTGAAATGTTACTATCAATCAACATAATCATTTCTTATTAAATCAATCAACAAAACATTATCACTTTCGATCACTACTTGTTATATTGGAAGCTTTAATTTGCCAAATCAATCGTGACCTTATTATATTGAAAGCTCATAAGCTGATATGGCAATGAATAATTATTGACTAGAGTAACTCAATCAACTATATTGTATATATTAATTAGGATTAGAATTATGATCTAAACTTTAAAAATCAATACAATCAATTCAATTATTTAAATTTAATTTAATTTAATTTGATTTGATAATTAAAATTTAAAAATTTAAATTTACTTAAATTAAAATCAAATATAATCCAAATAAAAATGATTCGAATACTAATTTTGGACAACTTAAAAAGAAAATGAAATGTTCTCTTCCTTCCATTCTGTTGCATCGATTTCTCTCCTCATCTTCTTCATTCTTTGGTTATACTTTTGCATTAATGGTGCATTGCTTACAACAACCATCACAATGTCAATTGGATTTTCCATCCACAAGGTTAAAAAATATTAAATTTTTTACTCATGTTTTTTTTTTGACCCATTTTGATCTAACCTTACAATTTGCATTCCTCTTATGTTTGCTTTTTTAAATCGTAATTTGTTTACAAATGACAAAAAAAACCCAGAAATTAAAATTGCCCATTTAATTATTTAAGCTTCTATTCCTCATTTTCAATTGGTTTTTTCTTCTTCTTTTTTTTCCATTCAGATGATGATGGATCGTTATTCGATAGCTGTTTTTATGATGATTTCATTTCTTGTTGGAGTCTTGAATGCAAGTGAGGGTGATTCTGATTTACATTACAGGTTTTTCTCTTCTTTCTATTGTTCTCCATTGCCCTTTTCTTTTTTTTCATAAAGGGTAGGGGGCAAGAATCGTCTGGGATCGATTTCGTGAAAACTTGAACACAAATTTTTTTGTTTCCATAATTTGTGAATGTTCTACCTATAGTTTATGCATCATTTAATTATTTGTACATAGTAGGAAAAAACAGCTATTTTCCAAATTATCATGGGAAATTGCTATATAAGGTAATGACAATGCCCAAGGATCTTGTGAAATTATTAATACATTATTTCAGGTTTCAACTTTCTAATGATTCCATATTGGGATTTGAACATTTTTTAGTCTAGGTTAGTCTATGATATTTATTTAAAAATTGGACAAAAAAATCTAAGCTTCAATATGAGAACAATTTCTAAGTTCAAGGTTTAACTTAAACAAAAAAAAGTTCCATGTCCCATATGAGAGCAATTGCCTAGGTCAGGTCCCAATGTGGGAACAATATTACCAAGTCTAGGGATTAATTTGGACAAAAATAAGTTCAAACCCTCATGTAAGAACAATTGTCAAATTCAGGCCCTTAATAATGCATTAACACTTTTTTTTTTTTTTTTACAACTCACACATTAATAATGGGAGCTACACACCACTAGCAAGTAATTCTTGCGATTCGATCTCACGACCTGAATATGGGTGAACAGCCTTGACCTCTCGTGTCATTGATAAGTATATAAAGTTTGGGATTGGGACATATATTGTCCATGGCAATCTTCAATAGGTATGCATATTACTTAGTTGTTAGTTTGCAATTGTCATTTATTTGAATTGAAACAATTGTTATACCATTCATTTGGTTAAACTATTTAAGGCAGGTCTTGCCGGATCATGATTGCAATACCAAAGCATAATGTTCTTGATGCAAGTCCAAGAGATGGGCCCAAGAAATGGCCCCTATATGGCTGGTGCTGCATATGAGTTAAGGGATTCTGATTAAGGTTGATTCAAATATACAAATATCTGATAGCACGGACCATGGCCAGATCAATGATTAAGGCTGATCAATATAAGAAAACTCATTTTTTATTGCAAGTGTTGATGGAATCAACACTTTGTTTTTTTCTACCTAAAGTCACCCAAACGAATATATATCATTAGGAAACAATGTTTTGAAGAAATGTACATATATCATTTTGGTTAATGGGAGTTCTGTAACAGCATTATGCTTTGAAATAAAGCAAGGGTGTTTAGATGTAATGATTCATATACCTCTCTTTATGGATTGATTAGATGGAATGTTTTGAATTTTAGGTCTTGTCTGACAGAATGTGAGGAAACCGGATGTGTTGGAGATCAATGCTTTCGACACTGCAACTTTCCTTCTGATGGGGTTCTCGTTGATGGTCCATGGTATATGAAAGAACCACTTTACTTGAAGTGGAAACAATGGGAGTGCGAAAGTGATTGTCGTTACGCTTGCATGATCGACAGAGAGAAAGAAAGAGAAGAACGTGGTGAAGAACCTATCAAGTATCATGGTAAATGGCCCTTCAAGCGAGTTCTCGGAATTCAGGTTTGACCTCGATAAAGATTATTTGGAACGTAATCACAGTGTTCCGCATTATTTCTCTTGACTCGAGTCTCGACTCTTTTTTTCTCTCAGGAACCAGCTTCTGTTGCTTTCTCCGCACTCAACCTTGCAATGCATCTTCATGGTTGGCTATCCTTTGTCAACCTTCTTTACTACAACTTGCCTTTAAACCAAGATAAGAAGGCATACTACGAATTTGCAAGTTTGTGCCACGTATACGCCATCTTGGCAATGAACTCGTGGTTTTGGAGCATTGTTTTCCATACTCGGTAAGCATTTTCTCCATTCACATCTTTTGTATGTTTCGGGGATCATCATCTTCACAACCAGGCCTAGTTTGAGGCGTGCACTAACATGAACAGTCAGAGCAACATAGGTTGTACTTACACGTACCAATCACGATGACCTTTTATATGTTTAGGTGCACCTAATGCCATGTTGCTCCTTGTCGATGCTTAACCTACTCACCATGCTTATAAGCTCTAAAATCTCTCTTTCTATGAAAGTGACTGCATGTATGCATGTATGATGGCCTCGTTTCGATATCTGACATGTCTATTAATTCGAATTACAGCGAAGTGGATTTAACAGAATCATTAGACTATTCATCTGCTGTGGCACTACTTGGTTACTCTCTTATTCTATCTATACTTAGAAGCTTTAATGTGAGAGATGAGGCTGCTAGGGTCATGGTTGCTGCTCCATTTATCGCCTTTTTCACTACACATATTTTGTACCTCAACTTCTATAACCTCGACTACGGTAACATCTCTGATCTCGGGTTAATTCTGCTTTAACATTTTATGATATGAGAAGCTTGCATTGTCACAGAACATCATGCCTTATACATGCATAACATGATATGAAACTTTCATACAGGGTGGAACATGAAAGTTTGTGCAATAATGGGGGTTGCTCAACTTCTGGTATGGGCAATTTGGGCCGGCGTGACTCGCCATCCATCACGGTGGAAGCTGTGGACGGTGGTCTTCGGAAGTGGCCTTGCAATGCTTTTGGAGTTCTATGATTTCCCTCCTCATTATGGAGTCTTTGATGCTCATTCTTTATGGCATGGCACAACTGTTCCACTCACCTTCCTATGGTGGAGTTTCATTAGAGACGATGCCGAGATTCGAACTTTAGACTTCATTAAGAAGATTAAGTGACATATTTATCTTATTAATTGGTTTTAAGTTTTTTAACTTTGTTTTTAATGTTTTCCCTATTTGGATGATTTTAGAGCATAAATTTTGATGGAATTATGCTACAATTGTATTTTTTTTAAAGAAAATTATGTTTGTTTTAGGTAATTAAGAGTTGAAACAGTTTTCATTAAACTAAAAGAGAGTTGTCCATGAGTCTGGATCGGATCGAATCTGAAAAAATTTCAAGCACAACCTCATTTTTAGTTGATATTTTATATATTTTTATAATTAAATTTAAATTTAAGAAAAATTATTTAATTTGAATTCAAGCTAAACCGGTCCGAAGTACAAATTAAAAATCCTTATCCAAACTCGACTCAAGTCGGATCAGGTGAACTATTCGATCTTTGGACAAGTCTAACTAGAACCTAAGTATAGATGCAATTAAAAAGACCAAAAGATATCAAAGATGATGTTGGCTTTAGCTCGAGTTTACGTTTGTTAGGTTGAGTAATAAAGAGTTTGATATTCTTTAAACACGATTTTAGGGTTTGAGCCTTGGATGAAAAATATAGCATTTGAAATGCTTTGCACTTTGTTTAAGTATTCAACCCAACTCGACTTCATTTCTGATCAGGAGCAAAAACAAGGGCTTTGGCCTGCTTAAAATAGAAAATTATGCTTTTGATCGTTGAAAATCTATTAAAAAGTGTAATATGCTAATTTTATCCGGCCCAGACAAAAAACAAACAAAAAACAAACAAAAAATAGATAAAATAAAAAATAAACAAGTCCATTAAGAGTTCATCTTACAAGCCCAAACCAAGCCCCAAATACATCACCTAACCCAAAACCTTAAAGCCCAATACTACATCAACCCAAGCCCAAAACCTTAAAAATTAATAGAAACCTAGTTTCACCCTTGAAAGCTTTGGCACCGCTCCCTCACCACGTCAGTAGACACACCGCCCGAGGCCTCTCTCCCTTCTTTCACCAAAATGGCAAGGCGTGGCTCCCAAGCACCATTGACCTTGTCACAAGCACTTGCAAAAGAAAAAAAAAAGGACAAAGTGCAGAAACAGCAAAAAAGAATACAAAAATGTATATTCTGTAATATATTTGGCTATAAAAGCCATAACAACCACATATATTTTTTTTACAGAAGCAATCGAATAGATACAAAAAAATTGAATACAAAAAACAAAACATTAAAAGAAAAATGAAGGTGATTCATTTTGTTTTTTATTCGAAAAACATAATAAATAAAAAAATAAAGTTTATTTTTTTACTTGCGTCATTTTGCTTCCCGCCATCATCGGAGGTCTTCTCCAACCTCGAAAGCCTCAAAATCCACTAGGATTCTGCCTGGGCTTCAACAAAAAAGGGGTGTGAGGGGTGTGCGTTCAAAAAAAGAGAAAAGGCCGAAAGTTTTTTGGATTTTTTTTCGAGTTTAGAAGGCATTGCCTTCAGATCTGGGTCTTGGGAGGGTCAAAAAGGGCTGAAAAGCTTATTTTTTGTAACTCCGTCCACCAGAGGTGACGGTCACCTTCGTTGATGACCGGTGGCCATGGTGGTGTGAAGACGGCCTTATGGCCGGACTCAGAGATGGCTTCAGAGAAAAAAGAAAGAAAATAATTTAAAAAAATAGTTTGGAAATGATTTTTTTTTAATTTTTTTACTTAAACGGGGTCACCTAAACGATGTTGTTTCGTCGTGGACCTAAACGCTCCAAAACGATGTCATTTTGGGGCCGACCCGATGACCTGACCTGGATTCCCTTAGGATCCGCGTGTTTTCAAGGAGATAGTCTAATTACTTCTTTGACCCTTCCGCTTTTTTGCTATTTTTCAATTTCATCCTACAATTCATTATTTCATTTCTATTTTTGCCCTTTTATTTTACTCTTATGGCATTTAGTCCCTCCGACCCACTGATAATCACTTTGGGAATGACACGTGTAAATGAGATTAGGATAATTGCCCTCTAAGCCCCTGCACTTTTCTGTTTTATTTTAATTTAATCCTTTATGTTCTGTTTTCTTATAATTTAGGCTTTAAATTTTGTTATAATCTCAATTTAGCCCTTCCTTTTATCTTTTAATTTTCAATATTGCTAATTTATTTTACTTATATTTTTACCCCTTTTATTTACACCTTTTTATGTTTTCACTTTTAATTTTAATTTTAAATTTTTATTTTAGTATTAATCATGTCATAATTATTATTGTCATCATCATCGATTAATGTCATAATTATTGATTTTATTTTTACTCACATAGTTATTTTATTTTTACTTTGCGATCACCATATTATACATCATATTTAAATATATTAGTTCACTTCCGCACTATATTCAAAGAAATTAAGTGCACATCGCATTAAATGTTATATTCGTTTTTACCCTATGCATAGGAAATAATTAGAACCAAGATGATGTTCTTTAATTAGGGGATTCGAGAAATCGTGCTTTTTAACTTACGGGGTATGACTTTCTCCTTAAACCGAGATAATCGAGCATCCTTTTAAAATTCAAGACACATAGGACTTAGGTAATAATTAAATGGTGATTATTCTTGTTTTCGAGGATTCGAGACATCGTGCCCTAACTTATGGGACATGATCTTTTCTTCTTGATTAACTCGAAATAAAGTCTTTTCCACAAATTTTAATTTAGTTAGCGACATTTTAATCAAATAACATTATGCAAAGACGGATTGTATTTTAAATTCTCTTCGAATTTTCAATTTTCGACATCAAAGCATTAAGTAATCAACTAGGTACCAATTTTGGGTGTCATGAATGTGCTAATCCTTCATCATACGTAACCGACTCTCGAGCTTATTTTCGGTAGATTTTGTATACCAAAAATCATCTTTTTAGTAAAATTAACATTTTATTCAAAATGATTAAATTTTGAGGTGACCCAATCACACCTAATAAAAAGATTAGTGGCGACTTTATCTTTTTTTTAAAAAATAAAAAGTTGAGCTCAAACAAGTTTTGACAGATTGAATTTTGATTCAGTTCTTCTAAAAACTATAAACATATATACCAATATAATGGTGGAATTGTATTTTAACTCTCATAAAAAATATATAGCTCGATCTCGATCCGTTGGAAAAAGGTTTTGGCTTCACCATTGTTTTTAGGGTAAACTATATAAATGGTCACCCAACTATGCCCGCATTCTTGTTTTGGTCACTCAACTTTAAAAATTTTCAATTTAGGCACTAACGTTTGAATTTGTCCCTATTTTGGTCATTTGTTGTTAAATTGATAATGAAAAGCTTTTTTCTAATTGATATAATAACACATTTAGTCCTCAATACTTGCATATTCTATCAAATTGGTCCTAATTCTAAATAATTCAATAAAAATAACCCTTTGCATTTACAAAATCTATCAATTTAATCCTCAAAATTCCGAACCAAAACTTTTAAGTTTTAAAATAGGGGCATTCCGCATCTATAAATTTATAAAATTAAAGAAAAAAAACCTTCATTTTTATAGATTAAGATGAATTTATTTCTTGAAACTTCGAAGTTCAAAATTAATTATTAAAAAAAAAAATCCTAAATTCTTTAACCTTAACCCTTATTTAGCTGATAACGTATTAGAAACCAGAGCTAAATTTAATGAAAATAGATTCCAAAATTCTAATGACGTTGACAAAAAATGAAATCTCCTGCAAATAAAATAGGGATGAACATTCGTCATCCCAGTTCAGCAACATTACTCCTCCCAACACTAATCATAATGTTGGTTTCTGAGAATTATGTATTGAAAACCGACGTTTTATATTTATGTGAGGTTTTAAATTTTTAGATATTAATTATGTGTCCGTATTTATAGAATTAATCTTTGTTTTTTTTTCTTCATTCAAATTAATCTGTTGTAAATACATTAAGAACAACATTCAAAAGTTTAAATTTATAGCGTTCCATAATGTAACATTTTCTATAATTGAAAACCGATATTTGACATTAAATCTAATGTTCACCACCAAGCTTTAAACATGTTTCCACGATTTATACCTACTATTGCCAAGGTTGAAGTCATTTCATTTCCTTTCTTTTTTGCCATCGAAAATACAACATTATCTACATTCTCAATTTTCCTCTCAATATGTATAAATATTGATTATAATAATTATAGTCTCATCGACTTGTTTGCACACAATTTGAATACCACTTTAGAACCAATTTCTACAAACAGTGAATCATTCATCTTCTATTCTAAATATATAAATACTTCCAATGCTAAAACCACCACTCCTGTCTTTGTCGAATCAACATCATTTGTTGCAATAGGACTTGAAAATAGAGCTCATTAATCTTTGTATATAAATAAATATATAAAGTAAATGAAATGGATGTGCATTTATATACATTGTAAATAAATATTAATAATATCTTAATGATGTATCAAATTTTTTTGCAATATTAGAATAAAATTTGACCCACAAATGAATGTGTGATTGTTGATTTGGATAACAATTTATTGCTTTGTTGTTAAAAGTCAAAATTTAGCAAATTGTTCCATTGAAAAGTTTGAAAAGAAAATTGAAAATTATTTTTTATATTTGTGAAATATTGTGTGGAACGGGAGGGGATAAATTGATATAGATGTGAAATATTTCTGTTTTAAAAGTTGAAAGTTTTGGTTAAAAAATTTTAAAATTAAATTGATAGAATTTGTAAATATAAAGGGTTGAGTTTATTAATTTATTTAGAGTTAGAATTAAATTAATAGAATGTGTAAGTGTAACATCTCGAATTTTTTATTTTAAGTTGATAGAATGATGCTAAGAATGAGTAATTAGGAGGTAGTATAATTCTCCTTGAAACAAGTCATTATAATTTTTTTAATAAATAAATGTATCAATCTTTCACTATTTTCCTTTCTATTTGTTTTTTTCTATCCAAAGAAAATATTATTATTATTATTACAATAATTCGGTTTTTAATTTTGTCTACAAAAACAGATTTCACTTCAATCCCTAGCTCTGTTTTAATCTATCTGTCTGTCCAATAATTATTAATAAATAAATATAAAATAATTGCCCTTTTGTTACCTCTTCTTTAGGGTTCCTCCCTCCATCTCTCGTCTTCGATAATTTTGACTTGAAGAAAAGGCCATTTCTTTGCAAAGGGTTTTTGCTTTTTAAACCACTTTTTTTCTTTTTTAAAATTCCTTCCCCTTTGAATTCCTTTATTTAAAAAATAAATAAATTATTTTACTCTATTTTTTTGGCCTGAAAGAAACAATTTGGTTGAAGATTCAGTTAATAATGAGAGATTTTTGTTTTGGGTTTTCTCTTTCTTTGTTGTAATTTTGAATTGTAGATAAAAATGGACGCTTCTGAGAATCTTAAGCAAATTGGCGATACTTCTACAGGTCTGATATTTTATTCCTTTTTCTTTTAATTTACTCAATTTATGCTCTCTTTTTTGTATGTAAAATTAGTTTTGGGTTAGCTTGATAGTTTGGTTTAAGCTCAAATTTCAACTAAGTTAAATTTGAAATGTTTAAAGTTAAGAAGTTGATTGGTTTTTTTAACAAAATAATGAAATTAGATCTGGGATTATTGGGTTTCCAATGTCTATATTAGGTATTATATTGTGAATAATACATTTTGATTCTAGTTTTAGGTTGTTGCTTTGTTTCATAGTGGCATTGGCATTTTTTACATTATTGGAATTATAAAGTTTGAATTTTGAGTACTAAGGTACTGCAGCTTAATGATTTAAATGTGCTTTTGCTTTGGTTATATTAATTGGCTTTGATTTCAAATAATCGCATTTGAGAAAAATGTTTATAATACATATGAAACATTTTCCTCCCTTCTCTGCCAATTCCAAGGATCAAACTTGTGTGTCTAACTGTTTCGGCATCCCCTTGGCCTTGGGCATACAGTAAAAAGTTGCTTTTGTGGCGGTGCATGGTGGATTAGAATAGATATTTGATTGCTTGCTGTTTGATCTTAAGGGAAAGGGTAAAACAAAGACCCCTTGTTCTTTCTTGTATTATTATCATTATTATTTTTGCATAATTTTGTGTGGACTTTATGTTCTGGTGAAAAGTTTGGATTAATAGATGTTCTTTTCAGGAACACTTGTCGGCACTGTTTTTAGTGATATGACATGTACCTTATGTTGTGATATTTTTTTCCCTCTTCTGTTTAGGAGTATATTTTTAGTAAAATTAGCTTTACTATGATGCAGGAGGTGCAGTATTTGATGCATCACAATATGCGTTTTTCGGAAATGATGTTCTTGAGGAAGTTGAATTGGGGGGATTAGATGAGGAAGAGGATTTACCCGCAGTTGGACTTGATGAAGAGGAGTTTTTATTTGATGGAGAAGAGGTTAATAGTTTTTTTCTTTTCGGTTCTGTTTTTCCTTTCTTCATTGTTCTTGCAAATTTATAAAATGTAGGACAAAAGCAGTGGTTACTTGCTTGTGAAGTAAATCTCTCCCTTCTAAAAATGATGCTAATAAGTAGCCTTCTAGAGTTATGGTGGATGCTTTTCTTTCCCCTGTGCCCTTGAACAGATAGAGGCCTCCACATTTGATTAGTGGATGGCATTCTATTTTTGTTTGTGGAGTAAAACTTTGCAGTAGCTCATGTTATACATTGTTCTAAACGTCTCTGCAAGACTTTACAAACCTTGAGGCAATGTTATTTATAAGTTGACAGCGTAATCATCTTGGTTGGGCTGTTTTCTTAAACTAATTTACTTCTCTTTGTGACTTCTTCACAATGAGAAATTAGCGTTTGTATACTTCTTTCTGAGAAAGTTATATTGTACAAGCTGCCGTGATGTAGTGGCTTGGTTATCCTGCATCTGTTTTGGAGATTGTGTTACTTGTACTTAGGTGCTTCTTGAAGTAACATTTGTTGTTTCTCATATGCTATCGCTTCCCAGAGAAAATATGTTGAGAAGGTATTAGGGAGCTTTTCTCAAGGATTTCTCATGTGCTTTATTTATCTGTTCCTTTTATTGAGGGAAAGACCTGGAATTATATGAATTCCCTTGCACCTTCAACCTGAAACTTTTCTCACAACACCTCTTTCCTCAGAAGGATAAGGATATTTGAGTTTACAACTTCTAGTTATATATGAAGCCTCCTTGATGGAATAAGTTTGTGGAATGTTTTATACCCATCATGCAGAAGTTTTAGACAAAAACTCAACCCGTGTTGCAAGATATAGAAGACTGTCCCTTTCTTCTTGAGTTGTTCTTCCTTGTATCCGTGGAATAGTAAACTTAAAATGGTTTCTAATGCAGTTAAAATTTCATGTTCTAATCAATAGTTCATCACTTTCGGTGATACTTTTGGCACATGTAACTAACTAATTTTCAAGATCATTCATCTCACATTTGATTTTAGTAGAATATTTCATATGCTTGATGCTTGGTCTAATTTCTCTTCATATTTGCAGGATGAAGTTTTGAGACCCTTATCAGAAATTGGTGATCTTTCCAGTACATTTTCAAAGGTAAGTCCACTACAAAATAGTGGTATACTCAAAAGATCTTTTCCCGTCCTAAGGGTTAGGTTCTAATTTCATTTGTTAACTAATAATGTATTGTCTTCTCATACTTTTATGGGGCTAAATCAGTTTAATCCTCTCAACTATGCTAGAAATGGATCTGTTGAGAGTTCAATCATGCAATAGTTGGTGCGGATGCCTCTGGAACCAAATTTACTGTTAGCTTTAGGCCTTATTTCCATGCTGACTGAATATAAGGATGAAATCTCGGTAACTAACTGAAGCCCCACCTTACTCTTAAGCTTGTTCAGATTCTTAAGATTGACAAAAAAATGTTTCACCAACTCCTTTCCAAACTCTTCCAACAGTGTTGTAACGAGATTGGTCCTCCAAACTTCTATTATAACTGTCAAGTAAGAGCATTGGCATTAGCATTAAGCTGCTTTTATAATGAACCTTAACTTTGCTTTATAATTTGGGTTAATTTTCTTAATAGTTCTTCAAAAAGATAATTTCCTTTTAATTTATATCTCCTTGTTTGCTAGTCTAGATAAAATCTTTTGTACTATTGAAAAGCCATAAAGGGATAAAGTTCCTATTTTTTTCCTTCATGTTTCTGGAAATAACAGTTCACCTCTGCCAAGTATGGAGATGCATGATTCTTGGTGGTTAATTCTGGTCTAGCATTGATGATTAAGAGTTTGCTTATGTTACCTTGTGATTTTGTTGCAGTTGAACACAGCCATCAATGGACCAAGAGGCTCAGGGATTGTTGGTGACAGGGGATCTAGAGAAGGTGAATTTGTGTATCTCATTACTTAATTTATGTTTTTGAGGTCCAATCATTTTTGGTTTTGTTTCTTGTAACTCTTTATATGTTATACTTGGTATCAATGCTGATAAAATAAGATATCCGGGGATGAAGTTGAATAAATATCAAGAAAATAGATCAGGATAACTGTTTTCGGAATGTTTTAGGTTGTTGATTTCATCTCTAGATAAAATAAATGGAAAATGTGGGTTTGGTTATATCCGGATTATGATCAATTTATTTGGTGTAAGGTCATTGCTTGTAACATTTGATAAGACTCCTATACAGTTTGTATTATGCATATAAATCCTTAGGTGCAGTGGATATGCTTTCTGTAATGTAGTTGAGTAGAAGATAAGATGATAGATAGTTTTACTAAAATTCTGGGATGGATTCCTTTTGGTGGTTAAGAGGTTGCCTATTGAGTGGGTTGGGTTATTACAAAGTAGAATTTTAGTTAAATTGGCTTTATCCCTCCCCTCCCCCCCCCCCCCAACTTGTTTCTTGTGTTAAATAAATCATGATTTTTTGCATATATTCAAGTATCTTAAGCATCTAAAGTCTGAACTTCATTGAATATCCAAACGTTGGAACTAAACAACCTTTATGTGTATGCTAAAGAACTTTTTATTATATCAAGAAGCTTAAAATTTAAATGTTTTAACAAATGCTAAAGAATTCGGTCCCCTCCTTTGCTTAATGTGTTCCACGATGACACATTATTATCATAATCAATATTCATCATCTGACACTTTGCAAGGTTTCCTTCAATACCTTTTAACAATCATCATGCTGACCATGGTTTTCCTCTTCAAGGTTCATCTGTTGCTGAATGGGCACATGGGGAGGAATTACCTTATTGGCTTGGTCAGCAGGCTCTTGAAACTGAAAGTGTTCTCAGAGACAAGCACTGGTCATCACAACTGTCACCCAATTTGGGCCCAAAGCATCTCTACAGGACATCCTCATACCCTGAGCAGCAGCAAAAGCAACATTTTTCTAGTGAACCAATTCTAGTTCCAAATTCTTCTTGTAACAAGCCATACCCTCCACGTGGTAGCAGATCCCATCAAGCTTCACCAAACCTAAATTCTGGTCACTTGAATAATCCATATATGGTTGGTGGATCACAAATGGCACCTTCACCAAATCTCTCTGGCTTCTCTAGTTCTCAGTTTCAAATGCCACATTTACATCAGGGGTTAAATTATGGCAGGAATATGCCTGACTTTGCTCCTGGTCGTTCTGGCAATAGTTTGCCATCAAATCAATGGGGGAGCCAGCCAAAATTGCATGGTGGAGATAATTCCAGTGTTTTGACCAATATGTTGCAACAACAGTTACCTCATCAAAATGGTTTGATTACATCACAATTAAGGCCACAGCTGCAGGCGCATCAGCAGAGAATGCAGCACCCTGTTCAGCCATCATTTAGCCATTTATCAGGGGTTCAATCTCAACTGGTTAATCCTCATCTTTCTCCATCACCACCGCTAATGAACAAATTTGAAGCTATACTTGGTATTGGTGATCTGAGAGATCAAAAACCGAAATCGGCTCAAAAGGGTAGGTATTCTCAGCCCGCCTTTGATAGCAGTGGAATGAAGAGTGATATTGGATGGCCTAAATTTAGATCCAAATACATGTCAACTGATGAGATTGAGGGCATTCTTAGAATGCAGCTCGCTGCAACTCACAGTAATGATCCTTATGTGGATGATTATTACCACCAAGCTTGTCTTGCAAGAAAATCTGCTCGGGCAACATTGAGACATCATTTTTGCCCAACTCATCTCAGGGATCTTCCTTCCCGAGCACGTGCAAATGCTGAGCCACACGCTTTTCTCCAAGTTGATGCTCTTGGGAGGGTACCTTTCTCTTCAGTTCGCAGGCCTCGCCCTCTTCTTGAAGTTGACCCTCCAAATTCTTCCTTTGTCACCAACAATGATCAGAAAGCTTCTGATATGCCCCTTGAACTGGAACCAATGCTTGCTGCTAGGGTTACAATAGAGGATGGTCTATGCCTTCTTCTTGATGTAGATGATATTGATCGGTTATTGAAGTTTAATCAGTTGCAGGATGGTGGAGCCCAGCTGAGAAGAAGACGACAGGTTTTGTTGGAAGAGCTGGCTGCATCACTTCAATTGGATGACCCACTTGCCAAGAATGGCCACACAGATGAGCTTGCTCAAAAGGGTGATCTTGTGTTTTTACAGATAGTTGCCCTCCCCAAAGGCCGGAAGTTGCTTGCAAGGTACCTTCAGCTTCTTTTTCCAGGTGATGAGCTTATGCGAATTGTCTGCATGGCCATTTTCCGTCATTTAAGATTCTTGTTTGGAGGCCTTCTGACTGATCCAGGAGCGGAAACTACTGATAACCTTTCGAAGGTTATTTCCTCATGTGTTCATGGCATGGATCTTCGTGCACTTAGTGTCTGTCTTGCAGCGGTGGTTTGTTCTTCAGAGCAGCCCCCTCTTCGCCCTCTTGGAAATCCCAGTGGAGATTGGGCATCTCTTATTCTGAAGTCTGTTCTTGATAGGGCAACAAAACTCATGATTGATTTTAGAGCTGCTGGCAATTACAATATGGCCAATCAATCTCTTTGGAAGGACTCATTCGACGAATTCTTTAACCTTCTTACCAAGTATTGCATAAACAAATATGATATTGTGATGCAGTCCTTGCGTATGCAGGTCAAACCAAATATGGCCATCGATGAATCAGATGTTACAAAAGCAATTAAAAGAGAAATGCCAGTTGATCTTTTACATGCATGTTTACCCCACATCAACGACCAGCAGAAAAAGCTGATATTGGATCTCTCTCAGCGGTCGTTGGTTGTAGGACAGTCATGATGGCAGAAGTTTTGAATTCACACATTGAAGTATTATACGAGCAAATGATGCCATGTGCTGGAAGGAATGCGATTAGCCATACCATTGCCTCATGCAGCTACGGTGGAGCTCTCCGTGGATATTTAAAGTAAAGGTTGATATGATAGCCCCTTCCAGATTTTAGTCTTACTAGTCAGTGTTCTTCTATCTTTAATAACATGCTGCTTTTTTAGCAAAACATACAAGTTGGCCAATATGTATTGTGATACAACCCTGGTGAGATATTTTTGATATTCTTGGGTCCTTTCCATAAATTGGAGCTTATTTTGATGCTCCGTTGTCTAGAGATATAGTTAGTCTGTACATGGTTCAGTACGGAAGATTGCCCGCATTCCGAGTATTATTTTCCAAGGAGGTGGGATGGATCATGTGTTGTTCTCTGTTGGAAGAGTCCCCATGCCAAAAGGTATGACGGTGTTGGCTTTGGAACTAAAATGGTGATTTTAGCTTTAATATTGGTAGCATTGTTGCTTTTGGTTTGAATCTTGTTTGTGATTTTCTAATTTCATGGAAGAATGGCTGTTGGATTCTTCTTTGGCCCTTTTTATTCTACTATATATGTATGCATGTATATATCATTGTAATGTCATTTGAAGTTCTTGTCTAGGATGAGCTACCCCTATATTTTGTTTGGAAACTCAGGCTCTATGTTCTTAATGATATGGTATAGTATGGGAAGGCAGGCTTTTTTTTCATGGCTTTTCTAGCTCCACCTTTGATGATTGTACATAATTGTTTTGTTGGATAAGATATATTTTTGCTAATAAATCATGTTATATATTAACATCTGAATATAAGTGTACTTTTTCATTTTATAAATTAAAGGCTTATCGGTTAAAAAATAAAAAATAATAACTCTTTCCCCACCATCGCTCTCCCTTCTCCCTTTCTCTCCCCACCGTCGCCTCTCCCGGTTGGCCATCTTCTTGGCATTTTCTATATTATTTGGCTTTCTTAAGTTGCAAATTACTTGTAGAATACCTTGTAACTATTATACATTTTCCTTTTCAGCTGTTTGAAACAGGTTTAGAGCTTTCACTTGCTCACCTGAAAGCTCTTACTAAATTTGCTATTGGCATGGGATTAACGCTGGTGATTTTGGTCACTCCTATAGGGGAGAGCAGTTTGAGAGAAATTTTTTTTTTTAATTTAATATTAATATAAAATTTAAATTCATTATTATATTTTTTTAATATTTATGGATTTTTATAAATTTTTATATTTTATTTTTTTTTCAACAATATTATTTTTATATATTTTTTAAATTTATTATTATATATTTTAAGATATTTATGTATTTATATTTCTTTGATTTTTTTAGAATTAGGATAAAATTGAGAATATTTGTAAATTTTGAGGGTTAATTTTTAAAAATTATGATTAAATTAATATAATATGTAAAAGTTGAAGGTTAAATTTGTTATCATATTGACTTTTAAACTGTCACATCAATTTATCATTTGTGATTTTAATAGAAGTGACTAAAATGGTCAAATTATATAATATGTATGCTTAAACTGTAAATTTTTTATTTTAAATGCCTAAAATGAATTTTTCTATAATGGGGTGTGTAGTTTAACCTTGAATTAATTACTTTGTTGAAAATTTTAAATTCATTTTTTTTTTTTTTGCCGAACTGTAATTTACCTAACCTTATTTACTCAACAAAATTCAATACATGTAGGATCATATTGGTGTCGAATTGTCATATTGGATTTTGATTATACCAAAAATCGAGTTGGGTCAAATCCTTAAATAGAAGGTTAAGTTATTTTATTATTTTTTTCATCCATAAATTTTGAACTTAATAAGAGAGATTAGCCTCGGTTTTATTAATGTTTTATAAATGTTTATTTTAGAGATTTTTTGTTTATTTTACAATTTATATTCAAGATTCGTAACTATTATTTTTAACAATATTATTTTTAAAGTTTGAATTTACATCTTTTAAAAATATAAAATTATTTGTAAAGTTTGAATATTATTTTTTAAGGGGACGAGATTGTTTGCCAAATAAATAAAATGTGATCAACTTTAAGCAAAGTCATTTTTTGGGCTGCTAAATGTACAATTAATTAGACATATCTTGCCGAAAGATAACTTTTTTGAAATTTAATAACAAAAAGTTTGATAGATTTTTTAATAAAAAAAGTATTTAATTGTATAACTTATATATATTCTATTTGATATTTAATAAAAAATAGTGAAAAAATTAAAGGTTAGTGTATTATATGTATTCTATTTGATATTTAAGTTTGACATTACCAGTGAATGTTTTTAATATTCACTTCCGTACTTGAATTTTTAGTTTGATATTTGTAATTTTTTTTGTTTCAATTTGGTACCTAACTTTGGTTTTAATGTTCAGTTTGGTACTTAAATTTTTTTCTTTGGCCTGATTAAGTACTTATGTTTTTTTATTAGAGCACGCGTGTCAAACATTCATTGGGCCACGTGATGTCGTTTGGTTTGAATATAAAATTGAACATTAAAGCCAAACTCATGTACCGAAGTGAGACAAAACAAACTCAGATACCAAATTGAATATAGAAACCAAATTCAGGTACCAAATGGTACATTAAACCAAAAATAAATACTTTTTTGCTTAAAATGTCATAAGTCCCTGTACTCTTCGAGAATTTAGAATTTAGTTCTTGTACTTTTATTTTCAAGAATTTAGTCTCTCTACTTGTAAAATTTTAAAATTCAAGAATTTAGAATTTTATTGGTTGACTATTATTACTATTTTTTTGTTAAATTCAAGTTCATAACATCGTTTTTTTAATGACACGGCTATCAAGCGAGTATTTTTTTAATTTCAAAATTGGCACGCCAACAAATTTAACAAAATAATTAACAATGTTAACAATCAGAACTAAATTTTGTAATATGAAAAATAGAAAGACTAAATTCTTGAAAATAAAAATACATAAACTAAATTCTAAATTTTTAAAAATTAAACAGGCTTATGATATATTTTAACATAATTTTGAATGTGTTTATTATGCATTTTATCTTTCCCATTGTAAGAACAAACCATATTATTGTGGAGCCACCAAGTGAATTTCTGGTTGAGGTGGATTTAGGTCAAGGCTTTGACCTCTAGAAAATTGATGTGCACTAAATTCTGCCGACCACAAGGATTATGATCATGTTATGTGGCTTTGTGTTTTGTTTTTGTTGTGTTTGCTTGACTTTTGAGGCATCTATGGGATCCTTTTATCTTCTTTCTGTCAAAACCATTTTTTTTGAAAAACGGAGGTCGACTTAAAAAATTAAAATGAGGAGTCGCCACCAACCTTTTTAGGTGTGATTGGGTCACCATACAAACGTTTTGGTCTACGAAAAATTAGAGAAAACGGGCTTGGGAGTCGGTTAAGCGCGGGGAAGGATTAGCACCCCCGCAACGCCCAAGATTGGTACCAAATTGAGCAATTTTCTGTCTTAAGTCGAAGTTTTAGAAAGATTTAAAATAAGATTCCCTTTTTGAAGTTGGAATGATTTAAGTTGAAAGTTGAGATTCCTTTGCTTCGATAGAATACGAACATCAAATCCAGCACGGTTGGACACGAAGTTCTTAAATTCTTTGAAACTAAAGTTATCTCGCAAGTTACAAAAAATTTTCTTTTTAGGAGGGTATTTTAGGTATTTAGACGAACGAGAAATCGCAACCCAGCACGTTAGGGCACTATTTCCCGAATCTCTAATCACAAAAACATTGCCTCGTTTTTAAAAATATTTTGAATTGAATGAGATTTTGAAATGATAATGCAATTAAACTTTAAAATATGATATTTAAAGGATAGCAGCAATGATATTTACAGTAAAGGAACATAACAAGAGTGTATTTTAAAAGAGTATGTCGTAGTTATAGCAAAACGTACGCATGGGATAGTATGAAAGTATGAACAACATAACGAAAAAATATGCAACGTGGTAAGATATAATACTATGACACTTGTTAAAATATTTATATATATAATTGTGATATATATATAGAAAATATAAAACGCGTTGAAGGCATATATATATATACGTAATAGTAGAAACATAATACATACATATTAGAATAGTATTAATGCCAAAGCCGTTATTAACACATAAATATATATGTATATATAACATGCAAGTAAAATATAGTATATTATAATATAGTATATTAGTATTATATACCTAAGATAGTATGTATATATGAGGTAAATAATATAATATCGAAAGTATATGTATTATGCAAAACTATACGTGTATAATAATATTACAAATATACGTGTAATATAGTATATAATAATATTATAACTATACGTAATAATCTAGTACAAAATGATATATAATGTTAAAATGTATATACGATACGTACGTGATGTAATGTTAGGAGTATATATCTAAGAATACATAATTAATAATAATAAATATATGAAAGACATAATATAATATTAGAAATACGTGCATATAATATAGAATTAAATATACATATATGTGTACACAAGGCATATAAAGGGTATATATACGTAATACATAGATTAAGAAAATATACAATATATATATATATATATTAGAAATACTAACACTAAAGTATAACTAATAATAATAATAAACATACATGTATATGAATACATTAAAATATCAATTATAACTAAGCTGATGTTAATAATATCAATAACGAATATAATAAATAATAATAGTAATTATACTAGTGAGTGTAGTAGTAAAAAATTAGGTAAGAATAATAGTAGTGAAATAGTAAAATCATAATATTTAAAAATATAATATTAGATATAATATAGTCTAATAATATATAACAATAATAATAATAATAATAATAATAATAATAATAATAATAATAAAACCGAAAGAAAGAGAAAAAAATAATAATAATAATAAAAGGGGACCAAATTGGGCTAAAATCGAAACTTTCGGGCAGATTTAAAATTAAAAACGAAAGTGGAGGACTTATTCGAACACGGGATGAATAGACAGGGGCCAAAAGAGCAATTTTTCCGCATGTTTAAAACGGTGTCGTGGTAGAAGGGACCAAATCGTAAAACTGGGCAAATCATAGGGCTAATTTAAAAATAACATGACTTGATTGCAAATAACAGAAAAAGGGAAGGGCTGATTCAGCAATAAGACCATTAAGCAAAAACACGCGGATCCTCTAGAGCGGGTCGGGTCCGTGCACGGGTCGGCTCAAAACGACACCGTTTTGGGGCTTAAGTACAGCCCTCAAAACGGTGCCATTTTGGAGGGCTATAAAAGGCCCGTTTTAGTGAAAAAAATCATTTTGAGAGGAGAAAGGAAAAAAAAAAAGGAGAGAAAGGGAGAGAGGGGTGACCGGAGCGATTCCCGGTGGTCGGTCCGACCACCATCCGGTTATCGGATCGTCGTGCCGTCACCGGCGCCGGCCACCGTATATGGTGGCCGGAAAGGTAAAAATTTTTTTTATGTATTTTATTATTATTATTTTTTAAACATATATACATGCATAAAAATAGATTTCGGAAACCGTAAAAAAAATCACCTTTAAGCTTTTCTGTTTCGATTTCTAATGTTTTCCTCTGATTCGGGGGTATCCCTTCGCTGTTATGCTATTAATATTTGCTATTTCTCGTGTTTTTGGACAAACAATCTAAATCCCTCTCTTTTTTGTATTCTCAAAATCCCCCCTTTTTACAATCTCTGATCTTTGTTTATATAGCCTTTACAAGTCATTATACTATTATTGCTGTCTTCTCTGCTTTACTGTTTGCAGGTAATGGCTGAAGGGTGCTGCAGACGGTAGTTGGTGGCGTGTTGCAGGCATGTGGCTGGTGGGGCTGATGTCAAGGCAGAGGGTTGGTGCGGCGCCGCTTAGGGTTAGGTATTAGGTTTTGTTTTTCTGATTTGGGTAGGTTAGGTTTGTGGGCTAACCGGGTATGGGTCTCTGTATTGGGTTTTGAAAATTGGTATTGGGTTTTAAGTTAATCGTGGGCCATCCGGGTTAAGTGGTTTAATTGGGTCAATTTGAGTGGGTTGTAATTGTTGAGATTAATATGTAAGGTAATTGGGTTTAGGGTATTTGTATGGGTGTAATTTGGGTTTAATTTGACAGGCCAAAATTGGCGTATGACAGCTGCCCCTCTTTGCTCATTGTCGTATGACGAGAATGGAGCAAAGACTTCAAAAGGGCCAATTTTGCCTGGTCTCGCCAAATCTTGACTTCTCTTCAGTGCTCTTTTTTGTTCAAGTAGTCTATTTCCAGCCCACCGCCTCTTGTAGCTTTTAGTTCAATCCACTGCAACATTCAAAGGTATGTCTTCTGGCTTCAATCTGCTTGCATCTTCAGAGATATACCTTGCAGCTTCAATCTGCTCGCATCTTCAAAGATATAATAATTTAAAGAGAAGAGATTCGTAACTTCAATCCTCTCTGCTGTCAAATCTGCTTTTACGATCTGCCTTCTGCCAGTATAGAGAGATAAGATCTGCCAAAACTTGATCTGTTACCCTACTGCTTAGGGGGTTAAGATCTGCTGAAATTTTGCCTATTACCCTACTGGTTAAGGAGTCAAGGCAAGTAGCTGAAATCTGCTCCAACACTGCTGTATGGAGATAAGATCCGCCAAAATTTGATCTGTTACCCTACTGCTTAGGGGGTTAAGATCTGTTGGAATTTGATCTGCTCCGCTCCTGCTCAACGAAGATAACATCTGCTTTGTTTTGTCTGTTACCCTACTGCTTAGGGAATTAAGGTGTGTAGCTAAAATCTGCTCCATTGTCGATACATGGAGATAAGATTTTCCAAAATTTGATCTGTTACCCTACTGCTTAGGGAGTTAAAATCTACAGAAATTTGATCTGCTCCGCTCCTGCTCAGCGAAAATAAGATCTGATATGTTCTGCCTGTTACCCTACTGCTTAGGGAGTTAAGGCGAGTGGCCGAAATCTGCTCCATTGCCAATACATGGAGATAAGATTTGCCAAAATTTGATCTGTTACCCTACTGCTTAGGGGGCTAAGATCTGTTGGAATTTGCTATTTCCATCAATCTTGCTACATTGTCCACTGGGGAACCTATCTGTAGAGTTGATTTCCTGTGGTTTATGCTCATGCAAATGATTAGGATGCCATGATAAAAATGAGTCGAATGCTTCCTAACTGCACATATTATAATGCAAAAATGTTACGCGAATGGTCCCTACTTCGACTATCATTACTCATTCATCCACGTTTCACTCGAGGTGTCATTCACACTCTGCTTGTATGCCCCGGATCAAATTGGTTCTATTATGACCTGCCGAAAATGATCCTTTCCTAAGATCGAATTGTTTGAATTTTCTAATCATCACTTGAACTGAAAAGGGAGTTTTTTTTATGTATTCTCAACCTTTATACATGAGGGTTCTTTAGACAGTCGTTCTGTTTTAGTTTTTTACATTATCAGAGATTTTATAGAGTAATATGCAGAACTTCGTTTGTAAAGATATTTTAGTTCATCAATCGTTATTTCAATGTAACACATTTTACGAATAGTGGAAGGCAAAACCTTGAGGATTGTCAAATTGGAACAAAGTCATCAAAGATACAAAGGAGATTAATCTGACAACATATCTTGGAGAAGATCAAAAGATAGTGAACAGGACAAAAAGTCAGACGCCCTAGATATCGCAGCTTGAGCTTCCATATACAAACTCCATGAAGACTGCTTTGGGTTTGACATGTGTTTAGAAGATCCGAAGTACTTTGTTGATACCCCGGTATGTAACGTACTCCACTTCCTGTCAGGTTAAGTACAGTGAGATGCGTGTCGTTCGAAATTTGAGCTGCCCTTTCGGGTTTTCGACTCAAAAACCCCTTTAGTCTCAAGGTGCCCTTTGCGGGTTTTCACCTTGGCTTCTCCATTTTTTTTTTAGAAGTCTCAAAGCGCCCTCTGCGGGTTTTCACATTGGCTTCCCTTCTTTTAGACAAAGTACTTCTTGACTGAGTCTGAATTCACTGGATTGGGTAAACTTTTCCCATCCATTTCTGTTAAAATTAACGCACCACCAGAGAAAGCCTTTTTCACAACATACGGCCCCTCCCAATTTGGCATCCACTTTCTTCTAAAGTCCTTCTGTATAGGAAGGATCTTTTTTAGTACAAGATCCCCCTCGTAAAATTCTCTTGGACGGACCTTTTTATTGTAAGCTCGCATCATTCGCTTCTGATACATCTGACCGTGACGAATTGCCTTTAGCCTTTTCTCTTCAATCAGGTTCAGTTGATCGTATCGCGATTGAATCCATTCTGCCTCATCCAACTTTATTTCTGACAAGATTCGAAGGGAAGGTATTTCCACTTCAATGGGTAACACTGCCTCCATCCTATAAACCAGCGAGAATGGAGTTGCCCCGGTAGAGGTTCTAACAGACGTTCGATAGGCAAATAGTGCAAATGGCAATTTCTCGTGCCAATCTCTGTAAGTCTCAGTCATCTTCCCAACTATCTTTTTAATGTTTTTGTTGGCCGCTTCCACTGCCCCATTCATCTTTGGGCGGTAAGGAGATGAATTATGATGTTTAATCTTAAACTGACTGTAGACTTGTGCTATCGTTCTGTTATTCAAGTTCAGTGCATTGTCTGATATGATTCTCTCAGGCATTCCATATCGACAGATGATTTCTTTCTTCAAAAATTGACTCACTACCGATTTGGTGACGTTAGCATACGAAACAGCCTCTACCCATTTCGTGAAGTAATCGATAACCACGAAGATGAAATGATGCACGTTCGAGGCCTTAGGTGAAATTGGTCCAATGACGTCCATGCCCCACATGGAAAAGGGCCTTGGAGAAGTCATAACATGTAGGGGTGAAGGTGGAACATAAATCTTATCTCCATAGATCTGGCATTTATGACACTTCTTGGCATAACTGATACAATCTCCCTCCATAGTAGACCAATAGTATCCAAATCTCATGATTTGTCTTGCCATTGTGAAGCCATTAGCGTGTGTCTCACAGACACCTTCATGTACTTCTTCCAGGATTTTCTTAGCTTCCACAGCATCAACACATCTCAAAAGCACCTGATCTTTCCCTCTTTTATAAAGGATATCCCCATCCAATACGTAGTCGCAAGCTAACCTTCTCAAGGTCTTCTCTCATTCTCCGTTGCCTTCTCAGGGTATTCACGATTCTTCACATATCGTAATATATCCCGATACCAAATGTGGTCATCCTTTTCTTCTCCTTCGATGTTACAACAATGAGCCGGAGCTTCAAAAATGCTCATTTGAATAGGCTTCATATCCTCTTCTCTGTTCACCTTAATCATGGACGCCAGGGTTGCCAAAGCATCTGCCATCTGGTTTTCATCTCGTGGGAGATAATTGAAGGTGATATCGTCAAACTCCCCAAGTAGTCCTAAAACTATTTTTCGGTAATTGATCAATTTGGGGTCTCTTGTCTCCCATTCTCCCTTGAGCTGGTAGATCACCAATGCGGAGTCTCCGTACACTTTCAATGTTCTAACATTCCGTTCTATGGCAGCTCGAATTCCCATGATGCATGCTTCATACTCTGCCATATTGTTTGTACAGTCAAAGTCTAATTTGCATGTAAATGGATAATGATCTCTATCCGGGGATATTAAGACTGCCCCAATTTCATTTCCTGCTGCATTGGATGCCCCGTCAAAGTTCAACTTCCATGGACATCTTTCGATAGTGGCCACGTACATCAATTCCTCGTTAAGAAAATCAAAGTTCAATGGTTCATACTCTTCCAGAACCTTGCTGGCCAGAAATTCTACTATTGCATTTCCTTTTATGGCCTTTTGATTCACATATACTATATCAAACTCAGAAAGCAGTATCTGCCATCTTGCCATTCTTCCATTTAGGGCTGCTGACTCCATCATGTATTTTAATGGGTCTATTTTTGAAATCAGCCAAGTTGTATGATACAACATATATTGCCTCAACCTTCGGGTCGTCCAAATCAAGGCACAACACAACTTCTCAATCGGTGGGTATCTCATTTCACAATCAGTAAATTTCTTACTGAGGTAATATATCGCATTCTCTTTCCTTCCTGACTCATCGTGTTGACCAAGTACACATCCCATGGAGTTACTGAACACTGATAAGTACAGTATCAACGGTCTATCTGGACTAGGCGGAGATAGTACTGGAGCGTTTGACAAATATTGCTTGACCTTATCAAAGGCATTCTGACATTCCTCATCCCAGGTACCCTGGTTGTATTTCCTAAGAAGGCGAAATATGGGATCACATTTCTCCGTCAATTGTGAAATGAACTGAGCAATGTAATTCAACCTCCCAAGAAAACCTCGTACTTCTTTTTGAGTATGTGGTGGCGGCAGCTCCTGTATGGCTCTGACTTTGTCTGAGTCAACTTCTATTCCTTTTTTACTGACTACAAAGCCCAATAATTTCCCCGACCTGACTCCAAAGGTGCACTTCGCCGGATTGAGCTTCAACTGAAACTTCCTTAATCTCAAGAACAACTTCCTCAAAGCTTCAATATGTTCCTTTTCAGTTCGAGATTTGGCGATCATGTCGTCCACGTACACTTCAATTTCCTTGTGCATCATATCATGGAATAAAGTCACCATGGCCCTTTGGTATGTTGCACCTGCATTCTTTAATCCAAATGGCATTACCTTGTAACAAAAGGTACCCCACAATATTATAAAAGTGGTCTTATCCATGTCTTCATGATGCATCTTTATTTGATTGTACCCCGAAAAGCCATCCATAAAGGAAAACAATGAATAACCCGCTGTATTATCTACTAGGGTGTCAATGTGTGGTAAGGGAAAGTTATCTTTCGGGCTAGCTTTGTTCAAATCTCTATAATCGACGCACATTCGTACCTTCCCATCCTTCTTAGGGACAGGCACAATGTTAGCTACCCATTCTGAGTACTTGACCTCTTGCAGGAATCCAGCATCAAACTGCTTTTTGACTTCCTCTTTTATCTTTAGCACGACGTCAGGCCTCATCCTTCGTAATTTTTACTGGACCGGTTTGCAATCTTGTTTTATAGGAAGACGATGCACCACGATATTAGTATTCAGCCCCGGCATGTCTTGATATGACCATGCAAAGATATCTTTGAATTCACTCAGTAGCTCGACAAGATCTTGCCTTGTTTCTTTGGTAATGTGCGTTCCTATTTTCACCTCCTTCCCTTCTTCCAATGTTATGTTCTCCGTTGCCTCTTTTTCGTGGGGCAGAATTTGCTTTTCTTCTTGCTTCACCATTCTTAATAGATCTGGGGATACATCACAATCCCTGTCATCTTCAAAATCCTGAGGTTCATCTAAACACATGTCTTGCTCAAAGGAGAATTCAGGACTTGCAGTATCATTGCTCATATCATTGATATCTAGGGACCTGCGGAGTATGAAAGAATGTGCAGAGAATGAATGAATTTAATAATGATTGTTTTCATGTTATGAGTGAATTGAAAAATTGGAATGAGATTAGAAGGTCTAAAGAATATTTATCGATAGAGAGAGCATTTGCTTGATTTGACAAAAGTGTTCTTTATTAAAACAAAATATCCGAACATAAGCCTATTTCACAAACAAAATCTCATTACTCCTAGGCTTTAGAGCAACAAGAGTGTTCTGGAAAATTGCTCTGTAAAGTCCCTAAAGGTTACAGGAAGTTCTTCAACAGTCCAATTGTTTAAAGAGCTTCCCGTCTCGTAAGGACGGATGCCCTCCAAACCCCTCTGTTCGGTTTCTCCATCATGTATGGCGTTGATGTGATAGCTTCCTTTCTCGAGCAACCCCATCTCAGAGTAAATTATCCCTCCTGATACAAAAGTTTGGGATATGTAAGGGAATGTCATCGGTTCCCACTCGAATTCTCTTCCGCTCAAACGCGCCTTTCTTTTTTCTTGTTGCTTTTTTATCTCTTTCTTTCTTTGTTTGTGGTCTGGCCTGAAACCTAGGCCAAAACGGTTTCTTTTCTCACTTAATTCAGGGACTCGAATCCCGCCTTGGAGGTATCTGCCTAACCCTTTTCCAGACAAAGCTCATTTTCCCACTGTCATCCGCAGGCCCATTCTGGTAGTTTTGGACATCTTGGGTAATGGCACCTTATTTCCTTCTGAAATAAAAGTTGTATTGACAAATTCTAAGGAGCGAAAAGAGCATTTAATAGATTCTTCATCTGCCTCCACATAGGGTGCGTTGCTAGTAACTGTTGCTACGATGTCTTCTTCCGCATTTATGGTCACCAGTCGTCCGTCTGTCACCAATTTTAATTTTTGGTGTAAAGATGAGGGCACGGCTCCCGTCGAATGTATCCAGGGCCTCCCCAACAAGCAATTATAAAAGGGCTTGATATCCATCACTAAAAAGTCCACCTCATATGTGTTTGGTCCAATCATCAAATGAACGTCAATTCTTCCCATTACCTTTCTCTTTGTACCATCAAATGCTCTCACTATGTTATGGCATGCTTTCATGTGAGAACTATCTATTGGCAACCTGTTTAATGTGGACAATGGCAGTACGTTCAAGGCTGACCCATTGTCGATAAGCACGCTTGGTAGTGTATATCCTTTGCAACAGGTGGTGATGTGTAGAGCCTTTGTCGATCCCATGCCACCAGGTGGGATTTCATCATCATTAAAATAGATGAAATTATTAGCACTTATGTTACTAACAAGACGATCCAACTTATTGACGGATATGTCCTTAGTAACATAGGTCTCATTAAGCACTTTCATCAATGCCTCACGATGTACCTCTGAACTTAGGAGCAATGCTAACACTGATATGCAGGCTGGTTGCTTACGTAACTGTTCAACCACGCTATACTCACTGTGTTTCAAGAATTTCAAAAACTCTTTAGCCTCTTTCTCCTTCACTGGTTCATTAATAAGCGCTTCGGCCTCTTTCTCTTTCTCGGAGTCTAAGGCTTTTGCTTTTATGGGCGCAATCCTGATGCCTCCCGTGCCATAACGCTTTCCACTGCGTGTGTAAGAACCTTCAGCTTGGGTCTCCTTGGAAGCGTTAGCTATTTCCTCTTCTTTTGTCACCGTTACATTACAGCCATAATTCCAGGGTACCCTTTTGCTATCCGTATAAGGAAAAGAAACAGGCTTACGGATAATGACTTTCGGTGTTATTGGTGTCTCAACCTCATTATTCTTTGGTAGAGAAATGATGATCCCTGGCCAGCTGGTTCCTTGACTCGTCGAAGTTCCTTCCAACGCGTATACATGTCCCTCATCTGAGCCATCTTCGTAAAATTCTAGCTCCTTGTTATCCATGAGGCTTTGTACCAGAGCCTTAAACTCGACAAATTCCTGAATCTCATTGCCTTCTTCTTGATGGAACTCACAGTAGTCCCTCACTTTTCCATCTCTTTCTTTGGAGATCAACATTCCTCTTTTCATCATTTCTTTCCAAATTACCTTTATCGGTGTCCTTACTTCAGCAATGTCTTCTTTGACCCTTCTCGTATCGGTTTCCCCAATTACGTTCACCCCTTGATTGTTGTGGTTCGGCAGCGGGTTTTCCGTACTAGGGGTATCGTCAAATTTCACGATCCCCATTTTGATAAGTCTTTCCACGGCCTTTTTGAAGCTGACGCAATTTTCAATTGAATGTCCCTGTACTCCGGCATGGTATTCACACTTGGCATTAGCATCATACCACTTGGGATATGGGGGCTGCAGGGGTTTCAGGTGATAGGGAGCTATTGCGTGTGCATTATATAAGCTTTGATAAAGCTCTCTATACGTCACTGGAATAGGTGTGAACTGCATCTTCTCAGAGTTCTGTCTTGAACTAGATTCCTGCTTTTGGGAACCCTGTTGCCCACCTGTAGCCGCTCTCTGCTGGCTAACCGTAATTGCCCTCGAGTTGTAACTACTCGCGTTGTTTACTTCGTTATCCTTCCTTCTTGGGGCTGGCCTTTTAGCGGTTTCCCCCTCTATCACCTTTTTGTTATCTTGAATTCTTGGACAACGGAGCAGGATAGTATACTCTTCCAAAGTGGGTACTAAGTCTACCTCACCGAATGTAAAACAGCTATAAGCAGGGTTCCAAAACTGTACCATGGCCCGAAACAGATGCTTATGCACCTTAATGTCTAGCAGATAGGGAAGATCTCTGTAATTCTGATAGAACAACTGTTTAGCTTCATCATCCCACTGGGCCTAAATATCCTTCAATTCCTGAAGCTCGTTCTGTGCCGAACTGATACGAGTAAAGTCCCACAGCTCCGACGTATACCCCTCGGATACAATATCTCCCTTTTCCAACTGGGCTTTCTCTGACCATGCGCGGATGTTAGCGTTGTCTTCCACTTTATCAAGATATTCATTCCCCATTACAAAACTTTCTAACTTAGAAATCGAACCGTGCATCGATACCTTTAAATGCTGGATGACATATAATGATGACAAAGTAAAATGGGTTAGTGTCACATATAACAGGTATAATTCAAAGAAAATAAACAAGCACCTACATGGGTAGTCACTAAAGGTCACTTCCGTACTACCTAGGGCAGGCACTTAAAGCTCACTATATGCGTTTCAGTTCTAGAGAAAAAGGGTACCTGAACCAGCAGATTCCTCGATCCTCACCCATTATAGGCTCATATGGACCAAGTTCAGTTCAGGGGGACACATTTCCCTACTGCCATGCGGAGATGAAAATCTCACGAAGCACATAGGTACGGATGTATCCCGGAAGCAATCCACTAGCCCATGCGGAGGTGAAAACCTCACGAAAGCGTAGCTTCTCACTCCCACTTAAGGGTGTGACCACAACGGTCATGCAGATGCAATGTGTGCGAGGAAAAATAACAAACATATACAACAAATGCAAGTAAAAGATCGTATTAAAAAAATCAAAATTTCTAACATTAAGACAGAAAATGATCAATTTTCGGCTTGACTCACTTAGGTTCCCCAGTGGAGTCGCCAAGCTGTCGAAACCATTTTTTTTGAAAAACGGAGGTCGACTTAAAAAATTAAAATGAGGAGTCGCCACCAACCTTTTTAGGTGTGATTGGGTCACCATACAAACGTTTTGGTCTACGAAAAATTAGAGAAAACGGGCTTGGGAGTCGGTTACGCGCGGGGAAGGATTAGCACCCCCGCAACGCCCAAAATTGGTACCAAATTGAGCAATTTTCTGTCTTAAGTCGAAGTTTTGGAAAGATTTAAAGTAAGATTCCCTTTTTGAAGTTGGAATGATTTGAGTTGAAAGTCGAGATTCCTTTGCTTCGATAGAATACGAACATCACATCCAGCACGGTTGGACACGAAGTTCTTAAATTCTTCGAAACTAAAGTTATCTCGCAAGTTACAAAAAATTTTCTTTTTAGGAGGGTATTTTAGGTATTTAGACGAACGAGAAATCGCAACCCAGCACGTTAGGGCACTATTTCCCGAATCTCTAAACACAAAAACATTGCCTTGTTTTTAAAAATATTTTGAATTGAATGAGATTTTGAAATGATAATGCAATTAAACTTTAAAATATGATATTTAAAGGATAGCAGCAATGATATTTACAGTAAAGGAACATAACAAGAGTGTATTTTAAAAGAGTATGTCGTAGTTATAGCAAAACGTACGCATGGGATAGTATGAAAGTATGAACAATATAACGAAAAAATATGCAACGTGGTAAGATATAATACTATGACACTTGTTAAAATATTTATATATATAATTGTGATATATATATAGAAAATATAAAACGCGTTGAAGGCATATATATATACGTAATAGTAGAAACATAATACATACATATTAGAATAGTATTAATGCCAAAGCCGTTATTAACACATAAATATATATGTAGATATAACATGCAAGTAAAATATAGTATATTATAATATAGTATATTAGTATTATATACCTAAGATAGTATGTATATATGAGGTAAATAATATAATATCGAAAGTATATGTATTATGCAAAACTATACGTGTATAATAATATTACAAATATACGTGTAATATAGTATATAATAATATTATAACTATACGTAATAATATAGTACAAAATGATATATAATGTTAAAATGTATATACGATACGTACGTGATGTAATGTTAGGAGTATATATCTAAGAATACATAATTAATAATAATAAATATATGAAAGACATAATATAATATTAGAAATACGTGCATATAATATAGAATTAAATATACATATATGTGTACACAAGGCATATAAAGGGTATATATACGTAATACATAGATTAAGAAAATATACAATATATATATATTAGAAATACTAACACTAAAGTATAACTAATAATAATAATAAACATACATGTATATGAATACATTAAAATATCAATTATAACTAAGCTGATGTTAATAATATCAATAATGAATATAATAAATAATAATAGTAATTATACTAGTGAGTGTAGTAGTAAAAAATTAGGTAAGAATAATAGTAGTGAAATAGCAAAATCATAATATTTAAAAATATAATATTAGATATAATATAGTCTAATAATATATAACAATAATAATAATAATAATAAAACCGAAAGAAAGAGAAAAAAAATAATAATAATAAAGGGGACCAAATTGGGCTAAAATCGAAACTTTCGGGCAGATTTAAAATTAAAAACGAAAGTGGAGGACTTATTCGAACACGGGATGAATAGACAGGGGCCAAAAGAGCAATTTTTCCGCATGTTTAAAACGGTGTCGTGGTAGAAGGGACCAAATCGTAAAACTGGGCAAATCATAGGGCTAATTTAAAAATAACATGACTTGATTGCAAATAACAGAAAAAGGGAAGGGCTAATTCAGCAATAAGACCATTAAGCAAAAACACGCGGATCCTCTGGAGCGGGTCGGGTCCGTGCACGGGTCGGCTCAAAACGACACCGTTTTGGGGCTTAAGTACAGCCCTCAAAACGGTGCCGTTTTGGAGGGCTATAAAAGGCCCGTTTTAGTGAAAAAAAATCATTTTGAGAGGAGAAAGGAAAAAAAAAGGAGAGAAAGGGAGAGAGGGGTGACCGGAGCGATTCCCGGTGGTCGGTCCGACCACCATCCGGTCACCGGATCGTCGTGCCGTCGCCGGCGCCGGCCACCGTATACGGTGGTCGGAAAGGTAAAAATCTTTTTTTTTTTATGTATTTTATTATTATTATTTTTTAAACATATATACATGCATAAAAATAGATTTCGGAAACCGTAAAAAAAATCACCTTTAAGCTTTTCTGTTTCGATTTCTAATGTTTTCCTCTGATTCGAGGGTATCCCTTCGCTGTTATGCTATTAATATTTGCTATTTCTCGTGTTTTTGGACAAACAATCTAAATCCCTCTCTTTTTTGTATTCTCAAAATCCCCCATTTTTACAATCTCTGATCTTTGTTTATATAGCCTTTACAAGTCATTATACTATTATTGCTGTCTTCTCTGCTTTACTGTTTGCAGGTAATGGCTGAAGGGTGCTGCAGACGGTAGTTGGTGGCGTGTTGCAGGCATGTGGCCGGTGGGGCTGATGTCAAGGCAGAGGGTTGGTGCGGCGCCGCTTAGGGTTAGGTATTAGGTTTTGTTTTTCTGATTTGGGTAGGTTAGGTTTGTGGGTTAACCGGGTATGGGTCTCTGTATTGGGTTTTGAAAATTGGTATTGGGTTTTAAGTTAATCGTGGGCCATCCGGGTTAAGTGGTTTAATTGGGTCAATTTGAGTGGGTTGTAATTGTTGAGATTAATATGTAAGGTAATTGGGTTTAGGGTATTTGTATGGGTGTAATTTGGGTTTAATTTGACAGGCCAAAATTGGCCTATGACACTTTCCTTTGCTTATCATAAATTTGAATGAATGATTCATTTATTGCCACATATATATAACAATGGACCCTCCTACTTCCAGCCAAATTTTGGAACATCAGTTGTTGAATCTCAGTGCAATTCAAAAGAACCTTGGTCTTTCTTTAATTTTTAAGGTAAATAATAATTGAGGTTATTGAATTATTAATATTATTTAAAAGTTTTCAATCAAGTTATTAGCCTGGTCAAAATTGATGATATATGGTCTTCTTTGTGCGCACCTGCTTGCACTAATTAAAAGATATTCTTTCTCTTTTCTTTTATAGTTCAAGTTTTTCTTATGAAACCGCTTTGAACATTATGAATTTATAAACTAATTTTCATACAGCTTTCTTCTTCAATTTTTAACACTGACCGTCAAATTAAATTGAATCTAATCTATGTTTTTCTACTCGTTGATGGGTACTAATTCACTGTATTGATTATCAAATCGTCGCTTGGAGCTCTCTAGTTGGACTTTTTAAAAAAAATTTAATAATCCAGTGACTTAAACAAAAACTTTTGAATAGTCTAATGACTTGTATGAAAACTTTCAAATAATTCAGTGACAATTTTTTTATAAAGCTGAGTGACCAAAATGTAAACTTACTAATAGTTCAATGATTTTAGTTATTTTACCCTATTTTTTAAGGGTAAATTACACCATTAGTCATTAAACTATGAGTAAATTTTTGTTTTAGTCACTTCACTAAAAAAGTTACAATTGGTAACTGAACTATTTAAAAGTTTTCATTTAAGTCACTAAGCTGTTAAAACCAATGCTATATGACTTTCTCTATTCGCACTACTTGTACCAATCGAAAGCTCTCTTTCCCTTCTCTTCTATAGTTTAGTTTTTTTTTCATGAAACAGTTTTGGACATCACAAATCTACGAACCAAAATTCAAACAGTTTTTTCTCCAATCTATTAGATTGACTTAGGTCTAAGGTATATTCTTCTACTCGTCGATGGGTATTGATCAATTGTACCAATCGTCGAATCGTCACTTGAAGCTCGCTGTCGAAACTTAAAAAAAAAAAAACCTTAATAGCCAAGTGACTTAAATAAAAACCTTTGAATAGTTAATGACTTAAATGAAAACTTTCAAATAATTAAATAATCAAATTATAACTTTTTTTAGTTACCGATAATTTAAGTGACTTGTGTAGTTTACCCAAAATTTTAAAACATTGATATTTTTTATATAAGAATTTACTTGAAGTGAATGAACGAGCAACAAAGGGAGAAGACTGTACTAAACAAGCAAGCAAGCAAGCGAGAGAGTGGGGTTAGAACATGGGCGTGCGGAAAACGCCAAAGCGATAGTGAAACATCCATCAAAGCGAGCAAATCCATCTTAAAGTACTCTCAGTCTCGTGACGATGGAATCGGCACAGAATTAACATGTACTGAATTTAGGGACAATAAAGTTTAAAGATGAACATCAAACCCCCAAAAAGTATTGCTTTCTCTCATTTTCAGCTAACTCAATGACAGGCACACCAAACTTGAATGATTCATATATTGCCAAAAACATATACATTTAACAATGGAAATGAACAGATGGATAAAGACATAAATGTCAAAATAAGAGGTCACTGGATTCTCTTACTTCCGGTCATATTTTGGGACCCCAATCTCACTGTATTGTTGGTATTCAACCACCGTAACAGTTACGTTTTCTACAAATGGATAATATAATTTTTGGTCCCTAACTTTCGCAATTAAACTCATATTGGTATCTACATTTTCTTTTGTTCATTTTTATCTTTGAACTTGGATTCTATTAAAATATAATGATGTATCGTGCGTTATTGGATCGAACAGGCTGAAAACTAATCTATATAACAGTGTGAATAAAGGGGTTGAACCGACTAACTCGAAAATTATTAGGAATTGGTAAAAATCAAAAACTAGGACAAAAATCAACAATTGAAAAGGTTGGACTGATTTACTATTTTTTTTTAGATTTTTATGAAATTTTAATTATTTATTTAATTGTTGTGGGTCTAACAATCGGATAGATCGAACTAGTTGAATCGGGAATCGGTGTTATGACTTATTCAACTATGGATTTGATTATTAAAACACTAAATGTGACACTTTGAGATTGTATCACATCATTGCTTGAAAATTTATATAAATTTTTTTTATTTTCAAGTGATGATGTGGCACAATATTAGAATGCCACATCATCAAATTTTTATAATTTTCAAGTTCAGGGATCAAAATGGACCTAGTTGTCAAGTTCAAGTGTCAAAAGTAGATTAAAAAAAGTACAGGTACCAAAATGAACCTAGTTGTGAAATTTAAGGACAAGAATTATATTACCCCTTTTAAAAAAGTTAAAATATGCTACAAGTTCATGTACTCTTCTCAAATTTAAAATTTAGTCCCTCATTTCAAAATTTAGGTTCAGTTGTCAACATGGTTAAATTTTTTTGTTAAATTAATTGATGTGACATTTTGAAATAAAAAAATACTTACTTGACAGCCATATTATTAAAAATTTGATATTTAATGAACATGAATTTAACAAAATAATTTTAATAATATTAACAGTTAGACCTGAATTTTGAAATTTGAAAAGTAAGAGGACTAAATTCTTTTGCAAAAACTAGTTTTCAAATTTACAAAAAGTACAAAGATTTATGGCATATTTTAACCTTTAAAAAAATACTCAAACACAATAAAGTAAGGTTTAGTCGTTAGCTCCATTGAAAACACCTTTTAGCATTTCTTTAGTTCTTTAAGCAGTGTTTGGAAAGCAACTTAATAATTAGATTTGGGTGTAATTGCTCGTAATTACATAGGGTGCCTTGTTTGGGTAATAGTTGTAATTTGTGGATCCCATTGAATTGGGTGTAATTAGAGGACTCCAATTACACTTTCTAACTTTTCATGAAGAGGGTGAGAACGGGAGTATCACGTGAGTAATTACATGCAAATCCAATTACCCCATAACTTTCCAAACACTTATAAACAATTTAACTTTAAAAATTTATTTTTATGCAAGTTTAAGTTATAAAAAAATTATATTATAAACATAAACATATACGAGTGTTTGAGAGGATTAGGACAAAAAAATTTCTAAAATTATATTATAAATCCTAAATATAAAGTTAAAACACAAATTTATATTATTTAAATCCTAAAAAAATTCTAACATTAAGGTGAAAAAGTATATTATAAAAAAGAATTTACATAAAAGGGTTATAAAAAGTATTACAATATACTTATTTATAAGGAGTTATGACCAAAAAGTATGAACGTAGCTATTAACATGTCCGTGTTATATATTATAAAAATTATATACTTATTTATTAAAAAAATATATTATATTTTTTTACCAAATTTTTTTATAAAAAAATAAATTTCTAAAACTATGACCAAAAAATTATTATTTATAAGAAATGTTTTAAAAGTTATTAGACACATTATAAAATTTTTTATAATGATTGTCGAAACTATTTTTCAATTTTGAAAAAACGGGGATCGACTTTAAAATATATGAAGTCGCCACCAATCTTCTTTCGAGGTGTGATCGGATCACCTTGAGATTGATCATTTTAATAAAACAATTTGATTTATTAAAACAATAATTTTGGGTTTACGAAATTCAAGAAAAAGGGTTCGGGAGTCGGTTATGCACGAGGAAGGGTTAGCACTCTCGTAACGCCCAAAATTGATACCTAATTGATTAATTAATGTCTTAATGTCGAAAATTTGAAAAGATTTTAGAATATGATCCTTTTATTTAAAAAAGAACACTTGAATAAATTAAATTGGATGCTAAGACCCTCTTATTTCGAAGAAATAAAATGTCATACCCAATGAGTTAGGATAAGACATTTCAAATTTTCGAAACTGAGCTTATCTTTTGATTTTTAAAACTCGTGCAGTGAGGTCTAAAAAAGATATTCAATTATTTGGGTCAAATGAAAAATCGGAACCCAGTAAGTTAGGGCACAATTTCTCAAAATTCCAAACATAGAATATTGCCTTTATTTTTTAGAAATCCTTATCCCGAGATACAAAATATCATATCTGGTGAGTTAGGACACAACACCTCGAATTACTGAGAATAAACTTTTATTTGAAACTTATACGTTTTGATTGAAAAAGGGTACTCAGTTACTTAGATTCAACAAGAAAAATTGAAACCCAGTAAGTTAGGGCACAATCTTCTCGAAGATCCCAAATGCCGAGTATTGCCTTATTTTGAAAACTTTTGAATAAAATGATTTTAAAACTTAAATGTTATTAAAACACGACCTTTTAAGCGAATAAAATGCGATGGAATAATAATGTACAACGCAAAGTAATAATTCATAAACAAAATGTTATAATAATGAATCACAAATAACAAATAAATACAAAGGAAGAAAATCTAAAATAAAATATAAAACAATTCTAAGCAAATAATACATAAAAAAAGATTTAAAATGGATGTTATAAAAGGCGATCCAAAGAATATAAAATAATTTAAAAAAATTAGTATCCATTCAAAATAAAATAATATATAAAACACTTTAAAAATAATATAAAAATAATTCAAAATATATAATGTGTAAAAAAAGTTTAAAATATGTAATATATGAAAATATTAAAGTAAATAATATATAAAAATTTAAAATGAGCGTTACATAAAAAGTTAAAATAGATAATAACAAAAAATGTAAAATAAATAAATAAATAGAATGTTAATAACAAGAGTAAAAAAAAACATATATAAGAAAAATAATAATGAAAATAATATTAGTATATAAATAGAGATAGAAATATAATAAATAGATATATAATAATAGTAGAAATATAAATAGATAAATAATAATAGTATTAGAATAACAAAATAAATATAAATAGAAACATAATAATAATAGCAATAATATATTAAATTAGTTAATTTGATAATAAAATAGCGAAAATAAAAAAAAAGATTAAATCGAACCTTAAAGCAAAATTTTGGGGCAAATAAAAAAATAAATAAAAGAAAATGGACCAATTTGAACGTGTGAATAACAATGAGGGACCAAAAGGGAAATAATCTCCCCCCTCCAAAACGCACAGCTTCAAGGAATACCAAAATGCAGTCAAAACAAATTTTAGGACCCAAAAAAAAATAATGAAAACTTAATTGCAAAACAATAAAAAACAAAAGGGCTAAAAGCAATTGGACGGATTTAGAACAAACAAAGAAATTGAAATGAAATTGACAAAATTCTCACGTAATTGAAAGAGAAAAGAAAATAATTCAATTCCAATGGAAATAGGAAAATAGAGAATAATCCAATTCCAAATCGAAGTAAGAATACCACAGTCCTCCCCATTTTCAAAGAACAAGATACCCCTATTTATATACATGGGGTTTACTAAAAATAGCCTAACTAATTTAATAATAAAATAAAATAAAATAATATCTTTCTGTTTTTAGCCATTTACCAAGTCAACAAAATTTGATAACCCCTTGGTTTTCTCCATCTTTCTGATTTGACCACAATTTAATGATTGTATTTCAATTTGACCATTTTTGGCTTGTTTTCGACCGATTGCACCCATTGGCTTCGGTTATTATTTTTTCAGGCCCAGGCCAAAATTGGCCTATTACAATGATTATATATTATAAAATTTATAGTATTTTTAACTTAATTTACTTATTATAAAAAGGTTATAACCTGACTTAAGTCTTTCCCAAAATTAAGTTTATATAAGTTTTTATAATCAAAGTTGCGTGATATTTGCAACATGAACCCAAATATAATGCGATAGATACTAGTTATGCAAATACAAATAGTTTTCTTTTAGTATATAGTGGGGTACGATACTATTTGAGAGAATAAAACCGGACACAAGCACCAAACAACTAGCAAACTCTTTAATTTGAAACATTCAAAGCTTTGAAATGTGTCTAGAGGATTTTTGTTGTTCTAAAAAAATATTTCTCATATTAACAACATCACTCGTTATAGCATAAAAAAAAAACAATGTTGCATCACACTTCGTAACTTCATTTGTAGGCGGATGATGATGAGTAATAACTCAATAAATATGAAATGCTAGAGCAATTAAATAAAATTGCATATGATGTTTATTTTTCTTGTTATTTTTATTAGTAATTATATTCCAACTGCTTTCTTGGACTAACATATTATATATGATGATTTTATTTCAAATTTTGTTACTTGTTTAGATTTTTTTTTTTTTATCATGTTGACATTTTTATAATAATTAATACTTTTAATATATACAAATTATGTAACTGCATAATTATAATTTGTACTACCAAATCAAGGAATTACGATGTAATTATATTCTGCCAGTCAAAAATGTTTAAAAAATTATAATATTCTTTGTCTCTTGTAATTACTACGTTGATTATTATATTTCAATTCAATCACATTGTGCTATCCAAACATACACTTAATTTTTAATATTTCTATATAAAAATTTAGATTGAATTGCATTAAATAGCAACAAAACTCAATTTCATTGAATTACTTCTTTTTACTTTTTTAAAAAATTTATTTATATATAAATATCAAGAGGAGGGATTTATTTTATTTTTGTACGATTAATATTTTAATGATTCAATCGCCATATTCACATTTCATGCATATAGATCATGCATGTAAAACTTTACATAAATCATTTTTTAATTATTTATTTGATGTAAAAAACTATTAATTGTTTAATAAATATTAATATACTCTTTTTAATATTGAAATGATAAAGATATCAAATCGGTTCAAAAATTGCATGGATGACAAGTATAATTATATCGATAAATTCAATAGTTAGATTGTTAAAAAATTAATTGTACAAAAAATATGAAAGGATGTAACCAGTAAAAAGGCTTTACACCTTTTCATATATTTTGTATGATTAATAATTTAAAGATTCAAATATTGAATTTATCGATATAAAAACCTTAAGTCTCAAACTCTAATTTATGCATACAAATTTTCAAACCAATCCTGTATCTCTATCATATCAATCTAAAAGAATGTATATATATTAATATTTGTTATACAGTTAAAAACCTTTTACATAAAATAAGTAGTAAAAAGGTTTTATTTAATGTTAAATGTGACATATATATAAATAAAATATGATAATTAAATTATTAAAATATTAATCATATAAAAATTTAAGAAATTAATTTTACTCCGATGGTGATGGAATATTCCTTATAAACCCTCACTGACAGCTACTAAAAATATATCGCATTCCCTCATTTTCAGCACACCAAACTTGACATCTACCATTGCCCGCCTGTATTAACTTCTTAACAACTTACGCCATTGCTATGCCTAATTTAATAATAATAAAAGAACTGAGGTCAAATGGATGTAATCTTCGAGTAAACAGTTTACTTAATTGTCTTAATAAAATAAATTATTTAATTTTAAAAATATACAAAATATAAAATATGTTGCTTTGATCCAATATGGCTTAAAATTATTCATAATCTTTAAATATTTAAATAAGATGATAAACACACTTCAATACGTTTGAACTCATATTTTTTTTGTATGGACAATAATGTCGATACCCGACAAAATATGTAATTTTAATATTAAATAAACATTGTAGTCACTAGTTACTGGCATGTAAATTTGGTCTAATATTATAGTCTTTAAAATATGATAGGCTTAATATAAATTTAACTTCTTTTTTTTTTTAATTTAGTAGTTAAAATTTGATATTTGAACTTCGCACTTTTTTCTTGATTTAGCATCTAAATTTGTTAAATATTATACAAATTACCTTAAAATACTAATGATGTTAAAAATTTTATGTTATGCTAAAAATATCATCAGTGTTAGAGAAATTCGTGTTAAAAATTTATGCATTCAATTATGCTTAATAAATTGATGTTGAATAAGAAAATAATAGTTTCAAAAACCCAAAGTAAAAGAAATTCATTATTTTAAATTAATAAAATGAAATAAATTAATTAAACTAAAAATAATAGAACATTTAAAATACAAGAAAGAAATATCATATCATGTGTCATATGTCAATCATACATTGATTATTTTTGCTACATCATAAAAAAAAATAACATTGTTAGTATATTGGAGTAATTTGTACAATGCTTGACAAGTTTAGGTACCAAATTAAACAAAAAAAAATTAGGTTCCAAATTAGGAAAAGAGTCAAATTCAGATACGAAATTGGACTAAAAAAAGATTAAGTATCAAATTTAAAAAAATTGTTAAGTTCAGATACCAAATGTTATATTAAGCCATTAACTTGATATATACTAGAGTTAATCACACCCAAAATGTGAGTGAATGAAAATATTTTATATTAAAGAAAATGTTTATAAAATTATTTCAATGAGTGATTATTAGTAGAGTGGTACTAGATTTTTATATGAATTTGTTGGTATTGTGTTTGATTTTCGAGTATTATTTTTTAATTGTTCTTTTAATATTATATAAAAGTATGAAATTATAAAAATACTCTTATAATAATATTAATTATCTTTTAAAAAAAGAGTGGTTTAATAATTTTTCTAACCGAATTGGTATTTGATTAATTCGTGACACTTAAAAAAAAGGTTTAAATAATTTGAACCCCATATGATGATTTGATAGTCGAGAGTGTTCATCGCTCTAGGTGTGGCTTGGTTTGAATTACGCTAATCGCATTTATTATTCGGGTTTGTTGAAATTGAATTAATTTATTGTCTAATTAAGTGTTAATAATTGATTCAATTAATTGTTTTCATCTTTTAGTCACATTTGTTCTGCCTTCCCCAATTTTCCTTCCTTGTGTATTTTGCAAGTTCTAAAGGCTAAGCCCTGCCGACTATTGCCAAACTAGCTTCTCAATTGGAAAGCATTAATGATATCAACCAAAAACTTCACCTATACTAACTAAAATTACAACTTCTACCTAATTCTCATTGGTTAAAATATGCTTAAAGTCCCTCTATTCTTTATATATTTAGAATTTAGTCCTTCCATTTTTATTGTGGTTTGATGTAACGGTAAAACACATTGCCCCCCTAAGGAGAAAATGCAGATTTAAATATTGGAGACAATATTGTTAGTAGATACAACCACAAACTCCAAATATGGATCCTAAGGCGAAAAAGAGAAATTAAAAATCAAAGCTAATTATGGTATTTGGTGTTTGGATAGTTTCTGAAATAAAAATTAAAAATTAAATTAAATTCTATTTTTATTTAATTTATAATTATTTCAATTTTTATGATATAAAAATAAAATTTCTTTAAAATACTGTAATTTTTTTCAAAAAAAATATTATAATTAATTTTTATGTGCTTAGAAAAGTTAAAAGAAGAAGAAGATATTTATGATTTTAAAGAATTTAAAATCGAATCCAACAAAACCCAACTCAATCTTGTTGGTCCCTAGAAATAAGATTGGAGGCAGGTCAAACCAAATATTATTGGCTTAAATTTAGAAAATATTAAAAAAAAAACCCTAAAAAAAATTTATCCATGCAGGGCAGAGTAAATATGAAGAGAGGCCTACCACTGACCAGATATTAAATTTATTTCATTTCGCTTTATTAAATTGTATTTAATATTGATTTGATTATCATTTTTGAAAGTTTACATAAATATAACTAATGTGATGGTTTAATAGTTAATAATATTTACGGTTTCAGATATAATTTAGATTTGAATCACGCTAATTACGTTGGTTATTAAGATTTTATTCTATTATTGTAATTCACTAAAAAAAATATAAATAAACATAGCATGATAGTATAATTATAACACAATTATAAGTAGAATGTTATTACAAAGATCGAAATAATTAAAAGAAAATCTACCCATCGAATTAAATTTAGACAAAATTAAAAAGAAAACTATAGTTATTAATTAAATTATTCAGTCCAAGATAAAAAAAAAATAATTTTAATCTAACTTTTAAATATATATTTAAATTAATTTATCTTTAAGTTTTATTTAAATAAGATGAAAACGATTTATAATTTTTATCAAAATTTTAAATATATATATTTAAATTATATTATATTTTATTTAGTTCGTTTAAGGCTTTAACCTTCTATTTTCATATTGATTTTAAAAAGGTTTTATTACAAAATTTGCTATCACATCACACTATTTTTTTACTTAGGTATTTTTGGTGGAAAATGGTGCCTAAATTATCAAGTTGGCCTCATTTTATTCAAAATCATACAATGTCGAATAGAAATATGTCGCGTATTGTTTTGAATGTAAATTGAGATAAAATTGATAGTTTAAGTATCACTTTTGATTAAAAAAACTTCAAGTATCTAGCTAAGAAAAATAATATAGTTTTAAGGTTAATTTTATATGACATAATATCAAATGTAACTTTTAACGTTTACATTTTTTGTCAATTTGGTTATTACTTTGTTTTTAGTTAAATTTGATCTTCAACTATTTAAAAAGAGTCAAATTAGACCATGAACTTAAAAAAAAAAAGTAGAATTATTATTTTTAAATAGAAATTTGACTAAAATGTTAAAATTTTAAACATAACAATCTGCATGGCAATACACATATACTCAGTCCAATTTTTTTTGAAAATTTAAAAGCTTTTTATATTTTTAAATTATAATTTACCTGAAATATAAAAAAATAATATATTATCACGTCAACATTGTTAAAAAAAATAGTAAGCATTTCTGTTAAAACAAAGCGATTGATTTTTTTAAAAGGTTAATTATCAAATTTAATTAAAAAATAAGTCAAATAAACAAATATAGACATTAAGTACTAAATTTGAGATTATCCCATTTTTTATTTAAGCCCCTATAGGATATCTGATAAATATTATAAATAAATTGCAGCTTTATCATATCTCCCAAACCCTAAAAATACCAAGTCAAACCAAATCCAAAACAAACCCCGATTTCTCTAATGTAAAAAAATATCCTTCCTTTATTTATTCTTCTTGTTCTTCTTCTTCTTCCCAATGGCTTCTGCTTGTGTTAACAATCTCACCGTCGTCTCACCGGAGACTAATTTCCATCCCACGCCACCTTACTCTCCCTACGTTTCGTCGCCGGAGATTCAAGACACGGCTGCAGGTGGTGATTTTGAGTTTAGACTCGAAGAAGATCCCGTCACTATGCTACCAGCTGATGAACTTTTCTCAGACGGTAAGCTCGTACCTTTACATTTCTCAGCTCCCAAACACCCTCCTCCGGCCAATGTTTCCTCCCTTGAAACACCCAAATCTCGCCGTCGAACGGAACCGGAAGTTTCCGGCAAAGCTCCTAAAGGTTCAAGCAAGTGGAGAGAAATTCTGGGTCTTAGAAAATCAACCCAACAAAACAACACTAATCAAAACCCCAAATCTCTTAAACAATTCCTTAAAAAATCATCTTCATCTACAGCCGAGTCATCACTGAGTCTACCATTGTTGAAGGACAACTCGGATAATCACGACTCAGTCCCAAGACTATCCCTTTCTTCTTCATCTTCCACCCATGAAGATCTCCCAAGGTTATCACTTGATTCTGATAACAACAACAAACCAAGTTTCAGTCCTAACCCTTTTGCTCCTTCTAGAATAAGAATGGTTAAACCCAAACCAAACTCTGGGTCCGACACTATCAACAACAACCAAACACCAGTTGTTACTTCCGCCGGCGGGAACAGAAGCAGTGACAGTCCGAGAATGAACTCATCTGGGAAAATCATGTTTCAAAGCTTAGAAAGGAGTTCAAGTAGTCCAAGTAGCTTTAATGGTGGTCGTCCAAAGCTTAAACAAAGAGGGATTGAAAGATCATATTCAGCTAACGTTAGGGTGAGTCCAGTTCTGAATGTTTTTGGGTTCTTTTCATCTTCTTCACCACAAAAGAACACAAATAGCGGAAGAAACAAAACTAAATGACTGGTCTGGTAATAATAACTTAAGCTTTTTCCCTCTAAGCATTAATTAATGGCAGTAGTAAGTAACCTTTTTAACAGTTTCATGTGAAGAATTTGTAGAATTTTAGATGTATATATGCATTTTTTTTAATGTTTATGAATGTCTTTTTTTTTTTTAATGAATCTGATATGGGATCTCTCTGGTTTTTTACTGTTTCCTTTTTTTTTTGACAAAACTGTTGTTGATGAGTTTGGGGGTTGAATGGATCTTTGTGGGTTTGTGGTACACGGGCGGAAAAGGCGCGTTTGATCAGGATTTTTGGGTCTTTGACCAGATTCATTTTGAGCTTATCTAATCTGTCTCTTTCAATGAACTAACTTTTATTTAATACTTACTGTAGCAATTGATTCAAATGCGTAATATTTTTGGGTAAATTACACTCAAGTCACTGAAGTATTTCGAAGTTTCTATTCGGGTTAACTATTTTTTTCTTTTGAAGCCTACTTGGTGAATGGTGAGCGTAATCGATTTATTTGGTAGAATTTTTTCCGAATAGACTTTAACATTAGAAAATTGATCCAACTGATTTTTGTTGAGCAAACCGATTAAAAATTAAACTGACTTTGATTCGATTGGTTTATCAATCTTTAGGTTATTGGATTGAGTTTAGGGTTATTGGATTGATTTGATATGATTATATATCTATTATATATTATAAAATATAAATTTATTTTAAATAATTTAAAAATGATGTAAAATAAGTTGATTTTTTTCGATCGATTTGATTCTAGAATTTAAAAATTGTTAACCAATCAAATTAACCAATAATTTGAGGTTAAAATTGACCAATTTGTCCCACTCAACTAACTTTAAATTGAAAAAATTAAAGGGATTAATTTTTTTCGGAGCAAAAAAATTTACTTTAAATTCAAATTGATATGGCAATTAATGTGGTTAATGTCGGAAATCGATGAAGATATCTATTTGAATTTTTGTTACTATTGGCGACGTTCACAGCTATTTCATGAAAAATAAATTAAACTATAAAAGAGAATAAAAATAAGAGCCTTCGATTGATGTACGTAGTGCAAATAGAGAAGACTATTCAACGATGATTTTAATAGCTCAATAATTTTACGCATATTAATTATCACTTAATTAACATATTAGAGTCAATTATGTTAATCAACTATTGTTTTGAATAATGTTACTTTGTATTAATTACATAAACTTAAACTATATTGTCAAGTATGTGAAAGATGCTTTAATTATAATTTAAAAAATTTCTATTATAATATTTGAATCGATAAGTTAATATATTTTAATTATATTCAATAATTCAAATAAAAAATATTATTTTATGTTAATTATTGCAATTAAAATACAAAATCTAAAAAATTAATTAAATATTAAACATAAAAACTAACATGCACCGTATGTGACATTAGAAATTAGTATGTATCAATAAGTACAAATTTCTAATATTTTAAATTAAGTTTTTATAAGTGCATATTGGCTCGTATCAATAAGTACAAATTTCTAATATTTTAAATTAAGTTTTTATAATTTTTATCTTAACTATTTTTTAATTACAATTAAAAATAAAATATGATAATTTAATTAAGTTATTCAATATAATTAATAATTTTAACATTAATATTTTTCATATAAGTATATTTATATGTAAGTAATTGAGCTCTATTTACATGTGTGTAACGCCCCGAATTTTGGGTCTAGATGAATTGGGCTTTGGGCTTTGGGTCTCATAAATTTTTTTAGTAAGCAAGAAAATAACAAATGACATGTTGGCTTTAAGGGTTTAATAAATTTGGAGTGTCTAGGGGTGTTGGAGAAGTTTTAGGTTCGAACTTTGATGTGAAGGAATTTTAATTTAATAATTAAAGGAACCTTAATGGCAAGTAGCTTGGCCTTTAAATAAATGGAGATAAAATAGGACACAAGCAAGGCTGTGGTGTAGTGGATAAGTGACGTCACTTAGAGTTCAGAGAGGTGGCCTTAGTGGCAAGCAAGGGGATCCTAGGTTTGAGTGCTGGCTTGGTATTTTTAGGAATTTTATTTTTGCTCATTAAAAGGCTAGTACTTGCGTTGGATGTGGACTCTAAAGGGAGTGTCCATGTGAAAAATTCAAGGGATTAAGGAGCTATTATGGAGAAAAGTTAAAAGATTGAGATAGGAAAGGTGTTGAAACCGAATTGGCAATTAGGGGATAGGTAAATTCGACTATAGTATATATAGGTGCCGATTCTGGGGGATTCTAAGCTACTGTCAAATTATTCCTTTCTATTTTGCCGAAAACACTTTTTTCTCCAAATCCTCTAAAAGCTGAAATCCCTTATTCTTTCACTATTGTGCCAATTTCTTCCATTCTTTTCTCATCAAACTCTTTTCTTTCTTGCTCCTAGTTTACCTTCTTTAAAGCTGAATATTTTTTGGCCAAAATTATATGGTGCCGCCACTATTTCTTCAGCGTTGGTCAATCGATTATTGTGTAAGTACTTTACCTTTTTTTTAGTTGGTCTTCCTAGTACCAATTTCTTCTCTCCCTCACTCTTTTTAAATCGGTTTTGGTAGGGGATTAGTATCGAATCTCGGATTTCAGATCTCTGCCGATTTTACCATATGCGTTTCGGGTTTTAGGGGTAAGTAACTCTTATTCATATTTGGATGGGTATTGGCTGAATGGTTATAGGTAATATGAGGGTGACTTATGATGGATATAAGTCACTTATGGTTTAGTTTTTAATAATTAAAATTGATGCAGATATAGGAGGTACTCGTGATCAGTAATCAAGGAGAGCCTGTTGAGGCTTGTCGTTCAAGGTAAGGTAAAGGTAAAATTTCGGCCTTTGGTGATAGTATTGATAAGTGTGTGATTAATCGTTGAGTGACATCATTTGTAGGTTCGTGGCTAAGAATATAGCAGCACGTTTCGTTACCAAGTGTGTACACACACATAGATTGGCAAATCCCGAAATGCCGAAAAGCCAAAATGCCAAAAAGCCGACAATTTGGCTACGGTAGTCGTGTGAGTGCGCGAACACTCGTACTAGGGTAACTGATACGATAACAGAGACCCCATGAGTGATCTCGTGGACTTGGGTCATGTTTTGGCCAACTGGACCAGAATGGGCCATATGGGCCAGACGGGCTCGTGGGCCCAAATAAGCAAAAGTCGATAAATTGGTAATATGGTATGAGTTGATTAAGTATGTTGAATGATTTGACATGAATTTGGGCCTAATGGGCCACATGAATGTGATTGGGCCTGATGGGCCATATGAATGTGATTTGGGCCTAATGGGCCATAAGAATGAGATCGCGCCTATGGGGCCACATGCATGTATGTGGACTTGTTTGGGCCTAGTATCTGATAACTGCTTTAACAGACATAAAACTTTAATAATTAATTAATTGCAACCGTGGACAAGTGTAACGCCCCAAAAAAAATCTCAAATTTCTTTTTGTGTGATTTTTATGTGAATATGTGCTTAGTAGTCTTACGAAAATATTATTTAGGTGTTAGAAGGCCCATAGTAGAGTTTGGGTCCAATCTTAAAAAGGAGAATATTAAATTTATTTTAGAGTTAAATTTTAGGCTTCTAGAAGATTGGTAGTGGCGTGAAGCTAGACTCTCAGAGAGGTAATCAGAAGAGAAAATTTAGGAAAAAGATTGGGGAGTTATCAGGAAGAAAAACAATGAGATGAGAAGGGGGAAGTGATGGGGCTGAATTGGGAATTGAGGCTATGGGCTATAAATATGTGCCAAATTTGGGATCCTAGGCTAATGCCAAATTTCTCATCTTTTCCTCAAGTGCCAATTTGTGTTTTTTTTCTCTCTTCTTCTTTTCTTTCTTCTTTTTCTTGCCAAATTCTTCCTGTAACACCCCAAATTTTGGGCCTAGAAGTATTGGGCCTTGGTTAAGTTTTGGATCCTAGCTTAGTATTTTTAGGAGTTTAATTTTGGCCTTCTAGAATGTTGGAAGTGGCATGCAGATGGACTCAATGGACAGTGATCAGAAGAGAAATATAGGAAGAGGTTAGGAGAGCTTATCGTGGAGAAAAATTAGGAGATGAGATGTGGATGAAGTGGAGCCAATTAGGACTTTAGGGGTTCAACTTTGGGTATTTATAGGGGGTACTGAATTCTTTTTGAAGAGTTTCCCTTGCTTTGCCAAACTGAATGCTTCATTCTTCTCATTCTTTCTAGTTCTTTTTCCTCTTTTGCAAAAGCCGAATACCTATATCCCCTTTGTCGATTTCTTTCAAATCTCTTAAAAGCCGAATACTCATAACCCCTTTGCCGATTTCTTTTGCTTTCCTCCATTACAAATTTGTTTTTGTTATTTACAACCTTTAATCAAGATTTTAAAAGCTGATCACACTCAGTAGATATCTAGGTCGTTAGTTTGAAGGTGAGTTTCGGTAAGTGTCTCATTCTCAATTTCGGTTTCTTAAGAGGGGCCGAGTATATGTGTAGCCTATAAGGATGACTCGTGTGGAAGACGAGTCACCTGATGTTGATGCAATATGTGTGTTGATACAGATCTAAGAATATTTGAGATTATTTGCTAAGGAAGGCTAGAAAAGCCGAAGGTACACGGTAATGTTACGGTAAGGCTTCGGGATTTGATAAAGTTGTAGTTTAAGGTATAGAATTGATTCGAAAGTGGTTTTGATTGTAGGTCGAGGCTGAAGATAGTGTAGTGCGGGTCGTCAATCAGGTGTGTACATACACTACACACACGAAAATCGGTAAAAGCCAAAATCTCGAAATCCCGAATGGGCCTATCGAATTTGTGGGCCCAAAGTGGCAAAGTTGTGATATGCAATTTTATGATGGATTAGTATGTGTGATTGTATGATTGAGTTATGATCGAGCCTAATGGGCTACATAAGCATGTTTGGGGCTTAATGGGTTTTATGAATATGATTGGGCCTAGTGGGCCTTATGGGATTGTAAAAACGCATGCTAGGGTTTTAATGGACTATAGGCCTAATTCTGACCACTCAAATTTTACATAAGACTTAATTAAATAATTAAACATGTTCGTGGACAAGTCGTTAGGCTAAGGTGTGGCAATGGATGTGTGCATGTCTAAGATTGGATCTAGGAAGAGCTTGGTATTTAAGCGGCCCAAGTGACCCACCTCCTCTTCTCTTGAATCCTACCTGGTGCATAGTGTCCGTTCACTTTAGTCGCGAGGAATTGTTGATGGGTCAAAACCATAATTAAAATCTGTCCATTTAGGAAATTACGAAAATACCCCTCTAGGGTAGAATTACGAAAATACCCTCTAGGGTAGAATTATTAAAATGCCCCTGTAGAGTAGAATTATTATGACGCCTCGAAGGGTAGAATTACTGAGACACCATTGTAAGGTAAAAATTACCAAAATACCCCTGGGTAGTGAAATGACTAAAATACCCTTATGTGTTATGAGTATGACTGGTGTATGTTGTATGTGACGATGATGCATTCATGAGATATTATGTTGCATGTGGGCTGGGTTTTGATTGGAGGAAGTGTATATGAGGGTCGCACGGTCGCTTGACGACTATGGACCCAACGAAGGCTTCTGAGTCACGAGCAGCTCTGCTGCAACAATAAGTAGTGCCGCAACCGGTACTACAACGAAGGCTTTTGAGCCACGAGCAGCTCTGCTGCAACGATGAGTAGTGTCGCAATCGATGTCACAACGGATATATATGGATGGGTGGGTCGAGTATCTCCCCACAGGAGTGTAAGGTTGGAAGGGGGTGTACAGGGTTGGTTATGGGTAACTGCATATGGCATGAATATCTTGATATTTGAATGTGGGCTCGGGCCTAACCGAGGCTATCAGGGGCTAAGGCCCAGATGCCACCGATATTGTTAAGGCTTAGGCCCAATGTGATTTTTGCATATTGATTTGATTGCCAATGGTTGTACACACTGAGTTTCGAAACTCACACCTTTCAGTTTAATATTTCAGGTGATATGCAGTAAACGGCTCGATGCGGAAGTGGGCTCGGAGATAGTCACACTACAAGTTACTTAGGAATTTTAAATATAGTTTTAATAAGTGTTTTATGATAATTACTTTTACTGTGATATATTAAGACTATGTAACTTCGATTTCACTATTTACTTGGGATTTATTTAGTTACTGTTTTATTTAATAAACATGTTTTTATATATATTTTTAATTCATCGGTTTTTAACTAAGTAAATTCCTACCAAGCTTACTTTGTTTGGAACTAAGTTTTTAACAAAACCGTTTTTGAAAGCAACTCTTCAATGTGACACCACCAGATTCGGGCCTAACTTCTAGGCCGAGTTTAGGGTGTTAACACTTCCTCTCCCTTTTGTTTCATCCATAGCCGAATCTTTCCCTTACCAATTAAGCCATCCATTGTTTTGCCGAAACCCCTAGTGGTCCCATTATTCTTTTTCTCTCTTAAAAGCCGAAGAACCATACCCTTTACCGATTTCTTTTATTTTCCATTACAATCTATTTTGCTACCCTCAATCAAGGGGGTTAGGATCCGATTGCATATTCAGTGGATATTTAGGCCGCAAGATTCAAGGTGAGTTTCGGTAAGTGTCTCATTCTCAATTTTCAGTTTCTTAAAAGGGTGACCTAATATATGTGTAGCCTATAAGGGTGACTCGTGTGGAAGACGAGTCATCTGATGTTAATAGAATATGTGTATTGATGCAGATCTAAGAATATTCAGGATTAATTGCTAAGGGAAAGGCTAGAAAAGCCGAAGGTACACGGTAAGGCTACGGTAAGGCTTCGGGATTTGATAAAGTTATAGTAAGGTTTGGAATTGATTTGAAAGTGGTTTTGATTGTAGGTCAAGGCTGAGGATAGTATAGTACGGGTCGTCAATCAGGTGTGTACAAACACTACACACACAATATCGACAATGCCGAAAAGTCGAAATGCCGAAAGTAGCTAAATGGGCCTGGTGGGCCCTGAGGCTAAGTTTTGTAAAATTTATTGATTTGGTTATATGAATTAAGTTAGTCATGCATATTACATGATTTGAATTGGATTTGGGCCTAATGGGCCATACGATTGTGATTCGGGCCTAATGGGCTATATGGTTGAGAATAGGCTTTGTATATGGGTTTGGGCTTAGTATCTGTTAACTGCCAAACATTCATAAAACTTAAAAACACAAATGCAACCGTAGACAAGTCATAAGGTTGAAGTGTGATAATGGGTATATGCATGTCTAGGATTGGATCTAGGAAGAGTTTGGTACTTAAATGGTCTCAATGACCCACATTCTCTTCTTTGGAATCCTACCTGGTGCATAGTACTTGTTCACTTTGGCCAACGAAAACTTGTTAACGGGCCAGATAGGTACTGAATCCATAAAACTTAAAAATGACTGAAATGCCCTAAGAGCAAAAAAATGACTAAAATATCCCTATGTGTTAAATGTAGGATTTATGTTATATGTATGATTGCAGCATTCATATGATATTCTATTTAGGTTACATATGGGTGAGAATTATGGTACGGAGGAAGAATTTGAGGATCGTATGGTTGCTTGACGACCGTGGATCCACCGTTAGCTTTTAAAGCCCAATATGTGAATAGCATCTTTGCTGCAACGTTAGGTAGTACCGCAACCGGGCTACCATTGCTGTGTAGCGGATGAGTGGGTTGATTTAGAAATCCCCACAAGTGTATAAGGTTGGTCGGGAAATATTGTGTAGCGGATGGATTATTAGGGAGGGTTTTTACTGCATTGCATATGTGATATATTACGATGATATTGTGATTCGGGCTTAGGCCCAATTAATTACTTGCATGTTAATAATTGCTGAGGGTTGTACACACTGAGTTTCGAAACTCACTCCCTCTTTTATTTTCTTAGGAAACCCTTAGTAGGCGGTTCGACGAACGGAGGTACTCGGAGGTAGCCAGCTAGCGAGACGCTTTATTTTATTTGTTTTTCTTTATAGTTCCTAAGTATTTTGATTTTGGATTGTAATAAGGCTTTACCTCTACTATTTGTTACATTAAACGATTTACTTTATTTCCTCAAAGTTATCTCACGTCTTATTTTGAAACAATGGATTTATTCAAAATTAAGCTTCCACACTTAAAAATATCTTTCCTAAAAAGTAAAAAAAAATAATAATTTTTAACTTATAGAAAGACTGATTGATTTTTAAATACAAGCCGTTTGAAAGGCAACTTTAAATTGGAATTGTACTCAAATTTCTTTAAGAAGAGTTTTCAATGAAAAACAAGGTTTTTCGTAAAAACCCTTCAATGTGACACGCCAGATTCAGGCTTAACTTCTAGGCCGGGTTTGGGGTGTTACAACAAGTCATAAGGTTAAGGTGTGGTAATGGGTATATGTATGTCTAAGATTGGATCTAGGGAGAGCTTGGTACTTAAGCAGTCTTAATGACTTCCTCTTCTCTGGAAACCTACCTGGTGCGTAGTGCCTGTTCACTTTAGCCAAACGGGGACTTGTTGACGGCCCAAGCTACATAACTAGACCCACAGTGTTAAGAAGTTACTACAATACCCCTGTAGGGTAGAATTAAGAAAATACTCCTGTAGGGTATAATTACTGGAATGCCACTGTAGTGTAAAATTACCAAAATACCCTCAATTAATAAAATTACCAAATTACCCCTAATTTGTGAAATTACCAGAATACTCCTATGTGTTAAATGTAGGATTTATGTACGCTACATGTATGTTTTCTGCATTCATATGATATTCTGTTTAGGTTGCATATGGGTTGGGAATCATCGAACGGAGGAAGTATATGAAGATTGCATGGTTGCTCGACGACTGTGGATCCACCGATGGCTTTTTAAGCCAATATTTGATTAGCAGCTTTGCTGCAACGTTAGGTAGTATCGCAACCGGACTACCATTGCTGTGTAGCGGATGAGTGGGTCGATTTAGATATCTCCACAGTTGTGTTTTGGTTGGACGGAGATGTTGTGTAGCGGATGGACTAGTTGGGAGGGTTTTATCACATCATTGCATGTATGATATTATTATGTTATTGATATGATATGGGCTTAGGCCAATTGAATGTTGTATGCTATTTGTTGGACGAGGGTCGTACCCACTGAGTTTTCAAAAACTGACCCTCTTTTATTTTTTTTTCTCAGGTGATCCTCAATAGACAGTTCGACGGATGGAGGGACTCAGAGGTGGCCAACTAGCAAGACGATTTGAACTTTTTTTTATATATATATAATTTCTGAAATTTTAAGTTAATTTATTTCGGGTTGTAATAAGGCCTTTCCTCTAGTTCTTATTCCATTATTATTGCTGTGCTTTGTATTTTCGAAACGGAACCTGGATTTATTTCTTTTAAACATATTTCAAGTTTTTTTAATTGTTGTTTTAAAATCAAGCTTCCGCAGTTAAAAAGAGATTTTTTTTTATAAAGTAACAAAGAAATAGTTTTTGAATACACCTCATTTTGAAAACAAATACAAACCGGATTTTGCTTAAATTTCTTTTACAATGGTTTTCAATGAAAACAAGGTTTTCGCAAAAACACTTCAATGTGACACACCAGATTCGGGCCTAACTTCTAGGCCGAATTTGGAGTGTTACAATGTGTCTTTAAGCATTAATCTTATTAATTATAATTAATTATATTTTATTTGTTAAATTAATTAGTATTTAACAATAACAAAATGTGACATCTAACTTTTATAAAAATGTTAATATTCATAACATGTACAAAAATCTACATCATATTAAAAAAATCATTATTTTATTATGTTGTAATTATCATTGTCAATATCATGGTGGTATTTTGGATGATATTGATTAACACCATTATCAATTTTATCAACTTAATTTTATTTTAAAAATATAGGGATTGATCGATTGAGTTTTACCTCGATTGGTATAAATATTATTGTTAATGTAGGAGGACGTGGGATCGAGATTGGTGTCGGGACAATTAAAATGCCATACCCCACTATCAAATACTTTTATTCAATAAAAGTATCATGGAGGCCTCTATATTATAAGTTAAATTATATTTTTTCATTTTATTAAAAAAAAGGGGAACTTAATCTCTATTCCTTAGATCAAAACCTAATTTTAACAGTATAAATAGATAAATATTTTAACGATACATCATGCTAATGTATAATGACTAAATTTTAACAGTAAAAATAGATGAATATTTTAATAGCCTAACGTAAAAAGCCTAATCTATTATTTTTTGAATAGAAAAAAAAATACAATTCGACTCTTAATACAAATTCTTTACAGTAATTTTTAAGTTTTACCCTCTTTTTACTTTTATTTTCCTAGTACCTTATCATAAACCGTGTTGGCCCAAAAGTGAAGCATTGGGGAACGGATCAAAGCCATTTGCAGATTTCAATAAACCGGGCTGAGCATGGCCCCAAACCCTAAACGCAGAAATTTCGAAACGAAGAGCTGTGGAAGTGTGAGAATTGAGAAATGGCGAAGCAGTGCAAGTATTCATGCGATACTGCAGCTGAAACCTTGGAATGGATTAAAGCCATCGCTGATTTCATTAAACCTTTCTCTTTCTTAATCAATGCTCACGTTGTCAATTTCTTCAAGGTTAGCTGAAATATATATATGAAAGTTCCTTTATATTTTTTCAAAATTAATTAATTAATTAATGTTACTTATTTCAGGATAGGCTATGGGAAGCTGTTGATGAAGACTGGCTTCAATGTCTTAGTAATGAATCTGTTGAAAGTCTTCTCCTTATTCCTTCTGGAATTGTCCAGGTGAATTTATTTCTTTTTGTCTAATTATGAATTTCATCCTTTTAGTTTATAAAAACCACGAAACTAATCCCTTTAATTTGTCAGAATTTGATCCTTACACTTTATGAGAATTGAGATAGTAAAATTGTTAGTAAACATATGAACTTGAACAGCTGATTTTTGCTAATTTGTTGTATATTTAGTTCCTTTACATTGATTTTTGCTAATTCCGAGCACATAAGTTGCTGAACTGCTAATTTTCTATTCAGTGATGTAATTGCAAGTTTAAACACTTCTAGCCAATTGGATTAAGGAATCAGTTTTCGTAAACTAAAAGGAGCAAATTCTGACAAATTAGAGTAAAAAAACTAAATTCTTAGTTTTCATAATGTAAAGGATGCAATTCATAATTAAACCACTAGTTTTCATAATGTAAAGGATGCAATTCATAATTAAACCACCTTTTTTATTATGATTTTTGTTCATGATAAATTTTAATAATTAATTGTCTCTAATTATTTTTATGGTAGGATCATTGGCCCACTTCGCTTAAGGAGTTCATTCTTACTTTGAAATCTCTTGTTTATCCTCGCGAACAAGCGGACTTGAAAAAGGTGAGTTTCTTGCCTTTCTTTAAAAAAGTTTTGTGATTGAGTTTTTGGTATTTGTTTTTCTATTATTATGAAAAAAAAAAAGGTTGATACGACATGGGAATTGAAAAGGTTAAAATGCAAAATCATGTTGATGAAGAAATGAGAAAATCAATAAACTGTAGGCTGCATAATTGTTCTTTATGAAAGTAGAATAATTCATTTTATTCTCTAATAAGAGTGTGGTAGGAGTTTTTTTGTTCTAAAGATACAAATCATGCTGGTTTGTTGTAGGTATTTGCCAACTTTCAGCCAACATCACTGAATAGCGTTCTTGCTCAAGGGATGAATTTAAAGAAGAAACATGAGGTAGTTATTATGTTCAATTTTGGAATTGAAGTCATCTCTTTTAGTCTTTTTCCCATAAACAATGATGTCCCTATGTGGCATGTGCTGCACAAAAGTAGATATACGAAGTTACTTTATTTTTGTGGTGAACAGGTGGAAGTTCTTTCTGCTATTGTTAGTTCTGTTGTGAGTGCTGTGAGAGCTGATGCAGTAATAGATGTTGGTGCTGGTCAGGTGTACATTCCACTCTTTAATCCTCCCCTTCCCCAATTTTTCCCTTTTATACTTTCTATTTGAATAATGCTGAATTTGGGGCTGTTTAATTTAGTCGAGCTTGCCACAACTCGGAATCTAACAATTAATTGATACAACCTACAAAAAATGCATCAAAACTGATTTGACCTGTTTTGTTTGATCAAATTGGACTTAATGGATGAGGTCTACACTGCAATAGGTTTATTAGCATCCTGAATGGGACAGTTTTGTGATGAGCATCACTCTTGATGCAATTATTATGTTGCCTCCTGTTGTTCATGTTTTGGTCAAAGAGGGTAGGGTTGGGAGTTCTTGATTCGTGATGTCTTTTTCTCCCTGTAACTTAGCAACTTAACCATGACCTATTGCAGCATTCCCATTCCTTACTTGTTGGCACTTAGTCTCACTGTTGCATTTACCGAACCCCCTGCCATAGTCATATCTGGGCAAGATTTTGTGTGACAACTATTTTGGTGGTCCCAAGTCTTTTATCTTGATGAATCTCAACCTTTGACAAAGCCTCTCCAAACTTCAAGGCAAGGGAAAATATCTATGATTTCCTTTTCAAAGTTGCTCTGAGGTGACATCAATCTCACTTAATCCTTTGGCAATAGCTTTTCACTCAACCAACTTGACAAGGTGTTGCCTTCATGTGCAACTCAATTACTGATGCTTCCGAGCATCATATTACTTAAAACTTCACATCCTTAGTTTTGAACATCCCATTAGTATCTGCATCCTTTTGTTGTCTCCGGGAGCAACAAAAGCCTCTTTTCTTCAACCTGCAGCCTACATTGGCTGCTTTTGCCCATTAGTCATTCTTACACACTTAGGCAGGCAAAAGTTTCTATGTATGCATGTATATAATGTGGTCTTGTCTATTTTATTTTTTTCATTCTTTACTTCATATATACGTCTAAATGCTGCTTCAATAATGTTTAGTTGATGTGCACTGGAAAAGATGTTTTAGGATATATTGAGTTTGACAATGTAGTATTTGGATATTTGTTACGTTTGTTCCTTCAGAACAATGCTTTCTTCTGATTAACATGACTTTCTAGGGGTATCTTGCACAACCCCTTTGTTCCCTAATATTTTTTCATATTGTTGTTTACTTCACTTGAGACTAGAGATCTGGTTCTTTCTCCTGATTAACATGATTTTCTAGGGTTATCTTGCACAAGTCCTTGCCTTCGAGCACCAGCTTTCTGTAGTTGCGATAGATGCATGTTCCCATCATGGAAAGGTTACAAATGCACGTGCAGAGCGAATCAAGAAACATTACATGGCTCAGATGCGGAAATTTGGGTATGTTAGGGAGCTAAATTCCTTTATCATATCTTCTTGTGGGTTTATATTTTATTATAAAGACTAATTTGTGCCACCTTCAAAGATGGCTATATAAACTTGTGCATGTTTCTCATTTTGATGGCTAGATTATATGAGTGACTACCTTTAAGAAAAAATTTCCCAACTAAATACCTGGAGTTAATTTGTTCTATTGTGTAAATTGAATGTTATGACTTTGTTCACTCTTTTTTATTGGTCGTTAACAAACTCTGTAGTTCTGACAATGATATTTGTTGTCTGAACAAACAAAAAATTTGAGAAAGTTTTGCATATAACTGCTCTCTCTTTTTTCCCAATTCCAATTTATCTTCTAATATCAGCGTGGATTTATTTGTCATAATTATGTTTTTAAGTTAATTGAACCACTACTTTTACAAGCCTTGCACTTGTTGACAGATTGCATGTTTTTCTGTTAGATCAGGAAACCAGAGATTAAATGTGCCTCAAACAATTACATGTAACATAATGTCCCTAGAAACATTGAAATCCTTGACCACCATGTCGTCGCATAAAGGTGATGTTGAGCAGCCAAAATTGATTGAGCAAGATCTTGAACTTGGTTTGGCAGGCAGAGGGAGTTCCTTGGTTCTGGCTGGCCTTCATGCTTGTGGAGATCTCTCAGTAACAATGCTCAAGTAAGTGTCTAAATATGCTTGTAAGCTATTATTTTCCCTAGCCTTCCTATTAGGATGATTGATAATAATTATAGAGGCTAACTTAAGTCTAAATATTAAATTTTTATGCACAAATTTAATAGAGTGACTAGGAAGCACAGACATGGACACACAATACAGGTACAATACAACACAGTCAGCTACACAGAATTGCTACAAATTTAGTATATGGGTATAACAAGACATGGCAATAAAATATACTTTTTTACACTAAAGGATAAAAGATCTTTTTTTTCTGGGTAGAGTTGAGACTTGAGAAGTTGACTTGTATATAATCTATGACTGTGACACTATCAAAAAATAAAATTAAAAAAAAAAAAGAAGTTCCAAACATTGTTGTTACTTTTCTGGCTGTTCACAACTTTGCTTCAAACCTTCAATGGTCAAATAATTCACATGAGACATTGAAGTTGGTTCAAGGATGATGGCTGAAAAAAAAAGTTGTTTCAAGGATAGCATCTAATGCTGCCATGGCAAAATGTTTAAAAATAGTAACTAATGCACTTGAGAATATGATTATAGATACAGTGATTTATAGGATAAAACAAGGCAGTAGAATGCATTGTTAATGATGGTGGGATGAGTTGGACTATTTCTCAAGTTTGACAAAGCCTATTCTTGACATTTTAAGGGCTGCTGCTGTTGTTTCTCCATCAATACTCCATATATGACATTGTTAGTCATTGGTTGATCTCATGGAGCCTTTTGTTCTAGGTGGGATCACTAGAACCATTACCCATTGCAGAAGACCTTTTAAGATATTATTTGTGTGTATATGAAGGTAATGCTACAAGTCAATGGGTGGTGTTAGAAACGGCTAAGGGAGGAGGAATGAACAACTAGCATGGTGCTCAAGTTTTTATATGATCCTGACATTGAGTGTTATTGCAAGACGAAAACATGGTGATGCAATTTTCATAGGCTATATTTTTTATATGATCATGACATTGAGAATATTCATGGAATGGAACAATGGGAATGAAAGACTAAAGTGTCAGCAACGAAAAGGAAATAGTGACATGAGGGTGTTTGGTGGATTTTAACTTTCTTGAAAGAGAAATTCAAAGAGATGAGCAAAATGCTGGTCCTTACACATATCGGTTGTATTTGATTTCATATTTTTTCAAGTTCTCATACCCACATGTTGCACTCTGTAATTTGATGTTGATTTCTGTTTAGATGCAATGCTGGATTATGTACTCATATATTTGAGTATTGTGTCATTATTCAATTAGTACTTGATCTAATGGAATGCTTATGTAATTGATCAGGACCCTTTTAGAGTGTGAAGAAGTTAGAGCAGTTATTAGCATTGGCTGTTGCTACAACTTACTATCTGAAGAAGGGTTTGCAAATGCTCGAATTCAATATGGTTTTCCAATGAGTTGTGGTGTAAAAAGTGTTAACTTATCTCTTGGAAAAAGTTCTCGCGATCTTGCTTGTCAGGTATATGTGGATCTTGCTTTCCTTGTACTCTTACAAGAAATATTAGCAAATGGCAAATGCTAGCAGTTTTTTTTTTCCTCTTCCTTCCATTAAGCTAAGATTACCTTAAACCAGTATAAGCTGATGTGCAGGTATGTATAAAGAACATGTTACTTACTAAAACAGCTAAGCAAATAAAAGTTTGATATGAAGCAATTCTTTGATTGCTGAATTTTCCTTTGACTGCTATCAGAAAGAATTGCAACGGTCTGCCTGCCTAATTAGAACCTTGGTAGATTTACAGTGTATGGTTACACAAGAAAAGTGGTTCAGTTATCCAGCTTCCTAATATTGCTTTTGGTTTATCTTTGTCATCTTTTAAAGATTGAGCGAGTAATAATGTCTAATTTATTTAGAGTGCTGAGAGGTGGAAAAGTTTAGGAAAGGATGCCGGTCTCCACAATTTTGAGCTGCATGCTTTCCGTGCTGCTTTTCAAATGGTACAGGATACTTGATTTATTGTTGGGTTTTCATTATTTTGCTTGCACAATATCAACTAGTTATTCTAATTATCAATAACTTCCGAAGGTTTTGCATAAATATTTCCCTGAAGTTGGAACAAGTCCTTCAATTGGGCGCCAAGGGAAGGCTTTGCGCCGTAAGCAGCAAAGGAAGATAATTGAGTCTGAACTGCAAGCTGAAGAAAGTAGTTATTCTGATCTGCCTCAGATGGCTTGTAATATGGATGAGGCTTGCTCTGTCACACATAGTGGGGAATCTGAAGCAGGTACATAATGTTAAGTTTTAGGACAACTAGTTTGTGGCTCTTTTGATAACCTTCCACTCCATCTCTTTTTTGATTCTTTTCATGGTTATGGTAATTGCCTAGTGAAGTTCCTGCATGGAAAAAAAAAATGGGACAATTTCTTTTCACAACATGTATTAGATTGGTTGGGAAATTTGAATTATTTATAAGATATTGCAACTTTTCCTTGTGCTGCAGGTAACACTTCAGGCGTAAGGTCGGATGTGGATGCCCTATTCACTAAAATGTCCTTGCATACTGGTAGTACATGTGAAAGGACTACGTCTACTGATAAGTATTCACTTTTCGAGAAGTTTTGCCAGTCTGGATTATGTCGTCTCGGGCTCAAGCCTTCCGATGATATAAATTTCCATGGCATTTGGAAGGAAGTTGAACCCTATGTCGTATGTCTCTCTTAACTACTTATTACTGTCACCTTTTGGAGTATGTCTAAAATTTAACCTACAGTCACAAATAGTTCATTCTTTTTTAATATAAAAATTTTGATTTAGAATTAATTATCACAATGGCCACTTTGGAATTGCTTTGATAACATGCATATTTGTTAGGGAAACAGGATTATCACAAAATGTTGATCAATTGTTCGATGCATGAATGCAGAGCCTTATTGGGATTTACTGGTCACTTCGTGCTGCTTTCGGGCCTCTCTTGGAAACTCTTATTCTTCTGGATAGATTATTGTTTCTCCAGGAACAAGGTGATGTGTTAGAATCAGTAATGTTACCTATTTTCGATCCAGCAATATCCCCGAGGAACGTCGCCATAATCGCCAAAAAGCCAGATGCAGGCATATCATCACATCATAGTTCAAGATAAGGTAATATTAGATTTTCTCATATGAAAGCAAAACGGGATAATTTTTGCTTCAAATTAAAAATCAATATACGAAAATTGTATTATTTTCTTACAATAGTTTTGTTAGAAATTTGTATTTACGACTTTCATACCATCGTTATTCGACTATTTTATGTACAACATAGATGTTTTACTTGATTGTCGTTTTTTTTTTTTTTTTAATTAATTAAATGGCTAAAATATGAAAAGAGCCCTTGATTTAGAAGAAGTCCTTGTACTTTCTTTACTGTAAGCTCTTATTTCAAGTAAAGATGATCGACATTGTTGTTGTTTCAACAATTTGGATTTTGGGTGTCGTGACTTTGTGTGTGCTTCATAATTTCATAATACAAAGATAAAAGATTGAATAAATTTAAATTCCAAATATAAGATTGAAGTCTGGTGATATATTAAAGTGTTGTTAACTCTTCCAATTTTATCTTATTTGATTCTTTTTAACACTATAGGGATTCAATTTCTTAGGACTAATTTGATCACATCCCCAAAATAAAGGGACTTCTTGGATACATTCATCAAAATAATTAAATATCAACACAAATAAACAAATATAGCATCCGGACATAAAATAAAAAGAAAAATAAAATAAAATTAAGTATACAGTATGACTTCAATAAATTAAAAAAAAAAAACATACATTCATCAAAAAATAAATATCCAACACAAATAAGCAAATATAGCATCCAAACATAAAATTTGATAAAAAAATAAAAAATAAATCAAATTAATTAAGTATACATTATGACTTTAATAAATTAAAAAAACATAAAAAATTAAATTAAATTTGAAATAAGGACTAAATTAAATTAAAGGAAAAGTATGAATTAAGGACTTAAGCACGTAAACTGTAAACTGTAAGGAATGAAGCTGAAATTATACGATTTGGTAGAAAATAACACGAATCCGTGGGTGAAAACAGTGGCCTCAACGTGGTCTTAGTTATTCTAAATATAAGATTTTTTCTTTCTTTTATGACATTTATTTAAAAAAAAAACTCAAAATACTTCCATGCATGTATACATGAAAATTTAAATTAAACACACGCATATATAATTGAATTTTAATAAATAAAAGAAGAAGTATCATATTGAATTTTAAAAGTGATGGAAAATTAAGACTAAATATGAGTCTTAAGGGATTAAAACAGCTCAAAACAAGAAAGGGATATTGCTCTGCTACAAATCTATGGTACTATAATAGTGGACATACCGTATGACTTGTATCGATATAACTGACCTCTTGTATTGGTATAAATTTACCTAGATCTGAAAATTACCTCAAAATGTATCAATTTTAACCCTTAACATATTAAAAACATAACTTGTAAGACTTAAAATTCTTGTTCAAAACATCATTTACATACAATAACAACCTCAACACCACGCACACATACATACTACAACATTTATTAAACCTAACCACCAAGTTAGATTACTTGACAAGGAAGAAACTACTGATATCCCTATTTCATATTTCAACCACGACAAGATTATCACTTAAACACATTTAAACATAATTAGCATAAATATTTAACTTAAATTACAAAGCTGTTCATATTATCTATCGAGAAATCAACATACAAGATTCCAATTATTATTATTACTCCTAGGTGCATGCCAATGCACTACTAGAATCAAAACAGTAGAACAAACATGGATTGAGTTGAGAAGAGCCTTAGATGCTATTGAAGAAACAAGAACTTCATTAAACCTAAATGTCACCTGCGCACTAAAACAAAATAAATATGCACATTAAGCAACAAGCTCAATGGTCTAATATAATTTGAATTCAATATAAATAACATATTAAGTAAGTAAATATACTATTAATTCATTATACTATTATCTCATACCAATTTTTTTTTCCTTAGTGCTTTCTCCTAGTTTTCGAATATTAACTTACCCTCTGAGTTTTACATCTTGATTTTGAATATTTCAATTTACTTCATATCATTATTCAAGTCTCAATTTCAATACAAGTCATGACATATTCATAACTCAATCTCATATCAATTCATGTATTATCCACATTGCATCAATGTTTTAGTCTCTATTAATTGGATACAGACTTAAGGAAGGATGCACCCAACACTCTAGAGATCTACTAATATGATGCACTCAGTGCTGAACATGTATATAATATGCCGAGCGCTAAAAAAATAACTCGTTTTATGAAATCTGGCCTTGAAACCAAATTTTTTTTACATCAACTAAGATATAATTGGATTTGAATAAAGAATTAATATATATAGAAGATTTATATATATATATATATTTATTTATTTATTTATTTGATTATACTTGTTTTTTTTTTTGACATAATGTCTAAAACTACCCAAAGTCCTTCCTCAATCCATAAATAAGAAAATAATGTGATTCAGCGCACTTAAACCCACGTCTTCCTGCATTGACAACAAGGTCCATGCTAGCCGAGCTAAGACTCAATCTAAACAAATATCATATATTTAACTATGCTAAGTGAATTTTTCTTTTTTGGTTAAAACCTAGCTATATATATTAGACATGTTAGATTAAATTTCGCTAAATAATTTCTTACATTTCCCTAAATCATACAATTTCCTAAAACAAAGGTTGTTCATACATTTCCAATGGGCATACATGCAATACTCTTAAAAGTGTAAAAACAAAAAATCAAAACCTTAAAAGCTCAAAAAAATTTCCCTTCAATTCAATCACATGAAAATGGTTTTTAGTCCATACATTTCCATTGGCATACAGGTAAGAATCTTTAAAGTGTAAAAACAAAAAATCAAATCCTTAAAGCTCAAAAAAAAAAAAAAAAAAAAACTTCAATTCAATCACCCAAAAATGGTTTCTAAAAACCATTTTCATGTGATTATTGCTTTTATCTTCATATCTTTACCATTTTCCTCTATAGCTTTGCATGTTGTAACCCCAATAAAAGAATTCAAAATCCTTTCTTCCACAGATCCCTCTTCCTCACATTTCAATTCTATCAACATAAAAGGCCACTACAGCAGTAAAACCAACTCTAATGGTTGCTTCAACAAGATTTACGCGTTCGGAGACTCATATACAGACACCGGAAATGCTCAATTGTTGAACAGTCCGAAAAATCTCAAAAAGGGTCAAGAAAAACCGAATAATGGTTGGTTGCTCATAGATTTCGTTCGTGATGCTCTTAATATATCTTCATTGCCACCGTATAAATCTGTTAACGCAAACTTCAGTTCGGGGGTGAACTTTGCGATGGCGGGGGCAACGGTTTTTACGGAGGAGTTTTTGAGTCAACATAAGATCAATAGCACCCTAATGTGGAAAGATGGTTACCATAGTTTTCAAACACAAATAGAATGGTACAACAAATTTGTTTCCGACATAGCTTGTAAGGGGAAAAACAATGAAAGTTGCAAGGCAGATATGGAGAATAGCCTCTTTTGGGTTGGAGAAATAGGCATTGACGACTATGTTCGTGCTTTACGCTCTAAAGTTTCGTTACGGTGGATTAAAGATATGGCCATGGCTCACACCTCCAGACTCCTTGCGGTGAGTATCTTTAGGGGATAACGATGCATAGGAGCAATTATGAATATTGTCAAATTCATTGTTGACATAATTTTTCATGACTTCTACTCTAGGTCGACGTGAATGTTAAAACCCAATTACCAATATTTTTATTGATGTTGGATACATTTAAAATCATCCCATCCTACGATAATGGAGTGAGATAAGAATAGATGGTGTCAAATCTAACACCATTTTATAGTTATCATGCTTTGCTCCACTATCACCCCTGTTCCACCATAGATGTGTAATTTTGAAAACTATTACTACATTTATGGATATTGGATACATTCATAGGCAAAATTAGGAAATCGTTTTAGGAGGGTGCTAAAGATGAATCATAAATTTGGGGAGGGGCAAAGTACAAAATTACCATTATACTTACATAAAATTATTTAAAATTAAGGGGAAGGGGCTATCTATGCTCCTAGAAAGATTTTATCCCATCTCATCTCACCTCATTTTAATTTTTATTACTTATTTTTAATATAGTTTTAATTTTTTTAAAGATAATAAAATATCTTTTTTTAAAATTAAACATAAAACATATATTTTAAAATTTTCAAATTAATCCATTTAAAACTTTTTAAATAATAAAATTATACTTTAATCCCTTAAAAATTTTGTAATTTAATTTTAACTTCTAAAATAAATTTTTGACTTTGTAACTTAAATTCATATATAATCTAATTTAATTTGACCATAAAAAAATTTTACAATTCAAGATAACTCAAACTCGAAATGAACCAAATTCATAAGTGATCCCAACTCAAAATGACACGAGAATTTCCTTTATTTTGTTGCAGACATTGTTGGATAGTGGTGCAAAATACATTGTAGTCGAAGGTCTACCACCATTAGGGTGCTATCCATCCGCCAAATCGTCCCGACATTTCGTGAAAGACGACATGAACTGCAACGCCAAAATCAACAGGGTAACAAAAGCCCATAACCACGACCTCCAAGACATGTTGGAAGGTTTTCGAAGAAGAGAAGGCGCAAACGTGTCGATTTCGTACGCCGATTACTTCGATGCATACAAGGTAATCACCGGAAACCTCAATAAGTTCGGGTTCGAAGATGCATTCAAAGCATGTTGCGGTAGTCACCGCAATAAAATTCTCAACTTTAGCTTCAAAAATTTATGTGGAATGTCGGGTGCCGAAACTTGCCGAGACCCAGATTCTTACATACATTGGGATGGGATTCATCTCACTGAAGCAATGAATCGGCAATTATCTGAGTTTTTCCTCCATGCTAACTTTTGCAAACCTTCTTTTATTCATCTAATTAGGGTAAAGAAAGGTCTACTTCGGGCCTAAATCACCATTTCTTTACCAGCATATGTAACAAATTTATTTCCATTCTTTTAAGTTAATTCAATTTTGCTTGTAATGTATACTATATATGTTTATAGGTTGTGCTATTTGTCTAAAATTTAAGAGGATTTGGATAGGTCCAAAAACGGACTTAGACAAAATAAATTAAATTCGTTTAAAATATGGGTCAAATTCGAACGTGAACATTTAATACTCAAGCCTAACTTGGCTCGATCCATGTAATTTAATGTAAACATTAAAAAATGTCAGTGATTATATATAATCAATAATATACAAATTTATTAAATATTTTTAGATAGAAACATAATTGATGAATGATGATAGAAAAAAATGGGTTTTTGTTTTGTTGAGATGAGACGATAAAGATATTTAATTTTTTATATTTGTTATTTTTCAATTTTTAATATATAATCCAATTTTTGTTTATAATATTTTAAATAATTATAAGATTTTTATTTTTCATATTTTTTATGAATTATATTTTTAATATAATTTTTAGATTATGATGTCATTGTGATGTCATTAATGCCACATATCATAATTCTACTATCACTTGTCTCATATAAAACAGCATTATAAAAAAATTACTAATATGATGGACAAAATGAAAATTCGATTATCAACTTGAGATAAAAAAATCATAAATACTAACTTAGGAGAATGTAAAAAGTCAATGGTTAAATGAGTACTTAAACATATTATTTTCAATTTTATAATGGAAAAATATTTGCTACACTACCAATGAAGTTTTTAGACACCATAAATAGGGTTGAGGTGATGACAAGTGTCTCGTAGGATATAGTAAAATTGTAAAAATCAAGTATATTAAAATAATGAAACATGTGACACTTTTTTAACTCTTCTTGTAGAGTTAAAAAAGTATACTGTCAGTGCACCAAATATTAACCCTTTCATTATTAATATTTTATATGTGAGTATTTGATATATTGATAGTGCATTTATAATTTTTTTGAACTTTTTACCATACCATATATACACTTGTCACTCGTCATCTCCCCAATCTTGTTTATGAAATTTTAAAATTTCACCAATAGTGTACCAAATATTTTCTCATAATTTATATGGTTTTTCTTTTATTAAAAATTTTAAATTTAGACAACTTTATGTAATATAAATTACATAATATATATGTGTATTACAAAAAAAAAAATTAATACGAGTTGAGCCAAGCTTGAGTCTTGGATGTTGAAACTCAAACTTGACTCGTAATTTAAGCGAGCGCAATATTTTGTCCAATCTCATTTTTTAAGCTTCATACTTTTATTTAAACCCTTCTGTATTTTAAATAAATCTTCAAACTTAAACAGATAACTCAATTCATAATTAAATTTACAATCAATACATGAAATAATGATATTAGCATAGAGAGTTGAATACTAAAAGTTTTGAATAAAGTAGTTATAAATCAACATCTATGAAGAGCATATGCATTACTAATTTTATAACCTAGATTGAATATTATAAAAGAAAAGTTTGACCCTCTATTTTATTTAAAAATTAATCTAAAATTTCCATCTTCAATTATAATGAATTAGGGCAAATGAAAATTGAGGGTGATTAATGTCATATGATTGCAACTAAGCAACTAACAATTTAATTTAGTTAATCAGATCCACCCAATTTTTATGCTTTATTTTATAAAATTAATAAATAAATAAATAAAGGATTTTCCTTAAAATGCAATCATGTGAGCCTACATTGCCTTATTTGCTGTGTGAATGTGCAGAATTTTACATCAATCATTGAGTAATGACTTTCAAACTTTCACCAATATTCTAAAATTAAATAAAAATCAATTAAAAATATTTACAACTAATATTTTAAGGTCAAATTAAATGGTTTCCCAAGTCAATACATGTTGTACAGTTGGAAACTATATTTTCTTTTTCTTTAAGCCAACGTAATATTGTGTGAATGGTTTAATTATTATTTTAATAAACTTGATAATAAAAACATTCTAAATTTTTTATTAAAATATTCTTAATACTTTAATTATAATTATTATTACATCGTATTCAGGACTTCCTCTCTCTCTCTCTCTTTTATTATTATTTTTAATCACATTATTATATTTCATTTATTTAATTATACTATGAGTTCCATACATTAATTAAGATATACTTTATTTTTTAAAAAAATATGTTTTAATTTTTATTTCGTCAATAATTACAGGCATCATCCATTTTGATTGTTTAGTAGATTCCTCTTTGTTAACCATAGCCATCTTAATATATATATTTTTAAGAAATATCAAAGAAAAAAAGGGTTAAACGTGTTGGTTTTTTACTGTGATTTTATGTTCACTTTAATTTAGTCATTTTTAAGTTTTATATTTCTGCTATTAATCATATATGTTTAGTTATTCCATGTGAATTTGATGATTTGATAAAAAAATTCTACGTGTCGAATTTTCATTGGCTAGTTTAACAATCCGCTAACAATGTTAACATCAAGTACTATAATAAAACAAATATTAATAGTTCAGATACTATATTGAATATTTTTAAAATACAAGTAATATATTAAACATTTTATAAAAATAGAAGTACCAAATGTGATATTATATCTCTTTTCATTTAATATTGTAATTCTATTAACTAAATTAATATTCAGTTAACTCGTTAACTTTTATTTTAGTACTAAAAATCAACATGTGGATGGAAAAATTTTAAAAATATATATATTTTTTCAAAATATAAAAGTAATTTTTAAATAAATAATTATGTTTTGGTAGTTTAATTTTATATTCAATTTTAAAAATAAAAATAATGCCCTTCACTTTATATTATTATGAATTCATGTAAATATAGATAAACTGCAGCACCATCCCCATTCAAAAATAGGAGCGTACTTTACACTTGCGTAAAATAATCAAACGTGATTGGGTAGTGCTGTTCACGCCCATAAAATAGACAAAGAAGTGACACGTAGGTAAAAAATGTAAAAGATGTGAAAGGGACAAAAGCCAGTCACGGAACCGTACAGCATAGGACTACGGTTAAAGTGAGCATTGCTACAGTTACTTCATTTAATTCGATATTAATTTTTAAAAATTATATATTTCTTAATTTTTATTAATATAATATTTTATAGTTTTAGATAAAAATAAATTTGGTAATTTGAATATTTCGTTTAAAAATAATAATTTATTTTAATTTTTAAATAAAATAAAAGCAATTTAATATTTTTTACAGATAATTAACTATTTATCTATTTATTTTATTCAATACTTTTTTACTAAAAATTTTATATTAAGTAAAAATATTAAAATAAATAAAACACATTTAAAAAAAATTCTAGTACAATTATAAAAAAAATACATTTAAATAACTACAATAAGATTAATAGCTAGAATATATTCAAACTTTAATTAAAATAAATTTAGATAGGACTCATTAGAGGTGTTATGGAACAAGTTGATCCGAGGTTTAGTTCTAAAAAACTTTCAAGCTTTAGTCCGACTTGTTCAGATTCGTTTAAATAGCCCATTTCATTGTTTTAAAAATAAATAAATAAATTTTACTTAAATTTAATTAAAAAAATATTACATAACATTTTTTATTATTTATAAACAATAAAACTATATGTATTGGTCAGACACGACATTGAAAAATATAAACCTAAGCTTTGTTCAAAGCAAGACAAGCTGAGAAGGCTAAACGAGTTGTATGACCCATGAACACTTTTAAAACTTATATATAATGTGACTTTTTCTTATACAATATTAATGACCCATTAACCCTGTTTGACAAAAATTTTAATCATCACTCAATTTAAGTTAATGTAGAAAAATAGTAAAACTTAAATTAAAATAAATTCGGATTGAAATAATATACGAAGATTGAGGCTTGAGTGATAGTGTGGAGATTGAAATTTGATTCTCAATCAAATACTTCAATTGAAGTGAAACAATTTTCGTGTTCCAAGTTGTATAGTTGTTGCTATGTCTCTAGCATCTTAGTGTTTAATAGTTGGGACATTCCCACAAGCAAAGACCAAAGTTTCATGGCTAGTCATCATTTGTATACAAGACTATATAAGGAACTTTCTTAGTCACATTAAGAAGTAGGGCCATTCAGTATAGGTAACTTTGAGCTAAGGTTTGATTTAGCAATCAATCTTCTTTGGTAGGTGAAAACTCTTCCCATTTGCAAGTTTCCTAGTTACCATCATATACATAAGGATGATGTATGGAATTGAACTTATCCGGCTCAAATTAGAAAAAGATATAATGATAAATTTAGTTTTTAATATTTTTATTTTTTTTACTTTGATCTTTTTTTTTCGAGTTAATTTTAACTCTCAATCTTTAAAAAAATATTCGAATTTGGCCGCTAATCTTTCAAAAAGAGTTACATTATTATTTTTTAAATGAGAATACTGATTAAACATTAAATTTTTAAACATGACCACTTGTATAGCAATCCATTTGTACTTCATACATTTTTTGAAAATTTTTTATTAATTTTAATTATTTATTGATATAGCATATAAGACAAGTATGTGTACACTAGCACGCGGGTTACCACACCAACATTGTTAAAAATTTAATGTTTTAGTTATCATTTTTATTTAAAAAAGTAATTTAATTCTTTTTAAAAAATTAACGGTCAAATTTAACTTTAAAAAAAGAGTTAAATTAACAAAAGGTGTAAGCGTTGAAAGCTAAATTTATTATTATGTTTTTTTATTAACAAAAAGATGTAAATGGGGAGAGCTAAATTTATTATTATGTCTTAAAAAATTACTCAAAATTGAATAACTTGAATGATTAATTCAAAATGACGTAAATTTTAAATCAAATATAATTAAATTAATTAAAGTCGTACTTATAACATGAATTATAACTTAAATTTGAAATGATTTAAATTTAATAATTTAAGCATCATTTTCATATATAACGTGACTCAAACCTAAAACAACCAAAATTAGAATAATTCAAACTTAAAATTACTTTAAAATTAAATCACCCTCCAAAAGTTAAAAACTCAAAACAATCCAAATACAAAATATTTTATAAAATAAGTTTATATTAGATGCATGGTAAGTTTCAAATTTTAAAATAAAAATCAATGAACTTTCAATAAATTATTGCATACAAAATATTATTTCTTTTTTTATTTGTGGGGAGAAAACATTTGAATATAGTATTTTCAATAAAAGGATGTATGAAATTGATATTTAAGATTTATTTAAAGCTTAATCGGTTAAATCATCCTTTCTTCACCTTTCCACAAGGATTTTTTTTTTTTGAAAATCATATTTAATTAAAAATGTATATTGTTATTTTATTTAAGTATGAATTATTATTTTATGCACTACTAGTTGAGTAAAAAAATTTCATAAGCAGCTTGATCGATACTATTTATTTTTAGGATATAATAAAATAATTAAAATAATACTTGACGTCATCCTAAACTTAAGGGCGAATTTAAGGAGTTGGCAGGACCCTGGCTCCCCTTAAAATGTAAAAATACTATTTAGGTCATTGAGATTTTTAAAAAAATTTAAATTAGTAAAAGTAAAATTGCACTTTGGCCTCCTTAAAAATATAACAATTTAATTTAATCTTTTAAAAATTATAAAGATATAGACTATAAAAAATTAAAATTTCATCCGACTCCCTACAAAATTGTTCTGGCTTCGCCCCTGCCTAAACCTATTTGTGAAATTATTTTAATTATCGATTAAACCACCCAGACAAAAGAGTTCGATTCCTAAGCGAAATTAAAACGATTTTACACATTTTTGTACAATTAATATTCAAATGATCCAACTGGTAAATTTATCAATATAATTGTACTTGTCATGCATATAAAATTTTAAATCTTTATCATATAATTGAAAATATTTATTAAACTGTTAAAATAATTTACATAAAATAAATAATTTATGTGAATTTTAACATGCAGGAGCGTAAATAAAAGTGTGGATGTAAATAATTATAAAAGAAGAGCTTAGGCTGAAATCAATTCCGTACTCGTATTTCAACTAATTCTTTAAACCAATGGAGTCAACCATGTTCACCCACCATCACCATTAAAATTAGGACAAGAAACCAACATTTTTTCTTACATTAAAATAAACCCTACAAACAACAGTTGGATTTATGGTCAGTGATGCTCTGTAAGAAAAATACTTAAAAAATAATTTGAGTAAATAGTGTAGCGACGTAAAATTTGCTTTGGCTGCTAATTGAGGTGATTATTGAAAATTTGAAAAATTGACTTTCGATTTTAAAGAAAAGGGAGTCGTCACAGATCTTTTTTCCTAGGTGTGATCGGACACCTAATAAAACCTCTTTTTAACAAAGAAAATTTATTTTTTGAATTTTTTTTTAAAAAATGCCGAGTTTAGGTCTACTCCAAAATTCCAAAGAAAAATAGAGTTCGGGAGTCGGTTACGCACGAGGAAGGTATTAGCACCCTCGTGACGCCCAAAATAGGTATCTTGTTAAACGCGTGTTATTTTAATTTTCAAAATACGAGTTTAATTTAATATTTAATCGTGATCCGATTGAAACACGAGAATATCTGAAAACTTGAAATTTTTGAAGCTCGAGAATTTTTTTTGAAACCCGAGAAATTTTGAAAATACAAAATTTTTTTAAAAACCTGAGAATCTTTGAAACCCGAGAAATTAAAAAAATAAAAATTTTTGAAAACACGAAAATTTTTTAAACCCGAGAAATTTTTTTTAAAAACACGAAAATTTTTGGAAACACGAAAATTTTACAACACTAGAATTTTGACAAATTACGTATCATTTACATTTTAAAAATAAAATTTGATTATTCACCAATAATTACAAAAATAAATATCTTATTTCAAAACACGAGAATTTTTAAATTTTTTTATTTTTAGAAGGGCGCCCCGTTTTTAACACGAGCCAATGATATTCACCCAACATAGCGATGAAATCAGCGATTTAATGTTAAATCGATGCGTTGCCTTGTTTATTGAGATTAATTAAATATATGAAATATTATAAATAAAATATTTCTAAAATAAAAAAAAAACAAATATTAAAAAAACTAATAATGTTAAAATAAAATTTAATCCAAATATATATATTAAATTCAAAGTGGATAAATAAAAAAAGCTGAGAATATATACCAAAAGCCCAAAGTTATGGGCTGCTGAAATGGGCCTTGTTGGGCTTCCCCTCTTTTTCTTTTTTCTTCTTTTGGGCCTGCTCCTTTTCTTCTCCTTTTTTCTTTCTTTTTTTTTTTTTTGACTTGGGTTTGCTCCTTTTCTTTTCTTTTTTTGACTTGGGCCTCCTGGTGGACCTGCTGATGGGTTGTTGTCGGGTCGGGTTGCCGCGGGTCGCCACGGGTCGGGTCGGCCCGACTATTATATTCCTTTTTTTCTTTCTTTTTTTTCTTTCTTTCTTTCCTCTTCTTCTTCTTTCTTCTTCCTCTCCTTTCTTCTTTCTTCTTTATTCTTTCTTCTTCCTTCTTCTTCTTCTTTCTTCTTCTTCTTCTTTATTCTTCTTCTCCCACTACCGTCGCCGCCTCCGTCGCTTCTTCCACCGGTAATGCGACGCTCTCCTCTCCCTCTTCTCTTCTTCTTCTTCTCTCTTCTCTCTGCTTTTTCTTTCACTTCTTTCTCTCTTTTTTTTTGGGGGGGGTTCTCCTCTTTTTTTTTTGGGGGGGTAAGAACCCCTTTTATGGTTGTTTTTTTGCAGGTATTAGGTGGCTAGGGAGGAGGGAGGCCATGCCCTGGGCTGGTGGCCGGAAAATCCGGTGAGTGGGTGCCCCAAATCGTGTAATCTGTCAGAAGGACTAAATCGCAAATGCAGTAAAATTTTTGGGGCTGAAGTGTAATTTCGAGAAAGTATTAGGGTTAAAATGTAATTTAGAAAAAGTTTAAGGGTTAAAATGTAATTTAAGGAAACTTTAGGGTCAGAATATAATTTAAGAAAAGTTTAGGGGTCGAAATGTAATTTTTATTTTTTTATTTTTCAATTTTTTTCAATTTTTTTAATTTTAAAAATTGAACACGAAATCAAACCGGACAAAATTTAGTGCTTACAAATAGTACCTACCAAGTACGTCCTACCTGTACCCCCCACTCTCTCATCATCGCCTTTCTATGTGTACCCTTTTCTTCCTTTCTTTATTCCCATTTCCCCCCCTCTTTATATATTTCCCCTTCTCCCTCTCCTTTTCCTCTCATTAATCTCTTTTTACACTCTGGGTGCTCTTTTCTTTTTCTATTTTGATTTTGATTTTGCATTATTATCACCAAATGAAGCAACTCATTCGCCGTCTTTCTCGCGTCGCCGACGTTTCCGCCCAGTACAACCTCCTCCGCTCCGACTCTTACTCCAGTACCCGCCATCGTTCTTCCGCCACATCTGCCGCTAGGGCTGAATCTTTCCGTGTGGCGGTTAAAAAGACGGTGCCTCAAGGTTACGTTCCGGTTTACGTAGGGGAAGAGATGGAGCGGTTCGTTGTGAGTGCGGAGTTGCTGAATCACCCGGTTTTCGTCGGTTTGCTTAATAAATCGGCTCAGGAATACGGGTATGAACAAAAAGGGGTACTTCATATTCCGTGTCACGTACTGGTTTTTGAAAGGGTTATGGAAGCGTTAAAACTTGGGGTTGAGTCACGTGACTTACAGGATCTACTCCGGTCATTCTCCGATGACTGTTTAAATGATTTTTAGAGTGGTGAAACGACAAAAAATGATGTCGTTTTTTTTCATGTAAATATATTATATTAAAGGGAAAAAAAGGGAAGAAATGTAGGTTTTTTTTTTTTTTTTAATTTTTAGTTCTTCAATGTAAGGAGGACTGAAACAAAAATGGGGGAAATGTCCCTCTTTTTTTTTTTTGCCCAATATATATATATCTTCTTTTTGTCATATTTAGTTCTGTCTGGCAGTTAAGAAAATGCTGCATTTTCTTTGTTTTCTTTTTTTTTTCCCAATGAAAGCTGAAAGTGGAAATTGGATGAATTTTTTTTAGATTTGAATTTTTGATTCTTTATTTTTTCTTGCATTTTCTCGGCATCCAAACAAAGGATGGAATTGCAGTCTTAGTGGAAAAGTGAGCGAGTATCGGGGGGGGGGGGGCAGATCTACAATTTAGTGGAACATTAGGTGGCTGTTTTCTACTTCCGATGTTACAGGTGGCGGTGGGAAGGGTATTTTGGGAAGGTTCGAAAATTCGGATACAAACGCCATTAATAAAGATGTTTGAGGGTTTTGGGGGTTGAATTGGGGCATCGGAGATTTCAACTAAATTCGAAGTTGAATCAGATTGGATCTCTAAACAAAAACTGTAGAGGGCATTTAAACTGCAAGAGAAGAAATATACAAAGTGTTGTTAATTGAAGCTTAATAGGCTCTCTCAACAGGTCTTGAATTGGGCTCAGGTTTCTATGCTTAATTTATCTTCGGGTTTTGTCTTCCGACTTTGTAAAGAGTTCGAAAAGATGGCATATTCACAGAGCGGAAGCACTTGCATTAATTAAAGAAATCTCAATATCTATTCTTAGTGCGATTTGAATCGATGTTTTTACATGGTATTGTTGGGTAATAATCATTTTGTGAACCATACGAGCTTTCAATTGAGTTGAAAGACAATTAAGGGATAAAACCGAAAGAGATTCTTCAAATCCAATACAATTATCAACAAACAATATTTCATAAAAAAATTAAATTATTAAATTTTCTTCGACAAAACTCGGATTTAAAATTTTAAATAAGAAAAATTAAATTATTGAATAATTTCATTGCTTGGGAATTATTGAAGAGCATTCATTCTTGATTTATGTTTAGGAAATGAAAATTGTTTACTTTTGTTTGTATTCAAATTTTGGTGCACATAATTGCATTCTCTATGGAATTATAGATAGACTAATGACTACTTATAAATATCATTAAGGAGGTGTCGTTTAATAAATTTAAAATTAAATGTTAATAAAAAATTAAGGCTGGATTTAAATTATAAAATTTACTTTAAATTAAATAATATTGAATATAGTTAAATGAAAATTTTTAATCATGAAAGTTTCATTTTACATTTTTATCATTTTTGTAAAAATTTAATGTTATTTTAGACCACATTAGTTTTTAAATGACTTTGAATATACACACAAAATATTCGGAATAAATTATATTGTTAAATATTATAACTCTAAGAAATAAAATTAAAGTTTTGTTTGATAAAAATTAATATTTATTTTTGAAAAATATTTATTTATTAATTTTAATCTTTTTCCATATTCTTTTTGGATAATAATTAAACATGTCTTTAAAAAGATAAATTATTTCAAATATTATATTTTTAATAAAATAAAATAAATCTAATATTTCAACAATGAATGATAAGTAACTTATTACCTACTTATCTTATTCAATATTTTTTGGTTCATCTTTTTATTAAGTAAAAGAATCAAAATATTATCAAACACATTTAAAATATTAAAATTAATATAAATTTAACTCCACAAGAGTTATAAATTTTGTCACGTATTCTATTTTTTTTATAGATTAATATTTAGTTCATTGACAATGTAGCTTTTTAATTTCACAAAGAGACTTAAAAAATTGCTACGTGTCTATATATATATATATATAATATTTTACTATATCTATAGCATACATATAATCATTCTAACCGTGCTTGTGAAGTCTAAAAACTTTATTAACAATGTACCAAATATATTCTCTTTATATATATAGGGTTGTATTTGATACAGTGACAATGTACTTTTTTTTATTCAACAAGTAGCTTTGAAAAATTGACATGTACCTCTTTTTTTAATATTTTACTATAACTTTATAGGATATTAGTCCATCCTCTAACCCTACTTATAAAGCCTAAAAACTCCACTAACAGTTTATCAAAAGTTTTTTCACATATATATATATATATATATATTAATTTTTTACTATACTCTTGTCATCAACTCAACCCTCCTTGTAGAATTTTTAAATTCTATTAATATATCAAATATTTTTTTTAAAATTTAAATTATTGAAAATATTAATTTTATTTAATAAAAAATTTTGAGTGTCTAACCAAACAAACCCTTAATTAAGATATTAAGGGTAAATAATATACTTTGCTTGAAAATTTAACACACAACTATTAAATTGCACTTTTTATTGTAAAAAAAAATAAAATTGTTCCAACGAAGTCTTAGTTTAATGATAATATTGAGATTCTAAAAATTTTGAGTTGTTAATTTCGAGTATCACTTCATATAAATCATGTTTAAATTATCTTCAAATTTTATTCTAATTTTAATAATATTTATATATGTATTATATGACACTGGAATTTGTGATTATACCTATAACATTACTAAAGTTGTACATAGATTAGGTCGTTTAGGTTAAGTTTGAATAAAGATTTTTTTATCTTTATTGTTTTGACTCGAATTTAAATTAAATAAAATTTTTATGATATTTTTTAATTTTGTTATAAAATATATAAATATTAATATAAAATAATATTTTATTAATTTATTATTTTTAAATACTAATATAAGTTTTTTTTATTAATTTTTAAAATTGAGTCTCATTCTGATAAGATATGACACGTAATCAAGCCTATAAGTAACGTCTTGAGTTAACAAGCAACGTCTAAAATTGTGGAAACCAAGAAGAAAAAAAGAGGCAGCTACTCAGTCAGCGCAAAAATGAGTAAAAAGAAGAAGAATTTGGTTATTGCTTATCAACACTAATAAAGATTAATTTAACTATTATTTTCAAAAAAAAATTATAAAAGATAATATATTAATTTTGATATATAATCTTGACCTTTTTTATAATTAAATATATATTGTTATACTATAAGTCGATAATGACTGTAAGATTGATCGTAAAGCAATAAAAAAGAAAAATAAAACACGTAGATTTTACGTGAAAAATCTTTATTGAAAAAAACCACAGGCAGAGGGGGAGAAATTCTCTAATGTTGAAGAATAATAATACAAAAGCTTTTCAACTACATACATTTTAAGGGCTAAACAACCCTCTTATAATCAATTTTTAATAAAAGAAGTATAGCCATATACGGATTCAACTTGTGCGGCATGGTTCGACCCTCAGTTCTTCGCCCCACAGATCTCCTATTTTGTCTCTCTATTTTATTTATTTAACAAGTAAATTACACCTCAAACTTTTAATACCAGATCAAACGAGATTCGAATTACACAACTCTAATATATATAAAACGGTTTTACATTCAAACTTGCACTCTATAATCATGATATGATGTTGTTGAAGTTGAACACATTAGATTAAGTGCTTGATTCTTAATTAATTCCTTGAATAATTGTTCATACTCCAACTAATTAATTAATGCAGTCAACAATTTTGTATTTTGTAATGATAAATATTAAATTATATCTAAACGTTGCTCTCTTTTTTATAGTATAATTAGAGATTCAATATTCACACATACGATAAGAACATGTTCACACTGCTCGTGCACACATCATATCGAACAATGAGCTATCTTTAAATTGGATATTCTAAATACTCTTTAGAGACTCAAACCCTGATGGATCCTAACAATGAACATCCCTAACCACCTAGCTAACAGTGGAAATTCACCTAACTAATAAAAGTTTTTTAGAGGTCGAATTTGAATTGATGCCATTTGAAGATTTAACCACAATTTTTTTACCGTACTACTTGTGGTTTAATCCACTATTAATGATAAGCTTTGAATGATACAAGGATAGTTAATGTTATGGTATTAGATGTGTGCTTATACTTCTTTTTTTTTTTTTTGTCTTAGATTAATACAATAAACAAAGTTGATTTTCATGTAAGTTATTTCTTTTTCTAAAAAGAAAGAGGAAAATAGATCAATCCAATTTGATTTTTTTGTCCAGCATCTTTTATATGCCAAGGAATGTACTATTTGTGTTTCAAAAATTTGTAACTAACATGTGTTGTGTCATTATCGATTTGACTATAATATTTAATGAATTAATTTAGTTATATCCATAAATTAATATATCTCACATTTAAATTTTCTGGAGAAGGTTTATATAATTGCTTTTTTAATGACCGTTGATATCGGAAGGTGATGTAGAAAAAGATGTGAAAGAGTTTGATTTCAATTTACTTTGTTCGGGCGAAGAGTTGTATTGTTTGAATGGTGGAAGAAGGTTGAAAGGGTAGATGGTGTTGATAGAGTCTGGAGTGGGGAGTTCACAAACATTTTCGATCCTTAGGGCGAGAGAGGTATTTATATGGGTTTTCCCTCTTTTGCCACGTTTTATCTCTGGATAGGCTTGTTGACCCCTTCTATGGTTTCCTTTGTGACATCAAATAGGTTACAAAGTATGTGAATGATAAGTGATAATTGTTTTATTAGAGTGACATGATTGTCAAGAGTGATTAATTTACATATTTTTTAGGTCTGGACAGAAAAGACATTAAGGGCAAAACCAAATGGGCTGAATTAGGTGATCATAGTATTCTAACAAGGATTGATCACATATATGTAATGATATATACATAATTAATTTGATACACTTTCAATGAAAATTTTAAACTCTATAAATATGGTTTGAAAAGGAATATATACCCCTTTGAAGGTCTATTGACAAAACCCCCCTTATATATAGCAATAATAACTAAAGTTACACATGCAATGCTATATATAAATTTCGATTTTATGCAATTTTATACACTAAATATTAATTTGATTTAATTTTCATAAATCACTAATAAATTTTTGATATAACATCTTTTTAAATTAACATATTGCATACACAAATAATTTGATTTATTCAATATAAAAATATATTGATGTATTTATTTCTTTAAATATGTGTAGTTGAATGAAAATCAAAATTCCGTTTACATATTTGAATTGTAATTAAAGTTTTATTGATATAATTACATCAAATTAAAATTTATACATCAAATTACACATTAAATCAAAATTTATATATAATATTGATATTTATCCCTTATTAATTGGTGAGACAATAATCATCTTAGAGTAACTCCCTTTTCCCCAATTTTTGCAGAAAAACAAGCAATCATCTTAGGAAAACGTAAAGAGAATATCCTCTAATTTTCTTATGCCAACAAGTATACAATATCCTAAACATGTTCGTAATGATGTAATCAAGTTTTCGTGTTCATATTGCTAAAAGAAACAAAGAAAAAAAAAATCTTAATTTTGTGATAGACACGTGACGTGGTATTATAGATATGTATATATAGGTGTATGTATATTTTTGTGTTGTATTTATGTATTTTTATTTCATCATTTACTTTAAAGGATTTTTCTACTCTTTTGAGAAATCATTAAAGTGTTATTTATATAGTCATTAGTCAAGGTTTTGTCTCCTAATTCTAACGAAAATTCTTGAGATTGCTTGAAGAGATTGTGAGTTCAACAAAGTGGGAGAACTTCATCGTATGGTCATATCTCAAGTATTAGTGTAATTGCAAATAAGTGCTTTATATGTTGTCGAAACAAATAGTCTGATAAGACATTCCCACTTTGTTGAACCCACTGTCTCTTCAAGTAATCTCAAAGACTGTTGCTAAAGCCAAAAGACAAAACTCCCAACTAAATGCTGTAAGCTCTAAGTAAATTTCTCCAAAAAAAGTCAACCTCCTCTTAATAAACATATTATATATAAAAAAATTAATACGTATTAAATAAAATTTTAACATGTTAATGTACACGTGTCGTTTTCGTATTATTTTTTTAAATAATAGATGTAGACCCATAAGATTATGACTTGGGAGTAGGTTTAAGAGAGGTCACAACTCACAAGCAAGAGAGACGTTGGACAAGTTGGGGGGAATCGTCTTTTTCTTCTGTTTTGCACATGGAATATATATGAAGGACCCACAATGCAATTAGGTTAAGATTATAGATCAAATTCTATAAAACAATTTAAAAAATTCGCAAATATACCAATCATAGTAAAGTTAAGATTTTTTTTCAAATTTATTCTATTTTAATTAGTATATATTTTACTTAATGCATTGTAATAATTAATTATAGTTTTTGTTTTTCGAATTGTAATAATTTATAATTATATTTATGATTAAAAGAAAAAAAGTCATTATCACCAACAAATTATTGATTGAGGGTTTAATCAAGCAAAATTCCGCCATCATTTGTTCCCTGACAAAATAAATTCGACCGTCCTTTTTGTAGATCATATAGATAATTCAGCCACAAAAAGAATATGTTAAATAAATGTGTTCACGAGTTTGATTTCGTTGGAAATTGAGATTGATGTGTGAATTTTTTTAAAAAAAATTGATTTACTTTGGTTTAATTTTTTTATTTAAATGTAATTATAAGAATTAATTGTATTCGAGTTTTTAAATTATCATCGAGATTTAAATATTGATGTGTTTAATTAAAATTTAAAATAAATTTCAAAACTGTACATGAATTTTTGTTTAAAATTAAATCAAATTTCATATATAATATTTTATATTAAACTAAATTTATAAGTAATTTTGAGATTTATCTCTTATAATGTCAAAGTATTATTGTTAGATCAATTAGATCGGACTGTTGTTAGGTTGAGACTTAAATGATAGTTTAAATTTGTAAAATTACCGTCAAGCTCTTTATTTTTTTTGAAATTTAATTAAAGCCTTTAAAATTTTCAAAAATTTCCATTAGTTTTCTCAAAAATTTTAATTAGACCTCTCATTTAAAAAAATTAATTAGGCTCACCCAAAATTTAATATGCCATGTTTTGCCACTGTATATTGTATACATTGCGAGCCCCTTCACATCCCTGAGACCTTGCAGGTCAACGACTTGTCTAATAATCACCTTGCAAGCTGAAGACATTTGCAGGTCTAAGACACTGCGCCTCCGTTCTATTAAGATCGATCATTTACTTGACATGGATAGAGTTTTCGACGTTCACATGTCATATATAGTTGTTCTCTTGACATGAGACCTCACACCTACCGACGATAATGTACCAGTAGGCCAGGTAAATCCCGAAGAGTTTGAAACCTTGGGCGACAGCGACAACTTGTAAAGGATCAAGGACAATCCCTTAAAGGTCCACGGGCATCAAGGTAAAAGGCCAAAATACGTTCTCTTCTCTAATACTCACATTCTATTGTATCACCAGTATTATATTTTCAAAATACATCATATATAAATAAAAATTATATATATATATATGAACAATAAAGCAAAGATTTCGAGTTGCACAAGTAAATTTTTTTTTATTTGATCATGATTCGATATAATTCAACTCAGAATATACCTTTTATGTCATACTGATACGTGTATGTATATATATATATATATATATATATTGCGAGTGATTTGAATCATGCTGAGATCAATTACGTAGTGAATTAATTAAATAATAATAGAACATTGATCAAACATGTCAACAACCTAACCTCACTAGAAGGCTCCAATTTTCATTTTGATTTAAAAATAGAAAATGTTAATTGTGTTTTATCAAATAGATGATTGAGATCATTTTTGTCTAATTCTAGTTTTAAGTCCTTCTGTTATATTAAAATTAGGAGTTTAATCCTTCTATTGACACAATTTGATTCCTTTAATTTCATAATGTTATTAATATTTTCCAATTTAATAGCACTGTTCATTATGATTGTTAAAGTAATGGTGTAAATTTGTACTGTAAGAAAATTATTAACAAAAAACCATGTCATCATTTTAACGATAGGATTATTATTAGTTTGATACCAAATTACGTTAAATAAAAGTAGGAAAATTAAAAATTTAAATATTAGCATAATTGACGGACTAAAACTGTAATTAGACCGTTGTTTTTGAACAAGACAAAAAGATTTTGCATATTGGGAAAAATAGGGAAAAGAGCAAGAACAAGTCTTGATACAATGAATGACAGAGTGTTTACATAAATTATTCCTTAAAATATTTACAATGTTCAATCTACTCCAACCAATCACTTTGGATTTATTTATTTATTTATTTTCGTAATTTTATATTATTAATTTTTATAAATATAAACCAAAAAGATAATTTTATCACGTATAAATATTATTTATGATGTTTTCTTGTTAATGAAAATTAATTCTTTCGGATTCATGACTGTTCATTACAATTAGATACGAATATAAAAGGGACAGGCGACCCTTTCAAAATGGAGAATTGTAGTTTTTCTTTTTTATAAATTATTAATTTATATATAAAATTGCATGTTGGCTCCCAAAAATGAAAAAGAATTTATTTAGTCCTTTAAAAAAATATGAAATCATAAACTAGATAAAATTATATTTGACATCTAAAAAAATTATTATTTAATTCTAACCTCTCTTAATTTTTTTTTTTTTTTAGATTCACCCTTGATTACGACAATGTCATCTTCAAGATTTGAACTCAAGTTATCTCTTTCAAAATGCAATGTGCCGTTACTACTATCCCTGACACTTATTGGTATTGGACAAATATTATTTGTAATTTGTATATGTTGTAATTCTATCATTAATGATAGGGTAAACTATAAAAATAATCAATTTTGTTTACCTTAGATTACATTTTAATCACTTATGTTTGAAATGTTACGTTTTAATCACTTATGTTGTCGTTTTGTTACGGAGTGGTCACTCTACCGTTAAATTTCGTTACCTCCCTAATGGCAATCCTATGTGGCAGTCCAAATGGGTTTTAAATGCCAACTCGGATATCCAGTTGCTAGGATGGAAATAGGTTTTTAATTAAATAAATTTAATTTGGACTGCCACGTAGGACATCTAAGTTGTCATTTAAAATTCATTTGGACTACCAAGTAGGACCGCTATTAGAGAGGTAATGGAGCTTAACGATAAAGTGATCACTTCGTAACAAAATGATAACGTAATTGACCAAAACGTAACATTTTAAACATAAGTAATTAAAATGTAATTTGAGACAAGCAAAAATGACTATAAATTACCCTTAATTATATATTTTAATATCTTTAAAAAAATGAAAAAGTTGGAAGATTCCAATATTTTGTGATTTGGAAGACTTTGGAGTGTGGTGTTGGAATTAAAAGTAGCAGAAAAATTTTAATTTTTAAATATTTAATTTTGAGGATTGAAGAATATAAATAAGCTGGTTACAGCTTTAACATCAGTCATAATTTTATTTTATTTTTGTAAAAATGTACAAACTCTGATATGAAAACCTGCTCAATATTTGTATTTTTATTAGTATTAGTAATTCTAAGGATATGTATATATAATAATCAATTCAACATGATTGACTCTTTATTTTATAAACACAGGTCTTGCTTTTCATGATTGGCTCTTTATTTATTAATAATAATAAATAATTTTGTGTTATTTTTGGTTTAATTATGCTCCCACCTCTTGTACTTTGCACAAATTTGAAATTTAATCTTTTGATTGAAGTTCAATTGATAACGTTATTAATGGACTTTCACAAAATTGGATTATGTGGCATTTTAAAAATTTTAAAAAATTTGTCTATGTGTGGCCAATGTTACACTCGTGGAAAATCAAATAAGTAAATAAAAATGTTGAATTTAGGGTTATAATTTTTTTTATTCTGAATTTTAGATTGTAAAGTAGTTTAAACGTTGTTTCATAAATCATAAAAACAAAGCAAGAGTAGGTGAGTTTTTTTCCTTACATTATCACGTGAAAGAAGTCATATAATCTAATTTAACAAAAGTCTTTTAACAGTATTAGTGATTAGGCTTTAATTATTAATAAAATAAATATAGAGATTAATTTTTTTAAATGTACAAAAAAATACATATAAGTAGCATAATGAGACAGGTTTCCTTTGGGGGTTAAAATATGCTCAAACTTATTTTATTCTTTGTATATTTGAAATTTAGTCCCTTACTTTTATTTTGAGGAATGTAATCTCATTACTTTTCAGTTTTTAATGCCTACTTTTAAAATTTAACATTGTTAAAATATGTTTGCGTTTCATTTTGAATTTAAAAAAAATTCATTTAGTAGTCATATAACAAAAAAAAAAAAAATAGTGTTATAATGGACAAGAATTTAACAAAAGAATCATGATCAAGTTAACAAGTGAATTTATATTTTTAAATTCGAAAAATAAAAAGATTAAATTTCTTAAAAGAAAGAAGTAAAGGACTAAATTTTAAATATATAAAAGCATAGGGAGTGGGAGCATGTTTTAAAACCTTAATACTAATTCCCAGAATAAATGTTGAACAAACTTTTTGACGCGTTCGTACTAGCACAGTAGCAGCAGGCACATGCATTGCATGCCACCTTTCACAAATCTTTCAACAATATTATTTGTATTTCTCTTTTATAACAGCTAGACACTTGTGGGTGGCAAAAGAAAAACAAATTTATTCTTATTTTTTAAGGAAATAATGATTGAAGATCCGAAAATAAGACTATGACTGGAAAATTAATGAAAAGAAACCGTGTGAATGCAAGAAATTGGCCTTTTGAATTAAGTTGAAAACTCATATATTGCATGTTACAATCTTTGCCTTGTAGTTTAATATATAGATTTCTATAACAAAGATAATTTAAAGATTGATTTAATCCGTCATATCAAATAGTAAAATTTGTCATGTTAAAGTTGGTAACAAAAATTATTGGGATATGATATTGTTGATAATTTGCATGTGTGCAAGCACATTTATGATATTCAAACATATAAACATATCTTGAAGATTGGTTTGGATTAAATCAAGGAAATTGACTTCCTTATTTTGAAGAGATTGGATTGGATCGAATAACTTGGTAACATATCTTGAAGATTTGAAGAGTTATCCTTATCATATTGAAGATAGTATCCTTGCTGATTATCTTGCTCTTTTATGTGCCTTTAACTCTTATATATTGGAAGGTTTGTGTAGGTAAAATGTGTGGAAAATTTTAGCACTTATTTAATCAAATGAGTCACTTGATTTTTATAGAGTGATTTAGATCTTAGGTGCAAATTAAAAGTGAGGACACTAATCTCGTGAGTGTTAGTACTTATAATCACTTGTTGTGCGAGGTGTTAAATAATGGATTATCTCTCTAGGTAGGATCCCACAGACAAAAGAAATTGAATTGCAGAAACATATCGAACGTTCATTGTTTTTCAACTTTATTATTCACTAATGCCTAAAGCAGTTGGCACTTCTCGTGTAACTACTCAATTTCGGTTACAATTACCGATTTTGGAACTAATAAAAGAAGTGATCAAGGCTTGAGTCCTACTAATAATTTGGATTCCACGTGGGTTAGCTTATCCACGGATGGTGCGGTGATAGATATACTAGATACGCTACTTCTGGAGGAGTGGCTAGAAACCATGAAGGAAATTGGATTCTAGGATTCACTCAGTTTCTAGGAATTTGCTCTCTGTTTGAGGCTAAAGTTTGGGGGATTCTTGATGGGATTCTCATACCGTTGAATAAGGGATATCAGATAATATTGATATTGAATGATATCTTGAAGTCATCCAAACCTTGGCCGACTTAAATTTGGAGGATTTAGGGATCCCTGTCCTCAGAATGACTCAAAGAATCATGAAGGCAAAAGGGGTTTGGAAGATTAAACACACTCCAAGGGACCGAAACTCAGTGGCGTATCATCTTGCCAAAGTTAGTCTAAAGTAGAAATCAAGTCTACAAGTTTTTAATGATCCTCCTAAAGACATAATCGATCTGCTTCAAGAGGATAAGGCCAATGGTTGGCCTATGTAGCTGACTCTTTTCAGTTTTTTTTTTCATCAAAAAAAAATTAGATGAGAAAATTATTTTCTATCTTTAAAGATAAATTGCATTGTAGTTAGTCTACAAAAAATAATTAAAAATTTCAATACTTTTTAAAGGATCATTTTGGACCAACATTCTCTTTCTTTTCACTATTTCTTTTTTGGGTCGACAACGTATTTGTTACCAATAATATAACAATAATTATAATATCATCCACCACATCTATGGCTATGATCATGACTTAAAACTTCTTTTGCTTTTAAAATTATTATGTATTATTGTATTCATTTCTGAGAATGAAATAAAATTAATAGGATAATTTTCATGATTTTTTATTGACATCTTGTTATTTTGTTCAACAATCAAAAGATATGAGATTAATTTAGAATATTTTTAAAAATATTATTATTATATGAGCACATTAGATGCGTGAAAGGTTGATAAAGTTTTCTATAACAAGTCCTCAAATTTTAATTTAGAATTTATCTTAAAAATTCTAAAGTTATACTCATTCACATAATCAAAACGAGCTTTAGAAAGAACTATCGTTTTATGATGGTTATATATATTTTTTAGACTATTGCAAAATTTAAGTTGATCCTTTGTAGCCAAATATTCTATTTTCAATCCTTCGTAGATATGATGAAGGCGAAATATCATAGTTTGATGTTGTCTTGATTAGAAGTCTTACACAATGGCATTATCAAAACCTTAATATTTAGGTGAATTTCAGCATCTAACACCATAACGAATAGTTCTTGCCCAATATATCAACCGTAAATTTATGTTTGACAAAATTTAATATAGTACTAACTAAACAAATCAAAAAGATCAAAAGCATCTTTATATGGAATCATATTCATATGTATATACTAACCAGATTTTAGTAATGCAACTGACTTTTATATTTAATCATTTGAAAAATATAAAAAATTTTGCACAAAAACAACTTTCATATTTGTCACTTAAAAGAGTTGTTAAACATAAGTATAATTGAACAAGTCTTCCATTACAAATAAACATAGTGATATGAGATCAATTTGTAAACTACAAACATATAAAAGGATGGTCATAGCCAAATCTAACAATTATAGCAATATAACATTTTGATGATACATAAGTTTAGTATTACCTCAAATTAAAAGAGATAAGAGAAAGAGAAATGTAGGAGACAAATAGAGAAGATAATACTTCTTTTTCTTGGATTTCATAAATGAGTTTCTACTTTAAATTTGTTTACAAATATTAAATATTTTTATAAATTCAATGAAGATTCTGAGAGGATTCCTATTTTTCTGAATAAAACATTATAGTTAGACACAAGGTGTTTTTGGATTTTCTATTTAAGTACTCACATGAAGCAATAATTAATATAAATAAAAGAAATGGATACATAGAAATTAGAGTAAAAAGCAAATAATTATAATGAAGGCCTATATGAGTTGGAAAGAATAAAAGTGGCAAAAGAAGATTATGATATCTCAACTATCATATTAGAGGCTGAAAGTTAGGGAAAAGAAAAGAAAAGGACTGATATATGCCCACTCCATTAGGACAAACATATTTGAAATTTAAAATACATAGAAAAAGTCGATTAAGTATTAGTTCGATTGATATAGGTATCGTTGTTAATATAAGAGGACGTGGTTCAAGTGTACTAAAGCACATTATTCTCCTATTTACGTATTGGAGAGGGTCTATGGGTAGTTTTAGACATTGTGTCAAAATGATACAAATCTAATCAGAACATATAATGAAATTGTTTAAATATATATATATATATATATATATATATAACATCAAATTACTATTAATTTTCAAGTTCTATTTTAGGTAAATTTTGGAAACTTTTAGAATTTTAAAAATATTGTAACTTGACTTAAGTAAAATATTTAAAAATGTAGTATTTATGATTATTTTTAAAATTCATAAATTTGTATTAGATGTTTATTTTAATAGTGAATTTGAAATTTATAATATATATTTGAATTTAATAAAATCATGTTTTGTATATTTTTTAAATATATATTGTATTAAACTCCAATTAATTTCACCACAATTTATACATTTCATTTTTAGCATTTACATAATAAATTAACTCAAATCCAAAATTTCAAATTTATTTAATTTTTTGAGATAATTGTAAAATTTATTATTTATTATATTTTATTTTTGAGCACTTGAGCATAGTATGGTGGTACAAAATTAATGTTTGAAATTTTTAGGATAACTATATATAAAAATTATAATTTATTATATTTCATTTTCGAGGACTTGGACTTGAGTATGGTGCCCGAAAAATATTTTTAAAATTTTCATAATAATTATAAAAATTATTATTTATAATATATTATCTCGAGCCACTTTAACTTGAGTATGGTGGTGCAAAAATATTTTTTTTTACTTTTTAGATATAATTATGAAAATTATTGTCGAAACCATTTTTTTTGAAAATGGGAATCGACTTGGGTTTTGAAAACGAAAATTAAAACGGGAGTCGAAAACGGGTTAATACCAAAGGTTACGTGCGAGGAAGGGTTAGCACCCTCGTCACGCCCAGAATTGGTGCCTAATTGATTATTTAATGTCTTAATGTCACAAGTTGAAAATCGAGAACGAATTTAAAATACGATCCTTTTTTATTAATGTTGATTTTAAAACGCTTGAATTAAATCGAAACGATTGCCAAAGGTTTCCTCGTCTCGTGATATCGGAATATCACATCTCGTAAGTTAGGACACGATATTTTGAATTCTTGAGCATAAGTTCGCCTTTGAAAATTTTATTGAAATTATTATGTTTAAAAAAAAACTCCAAAAGGATATTTGGCCGTCTAGGATCGACGAGAAAATCGAAACCCCGTAAGTTAGGGCACAATTCCTCGATGTTCCAAAATGCGAAACATTACCTTATTTTGAAAATTTTCATTTTTGAATAATAGCGAGTGTAACACTCAAAGGCGTACATTGATTTTGTTTGAAATTGAATGAAGCGATCTAAGTTGGATAAATATGTTGGGATTTAATTCATGAGGCGATAATATGAAATAAAGATATAGCAATGAGTCTAAACAAAGATACGTGAACACAACATTATACGAATGGATAACAATAATACAAAATTACGAAATAAACGAATTAAAATACATACAATGGCAATAATCACGCAACATACATTATTTAAATATTAACATCAATGATCAAGGAATAATGAGATAAATAACACATACAACAATCTAAGAATAAAAATATAAAGCCAATCAAAATGAATAAGGTGTAAGAACTATGATAAATAAATAATGTAAAAATCAATAATATACCAAATAATTTAACAATAGATGATATAAAATTTTTAAATAGATAATACACATATATATATATATATAAAAGTGTAAAATAAATAATATAAAAAAAACTTAATATAAACAATAATGGACATTTTAAAATAAATAAAGTAAGTTTAAAATAAGGTATATAAAATAATTTAAAATAAGTAATATCTAAATCAATTTAAAATTGATATATTAAAAGTTTAAAATAATATGCAAAACAGAAATTTAAAATAAGTGGCATACAAAAAGGTTTTAAAAGAACAATATATAAAAAAAAAAAAAATCTTGAAAAGCAGTATATACATAATATGAGAAAAGAATCTAAAATAAATAATATATATGAAATAGTTTTGAAGTAAATATATATGTATAAAGTAATTTAAAATACATAATAAAACAATTTTGAATAAAACAGTACATAAAACAAGTTAAAACAAATATATAAAAATAATCTAAAGTAAATAGTATATAAATATTTTAAAATAACATATAATAAACAGTGAAAAAAATGAATAAAATAGGTTTAGAACGCGATTGAAAACGGACCAGAGTTTGGGGTACAAATCCGAAATAACGAAAATGGCATGATGGACCAATTCAAAAATAAAAGGGGGTGAAATGGAAAATACCCCAGACCCTCAATGCGCTGCGCTTCAGTCTGGGCCAAAATGAAATGACGCGCAAATTCGGGGTAAAATCAGAAATCAAAAGAAACAAAATAGGGCTTAATCGAACGGCATCGCAAAAGCGGAGGGGCTATCCACGGAAATAACCCAAAATGCCAAAACACGCGGGTTTCCCCTGGGCACGGGTCGGATCGCGGGTCGGCCTCCCCAAAACGACGCCGTTTTGCGTTTTGGGGAGGCCACACTAAACGGTGCCGTTTTGGGTGGGGTATTTAAGCCCAAAGCTTTAATTTTTTTTTTCATTTGCTGCACCTTCACTTCAAAAAACTAAAAAAAGAGTTTTAAAACCTCTCATTCTCTCAAAATTCCCCCACACATCCGGCCCATAGGGCTACCGTCCGTCCATCATAGCTGCCGGCCGACGACGGCGGTGACCGCCATGTACGGCTGTGGAGCACAACCCAGGTACGCCCCCTTTTTCTTTTTAATCTATGCCCCTTTTTTATTAAAATAGATTTTTAAAAAAAAGGGAAAATAAAGGAATAAACGTAAAAAAAAACAAAGATAAACAGAAAATGAAAGAAAGAAAGAAAAAAAAAAGAACCAAGCAAAACCTTTTAAAACTTTAGTTTTATTTCTTTTCTGATTTGCTAGTGTGCGTGAATCCGAAAGAAGAAAAAAAAGGCGAAGGATGAGTCTTGGCTTTTAAAGCCGATTACAAAATCGTTTCAATCCTATTATTTTGTCGTTTTCTGTTTGTTTCTTCTGTGTTGCGTGTGGATATTGTCTTGCAGGTGTTAGAGAAGCATGGGTGGAGGAGACTTGCGGCAGTGAGCCTCGAGCGGCGGCCAGGTGTGCGTGGGAGGTGGCCTAGGCATGCGGCGGCTCCTAGGGTTTTTTGGCCGCTGCCCTTTTTTTTCTTGTATTGGGCTGGTTATAGATTGGGCTAGGTTAAGGGTAGTTGGCCCGTTCAATTTTGGCCCATTACAATTATTATTTACTATATACCATTTTTCAGAGCACTTGGACTTGAGTATGATGATGTGAACATATATTTTTAATTTTTGGGGATAATTGTAAAAATTATTATTTATTATATTTCATTTTCGGGGTACTTGGGTTTGAGTATAGTGGTACAAAAATATTTTCTTAATTTTTTAGAATAATGATAAAAAAATTATTTATTATATCTTATTTTAAGGGTCCTTGAGTATGGTGGTGCAAATTTTTTTTTTTAATTTTCCAGGATAATTGTAAAAATTGTTATTTGTTATGTTCCATTTTCGGGACCTTGGGCTTTGAGTATGGTGCCTGGTGCCTTAAGAAAATTTTAATTTTTTTGAAATAATTGTAAAAATTATTATTTATAATATTTTATCTTCAAAGCACTTAGGTTTGAATATGATGTCTCAATTTTTAATTTTTTTTAAGAATAATTATAAAAATTATTGTTCATAAAAATTTTAAGATAACTATAAAAATTATTATATTTAAAAAATAAAAAACATTATAATGAGCAAGCCTAATCTGATTTAGATTAAAGAAGCTTGATCAAAATTTAAAACTTATATTTTGGACAGAACTAAATTTTTTTTAAATCGCTCATCATAATTCGATTTGATTCTCGATTTTTATATTAATTTTTTATTTTAATTTTTCAGACTTATTTTTATAAAAATAACTTTGTTTTATGTTTTTTTAATACTATTTAACGAAATTTCAAGATATTTTTCATAAATATTTAAAAAAAACGATAAAATTCCTAGAACGTTAAATTTATTTTTACTATTTTAAATATAAAATATTTATTTTTATAGTATAAAAAATTAAAATTAATTATATATTAAATTAAAAAAACTGAATTTGGTTTCATTCCAAGTAACTAAGGTTTTTGGACTTAAATTCTATAAACCATCAAAATACCTCAGTTTAGGTCGATTTTCAGTTTGGTCAGTTTTTTTGCACAAAATAACCCTAGTAATTTGACACAATTTTTAAAGATATGAAGGAGGCTAAAAATTTTGGCATGTAAAATAGTTATAGCTAATTGTACTAAACATCCTCAAACTATGACCTTATTTTAATTTGGTTCCTAAACTGCATCATTAAATTATCAATGTTATATTAATTAGGTCATTTTGTTACTAAAATTGTTAATTTAATTGTTAAATGACATGTCAAATTTTATATGACATAATTTAAAATGAAAATTTTTAAATATTGAATATTGTAAAAATAGATGTTTTAAAACCTCAGTTTTGAGGTTTTCGAAACTTTTACAGAAACTTTATCGTTCACCTTTTTTTTTCAATTTTATTATATTTTTAGTTTTTATTTTTAAAAATTATGCAACAACATTTTATTAATTTAAATTTTTTCATTTTAAAGTCAGCTATATAAGGTTTGATGTGTTACTTAGGTTTTAATACCAAAAGAACCTAGTTGATATAACATCGATAGTTTAAGAATGTAATTAGATTATTTTGAAGTTTAAGGACCAATTTAGAATAAAGACCATAAAATTGAAAGGTGATATTTTTCTTAAATAATCTTAAATCTTTTATGTATTGAATTATTCCACACAAAACTTTAACATTTATTAGATTATGGTACAACCATGTTGTGAGTGGAAAAATATAATAAGTATATTTATAAGAAGTTTATATAAAACTTAAATGGGTCTTTGGTTGAATGGTAAAGTCACACATATATAGTTTATTGTGTTATAGGTTCAAATTTTATTATGATTGGATTTTATTGATTTTTTATAAAAAATTAAAAAGATATTAAAAAAAAGCTTATAATAATATATTTTGCATATTAAAGTACATTTTAATATATTTTTAATATAATTGATGCCTAATTAACTTGTGACACTAACTCAATTAACTCAATCAATGACATAATTTAAATATAGGTATAAAGTCAGCATAAAGTCATTGGTTGAATAGTTTAACATTCCAATGACTTTATGTTTTATTTGGCTGAGTATTTTAGGAAAAACAAGGTTAAATTTTTTTAATTTATATTAATGAGAATTAAAAGTATAATTTATTAATAATCAAAGTTCAGTTATATACTTTAGTAAAATTTAATAAAATTAATGTTAAATTAAAGGGATTAATTTTAAATATATATATATATATATATATATATATAAACTTTTGTTGAATGTATAAATTGATATATAAACTTTAATCTAGTTTAATTGTGAACATGAAACTTTGACTTTTGTCCAACTATATATATGAAATTTTGTTTTTAATTCAATTATATACATTTGAAAAAAAAACCTGCTTATAACTATAGTTATTTGTGTATATAATAACAAAACATAAAATGAAATTAGTGATTTATGAAAACTGAATCAAAGTCGAAATTTTATATATATAATTAATCAAATCAAAATTATGAAAAATATAGGGGAAAATCAGAAAAATATTTTAAAAAATTATTAACACATTTAAATAACAATAATAGTTTTGTTCATTATTTTTGAAATTGGGTTGAGTCGGGTTGGTTGTCCGGTCGAGTTAAAGGTAGGCTTTAATCCATTTAGTTGTTTTTTAATTTAAGTTGGATTTGGCTCAATTAGTTAATGAGTTTAAGGTTTAGTTTTTTTCCCAATAAATCGATGTCAATTCAATTAATTACTAATCCACCATTCAACCATAGTTTAAAACAGCTTACAGATTCATCAATCTAATCTCTTCTTTTAAATTAATACCTCAATTAATTTTTAATTCAACCGAATCTATCTGATCTAAACATTGGTCCTCACCTACAATAAAATATAAATCACTACTCAATTATTATATTTGGTATAAAATTGATTGTTCATTTGACTCCCCATATGCATGCCGTCATTGCTACGTAGTGATTCATGGAATCTTTACTTTAAGGACATGAATGGGGACCATAATTTTCTTTCTTTGCTCATGTCTGTTTCATGCACCAAAATTACAAAATTTGGAACATTATTCAAAATTACTTGAACCTGTCACCAATGTCAATTGGTTAAAATTATTCCCTGTTTACAATCCAAATTTAAGTTAAATCATGGAATAAAAACAAAGTTAAAACAAGGAAAAGACGTGTCATAAGAATTATTTAAGTCGTTTCATATGAAAATAAGACTCTTGGGGGCATGGATTAGTCTACATTTTGAACTCTAGTGACCAAATACGAAAGCAATGAATGACAGCCATGTTTTTGGATTTTTTTTTTAAATATATATAATCACATATGTAAAAAGAATTGGATGAGATTGAATTATGACTTAATTTTAAAATATTTAGGTTTAGGTTTGATTTACGTAACATTAAATGATTATAATGATAATAGAATATTTGTAAAGTAATAAGAAAAGAAAAAAATATACGGATTTTATGTGAAAATTCTTTTGGAAAAAAAATCACAGGCAGAGGAGGAGAGATTCACTAATGTTGAAAAACGAATGATACAAGAGGAGTTCCAACTACATCTATTTAAGGGTTAAAAAATTCTATTCTAATTAAAGTCAAATAGAAGAAGAGCAATTTTATACGGATTTAACTTGTGCTATATAGTCCTATAGTCCTCGGCCTTTCGCCCCCACAAATCCTCTTATTTTGTCATGTATTTATTTCTTCAATAAGTGGCAAAATTCGAGTCAAACAATCTTTAACAGTAACCTAAATTGTCACGATCTTTTTGAATAATGTAACTTACGAATATTTTTATCTACCACTAATATACTCGATAACTTAAAAATATTATTTAAAAACTTATATTTTTTTAAACAAGAAAAAAAAAAAACATACACATTAAATAATCTTACACTAATTTTCAGAACCCAAATCATTGTCAACCTTAAACTCAACTCCCACCATAAAAACCTCTAACAGCTAGTGTACTTAAGCCACTCCTGTTCACAAATGCAGCATGAGCCAACCAACATCTTCAAAGTAAAAGACTTTGGGGTGTGCCAAGTGTCACGTTGTAAACTCACCGCGTCAGCAAATCGTCAAGCTTATGTTATCAATGCTCCAAAAGGTCTTCCTAACCCCTATTTAGTAATATCCCCCCAATATATATTTGTTTTTTATTCGAAAATATATAAATAAAAGACTAGTTTTAGTTTGGTAGTCATAAAAAAGTCTTCCATTGTTAGTGACAGTCTACTAACCCTAAAGAAAAGAGATGTCAATATGATTAGGTATAGCGAATGGTAGTATGAGGTTTTATTTATGATGTTTGCTTCCCTAACAAAAAGACTTTTAAGCTTTAAATTCACTAATTTATTTTAATTAATGAGGGTTTGGTCTTTTTCAACATGTTACGGTTGAAGATTTTGCATGGCTTAATAATTGTCTACCATTGAAAGGAAAATTTAGTTGATCAATCCGATGAATTCAATTAAAAATAGAAAAAAAAATCAAAATTTTTTTTTGTTTTGGAATGATATTTGATTGATTTTTAGCACTATTAGTTGGTCCTGTTCAATGTTAAAAATTGTGATATTATCCTACTTATTTTTAAGTTTTATTATGCTTCTGGTCTTTGTATTCTTCGAACATTTCCTTAATACAATTAAAAAATTTAAGTCTAATTGATAATATTGTTAATTAATTTTTTGTTAAATTTAAATACATGTTTTAATATTTGAAATTTAAAATAGAGAAATTAAATTTTAAAAGTTCAAACATGATAAGGGTTGGGGGCATAATTAAACTTTTCTTATGAAGGATTGGGGGCATAATTAAGTTTTAGGTTTCTTTTTTATGAATTTTGATATACTATTAGGTTTATCATTGTTGAAGTTATCTTTGGCCGCTATGCATGGCTGCTATGTTTTCTTGATATTTACTTCTGGTGGTTGAGTTATGATTTGGGTATTTTAATAAAATAAGAAATATTATTATATTTGGTAGATTTCAATGTCTAATAGATTATAAGTTTATCAACATAATATTTTAGAAATAATATAATTTAGCTCAATAAATCTAATTATTATTCAATTTCGAAATTTAAAAAATAATTAAATTAAAATAAATGATTACGTCTCGAACTTACGTATAATATATAGAGAGGAAAGTGATAATGAAAATTGACATTTTGTTTAATTGAAGCCTTAATGTATCTTTAATCAAAAGAAAAAAAAATTTTAAAAACAGCCCTCAGTGTCCGGGAAATAATCATTTTAAAATTTATAAAATGTCAACTTATGATCTTATTATATTCAAAGGCACTAAAATTTGGACTGATCATTGGAATTGATAGGTACTTCCAACATGTATGCTACCATGAATATCACGATATAAACATTGCTATATCTCAAGGTAAAATGAACTTAGAGTTGTTATGTGGTATTCAGTAGTCAGTAGTCAGGGGTGAAGTTAGGAAATTTAAAGAGAGGCCGATATAATGAAAAATAATAAATTTAAAAGTAAAAATTAATTAAAGAAAAATAATTTAATAAATAAAAATAAACTAGAAATAAATCTTAAAATTTATTTGAATTGTACTCTTCGATCCTTGACCTCACTAAAATCATCAATTATTTCGTTTACATCAAATTTTTTTTGTAATATCTTTCTCAATGTACACGACCAAAGAACTTTTTAAAAAATCATCTTCCATCTTGCTACGAAGTCTAGTCTTCACAATCTTCATAGCAGAAAAAGCACGTTCTGAGGATGCTGTTGAAACTGGAAGAGTCAAAATAAGACGAACTAATCTGTCAATGAGTGGGTACATGACTGACTTTCCACTTTCAACTAAGCTTCTGCAAAGTTCAAAAAAGTGTTGATATTTTTCTCAAATCAGGATGCTTACATACATCAAGCTCATAATGCTTCAACTCATATGAGAGACGTTCTTTCTCTTGTTGAGAAAAATCTTCTGGATAGAACTTGTTTACAAGAATGCAAATTTTATCAATATCAAATAACTTGAAAAACTCCTTAGGATCTAAAGCTGTAGTAAGAGTGAGAAGCTCGACAAAATTTTTGTTAAACCTGCTCTTCAATTCTTGCAACTGAGTATCTATTGTTGCAAAAAATATATCCACTCGATAATGATGCTCCACTGTAAGATCTTCCTTCTTGTTGCGACTACGACCCACAATGTATTGAGCATTCATATCTGGAAAATCCAACTCCCAAGTTTCACAAAAAGATATCACATTTTTCAACAATTCATTCTATCCATCATCTCTCAACTTTTGAATTAAATCTTTCGTTGTCAAAACTAAACTCATGGCATTTAATATATCTTGAGAACGATGTTGCAGAGCTTGACAAAGGTTATCAGTAATCCTAAAACTTCTTTCATCATATGCAAAATCAAAATAAACTTGAAAGATCTCAATCTATTATATGCGTTATGAGCATCTCCTCGTTGAGAATAGTTAGAAGCAGTATTTTTTAGATTTTCGAGAATTATGCTAGTAACATTGTACATCTTCAGTAACCTAGTAACTGAATTTAAATAGGAACTCCATCGAGTCTCACTAGGACGTTGTAAAGTGCCAATCTGATTCATTCCTGTTCTAGTTGTTAACTCATTGATGGATACCAAACAGTTATTTCAGCTGCTTGGCTTTTTGTAATTCGTCGTGTCGTTTGGAAGAAGACGAAGCAATATTAATAATATCAGACAAGTCTTTAAAGAATTGATGCACTTCAACCACTTCTCTAGCTGCTACAACCAATGCTAACTGAAGACGATGAGCAAAACAGTGAACATAATAAGCATATCGACAATCATTCAAAATCAAAGCTTGCAAGCCGTTAAATTCCCCACGCATATTGCTTGCTCCATCACAGCCTTGACCTCAGAATTTTGTATGTCAAAACTATGTTGCAAGAGAACATTAAAAATCACATTCTTCAAAGTCAATGATGTAGTATCTTTAACATGGACTATATCAAAAAATCGTTCTTTTACCTGTCCTTGTTTATCAACAAATCTCAAAATAATTTCCATTTGCTCTTTTTTTGACTCGTCTCTCGTTTCATCCACAATAATGCTAAACTTTCTGTCACCAATTTCTTCACGAATTACATTACCAACTCTACTGGCATAAATTTGCAATATCTCTTTTTGTATTGTTGAAGAAGTATAACTAGTATTTTGTGGAGCACTTTTCAAAACATCTTCAACTTTCTCATCATACGATGCTAATAGTGATAACAATTTAAGAAAGTTCCCACGATTTTTTGATCCCGAGCTTTCATCATGACCTCTAAAAGCACACCCTTGAGATGACAACCATCAAACAACATCTATACTAGTTTTCAAACGTAGACGTTTAGCTGAAATTTGTTGTGTAGTTTGTCTATCAAGTGATACTTCAATATGTTGAGCTTGATTCATTAAATTTACATAAGCTTGTTATGCATTGTTATGCAGTGAAGTCGGATCTTTTCCCATATGTGTCAAAAAAGCACAATTGCATCCATCGTGTACCTTTTTCCCATATGCATTGTTATGATATTGCATCTTTAGAAGGTGAATATTCTAACCAGGAAAATTGTTTAAATCATGATGGTCGAAAATAACGAGGATATTTTTTTGAATTAGAAGTAGGATATTCTGAAAGAATAGGTTGATATGGTCCAGCCTTAATATAAGCTCTTCGAATTTCATCACGCATATTAATTGGATACTCATATATTTGCTTACGTAACCCAGGTTCACGTTCTAAGTTAGACAAATCAAATGCCTCATCTTCAACTCTAGGAATTTTAGAAGGACGAGCATCAGAGTTTAAAGGAACAGACTATGAAAGTGGTACCTCCATTTGTGACTCTTCTGAAGGTGACTGTGTAATCTTTGTACTTTTCTTTTTAAAAAATGAATCAATTGTTTTCGACTTCATAACTACAATATCTTAAAAGATAAAAAAAATTAATAACTATAAAATAAAATTAAACTATAAACTTTAAAACACAATAAAAACAATTGTAAAATTGCAAAAAGATGAAAAGAAAAACCTTAGAAGATGAACTCGAAGCCGTGTTTGAAGGACAAATGTTGATGACAATAATTGTTAATAGCAACAGGAAAAGAGACTTCTTTTTCACTAGTTAACAAATTGAATTTGAACCTAAATTCACATTTAATATTATATTAAAAACTATCATTTAAAAAAAAAGTTAGAAATATATCAATATTACATTTAAAGTTATATTAAAGTTGATTACAATAATATATTATATAAATATTTAAAGTTAAAAAGTTAAAATATATTATATGGATAAAATAAAAAATATATATTTTTTAATGTTCAAAGTTGGAAAGGGGGCTAAGCAACAATCTAAGGGGGCAAAGTTTTAAAATCTTAAGGGACTAAACTATAAATATTTTTTTATAATTTTAGGGGGGACCGGGGCCACTGCCAGCCCCCCCAAATTCGCCCCTGTCTGTAGTGTCAACTGTAGACTATTATTGAGTAGGTTAAAAAGTTATCATATTTAGTTTGATAATTTAATGAAGAAAATCTTTAAAATTGTTTATGTGATATTTTATTAAAGATATTTTTGGTACATCTATGGAAACCAATCATTAACATTTGAAGAATGGATTGGATTTGAGTGAAAAGTTCTTAGAATGTGCATATGTGATCGAGTGATTTTTGTTTTGATTGTTATTGATGTGATAGCAATTTTCAATGAGTTACATTGTATTCACTTAAATTCTATATTAGCAAGCCGAATTCGAATATATGCTTCGAGGCTTGTATAGGTTTTGTATGAAAGATTATTGAGCGCATTCTAATTTGTTCATTAAGGAACTGTTTTGTGAGAGAGCGCAAACTATTTTTGTAAACATTATTAAATGTTTACAGTCCAAATTCTGAGGGGAAGGATTTGAAGGTGAGTGTTCTAGTCTTTAGGTTCAAAAAGTGAGATCTTTATACTTGGGGAGTGATAGAGTGTTAGTCACTTGATGTATTAGTGATAAAAGATGGTCGAATTACACACTAAGCTAGAGTCTACAGACGCAGGGAAATTGAATTGCTTAAATAAATTTTGGTGTTATTTCTATTGTGTTTGCATAGTTTTTCACAGTGTCAAGCCCACTACAATCTAGCACTTCCATTACATTTGTTATTTTAAGTAAACAAGCAACTTAAGATAGCAACACTATAGTTAACATTTATTATAAATTAATTTGAGTAAACAAAAAAAACTAAAGTTTAAGTTAGTTAAAATTGACTTTTTGATAATATTTGTAACTAGGAGTTGTCTAAAGGGACAAGTAGGGCTTTACCCCAGTCCCCAAATGGTAAATTTTTGTTTATCCCATTTATAAATTATAAAATTTTAAATTAATACAATTGTAAAATTTCATTTTAATTTTCTAAAAATTTATAATTCAATTGTGATTCCTCTCAAAATGATAACTTTATAGTTTAAACTCTCCACAAATTTATAATTTAATTCAACCCCGAAAAAATTATTCTATCTTCACCCTTATTCGTAACCCCCTTCTTTTATCCTCATGCCTTCTTCATTGACATTTAGGTAGAAGAATGTGTACGAACAAACAAACACCATTATTGACATTTAGGAATGATGTTTGTAGTCTCAACTGATCTAATATCGAGACTTTGTTGAGCTTCGAACTAGTTTTCAAAGATTTGTTCATAAGTGGAGTTCAATCCAGTTCAAAGAAAATATTCCATACCCATACTCAAATTTATCTTAATCCAATCCAATAGTCCATTTTCGCTATTCAAACATTATAAAATATAAAAAATATTATTATAGTAAGATTATTTTATTTTATACAAAGAAAATAAAAAGGGACTAAATGGCAAAGAGAGAATGTATAGCTCTAAACTCAACAACCAAAATTTAGGTAGAAATAAATATTGTAGCATCAAAAAGGGTCCCTACACTACTTTGAAATATGTCTTCATTATATATATATATAAATAAAGACCTAGATTCCTAATTGAGTTCAATTTCTTTTCTTCTCAAGCAACCTCACACGATATTTAAGTTACATTAATAAGTTTGATGTTTTGTAGCCAATACCCTATAAGATTTTAAACATTGAACTTGAAGATTTGGGGTTACATCTTAGGAATTATGCTACCTAATTGAGTTATACTTTCTATATAATCATATTAGATTGTGACATTTTAATACTTTTCTTCAATATATATGTTTTCCTTACCAACTCTTTAAAATTCAATTGCAAAATAGTCCTTTTCTTTTTTCCTTCTTTGCTATTAATCAAGATAGTGCTCATATAGTCTTTCTTAAGTTTTAATAAATTTGATATTCTAATTCCAATAATTTTTTGCATTTTAAAATGCTTAAATCGAGTATATATATATATATATATATATATATTATCCATTGAATTACAACAATTCTAAATTCGGATCCCTAGATAATCCCTACCAATTATTAAAAAAAAGTAATAGTATTAGGGGCGTAAACAAGAAGGCAGGGGACGTCCTTGCCCCCCAAATGACAAAATTGTCTTGTAGTCCCTTCAAAATTTTAAAAAGTGCAAGTTAATTCAATGATAAATTTGCATTTTGCCTTCTCCCAAAAAAAATTATGATTCATCTCTGCCCTTTAAAGCAATTTTCTGGATTGTATGTTAAATGTTAGCTTGAATTTAACATTGAATATATTAAAAATATGTAGATCAAATTTTAAATATGTATATACATTTAATGATTAAATTTAGAATATTTTAAAGTTTGAAATTATAATTGGATGTAATTAATGAATTTAAGTATTGATGAAATCATGAGAAACGTAAGGGGATAAGTAAGGTTTGGCATGTAGTTTGCTTTGACAATGGTTCACCTCACCAAAAATGTAAGCCACAATGTGAAACGCAAAACAAGTCTTCAATGACTAACAAAATTTAAGTCAAAATGTCACTGCTGTTTGGCCAAGTCTTTACCTACACCCACAACACACTCTCTCAGCAAATAACACTTTTGGAAAAATCTAACATTTAGTCTCTGAATTTGATATTTTTATTTATTTTATTTTCTAATTTTTTTTATATTAGTTTACGAACTTGATAATTTTTTTAATTTGATCTCTAAACTTGAATTTTATTAAGGTATGTTGATGTCGCACTCGGAAATTGTGCCACATCATCAATTGATTTTTTGTAGAAAAAAAATTTCATAACTTTTTAGATGTTATATAATTTTTTTAAAATTTTAAATGATGACATAATATAATATTAGAGTGTCATATTACCGCACTTTAGTGCAGGAACGAAGGGAGAGGGGCAAGTAAGGGTCCTTACCCTTTTAAAATGAAAATTATGCTTTTAGCCCTTGAAAAATTATAAAATTTTAAGTAAATAAATGATAAAATTGTAGTTTGGTCTCTCAAAAAATGATAAAATTTTGATTTAATCCTTTTAAAAACTATAAAGATATGTTAATACAGTGGTGAAATTGCATTTTAGTTCTGATAATAATATAACTCACTCTCACCCAAAAAAGTTCTTAGATTCATTTATGTTTTAATGGAATCCAAATTTAAGGATGAAATTAAAAAAAATTATCAAAATTAGAAACTAATATTACTTTTATCTTTCACTTCTTTTTCCATCATTCAAACTATTGACAAGCTGCTTTCCACCAAACATTTGTTAGAACTTTGCTATTTCATCATTTTTGGTGTTGAAAAACAAAAACAGTGTTTAATGAACATGATTTTAAAATTCAATTAAATATATAAATCAATTTAACGAATCAAGTGAGAAGTCTCAATTGATTTAAATGTTTTCAAACCCTAAATGTAATTAAGAGTATTAAACCCAGATAATGATCATCCATGCATGACATCACTAACTTTGAGAAACCAATGTAATAAATATTGGTTAAATTATGATTTTGGTACCTATATTATATTATACTATATCTTTAAATTATGATTTTGGTTATATTATATTATAAATTAAAATATAGAAACTAAATCTTTAAATTAAGTATAGTATAGAAATGAAAATCAAAATTTAATCATAAATATTTAATTTCTTTGAAATCAAGTAAATGGTTAATTGAAAACTTCTCATAAATACTTATTTATATTAATTTAGTTGGAAGAAATATTAAATTTATATTATTATGATGATGTTTTTATTTGTTTATTTAACTGAAAATTTCACAGAAATATTAAATATATTAAATATTTAATTGTTGTTAAATAAAGATAAAAAAAATTTTGTTCAAATTTCATCATTTACGAGGCGAGGTTATGAATACTTCAAGTTTTTAATAAAACAATTTCATCATTCATGATTCATTATCAACTGTTCTTTGATATATTTTCTCTATAAATAGGCGTTTAAGTTCTTCAATTCTCAAGTATTGATATGTATTTTGTACCCCACTATTGATTTAGTTGAAAATCAAGTTAACTATTTCCACATGGATGTCATGTTTTTTTTTTTTAAATGGAGTATATATTTTAAACTTGTGTTTTTAAAAAGAATTTTCACATGTAAAAGCTTCAGAGATGGTAGATCTAATTATTCTCATTCTTAGTTCGCTACTTATATTACTGGTTGGATCATTAGCATCTCATTAAGTTGTAAATTGTTATTAATCTATCTAATCTCCCAATTGTTTGATAACCAATTTTTGCATGACGTTAAACAATTGCAGGTATTCCATAAAGAATGCCTAATTTTGGTATTAATGTTCAAAGAAGAATGGATGTTTTAATTTGATTGGGTCTAGGAATTAAAGAAGAATGATACTAGTTGTGTTAAGTTATTGGATTAAGATGATAACACTAATAAGTAGCCACAACATTGATTGTGGCTTTAGACAATCGTATCCACCTATACTTGAGAGAATGTTACAATCAAAACTCCCACGTTCTGGTGTTGGTGAAGTCTCACATTGACAACAAGCTAAGGACACTTAGGAAGAAGCGGTCAATTGTACATGGATAGATTTTTGGCAAGCACGCTAGCGATTTTAGATGGAATAGCACAAGGAAAGTGGTGACGACTAAGCAAACGGTTGGGATGAATTCGTTAAGGTGAATTTATAAATTATGATTATATATGAAATATGTGTTTATATTTGAACACATTAAATAATTATACCTAAATGATTATATATGAAATATGTGTTTATATTTGAACACATTAAATAATTTTTATATGAATATGTTGCTTCCACGTAGTCATTTTATTTGTTGCTTTCATAATGGTTGCATGCATTAATGGTTGCTTCCATCATCTCTGCATCATGGCTTGCCTCAACTTCCATCAACATCTTTTTAATGAGATAGTTGCAAGTCGCCATCAATAATTAAATGCTCCTTTTTGGGATGATATTTTTACACGTGTCTAGTCTCGAGATTATCCTTCTTGGATATTTGTTAGATTCATTTCTTCTATTTCATCCAGATGTAATGAATCCGGTGAGACTGGTGGTGAGTTCCAACTTTCCCACGTGTCCTTGATTTCCATTGTTAATGGATAATCATCAATCTCCATCTCAGCTATCTTTTTTAACAGCTGTACTGACTCTTCATCTCGGTTTTGATGAGGTCTTTCAGTATTGTATGCCAGTATTCTCCTTCCATCAGTCCAGAGGACATAAGTATTATGTTGAAGTAGATACTGAGCTTTAAGCATTAAATCAATTCCTGCTTGGACATAATAATGTGAAAAATTATTATAACACATGTCAATGGTTTTCGACAAGTGATCTTTATCTTCATCAACCGATGAGAGGTTTATTCCTCCAAACATCGTTTGAATAGTCCAAATTTGATATGGCTGAAAAAATCTTTCATGTTCAGCAATACCAATAAAACTACTAATTTCTATATGAAAATAGTAAAAGAAATCCATATTTGGAAAACTTGCTAATCGTGATTTTACGATAGCTGGAAAATCTTTTAATAAATCAAAAGAAAGATTTTGGACTGTTATTTCTTTAACAAATCCCCATTCAATACTTGTTATATCAAATGGTTCATGATTAAGCCTAAATTTTATAGTAGGAAATTTTTCCCCTATATGATTTGTAAAAACATAGGCTTGTAAAAAATATTCAGAAAAAGTTTTTCTAAATAGCATTTGCTGGTTGCAAATTATAGAATTTATTTTTGTAAAAATATCTACAGGTAATATCCTCCTGGCTTTATTAAATAAACACATTCTAAACATTTTATTTATAATAGGACTGTTTATCCCATTATCAATAAAATATTGAAATATATCAAGAAAATTATTTATTTCCTTAATATCCATATATTCAATATAGCATTCATCCCAATCTCTATATAAAATAGATTTTAATAAAAGATCATGGGCTTTATTTTCTTTAGTTGTTTTTTCAACTAAAAATTGAGAGAAATTGGTAAGAGCCCTTCGAAAATTTGCTCTTTGTTCTAAAACATGGGTTTTCCATATTTTGTTAATATAATTATAATATTCCAGTGGTAATCCTGGATTATAAAAATCATTTATTTCAGAGAGCGATTGTTGTGATAAAAAGTTTTCTGCTCCCTTAATAATTTCAGCATAACTGGTTCGAAATGCCGAATTAGGGTCTTGTGACCATTGAGATTGACATACCGGGTTTGGCGTCAATGAAAATTGAGATCCAATTGGTGGTCTTACCATTGGATATGGTACATAATATCCTTGGTTAGGATAAAATGGTACTTGTGGAGGCATAGGAACAAATCATTGGTTGGATTTTGTTATTTTCCCTTTGTTGGGTTTATGGACAGTATTCCATTCTCCCATTAGAGGTTTTTTACCTCTATCCATAAGGCCTGCTAAGAAAATCAGCAAATAAAATTAGGATTTCGAACAATAGGTATTTCTATAGAATTCTTTTCTATAGATAGTATAACTGATTTTTTATAAATAGAAAATAGTAAATATTGAGCGGAATAAAATTTACAAAGAGAGTTTTATTATTAGTAAAGGAATTTTTACAAAAGGCTATTGAAAGAAAGTTTACAAAAGCTAAGAAAACTATACTATGAATTCGTGTAGGAATCGATGCCTTGTTTAGGCTACAACAATGCCTATTTATAGTGTAAAAATTGAACTCTAATTCATTTACAATTCAAATCCGAAAATATCCTGATAAGGACGTAAAAATGCTGACTCGTTGGTTGCTTCCACGTAGTCATTTTTATTTGTCGCTTTCATAATGGTTGCATGCATTAATGGTTGCTTCCATCATCTCTGCATCATGGCTTGCATCATCTTCCATCAACATCTTTTTAATGAGATAGTTGCAAGTCGCCATCAATAATTAAATGCTCCTTTTTTGGATGATATTTTTGCACGTGTCTGGTCTCGGGATTATCCTTCTTGGATATTTGTTAGATTCATTTCTTCTATTTCATCCAGATGTAATGAATCCGGTGAGACTGGTGGTGAGTTCCAACTTTCCCACGTGTCCTTGATTTCCATTGTTAATGGATAATCATCAATTTCCATCTCAGCTATCTTTTTTAATAGCTGTACTGACTCTTCATCTCGGTTTTGATGAGGTCTTTCAGTATTGTATGCCAGTATTCTCCTTCCATCAGTCCAGAGGACATAAGTATTATGTTGAAGTAGATACTGAGCTTTAAGCATTAAATCAATTCCTGCTTGGACTTGATAATGTGAAAAATTATTATAACACATGTCAATGGTTTTTGACAAGTGATCTTTATCTTCATCAACCGATGAGAGGTTTATTCCTCCAAACATCGTTTGAATAGTCCAAATTTGATATGGCTGAAAAAATCTTTCATGTTCAGCAATACCAATAAAACTACTAATTTCTATATGAAAATAGTAAAAGAAATCCATATTTGGAAAACTTGCTAATCGTGATTTTACAATAGCTGGAAAATCTTTTAATAAATCAAAAGAAAGATTTTGGACTGTTATTTCTTTAACAAATCCCCATTCAATACTTGTTATATCAAATGGTTCATGATTAAGCCTAAATTTTATAGTAGGAAATTTTTCCCCTAAATGATTTGTAAAAACATAGGCTTGTAAAAAATATTCAGAAAAAGTTTTTCTAAATAGCATTTGCTGGTTGCAAATTATAGAATTTATTTTTGTAAAAATATCTACAGGTAATATCCTCCTGGCTTTATTAAATAAACACCTTCTAAACATTTTATTTATAATAGGACTGTTTATCCCATTATCAATAAAATATTGAAATATATCAAGAAAATTATTTATTTCCTTAATATCCATATATTCAATATAGCATTCATCCCAATCTCTATATAAAATAGATTTTAATAAAAGATCATGGGCTTTATTTTCTTTAGTTGTTTTTTCAACTAAAAATTGAGAGAAATTGGTAAGAGCCCTTCGAAAATTTGCTCTTTGTTCTAAAATATGGGTTTTCCATATTTTGTTAATATAATTATAATATTCCAGTGGTAATCCTGGATTATAAAAATCATTTATTTCAGAGAGCGATTGTTGTGATAAAAAGTTTTCTGCTCCCTTAATAATTTCAGCATAACTGGTTTGAAATGCCGAATTAGGGTCTTGTGACCATTGAGATTGACATACCGGGTTTGGCGTCAATGAAAATTGAGATCCAATTGGTGGTCTTACCATTGGATATGGTACATAATATCCTTGGTTAGGATAAAATGGTACTTGTGGAGGCATAGGAACAAATCCTTGGTTGGATTTTGTTATTTTCCCTTTGTTGGGTTTATGGACAGTATTCCATTCTCCCATTAGAGGTTTTTTACCTCTATCCATAAGGCCTGCTAAGAAAATCAGCAAATAAAATTAGGATTTCGAACAATAGGTATTTCTATAGAATTCTTTTCTATAGATAGTATAACTGATTTTTTATAAATAGAAAATGGTAAATATTGTTTTATGAAATCATTACCTAATAATATATCTCCCTTCATTTCGGGAAATCCTAATATTTTTGGAATTACAAATTTTACATTATTTATGTAAATTGGTATATTCCTAGCTTTATAATATACTAAAGTCTTATTACTATCTATACCACTAACCTTTATTGGTCTTTTTACAGGTTTTCAATATTTTGTAGGAATAGCATTCATCTTACAGCTACTTGTTGTAGCACCTGTATCTATTAAAGCATGTAAAAGAATTTTTTATTTTAATTTTATTTCAATATAAATACAATTTTTTGTATTTTTTACCAAAGTTTGTATATCTTTTATTCTAGTATTTCTAGAATTTCTACTAGGTTCAGTAGGAAAGATAGGGATATGAACTGTTTTCATACCTATCGGTGTAGAGGATGTTGTACTTTTATTATCTTCTTCTTCTTCTATTTGAGAATTCGAAGGTAGGACTAGATTATCATCTGTATTTGTTAACAGATTATTTTTAAAATATAACTTATCACCTGAGGCCATATATTCAATAGTACTTACAGGTTTTGAAGTGCTAGCATTATTTATATCTCCTATTATCCAGTCTTTTGGAATAGACAGATCTTTTAAATGTAATAGTTTAGGTTGTATTTCTGTAGTAATTTTATTTGGTTCAAAAAGTTCAATAATTTTATTATTGACTTCTTTTATTTCTACCTCTGCAGTATTAGTATACTCATTAATAGCAGTCCAGCTTATTGCAAGATCTTCTGCTAAATCCTTAATATCAGAATTTTTTGTCTGAATTCTTAAACAAAGACACTCTTCTATTAGAGGGTCTGTAATGGATATAAAGTAATTTGGTTTTACCTTAAATCCTATTACCCCATTATATAAATTTGATTGAATTCCTCCGATAAGTGCTTTTATTGGATTTTCAAATCTTTTATCTAATAAAACTGCTATTATAGGTACATCATGACCCCTTCTAAATAAAGCTCTAATCGTGATCATAATTATACCTAAATGTATATCTTACCTGAGGATATTTCTTTTTAATCCTCTTAATTTTTTCTTTAGTAAATAAAGGGATTTCAGTTAATCCACCTTTTGTATCTTTAGCGACTGTATTACCGCTAATCTTTTCAATATGTCTTTGTGACCATATTTTAAACTTAGATATTTTATATATTTCTTCTTTAGAAATATGATTTTTAGTTATCTTTTCTATCATTTCTTCTGAGAAGTCTTTTTCTTCTCCTATTAAATTTCCTAATTTTATATCCTGTTGTTCAGTTTTAGGAATTTCTTCTAATTGATTATTATGTCCTAACATAAAGATATATTCTTCATTATCAGTATCAGATTCAGTTTCTGATATTAGTTCATATAATATTTCAGTAGGATTTATTTCCTCACTAAAACATATTTCTAAATCTTGTTCTTCAAGACTTTTAATCATTTTTCTAGCATTTTTTCCCTTATTAGGACAATTCGTAGCTATATGACCTTCTTCATCACATATAAAACATTTACAAAGTTGCTTTATAGGTTTTTTAGAAGTTTTTCTTCTTACAAATTTTTTCTTTTTGTTATTATCATTTTTATTACCAGTATGTTTTTTATTACCTGGTTTCCACCTTATCATCCTATATTTTTTATTTTTATAATTTTTTTAAGGTTTAGATTGTATAGGTTTACAACCAAACTCCCATTCTCCTTCTAATAATTTTGTACAATATTTATGACTTAATTTATTCTTAACTTGTTTAGCAGCTTTACTCTGTAAACAATGTAAAGTAATTCTTTCCTTAGCAAAATTAATCCTATTTCCTATACTATCTATATTTTCTTTATCTATACCAGTTGCTTTACTGTGTTTATCTAGATAAGAAGCATATTTATTTATACAAATTTCATCCCAAGGTGGGGGTAATTTATGGAAATATTGGTTTTTCCAAAATTCTATATTACTATTTTTTAACTTTTGGTATTCATGATGAAATTTTTTAGAAAATTCTTCTAAATATCTAATATCACATAATTTTATTTTTGATAATATATAACTAGATTGACCATCCTGATCCTTTTTATCAGTATAGCCACAAAATTCTGTTTTTAGAATTAAAGTTAAACCTTTTAATAGTTCCTTAGGAGTACCTATTTGATTAATAAGTTGTTCCTTTTGTTGTTTTCCTTTTTCAGATTCTTCCCAACGACGGAGAAATTGCAAACATCTCCTTGGAAAGTTCCTACAAAATAATTTAAAAATTTTTCTTTTGTCCAACTACTGCTATTATTATTAACAACAATAGTCATAGACTGTGCCCAATCATCTATAGTTTTTTCATAGTCTGATAAAGGTATTTTAGTTAAATCTAAATATATACCTCCTTGAGCAACATTTCTTTTATTTAAATCATCAATCCTATATGGTATAGGCTGAGTAGATGTTTCTCCTGGGTTTTCAGGCTTGACATCATTAGTAGCTATAGTTTCAAATATTCTAGTCGTTTCTTCGACTAGCTCATTATCTTTATTAAAAGATCTCAAATAATCATCTTTTTGAATATCTGATTCTATTTTTCTTTTTCCATAAGGATCTTTTTTATCCTTTTCCTTAGGTTTTGGTATATATGGATCTGTGTTGTCAGTATCCATAGGTTCCGGTATTTCTATATTTTCTTCTGTTGAAGTATTTTCTTCATCAGAATTATGGCTGGTTGCATTAATTTCCTCTGAAATTATAGAATTATTATCTTCTGATTTATTATCATCATTAGAGCTACTACTACTTTCTGTAGTATCATAATTTAACATATAATGATAATTAAATATTTTAAACAGACCTTTATGTTTTTCATAAAGTTCTTCTATTAACTTTAAATATTCTACTCTTTCATAACTATCATTAGTAGTAGAAAATTTTATTTTCCAATGTTCTATTAATTCTTTATAACACTGGAAATCATGTTTTTGTTGTTTTGAATATTCTCTTTTTTGTTTTTCTTTTTTAATATTATTATTATTATTAGACTCGTCCGAAGAAGTTTGGTCTTCCTCAGATAAAGCTAAAATAACATTACTATTACCGTAGTATAGTGGACCTAAATCCATTTCTTGGTCTTCACTTTTGTTAGTGAAAACATTTTTCAATTTATTATTAATATCTGTTAAAAGTTCCTTAGACTCGTTGTTCAAGTCTAACTCAATTACTTTACTCATATTATCAATTTTAGTCTCTATATTATTAACCTTATTATATAACTTATTAAAATAGACAGAAGTTATATCCACAAGACTATTGATACCTTTACTAAGAGCCGAAATGTTGTTTTCATTTTTTGGTTCTATATGCAAAGTATGATTACAAGTTTTATCTTTATATAAACAATCTATCTCTTCCATATTATTTATCTTTGGTACCTAAAACCGTCCGTTATCTTAATATGTCTTTAACAAAGGCCTTAAACACGTCCTCCCTGGACTTAAACAGGCAAACAAAGACACAACAACAGATATATGGGTTTCAAGATAAATAACTATGAAATAAACAGAGTTGAGAACAAAAGATAGAAACTTACAATATTACTATGATATTTTCGCTTCCAAGTATCGTTACTCCGGCCCTCTGATACCAATTACGTGGGAAAGTTGGAACTCACCACCAGTCTCACCAGATTCATTACATCTGGATGAAATAGAAGAAATGAATCTAACAAATATCCAAGAAGGATAATCTCGAGACTAGACACGTGTAAAAATATCATCCAAAATAGTAATTATCCTACTGAAATATTATATGATACCAATATTAAGGTATAATATTAAGGTATAATATTATCTTCTTCTTCTTCTATTTGAGAATTCGAAGGTAGGACTAGATTATCATCTGTATTTGTTAACAGATTATTTTTAAAATATAACTTATCACCTGAGGCCATATATTCAATAGTACTTACAGGTTTTGAAGTGCTAGCATTATTTATATCTCCTATTATCCAGTCTTTTGGAATAGACAGATCTTTTAAATGTAATAGTTTAGGTTGTATTTCTGTAGTAATTTTATTTGGTTCAAAAAGGTCAATAATTTTATTATTGACTTCTTTTATTTCTACCTCTGCAGTATTAGTATACTCATTAATAGCAGTCCAGCTTATTGCAAGATCTTCTGCTAAATCCTTAATATCAGAATTTTTTTGTCTGAATTCTTAAACAAAGACACTCTTCTATTAGAGGGTCTGTAATGGATATAAAGTAATTTGGTTTTACCTTAAATCCTATTACCCCATTATATAAATTTGATTGAATTCCTCCAATAAGTGCTTTTATTGGATTTTCAAATCTTTTATCTAATAAAACTGCTATTATAGGTACATCATGACCCCTTCTAAATAAAGCTCTAATCGTGATCATAAAGTAATTTGGTGTCACTGAAAAATATGCCTAAACAACAATTGACATAATTGAAGAGTTAAAATATGATGAAGATGATAATGGTGGAACAGAGAATAATGCAAATGGTATTAGTGTAGGAGAAGCTGACATGACCGAAACTGAAAATGTTGGGTATGAAATGGGTCAAGAAGACAATGGCCAATCAAGGTCTCCATCTCTTAGCAGAAGCCAAATTAGAAGGGTCAAAAGAGCTAGAAAGAGTAGGCTTGAATTCTAATGATAGGGCTGATTTTTTAGGAATTGTTGAGGTGTTAGGAAGCAAAATGGTTGAAGCCACAAAGGAATTGACAAAGAGTTTAGGGACAAAGCACTTAATTGCTTAAAAGTCTATGCGGATGAGTTAATGAAAATAACAAGACTACCTGAAGTTAAAAAACTTGCTACTTCAAGGAAGATTCTTAGTAATCTAATCAATATGCTTATTTTCTTCACTATCCCAATTGAACAGAATGAGATGTGGACAAGCTGATTGCTAGCAAAGGTAAATTAGTGATATGATATTTCAAGTATATTCATCTAAATTTTTATTGTGTTTTGGCTTTAGTCTATTGATGATAGATGACATGTAATGACATTTTAGAAGGTGAATATGCTATAGAACGATATAAGTAACAATAGATATGTGAATGTGCTATGAACTAAGTTTCGTATTATTTATGTAAAATGGTATGCGTATGAGACTAATATTATCTTATTAATTATTTGTTTTGCATTTAAGTTGCTTGAATGTGTTTTTTATTTTTATTTTATATGATTGTAATATATTGATCCTATATGATCATTTTAACCATTTTTTCTTTCATGTTTTTGTTTATATATATTTAATTGTCATTACTATGGTAGTTGTGTAGCACCCCAAATTTGGGGTTTAGAAGTTTTGAGTTTTTGGTTAGGTTCAGTGAGAAGATTGCGCTATTGTGTTTGGTTTGCGTGTTTTAAGTGTTAGAATGGACTTGCTGGTCTGGTGGTTTGGTGAGTGTTAGTATATCTTAAGGTTTTGGGTTTGAGTCTTTGTGTGGGCGTTTTGGAGAAACATTTTATTTCATTTTGTTTTGTTAAGTGGCAGTTTTGTTTTAAAATAATCATTTATAAATTATTTTTACTTTTATTTTTATTTTTATTATTTTTATTTATTTTTGGACTTTTTTTTCTTTTTTTTTCCTCTCTTAGCTTCTCTTCTTTTTGTTCTTCTTTATTTTCTTTTGAAAACTGTTTTGCTTGGGGATTTTTGGAGAGCTTCGCTTCCTTGTTGTCGAGTTGGTGTCTGGACGTCGTTGATCTTGAATCAGGTGTGGGTTTCAAAACTTTCTATTTTATTTGTGATTTGTAAATTTTTTTTATAGAATATGGCAATCTTGGTGTCTTTTGGAAATTGGTTGTCGAAGTTTGATAGTACTGTTGAACGATATGGAAATTCACTCTGGTTAGTATGTTTCTGAGTCCCATCGATTGAAGGTTGACTTAGTGACCGAAAAACTCAATTTTCAAGCTAATTTAGGGTGGTTTCATGACCATATGAATGGCTACACGGGCGTGTGCTGGTTCACACGCCCATGTGCTTTTAGGAATTAGGATTTTTCGGTAGGTTTTGGGGCCACACGGCCGTGTGGCAGATTTGGGAAATTTTGTCAATTTTCACACGGCCGTGTCCCCTAGACACACAGACGTGTCTGTTTGTGAATTAGGGATTTAGTGTTTTGGCGCCACAAAGCTTGGCCACACAGCAATGTGGCTAATTTGGGGATTTAAGGATCCCACATTGGCGTGTGAAACCCTCACACGGCCGTGTCTGTCCTGAACTCTGTTTTAGCACAATTGGACAGTGAGTTACATAGCCTATTCACACGGTCGTGTCACTGGTTCACACGGGTGTGTGCCTCTGCCACACGGTCGTGTGCCTCCCTTCACACAGGTGTTTTGACTCTTACGATCGGAGCACACGGCCGTGTGACTCTAAGTCACTGATTTTGGTTCTCTGTGTGTTTTTTATCAGAGAATGTATCTGTGTGTTTTGGCCTTGACTGGTCCTTAGTCAAAGTGGCTAAGAATTCTAATCTGGGCTTCGACTTATGTGTTATCTGTGATTGTTGTGTGAGGTGTTTGATTCTGAATCTGACCTATTGGGTGTGTGTGCATATCTGCTTCTGTCTGATTGTCAATTGACGTGTTCATTATTTCTGTGAGATTGAATGCATTCATGCACATGCATAAAGTATTTTAAGGGGGATTACGAAGAGAAGGGAGACTGATTCTGATCTGATCTGACAGTTCTACTGCAACTTACCCGTACAGCGATTTATCACACTGTACTGCGTGTACGTCAGCTTTGCTGCGTATTATTATCTGATCTGGCAATTTAATTTGCAACATCTCTGTACAACATATTACCATATTGCATTGTACTGCATATGCGCCAGCTTTGCTGCATATTAATATCTGAGTGGCTTAGTCCACGTGCATGATGTGTAGCATTGGATGGGCCTTTCAAGGTCCTATGTGGTGTGTTTTGGTTGGATGAGCTTAATTAGCTCTTATGTGGTGTGATCGGGGGACGGAGAGGTATGTTGGCTGGATGGGTAAATTTTATTACTTGACAGCATTTCATACGCATCTGTTTGACAATTCTGGGTGCAAGACTATCTGACTATATTCTATCTGATTGTATGTGACTTGGTGTGCTTGAGTTGTTATATGTGTTGAGGCGTTGGTTCCGTGTTAGGTTTCTATTTCTGTATATATATAAATATGTATTGCTACTAAATTGCTATTTGGAGTTCTCTTCTTAAATGTGTTGTTGATCGTTTTGAACTCACACTGAACTCGTGTAGCTCACCCCCTTAGTGTTTCCCCTTTCAAGTACCTTTTTGAATTCTAACGCTGGACTCGGTATGTGGAGGTCTCGGACAGTCACAGTTAAAAATAAATTATCAATTCTTATATTCAGTTTCCATTTTGTTATTCGATTTTTGAACTGTAAGGTTTGTAAGTACTATGGTTCAAGTTTTGTTTTTTGTTTTTATTTAAGTCGCGAATCCTATTTTGTTCATAAACTAAATCCAGCATAAATTTTTCTGATTGAAGACTAAATGGATAAATGTTTTTGGTTCAAAAAGAGATAGAAATGTATTGTAATGGAATTTAAGATAACTTGTGTTGTAGAATTTTCCTACGATCACTTTGATGATCAATGTAACATTCAAGATTCGATCTAAACTTTTAGGCCGGGTTTAGTGTGCTACAAGTTGATATTATACTCGTGGGTTCATTAAATGTGTACCAAGGTTTGGTTGATAAAAATCAATAAAGCAAAAAATTTATTAAAATAAATCAATATATGATCAATTCAATGGTTTAATAAAGAAAATATTTATCAATAAACAACTTGGTCATATCACATATTATAACATATTATTTTAATAAAAATTTTAAAAATATGAAATATTTTTAAAAATTATTAAATATAAAAAATAAGTTGAAAAAAAATAAAGGAAACAATAAACCATATTACAAAGGAAAAGAAATATGGTTACTACATATAAATGTAAAATTGTACACTGATAAATAATATTGATATTTTACACCATAACAAACACAAGAATAAATATCTATCTTTCGTCTATCTTTTTAAAACTTTAGTGTTATTACATCAAGCATGCCAAATGGGATACTAACATTTAGTTCTTGAACTCGATAACTTTCTTCACTTTGGTCCCCAAACTTCTCTGATCCGTAAGTTGGTAGGTTTTTTCAATTTGGTCCCTAAACTTGTATTTTGTTAAGGTATGATGATGTGGCACTTTGAGATTGTGCGATCTCATCACTTGATTTTTTTTATTTTTTTAAATATTTTTATATCTTATATAATTTTTTAAAATTTGTGATGATGTGGATAATTTAAGAGTTCAATAACCAATTTGAAAAAAATTATTAAATTTCAAGACTAATATGAACAAAAAGTTTCAAGGGCTAAGTTAGAAAAAAATATTAAGTTCATAAATTAAATGTTGTTTTGTCGAGCATGCCATAATTTTAGTATCATTAAATATCATGTTTTCACATAACTTTATTTTTACTTAAAGAAAAATTCATGTTAACCATATAAGCACAATCTAAAAATCAATCCCACGATTTTGAGAATACGGTAAACAACCTTAACCAGTAAATTAAATGTTGAGGTTCTATCCATATTTTTTTTTTAATTGGAGATGAAGAATAAAGTTTATTGAGATCGAACCCAAACTTCAAATAGAATACAAACACGATGACATATAAAGTTAGAGTTCACCTAACTCTACGTTATCAAATCAATCTTTCACACCTTTAAACACACTGAATTTTGTGTGCCAATAGGAATTTAAGTGATTACTTTTTTAAGAAAAATATACTTTTACAAGATAAGTTCAATTCACTTTTTAAACTAATCAAGAATTGCTAAATTTAGGCAATCTGAAACATGTGTGAGAATGGTGATGCTTTTAAATCAATTTGTTAAAGAAAAAAAAAAACTTCAACAATGACATACAACCTTTTGCAAAGTGTTTTTTTTTAAGTTAGAATATTTCAAAGTTAAATTAAGATGATTAATACAATGTGATTCTATATTTTATCGAGTTTCACTTGTCGTAATTATAATTTGTTTGTTTTCAGTTTCAATACGTGTATATGTCATGAATGTGTTTCATTCGATTCTTCATTCACTAGTTTGATTCAAGTGAACCAAATAAATAGGATTAATATCCTATTTGGTACTTAAGTTTAGTTTCAATGTTCAATTTGGTACTTGAATTTTTTTCTCTAATTTGGTACTTGAGTTTGACTTCAACATTTAAATTGGCACGTGAGTTTTTTTTTTTCAGTTTGATATTGGAGGATTTTTTTTTCAATTAAGCACTTGAATTTGATTTTAATATTTAATTTAGTACCTAAGGTTTTTTTTGTCCCAATTAAGTACCTATATTTTTTACGAGAGCACATGTGACAAATATTTATTGGTCCACATGATGTCTTTTGATCTGGGTACCAAATTAAATATTGAAGCTAAACTTAGATACTAAATAGGATAAAAACCCTTAAATATTAAATTAAACATTAAAATCAAACTCTATTATCAAATGATATATTAACTAAAAAATAATAGACACAAGTTGTCTACGATAAAATTCGGGACATATATTAATTGAAGACTAAAACACAATTTTTTTACTGCTTCACATGTGAATCTAAAAATACGAATTGATCTTATTCCATGAAAGAGATGAATTTCACATTCTAAAGTAATTGGATCAATTGACTACAAATCTTTGTTTTATTTACATACCAAAACAGAGTAACGAGAATGAGGCCAAGAACCGATGTGACATCCCAAAATTAAAGTGTTTTTTTCCTTAGTCATGTAGTTAATTGGAATCTTAACTCTTGTACTTTTATGATATTTTATTTTAAATAATTTTATTGTAGGTTTTGATCGTATTTATTCTTTTCGATATAATGCTTAGAATTAATCATATTTCCTCTCCAACCCATAAATAGGAGAATAATGCGCTTCAATACACTCAAATCCACATTCTCCTACATTGACAACAATGCTCATATCAATCGAACTAAAACTCAACCAAGTAAATTTATTATGCTTAAATAAACATTTATCAGAAGGCTTATTTTTCCAATGAACGGGTGATTTAAGTAGACTTTTATTAAGACTTGAAATATGTCCACACAATGTCTGGTTGGATTTTATTTTTTAATATAATTATATTTTAATTAATTATTAATGATTTTTATTAATTTTAATTTTATAAATCACATAAAATAATTATATTAAGTAATAAATCTTTTCTCATTTGAATATATATATATGAATTTACTTTTTTAAGTTAAAATATTATTTTTATGTAATTTATATAAAAGTTGTTGTATATTTAAATTTCAAAAGTGATATTGTAATTTTGTGGGTTATTTCTAATTATATCCCTATTCACTCCAAACACACATCTTTAAACCTCACAATTTAAAATGAATTGAATTAAATTAAATATAGAATAAAAAAATTATGAAGAAAAAATAATGAGAAATCTAATTAAAGTTTAAGGCTAAGTTCAAGCCTTTCTCCTCAAACTTTACACATATTAACCTATATTTATAAATGGAAAATTGAAGAAATTTAAATTTTTTTATTTTTATTTAAATTAATTTTAATTGTTAAACACAAAATTTTATTAACTATTTTCTTGTCCAATAGATAGTGATCTGCTAATTTTTAAACACATAAAAGTTATTTACAATTGAATCTTTTTATATATAATGAAAATTCCAAAGCATTTATAAATAATTTATAAGTGTGGGAACCAATGATTGCAAATGTAGTTTAGAATTTTAAAATTAAGGATGAATTATATACTGTTATAGTTTCTATTTTTTATTTAATTCCTAGAATTTTTTAAACATGTACTAATTTTTAAATAGAAGAATAATACGCTTCAGCATACTCGAAATCACATCCTCCTGTACTAGTAATAATTTAATAATTTTTTAAACATGTTGTGTAATTATTTGAAATTGCACTCAAATATAATTACTGACAAATAAACAAAAGTACAATAACTTAGGGGGTAACATAATATTTAGTCCCTGAACTTGATAAATTTTCTCATCTTGGTTTATAATTTTTTTTGTTTAATTAGTCACGAAACTTAACAACTTTTCCTAATTTTGGTTTTTGTAATGATGTGGCACTCTGGGTTGTCCCACATCACATCATCACCTAAACTTTTGTATAAAAATTATATTTTTTCAAGTGATGACATGGAATAATATCATAATGTCATATCATCATAGGAATTAAAATTGAAAAAAGTTATCAAGTTCTAGGATTAGTGTGGACAAAATTGTCATGTTCAAGAACTAAAGTTGCTTTATTTCATAACTTATTTAAATAAATTGTTAAAAGTTAAAGGATTAGCTTTTAATTAACTTACGATATACTTTTTTAACTCCACAGGCAAATTAAAAAATTGTCATGTATCTCATTTCTTTAATATATTTAATATTTTATTATATTTTATGGGATAATTTTCATTACCTCAATCATGCTTGTGAAATTGAAGAATTCCACTATTACTGTAGAATATTTTCTTAAAGTTAAAAAGATTTTTTTATTAGTTTATCCTTAAAATTTTCAAATTAAAAAAGAAAAAAAGAGTTGAAATAAGAAATGTTGAAATTGGGGGAAGAATCAATGCATGGAGGAAAATAATAATTAATAATATATGAGAACTGTAGATATTTAGTGATCCTCTTGGATCTCCCTATTTATTTGGTGTCAAAAAGGGTATCATCCCCCCCACCCCCCACCCCCCCATTCCGTGGCATCAACCATTGTACCCTTTCTCCTTTCTTCTTTGTATTTATTTATAAACAGATAGAGCAATGGTGATTGACTCAAGAATCTGATAGCAAACAAAGAACAAAACCAAAAACCAAACCAAACCCTGTTTTTCTTTTGTTTCTTTCTCTTTCCTGTTCTTGTTTTCTTGTTTGGTCATTGAAATTGAGATATGGGGAAAGGAAGAGCTCCATGTTGTGATAAAGAGAAAGTGAAGAGAGGTCCATGGAGTCCATCTGAGGATCTGAGGCTCATCACTTTTATTCAGAAACATGGTCATCAAAATTGGAGGGCTCTCCCTAAACAAGCTGGTCAGTCCTTTTTTTTTCCTCCTTTTCTGATACGAGTTCAACGTTCTACCAATAAAAACTCGTTTCATTCCTAGATTTAAATGTTCAACCATTTGATCTCATTTTTTTTTTCATTCTTCTTCAGACAATGTTTATGAACCCACACTACCATATACGAAAAAGAAGATTCATTTATAGTGATTTTAGATGTTATTTTGTGGTGGAACGTACGATTAAATTTCGTAAATTTGATTATTTTTTTTATAAAAATGATAATTTATAAAGTTGACAAGTTGTTCAACCAGGCAATGAGCAGAATGCAAAGTTTGAAACGTTCATTTCAATTAATTAACTTTCAGATACTTCCAATTTTTTTTTCCTTATTTGCTTGTCAACTTTATACTAAAAAAAGGGATTCATATTTAATATTATACAGTGTCAATTTAAATACATAATAATAATATGTCTTAGATACAAGGAATTTCTTCTCTATATATGGTCACCTTGCAAACTTATAAATGTACATTACAAATAAAGCAAAAAAATTCCATCTACTTTCCAATTTAATCCCATATTTAATGTCCATTCCATATGAGTATATGGTATTGCATTATCTTTGGATTAAAATCGAATATTAAGTATTTGTTGAACAAAAATGTTTGGAGTCTTCATTACTTGTGATGTTTTGGTGCTTTTTATTTTTTATAATGTTTTTGGCATTATGTTTTGTCTCTATGTACTTGATGGTTGAGTGTTTGGACAGTTTTGTTGTTGAAATGAAATGGTCAAAATTAAAGAATCTACCTCTTCTTTTCCTTTTGGTTCATACTTTTTAACAATTTTCAGACTCCCCCAACTTCCAAATTTTTCACCTAAAAGATGAGGGCATTAAACAATATAGGGTCAACATCAATCATTTACCTCTTACAATGGAAGAATCATGGCAATTTGTGGTTAATTCAAATTTTCAAATTTTGGGTTTAATTAAAGAAATTTAAGACACTTTGAAAAAAAAAAAAAAGAGAATTTTTGAAATTGGGTTTGACTAAAATCTTAAGAATTGTGGTAGGGTTTACTTAGATTTCTGCTAGGCCCTTTTTTTAATTCGTTTTTCGAATTGAATGGTAAAGAATTTGAATTTTTTTTAAGTAACATCTCGAATCAAATCTTTTAAATTAAAAAATATAAAATTAAAGATATGATTCAATATAACTAATGTAAATCAATGTTAAAATTTGAAAAAGAAAATTCTTCCCCTTATCTAATTTGAACATCTCCACGTACCAAACAAAAAAGTTGATGTAACTTGTAATCTTTCAATGGTTGAAATTTGAAGTTAAAAAACAAATGGGTATGTCACCATTGTTTTCTATCACTATCTCAACTAGAGAAGACTTTGAAATAAGTTTTTGGTAGTAGCAATTTTAGAAATTGTTGTTGTTTTTTGCATTAACATTGTGTTGGTGAATTCAATTGTGTAGGCCTATTGAGATGTGGAAAGAGTTGCCGTTTAAGATGGATTAATTACCTAAGACCAGATGTCAAGAGAGGGAACTTCACCAAAAATGAAGAAGACACAATTATAAGGTTACATGCTACATTGGGAAACAAGTGAGTTTCCGAATTCGATTTAGTCCCTGAACGTGTTGACGTGATATATAATTTGATTAGGGTTTTTGAATCTAAATTTTGAATTTGTAGAGGGACTTAATAGCATGTTTGACCCTTTCTTCTCATGTTAATTAGTAATTACTTAAGTATATAATTAAAATTATTCTTTTAGGTGGTCCAAAATAGCATCATATTTACCTGGAAGAACAGATAATGAGATTAAGAATGTGTGGAACACTCATTTGAAGAAGAGATTGGGTTCAATGAATGGAAATGTTGATCAAAAAGATGAATCCATGGCCACATCATCATCGTCTTCATGTGTCACGTCAATGTCATCATTCAATGACAAAAAGCCCAACGAGGCATTTGAAATGGCGGTAGTATCAGACAAAGCAAACCATGGCAGCCCGTCTGAGGAGCCGGAAGCCTTGTCGAGTTCTTCAATCTCTTCCAACGTCACTAATTCCAATCAGTTCAATGTTTCAAATCCAGAAATCCAAGAAGGTCCGTTGTTCAACTTCACAGGATTTTATTACAACACATCGGAGGAGGTGAACAAGCCTGAAACCACCTTTGATATCCCGTTGGAGTCCGATTTGGAGTTCTGGAACATGTTGGATAGCTTAGTACCATTCCAACCCGAAGGAATCCAATCGCATAAAGAAACCCAGTGTCCTGATTTCGGAGAAGCCGAAAACAAGTGGTTGCTTTACTTGGAACAAGAACTTAACCTAGACCCAAAAGATGGTGGTTTTGAGGCTGAGCCACTGCTAGTTCCGGAGATGAATGGTATGGGCACTATGGGTCATTATCACAACACAGTTCAGCCATATGAACCAAATTCACAGCAGTAGCTTTTTTAATTTTTTTTAAAGGACTTAAACAGTAATTTGACCATACATGTCATGAATACACTATAGGTCTTTTACCTAACTTGTTCAGTTAAATTAGGCCTTTTTAGATGTGTGATGGATAAAATAAAATAAAAATATTCATCTGATCTTTGGGTTAATTAAATATTCCGTTGTTGGTTGAACCAATCAAATATTGTCTCCATTCCAAGCAAATGACCGTCCAATACTTGTAAGTGGGTAGGTGAGTTTATCCATTACTTTTGTTCTCTTTGTATATTTATTTCGGGTTAATTCCACTGGACATCCCTAAATTATGGCGTAAATTTTAATTTGGTTTTAAATTTTGAAACATCGATATCGTATCAATTAGTTCATTTTGTTAAGTTAGTCAATCTGACTAAGTTGATAAAATTTTATAGAGATAAATTGCTTACCCAGTTTTTAATGACACAGTCTGTTTTTATTTTTGGCTTAATATTCAATTTGGCCCTTGATGGATCTTGTTTTACTTAATTTGTTACTTAAAGACAAATTAATGTCTTTTTGGGCAGTCGACATAAAATCAAACAATTAAGAGTTACTTTAATACAGGACCATTATCATATTTGCAAAAGACATGTCCGATAAGATGTGCAGTGCTCACTTATATACGTTAGAATCCTCCCATTCTTTTTTCGACGTGGGATTAATGCATCCTACCTACTTCCTTAGATGGTTTGGTTTAAAACAAATTAGGACTAAACTATAAAATTCTAAAAATTAAGGTCTTTTTCATAAATTTTCCATTTCCTTTTTTATAATTTTGATTTTTCTTTTTGTTATCTACAAATTATCCATATATTTTTTTTAAAAAATGGGCCAATGCCCAAAGTCTTATATATGCAAAACAATTTTAAAAAGGGACACAAATTTAACAAGCCAAGATCTTTAATTAGTAAGCCCAATTCAACATTAATTCATAATTAACTTAAGATCCAAAGAAATTTTAAAATTTAAATTTGTGATATCATATCAAATGGCTTAATTGAAAACAACAATAAATCAGAAATTTTTAATAGTAACACCAAATTGATTTTGATATTTACAAACAGGGGCAAAGTCAGAAATTTTTTAAGGGGGACTGAAATTAAATTGTAATTTTTACGATAATGAAAATGTATTTTCACCATTTGAATAGCCTACATATTTATCATTTTTAAAGGATTAAATTAAATTTTTATCATTTTTAAGAGGGCTAAAGTACAATTTTACCTTTACTAATTTAAAATTTTAAAATTTGTAAAGGGGCTAAATAAGAAATTTTCTATTTTAAGAGGGGTCGGGGCCCCTGTCAGCCCCTAGCTACGCCTCTATTTACAAATTAGAAACAAAATTATATTATCTATCACTCAAGTGTTCTAAACAAAATTTGATATTTACATTTTATATATTATAGTATACTATAAAATTAATTACACATTTAATGTTTAGAGTTGTATATTGTTAATATAAAAATACACATTATAATATAAATAGTTGCATATAAGTACGAAGTAAGGAATTTTGCAATGGAGGGTCAAGATAAAAGTAAAAAAAAAAAAAAAAAAAAGAGAGAGCAAAGCTAGAGTATTTGTATTAAACAAAGAAATTAAAAAGGATTAAATTGAATTATTAATACTTAAGAGGCACTAAAATTGGAATTGTACCATAAACCAAGAAGATAACTATTAATTTATATTATATTCTTAAAAAACTTATAATTTTTAAATTATTGATTGAATTCACGTCTCAGGTCAATCATGCACCAATTCAACTTGAAAATAATTAAAAAAATATTATATTATGTGAGAAAGTTTTTATCTTTTTAAAAATATATTTTTTATAATAATAAAATTTCACGTATGGTAAAATTTAAACTTAAGACACTATAATTTTAATAGATTTTATCATTTAACTAAACTTTTATTTAATTCTTACATAATTTTTTAATAACAATATTTTTTTTTTCCAAATCAGGATATCATAATTTAATATAATATATACTAAATATAGTTATATCACATTAAAAATATAATTTGATATTATACTACTTATTTTAATTATATAAACATTATATTAAAACATTTACAAAAATTAAAGATATTTAACATAATTACTTTAAATTTATAATATTTTTAAATATATACTTTTAATGTAAATTCAAATAAGCAATGAAAATTTGGATAGTTTAAAATTGTTATCAATATATTTTATTGAAGTTGTGATAGGAACAAAGGTTGAATCATAGTTATTCTATCAACTCGAGTTGTATATTGCTTTTTTTTTAAATTAAAGTGAATTTTGTTTAAAATAATTTAGATCTATTCATGAACAGGGATTGAGACCATATTTAATTTCAACAAATTAAATAATATTTTTATTTAACTTTAATTATAAAATATATTAATAAAATCTTTTTTAATGTTTTAAAATAGATTAATGTACCTCGCATTTACCATTAATAGAGATAATATTTTAGATGGATTAAATTAATTCATTTTTTATTAAATGGATTAATTTAATCTCTTTATTATTAAAAATAAATAAATCCAATTGTCAACAAGATGACACTTACCATTTAAAAAACGTCATTTACCATTAATAGAGATAATATTTTGAAAGCTTTTTATGGTTATGCAAAATAAAATCTTCTGTTTTGAGCTAAACTGCAAATAAAAAAGAATAAGTTTCATGCAATTTCTTTAACTGGAGGGTAAACTATATCAGTTGTTTTTTCTTTTTTTTATCACCCAATTATGAAAAGTTACAAATTGATCACTTAACTATTAGTAAATTTTTTTGGTCACTCGATTATTCAATTTTGTCTTTTTTGGTCACTCAATTCTTGCATTTTTGGGCGTTTGCATTTTTACATTAGCCAGTTGGTGACCAAAAAAGACAAAATTAAATAGTTTGGTGATTGTTCTAGAACCTTTCATAGTTAGATGACCAAAAAAGAAATTTACTGATAGTTAGATGACTATTTTGTAACTTTTCATAGTCGAACGACCAAAAAAAGAAAAAAATATAATTGGATGACTACTAAATATAGTTTACCCTTAACAGTAAATATTATCATTGTTTTAATTTAGTATTATTTAATTATTTTTAATAGAACAAAAGTTGAGTTGATAGATCTAATAATAGAAGGACTTGCTAGGCACTCTCACTTTTAAAAATAATATTACACGATAAAATTATAGTTTTCATAATTGAAGAGGATCAGTCATTTGAATTTGTTGGATTGAGAACCGGTTAGGATTCTTGTACTGAATAAGAAATTAGATCAATTAACTTATGAATCAGTCGGACTAACCAGCCAAACTATTGAACAAATTAATTAGATCGATGATTGAATCAATTTTTTTAAATATCCTTTTATTTTTAATAAATTAGTCAATAAAACTGAATGAACTGATTGAACCCATCAAATCGAAAATCAGTAATCTAATCTATTTAATAATCGGTCCAACTCTATTCAAATTTGAATCGCACCGGTTCAAAATTTTAACCCATTTCGTGTTTGGGTTGTTACACCGCCGTTTTAACCCATTTCGCGCTTCTTCTCCCTCTTTCCAACACTTTCTCTCCGTTTCTTCTCCTTGCTTTCCCTTTCCTTCCGGGTTTTTCTTTTAAAATTGTTTTGTAGATTTTGCACGGAAATAGAATGGACATGGCGGAAAGTTTCGTTAGAATCACTGGCGGCTCCGCCGTATCTCAGGCAAGAGAAGAAGATGAAGAAGAAGACGACGAAGAAAGAAGCAGAATATTTTCACAGCTAAAACCCTACTGTTTGGAGCTTCTAGAACTTTCTCAAAACCCTAAAAAACATGCTTCTTCAATCCCGGCGTTGCTCCACCTGCTTCGCTCTTCCCCGCCCAATTCCCTCCAGCCATTCTTTGAGTAATCGATTCATTTTTTTTTCTTTTTAGACTTCGTTTGATTGTTGTTTTTAAAAACTTACATATTGATTCCGGAATTAATATATGTGAACACAATTTACTATTAACGATACTGAATTTTGATTTTTTTTGGTATTTCATTTTTTTAGCTACACTTTGTTCCCGTTGCTGCTTTTGCTGGATGCTGCGGTTGATTGCAGGAGTTCTCAGAATAAAAGTGAAAGTAGTAATTATAAAATAGTTAGCGATAAAGTAGCTGAAGGAGTAGTGGAGTGTTTGGAAGAGCTTCTCAAGAAATGCCATTTGAGTTCTGTGGATCAGGTCATTTTGCTTCTTTTCATTTCTATTTAATTAACTTTCTCTCTTATTTTGTTTATTTTACATTGAGTTTGAATATGTGGCAATGGAGATCACGGGGGATAGGATTTTACCTGGTATTAAAAGGATGTGCTTGGTTATTGCTTTTGTTATTTGTTATGTTTTTTTTCTCCCCTTTGTAAAGAAGTAATATGTTATCAAGAAAATAATAGGCACCATCTTCTTATTAGCAACTAAACTATGAGTTAAGGAACAGTTAGCCTTTATATCAATCAAAACATCTCAGGTGTTATATGAAGGTACTTGCTCAAAAGAAAAAAAAATGAAAGGCGGGAAAAGAAGTAAAATGAATCAAAAGCAAAAATGTGACCCCCCCCTCCCCTTCAATTAGGGAACCTTCTCAAATATGATAAAACGAAATAGGCAAAAGAAGTGAAAATGGTACTTTGGCAATTCATCAAACACCTTGAATGGTGAAGAAAAGAAAAAGGAAAATTATAATGATAATGTAACATGTGTTTGAACAGATTTGTTCAATACACTTTTTTTATTTAATATATATAATATAATAAAAGCCCATATGTTGCTGATCTTAAACAGGAACCTAGTGGCAAAATGATAATCAAACAGAGGTTTATTAATATAATGGGTTATTAGATTTAATACTTTAGAAGAATGACATCAAAGATCAAACTGAAGATTTATAGCACTTAAACCATCCGCAGCTAGGAATTTATGTCTTTTTATTTTTGTTTTAGTTTTAACTCTTTTAAGTACTGAGCAATAAACCATGGTGTCTGGCATGAATATGGTCTCCTCGCCATTTTGGATTCAGTTTTCTTCTTTTTTTTCCCTTTATTTCTGTGAGAAAGTTGATGCTAGCCTTTTGTTCATGGCTTGATTTTATATTAGCTTTTCCCGTTAGTGTATATATTAGGATGATCATATTATATCTGATTACTTTTATGTGAGTTGAATGAAACATGTTGCTTTCTTGTCACAGATGGTTGTGGTTCTGAAAAAATTGACTTACGCTGCTTTGCTCTCTCCATCTGAGGCATCAGAAGAGTTTCGTGAAGGAGTTATTAAGTGTTTCAGGGCTCTGCTTCTGAATTTACATCATTGTTCCAATCAGTCCTGCTTGTGCAAACAAAGTCTTGATCTACCGATGCTCTTAGCAACTAGAGATATGCTGATGCCAAATGGAACTCTAAAGTTTGACTTGGAACAAGGAGAATGTTTACTAGCATTTTTGCAGTCAGAAGCAGCTTCAGCTGCTGTGGGACACTGGCTATCGCTTCTGCTCAAAGTACATCAATTCCCTTTTATCTATTCTTAATTCTGGAGTAAATTTAATCTTTTTGTTCTGCCTAACTTATTTCATTTAATTCTTCATATCAAATTGATATGTGTCTTATGATAAGGCTGCAGATACTGAGGCTACACGAGGACATCGAGGTAGTGCAAATCTGCGTATTGAATCCTTTTTAACCCTACGTGTTCTTGTTGCTAAGGTACTTGTAACTTCCATTAGATCCTCAACAAGGGCTTTTGCATAATGCAAATATATATTCTTTTTGTTTTATTAATTGCTCCATTGCGTCTTTCATTCAATGTAGGTGCCTATCATAGACACCCTATATATTTTGAGTAAAACATTTTTACTGAAGCAATTGCATCTTGCCTTTTCTTCTAATATGAGTTTGTTTTTATTGCTTTTACTATGTAAGCTTCATTATCTTTGAGAGTACTCTTTGCATTTACCGGCATGTAGTTCATATGTATTTGTAAAACATTTACAGACATATATTCCTGATGATTCCCTCCTGTAGATGACTTTAGTTCTTAACAGAAATTTCTAGTTTGATAAAGGAGTGTGGCCTTGTTCACTAAAGAAATTGGAATAAATTAAGCTTTAAATAAATAGAATCACATCTATCCATGACATTTAGGCTCTTTTCTTCTGTCATTTTGCACTTTAAATTCCATAATTGTTTAGGCATACTTTTCCACTTCGAATATGCGCTGTTGATATATATATATATCTGAGTATGCATACCAACATATATTCGTAATAATTCTAGTTGTGAGGGAATTTACTTGGTAGAAACAATTAGATTGCGAAATGAATAGGTTATGGCATTGCAAATGGTTTAGCTCATCTGATTTGAGTAGAGAAATTCTAGCTTTTTATTGCAATAGTGCTTCATTACACACGGAAAAGCTTGGATGAATTCTTTTGGCATATTAAAATATTTTCAGGTTGGTACTGCAGATGCTTTGGCTTTCTTCTTACCTGGTGTCGTTAGTCAGTTTGCCAAAGTGTTGCACATTTCAAAAGCAATGATAAGTGGGGCTGCTGGAAGTGTAGAAGCTATTGACCAAGCAATTAGGGGATTGGCTGAGTACCTTATGATAGTCCTCCAAGATGATGCCAATTTATCTGGTCTTGATATGTTCAAAGATGATTCTTTTGGCCATAAGTCAAATAAGTACAAATCTACGACTTCATTCTTGGAGGAACTCCGTCAGTTACCATTGAAAGCTCAGAGCAGAAGAATGCTGGAAAATGTAAATGGTGAATCAATCAATTCAGTTGGTACTAAGACTGAATCCGGAGAGAAAAGTAGCCCCAATCTTGGCAAAGGAATGGGATCTTTTCATGTAGATCGTACAAAAGAGTGGATTGAGAAAACCTCTGGGCATGTGAACAAACTATTATGTGCAACATTTCCCTACGTATGGATCTATATTTGATAAGTTCATTGTTACTTTTAAGATACTTTACAGCATCTGATTCTATTCAAAATTTGTACCAGATAATTTGTATTCATAACTACTGCACCTTTGTTTTGATATACTGTTATTATGTTACATGTCCCAGATATGTGTTTATCAAGCAAAAAAGGTGAGACACGGGCTTTTTGTTGCCATCCGGGGGCTGCTATTGAAGTGCAATTTCACACTAGAAAAGAGCAAACAGATGTTTTTGGTAGGTTGAATTCTATCAGTTTCATTCTTTGTTGTTAATCATAAAAATCCTATGCCTTGCACTATAAATACAGTATTTTGTTTTATATATTTTAAGTCTTAATACATTTTATTCTAATATATCCTGGGGTTACTTTCATCATAAGGGGGAAACATTCTTAAGAGGGATAACTAAATAAGAAGGCTTGGAGGAAAAAGGGAAAGAAAATACAGGGGAGAGATAGAAGAACAAAGGGAAAGAAAACCAATCCCAATTACTCAAATCTCTTGGTCTTAGCCAGCACAAATCTCTTGGTCTTAGCTGGCACCCCAAACTCTTCGTTTTTGGCTGCGCTTTGCCTTGTTTTGTTGTCTAATTATTTTACCTAAGGATCATGCAAAATGCTAATTGTTTGGGTCTGAAATATGTAGAATATGTGCGCATATCAGTCTTCACTGAAAGCTACCAGAAATTGAAATAACATAAGGAACCTTGTAGGTTATAGTCTAAGCCCTAAGACAGAAGATAGAAAATCAGCTATTATGATTTAGCTCACAATAATGACTTTACTCCTTGGTGGTAGTGGTACATTATATGATAAATGGGAAGAGAGGATGCTTTTAATTGTATTAGTTCTAAGTTATCATCATCTCCAAATTTGATGGGGGCTTAAATAGCAACCTCTTTTTTTTTATTGTTATTGTTATTATTATAAAACATATTTGTGACCAAAGTGGGAGGACATTTATATTATGTTAGGTTATAATTAATTATGGTGGGAGAATCAAGTAGTGCCCTCATTAGTTTGCATTAGATGGTATTTCTGCTTAGATTTTAACCTCAGTGGGAGGAGAATTGCATGGTAGTAAAGTGAGTATTCTGACCTGGACCTTCATGAATGTTTCATCGGTGCGCTTAATGATTTGAAATTATTTTATATTCCAACTTCTTGCTTTTAATTTGAGTTTTTGATCATGTGCTTAAAATTTCAAGGTTTGCTTTAGTTATTTCATGTTTGTTCTTTTAATGTTAAGGATTTGCCTAGTTATCCTTCTTTCTCAATGTGATTGATTCCATTGCTGTGAAATTTTGTATGAGTTGTAGCTTTTTAGTGTTTTGTATATATTTAATAATATTTCTCTGATACTCATGCAGGAGTGCTTATGTGCTTTGGTTGTTGATGATTCTGAAGAGATTTCAGCTGCTGCTCAGGACTTTATGGAATATTTATTCTCGGCCTCTGGGAAACATCATGTAGAACATGACATTGCTGCGATTTTTAGCAGGTTTTATACTTGTGAAATAATGTTGAGCTGTAACTAACAAAGTGAATTTCACCTTTTTGAAGGCATTCTCTTATAAGTTCCTTCTTAAAACAGGCTTATTGAAAAGCTGCCAAAGACGGTGCTTGGGAGTGATGAATCACTTGCACTTTCACATGTTCAGCAATTGCTTACAGTGATATATTACTCTGGTCCTCAGTTTCTGTTGCATCACCTCCAATCTCCTGTATGTGCCTTTTCCATCGTTACTTTAGTACATATACAGTGGTGTTTGAGTTGTTTGTAGTCAGTGATTTATCAAATAGAGATCCATAGATGTTATACTATTCAATATTAAATATCCGGTTGTTTGGTGATAATAGTTTGTAGTACCTCCTAATTTGCACCTGGAAAATCTGAAAGTGTTTCACTCGAAAGACATGCTTATACATATTTTATCAGTGTCTTTAAAAAGTGTCTTTTGCATTGTAGGTTACAGCTGCTAGATTCTTGGATGTTTTTGCCCTCTGTCTTAGTCAGAATTCGGCTTTTACTGGTTCTCTAAGCAAGCTTGTTTCAACAAGGTCGTCTTCTGTAGGATACCTTCCCTCTGTTGATGAGTTGAAAGGCTTGCATATTGTGGGTGACAGTGAGGTCTTACACAGTGCTGCTTCATCTAAAAGTTCAAAGCTCACAGGTATCCATGAAATTGGAAAACAACACACTGCAGAAGCTAGGCAGGCAAATTTTGAGCTGCCACGCATGCCCCCTTGGTTTGTTTATGTTGGGGGTCAGAAGTTATACAAGGCTCTTGCTGGGATTCTTAGACTTGTAGGTTTATCTTTAATGGCAGGTCATTTGAATCTTGGAACTCCCTACTCATTTATTAAATTCATGCTACATATGCTTTGTACTTACCATCTTTTGATTGTTTGTTCGTAGACTATAAAAGTGAAGGTCATTTATCAGTTATTACTGATATTCCCTTGGGCTACTTGCGTAAATTGGTTTTGGAAGTTAGACAGAAGGAATACACTAAAGAAAGCTGGCAGTCTTGGTACCACCGAACTGGTTCAGGGCAGTTAATGCGCCAGGCCAGCACTGCTGTATGTATTCTAAATGAGATGATATTTGGCATATCGGGTCAAGCAGTTGATGCTTTTACAAGAATGTTTCAGAAATCCAAGATAAAAGGGGCAGAATTTCAGGAATCTGATGATGTGTCTTCTGGTGGCCAGCCTCACAAACATAAACCTGCTGTGTTAGATGAATCTGTTTGGAAAATTGCATTGCAGAAGGGTTCTAGGGGTCACTTCATTGATTGTATTGGGAAAACCTTACATGAATATCTTTGTTCTGAAGTTTGGGAACTTCCAGTAGATCATCCATCTTTGCTAATGCAGTCTGGTGCTGAAGTTGAAGATATTACTTCGTATTTTTTCCGTGATATTGCCATGTTGCATCAGGAAATTACATTGACATTATTCTTTCAAGTCCTTCATGTATTCTTGTTATGATTTTGCAGTGATTCTATTGATTGTGTATCATATCTTGAAACAGGTTATTATTGACGGAATAGGCATCTTTGCCTTGTGCCTCGGAAGTGATTTTGCTTCCAGTGGTTTCCTTCATTCGTCTCTGTATCTGTTACTCGAGAATCTTATATGTTCAAACTTTGAAGTTAGGAGTTCCTCTGATGCCGTTTTACATCTTCTTTCCACTACATCTGGCCATTCAACGGTGTGCTTGTACAGCATATTATTATCTAGAATTTGTCTGTATATTATGGAATTGATTCAATGGTACCTGACTTCCTCCTTTTTTTTTTTAGGTTGGGCAATTGGTTTTGGCAAATGCTGATTATGTAGTCGATTCTGTATGTCGGCAATTATGGCATCTCGATTTGAACCCTCATGTGCCAAATGTGCTTGCTTCAATGCTTTCCTATGTTGGAGTGGGCCATAAAATACTGCCTCTGTTGGAGGAACCGGTACTTTTGCATACCTTAAGTGTTACTGATGGCATTTAACATAAATGGTCTAACATTTGAAAATTGGTTGTTGGTTTTACCATCTGCAAAAGTCTTTTATCCGTTATTGAGATCATTTTTTGGTTATAGACTCTTAAACCCATTTGATGGTTTGAATTGTTTTCATTTTATAGCCATGATGCGTGCTAATAGTTCACTCATTTTTGGTTTATGGAAAACGTTACATATCATGTGCCAAAAAAAAATGAAAAAGTGAGACATCAAAATTATTGTAGTTTTTAACTGAGATGTTCAAATGGTGAGAATATCTATTTGTATGAGTTAACATGTCAAAATGAAAAGATCCAGCAGAATAACGGCATCCTTTCTGTCTTGGGTCTTTAGGAGGGGGCAGGGGCTGGGTGGTATAGGATTGCATTTAACCGGGGCCAGAAAAAGAATCCTGTATCTGATCATTTTATTTCTAGAAATTCCCTGTGCTCTTCTCATTAAATTCTTTATACTTAACAGGTTTCCCTGCCTTGGTAAATACTGGTTTAATGTTGATTATATGCTGGGCCTTAATTTGATTTATTTTGCATTACTTTATTTTCTTTCAGATTTTTTATTCTTATTGCATGGATACTAGTTTAACCGGTTTATTTGTACATTTGTACAGATGCGCTGCGTTTCACAGGAGCTTGAAATTCTTGGCAGGCATAAACACCCAGATTTAACTATCCCCTTTCTAAAGGTCATAATTTTATCTTTGTTGTGTCTCAATTCTTCATTCTTGGATTAGTTGTGTCTCAGTTCTTCTGTTTGTTAAAAAATGGTTCCTATTCTTCACTTTTCAATGATTTGTGTTATTTTTTGCAATAAATACCAATAATTAGTATTCCATACTATATTCACTTGATTTCCTATGGACTCTGGTTATGATCAGCACTTCACATAATCTACCATCTCATCTTGTGGTTCACTACCTTCTGAAACCTTTTTTTTGCATCACTGATAGCAAAATCAACTTGTCTTCGGAATTTCCTTTTTTATCAATTTAGTTCCACTATCCTATCTAATTTACGTATTTTAAACTAGCATTCTATGTTTCCTGTTTTGTTCCTATCTAATCTAAAACATTTTAAATTTAAATCTTTTATTAATTATTGCATCCTATTGGTGTTGATGGTTCTACTCTGCATTTTCTAGATGTGGCTTGGAATTTTGTTTTCTATTTTATATGATTCAAACCAAGGAAGTGGAAAATATTTTTCTTTAATTTTTTTAATGGTACTTTATCATGTTTGCTGCTCTCTTTCTCTCCTTTTCTGGGTGTGCTTTTTCCCATCCCATGTTTTCCACTGCATTTATCATCAAGTTGACTATTTCTGATGATTATGCTTTTTTAGGCTGTATCTGAGATTGGAAAGGCTTCCAAGCGTGAGGCTTTTTCCTTGCCCTCTCAAGCACACTGTAATCTGATGCTTTTCAAGTCCAAAGTATCTGACAGTGAAAAGGAAGTTCAAGCAGAACTAAGACAAGGTTCGAGCTCAGGTTTTGCTGATGGGATTGATGTGACGCTCATGGAATCAGGTGATTGCTTTTTCCTTGAAAAAAATATTATACAGACTTTTAATGTTGTAATCTTTGAAGAAAGGGCTCTGCTGCTGTTAGATGTTCACTTTTTTCCTCCTCAATGGTCCAACTAACCCATGCCAACCCAACCCAAGCCACTCATCTCTTTCAGTAAATATTATACAGCTTTTCCACCATATATATGTAATTATTCTGGAAAACCAATTTCTTTGCACGAAAAGTGATACTCTTTTGTTGTGGTGCATGTAAGTGTTTTTTTTTTTTTTTTTTTATTTAATTATAAAAATTTGGTTGAATTTTTAATAGCTTCATTCTGTATCTTGGATCTGTCCTAGAGCAGAAACGATTGGTACTAATTAAATGAGGACATCATTATTGTAGAGCAATGGGAAACTATTGTGTTCAAGTTGACTGATTCCAGAAGATATAGACAAACTGTTGGATCTATCGTGGGTTCATGTTTAACAGCTGCAACTCCTTTGCTGGCTTCTATGAGTCAAGCAGCATGCTTGGCGGCACTGGACATAATTGAGGTATTTTTCTGAAAAACTTGTCATTTTAAACGGTGCAATTGACTGAGATTCGATGACTGATTTTAAGGCCTTGCAGATGCTACATATCACCTTTTAGAAGTTCTCATTTAATTGGTGCAGCATTATAGTAGTGTGTGGGTTATAAGACGGTATCTTTTCATTCATTTGCTTAAAGTTGAGTTCTAGGAACTTCTATACACAGAAGATACCAAGTCACGGATTCATCAAAGGCTTTGCTCTGTATTTTAATCAACTTCAATTTGTAGGATGGCATATCAACTCTAGCAAAAGTCGAAGAAGCGTATAAGTTGGAGAAGGAGACTAAAGAAGCAATTGAAGAAGAGCTTCAATCGTGTTCATTATATCAGCTGAAAGACACTCTGACTGCAGCTGATGACAGTACTGTTGAAAACAGGTTGCTTCCAGCAATGAATAAAATATGGCCGCTCTTGGTGGTTTGTGTTCAACAAAAAAACACGGTGGTAAGTATTCCGAATCACCTCAAATTAGCATTGTTTAAGTTTTTTTTGCATCAAATTGGATTACGACTTGTGTTCTTCCAACAGGTTGTCCGGAGGTGTTTTAGTGTCATAAGTAGTGTCGTGCAAATTTGCGGTGGAGATTTCTTTTCCCGTCGCTTCCACACCGATGGCCCCCATTTCTGGAAACTTTTAAGTTCATCTCCATTCCAAAAGAAACCAAACTCGAAAGAACGAACCCCATTACAACTTCCTTACCGGAGTGCTGATGTTTCTTCAGAGGACACCGTAGCTGAAACTTCTAGTTTGAAAGTACAGGTAGCACTGCTCAATATGATTGCCGACTTATCCCAAAACAAAAGAAGTGCTTCAGCATTGGAAGCTGTTATGAAGAAGGTTAGTGGTCTTGTCGTGGGGATAGCATGCAGTGGAGTTGCCGGGCTTCAGGATGCGTCGGTGAATGCACTAAAGGGACTTGCATCCATTGACCCTGATCTTATATGGCTTCTTTTAGCTGATGTTTACTATTCTTCGAAGAAGAATGACTTGCCTTCGCCACCAACCTTGGATTTCCCCGGAATCTCTGAAATTCTTCCACCGGTTACGTCTTGTAAAGAGTTCCTTTATGTGAAATATGGAGGCCAGATTTACGGTTTTGATGTAGATTTTAAATCAGTGGAAAGTGTATTTAGAAAATTGCAGACTTTTGGTGTTATTTAAAACTGATTAATAGCTAAAACATTGTAAATTGAAAAGCTCTTTTTGTTTTGTGATTCTATTGGGTACCTTTGGTTAGGATGGCAAATGCTGAGGCCATTTTTTTCGAAAGGTGAACATTTGAATTGAATTTTATTGTTTTTTTTTAAAATAATTTATTTGATTTGAATTGTTTTGAGATTGTTTTTTTCAAAATGGTTAAATTTCTATGATGATAATTATAAAATTTATACATGAATTTTCATCTAATTTGTACATAATTTTTTTGTTGATCACCCAACTTTCAGAGTGTTTTATTTCAGTAAAATCTTTTTAATTTTCACTGCCATTTAAAAATATTTTTATTATAGTTATTCAAACGTTAAATTTTTAATTGATGATTAACTGTACATATCACATCACAACATGTATACATTAAAGTGACAAAAATAAGTGTTGTAGAACATTTATTTTACATAATCTTACATGCAAATCTAGAATTTAATATTTTATTGGGATAGCATTGTGTACTAAATTTGTTTTCACAAAAAAGAAAGGATACAAAACTGTAATATTTTTATAATTTAATCAGGATTCTAGTTGTGCAATTGACTCATCCATGGCTACTACTTCACTGAAAAAAAAAACACAAAATCATGCAAGGAAAGAGAAGGCATGAATTTATGAATCGAAAATCAAAAGAAAATTGAAGGCAATGAATGGTATTTACCGAAGTAGTACAGTTAATTGATGAGCCTTTGCAAAATCAGATTCCTTACGAGCTTTGAGGATATCGAACATTAGGTCTAACAGGGTTCGAGTGGTGGCGGATCGTTGAATAATTCGATTAGTTTCACGGCGGAGCTGCTCGCAATCATAGTTGATTGCTTGCGATTTGGCCTCAACTTGCGAATCCCCTTCTTTTATGCTTTCTTGCTCTTTGCTACTCTCTCTCATCTTTCTCATTATTACTTTCATCCTTTTCTCCATGGATTTTCTTTCTCTCTTCAAACCATTCAAAAAAAAATTATAATTATATATACTATTTATTAAGAAATTATTTGACAGCATTTTATTTTATTTTTGCTTCAAATCCAAGCCAAATACATTCATGAAATCTTTAATTTATTTCTTAATTAAAGTTTTATTTTTATATTTTTTTCAATTTTATTATAAACACTTTATTTAAAAATACAAATCTATATTATAAATACGTGGTTATAGAGTTTCTAATAATTATCATCAGTATAATCTGAATAACTGCAATCATAGTCGATTGCTAGAATGAATTATCGGATAATAATGGGATTTAAGATCTTAAAATTCCTAATTCCTCATCTTTGCTATTAACATAATCTAAATAACTACAAATATAATCAAGTAGCATTACAATGAATTATGAGATATAAATCACATATATAATCAAACTTGATCTTTAAGACCTTAAAATTTTTGAAACCTCATCATGCAATTAAACTAAAACCTTATTGATTTAATTTGAAATATTTTAAGTTAATCAAGTCGAAAAGAGCCAAATTTGTTTAAAGTGGAATTTTCTTGAATTTTATTTTTATAATTATATATTTTTCTAAAAATTATACCACCAACAAGAATAAATTATTATCAATACACGCATCACATTACATGTAAGCAATTTTTATGACTCGAACTTGTAATTCATCATTGGTATTCAATTATCAATTAATAGTAAAATTAACAAAAAAAAAATACCGAATTAAGAACTATACATATTTAAAGTAATTAACCAGATAACTTCTTCATATATTTATGTGGACAGTGATGCATAAAAATAATAAACGACAGAAAATGTCACAATTTTCCTAAAGATAGTAGAAAACATTGGGATATGCACAATAAAACCAATAAAGAAAATTGAAACGAAAAATGATGTTTTTATTATGTTAAAAATATAATTAATCATAATTGCACATAAAACTTAATTATTCAATAACTCAAAACTTTAACTTTAGCTGATAATACCAATAATAATCAAGATTTTAAAAAAAAATTTTGAGTACTTTACCTTAGGCATATTTACTTTCCTCCTTGGGTGCAAAATGGTTTTCCTCCTTTGCTGGGAAGTGAACTCTACTTTGATTCTCAGCATTGCTACGTTTATTTCTCACATAACCTGGCATTTGCTTATATAGAGCATGCAGCATGCGGCATGTGGATTAGGAGAGCGTTGGAAAACGTCAACCTCACACTCCCACAAATGTATAATTAATGCTTATTATATTAATTAGATTTTTCTCCACGTTAAGTCGATGGTGATTTTGGGCACAGCCTGGAACTTTGTTTTTCAGTTTCCTGATAATATTAAAAATGATTTTCTCTAAAGCACAGCCTGGAACTTTGTTTCCCACTTCTCAGTCTCCTGATAAAATTCAAAATTATTTTCTGTAAAATTATACTTTCATCTTCGAAAATGAATTCTTTATATTTAACCCCTTCAAAAGTTGCGAAATTATAAGTGAGTGCAACATCACAAAAAAAAAATTATAATTCAATTCTAACCCCTTTAAAATACTCATTAATTTATTGTTGCATGTTAGAGTTTACAATTTAATTCACGTGTATTAAGTTACACCAGGACAAATTTGAGCTAACATTTAATGTAGGGGTGAATCCAATAATTTTTTTTTGGAAAACCGGAATTGAGTTAAATTTTTTTGTGAAGTTAAAGTATAATTTTATCTTTTATTTAATTATGATTTCATCACTTTTAAAGGGGCTAAATAAAATATTTTTTTTATATTTATTAAGGAATTAAAAGACAATTCTTCCATTTGGCCCCTGCCCCCCTAAATTTGCCCTTGGTAACATGTTTAAGAAAAAAAAGCCCTCACAACTAAGACCGAATAAGAAAAATCAAAAATTAATTTGAACCAGGAAATTTTGATGATTTATGGAATGCATTATTAATTTGAACCAAACGAAATGCTATTTTATTATTTAATTTATAATTAATTTTATTTTTTATGATTTAAAAATAAATATTTAATATTTAATATAGAGAAGATAACTTAAAAGGTTCTATTCCATTTTTCTTTGCTTTGTCAAAATAAACCCAAAAATCCAAAATTATTTAATTAAACAATATTGATAGTTTGAGGATTTAATTAAAAATATTTTAAAATTTAAGAATCAATTTAAAATTCAAGCAATAGTTTAAAGACATTTGATAAATTAACCTTTTTACTTGTCATTTCAAAAAGAGAAGTTATTTTAACAGATATTGTCAGCAGATTTTATTTTCTTTGCTTCTTTAATGCACTAAAGGAATTTGCTCTTTTCTTATAGACTTTTCCAATTACTCTGTTTTTTCTTTTTAATTTCCTCTACACTTTCAATAATTTATTTGCTCTTTTACTCAGTCTTCCAAATAATTCCACAAAATTATACTTATTTATAAAAATCTAAACCAACAAAGACTGCAAGTTACTTGAACCAATCATTTTCTTTCAATAATTCTTTTTAAAAAAATCAAAAGCAAAATCGATTGGACAGTTTATAGAATACAAATTTAAAATTCGTGATTATTCGAAACTAAACTAAATTTTATATTTTATTTAATATATAATTAATTTTAATTTTTTGATATAAAAATAAATATGTTGTATTTAAAATAGTGAAAATAATTTCAAAGTTCTTGAAAATTTATTTTTTTTTAAATATTTATGAAAAAAATTTAGAGATTTTGTTGAATAAAACTCATTTTATCAAAATAAGTCTGAAAATCCAAAACTAAAAATTAATATGGAAAGATTAAGAATCGAATTGAGCCAAAGTGAATTATGATAGATGGTTTAAAAAATCCAGCAGAACTGAATCAATATCACCCCCTAATTCTTACATAGATTGGAATCTGATCATCTGTTGGAATGAAATCTAAAAACAATATGGATTCAACGGCCGATTTGAGTCTCAATCGATAAAAATGTAGAGAGAAACAAAGAGAAAAAGAGAAATTTGAAGAAAAAAATGGAGATAGGAAATTAGTGCTTAGAAAATGCCAATAGTAGTTTATACATAATCATCACGTTCATGTAAAAGGAAAAGTTTTCAAAACTAAACCGTTGATCATACCAATCAAGTCATCAGTTCGTCATTTCAACCAGTTCGACCGGTCCATTCAGTTCAATTAAATAAATCATAAATAATTAAAAATATTAAAAATTCAAGTCAACCATTTGGTTCAACTAGTTTTTTTGCTTGATTCAACACGGCAGTACCAATTCCCGAATCAATGCCTTTCTCTAGACTTGTACCCCAGTTAGAACTTAGTCCAACTAGTCAATTCGGTCCTATTCAAACAATCTTGGTTAAAAGTGTTCATGAGTTAGATTAAATAATGACTCTATTTTTTCAAATAAAAGGTTCGAGTTAAGATCTAATTTGATCCATTCAAGCAGAGGAGAAGCTAGCAATTCATGATTGAGGGGTCAAAATAAAATTTAAAGGTTTGGAGGGTCAAAACCAAAAACATTATTTAAAAAAAAAGCTTAATTTTAATACTTCAAAATTAAAATGAACTAAAAGGGATATTAGACACCTTAACTAAGAGGTGGTCAAGACGACGGCCTATCTAACAACGCCACTGTGTTTAAGCAATTTATTTTATTGTTTAAAATATATGATTTTATTTTAATATTTCTATATTCTATAATTAAATTAAAATTCTTTTTAAAAATTTATTTAATTTAAATTTGAGCAAAATTAGACTGACTGAGTACAGAAAAATTTCAAGCTCGAATCAAGCTAGTTTGGGTAGACACCAACTGATATATCACGTTACTAACTAAAAATACGACAAAAGTAAGTGTATCTATCGATAAATAGTATAACTACAGTGAGTCGAGATTTCGTATCCACAATGATTAAAAGAACTAGTAATTACCGTTTTCCTATTATTTAGCCGACAAATTGGAGTGATTGGTTTAAACTAAAATTACTAAATTAATTTAACTAAAGAACTCAATAGAAAACAAATCAAGAAAATAATTGAATAATAATCAATGAGAAAATAATTGAAAAATAATCAATGACAGAAACAATACCCAATAAGCAATTGACACTAGGTTGATTAACTGGATTTCTTTCTAATCAAAACCCCTATGGTCGCATTAACTCGATTTATTGATTCCCCTATTAGATTTAACTCTAATCCGGTAAATTTATGTTGTCCTATTTCTAGAATTACATGCAACTCCACTCAATTATGCTGGATCTACTCTTAAATAGATACTTTTCCTCCTTTGGTTTAAGCACATTAAACATGAATTAATATATCAGAAATATTAAAACAAGAGATAAGCACACATAACTGAGAACAGAATTAAGTATTTATCGCATAAAAACAGAAATTAAATAATATAATTCATCATAGGGTTTATCTTCCCAGGCATCTAGGGAATTAGTTCATAATTGTAAATAAAAACATCTTAAAGACAGAATATTCACAAGAAATAAAGAAACTCATCAAAACTTCAAAAGAAATTAAAATGAGGCCTTCAATCTTGATGGAAACCAGCTTCAGAGTTGGCTCTAATGGTGTTCTTCGAGTTGTTTTCTTCAATATTCTCTGATCACCTCTGATTCTTCTATTTGGTATTTATAAACTTTAGAATGCTCAAAAAGCTTAAAAATTGCATTTTTCTACGTGTTTGGGATGCGAGTCACGAAATTGACATGATCTGGCACATGGCTGTGTGTTCAGTCCGTGTGGCTCATACGGTCGTGTGCCCAGCCTGTGTGGCTCCTGAAATTTGCTCTATTTGTTCGATTTTTGCTCGATTTTCACTCGTTTTTCGTTCCTTTTGCTCTTAAATGCTCTCCTACAGTATAGAAATATGAATTTAAAGGATTAGGAGCATAAAATTCACCAATTTGCATAAATAATCATCCAAAAACGTATTAAAAACGAGATTAAAATATATTACTTTTATCACTTATCACTAACTAAGAAAATCATATTTTTAGGATGATGTTTTTTATTTTATATTTTTATATGAAATCAATAAATACACAGATTTTAACTTATATCATGATTTTAAACTTTCAATTTTATTATTATACCCAAAATATACATAAACTTTTAATATATATATATATATATATATATATATTTTTTTTTGTAGTACGGTGATATTATTATTTACTTGGATTTTTCTTTAGGTGGCTTTGGTTAGAGGTTCATTGCTTCATTGCTTGGACTCTCAGATTTGGGTTAAGGCTGTCGTGATTCTTGTAAAACAAAAGTGAAACAAAGAGCGCTTTAGTTTGTAGTTCTGGATGCTTTAATCAATAGAAGGTTTCGACTTGGGTTAAGGCTATCTTTCACCCTTGTTTAGATCTGCTGTAGCAAACGGGGCCTAAATGGCAATGTCATTTTATAAATTCTATAACCTCTATAGCTTTTGGCTGTAAGTTGAAACATTGATAATCACTCCATGTTGGTTTTTTTACAGCTTGCTGGATGGAACTCCGGCCGGCTTTTCTCTCGATCTCTTTTCGACCACTCAAGGCAACTGCTTGACTTCCTCTTTCGATAGACGGCGGGGATGGCTCAGCCAATGTCCACCATCAGCTACGAGTGTAGTTCCCATTCACAAATTTACCTTCAAGATTCACATAACCAATGAATTACCAATTCAACAATATAAACCAGGAAAGATGAAACCCCGGATTTGACCCCATTTTGTAGAACGGGATCAATATATGTAACTCACCAGCATCTGAAACAAGGTAGATAGCTGACATAGCAATATCCCATTTGTCCCCTATTTTATAGGAAGGCAAGTGCTCTCGAGCCTTGATGTTAATTTCGTCGGGTGCTAGTTTACTTAAGCCGGGTGTTTCGGCAGTAGGGCCAGGAGCAATACCATTGACCCGGATATCGTAGTCAGTTACCCTCGAGTGCTAAGTTTCTAGTAATGCTATCAACAGCTGCCTAACATAAAGAAACGCTGCAAATAAGCATAACTCGAGAATAGGGCCGTGGTTGGAGAGACATCGGAGGATGAAATTTCTGCGACAAACCTTGGCTGCAGAAACGTGTATTTGGCATCGGAGGATGAAATTTATGCGACAAACCTTGGCTGCAGAGACGTGTATTTGGTACCAAGAAGCTGTATTATGTAAAGTAGCACTGATATTCAAGATTGATCCGACACTCGGTGAGTTCCTTCCACGTCCTCCCTTTTTGAGATACTCGAGTGCTTCGCGGCACATTGTGAACGTACCAACAGAATCGATATCCATAACTGCATTTAGGAGAAGAAAATGTGCAAATGCTTCAAAATGCTATTGTACTTACGGTCAAAGATCAGTGCCGAGCTTAAATCTTGCTCTCTCATTGATAGATTAAAGACCAGACGATACTGTGTATGCTGCAAATCGTGTTGAGAAGGCAGAAAGTACCTGTTCGAAACCCGTTAGTGGACAAATCTTCAGCAGCATTCACGAGTTACGCCTTGTAGAGAATTCCTTTATGTGAAATATGGAGGCCAGAGTTACGGTTTCGATGAGTGGAAAGTGTATTTAGAAAATTGCAGATTTTTGGTGTTATTTAAAACTGATTAATGGCTAAAACACTGTAAATTGAAAAGCTCTTTTTGTTTTGTGATTCTATTGGGTACCTTTGGTTAGGATGGCAAATGCTGAGGCCATTTCTTTCGAAAGGTGAACATGGAGCTATTCGAGTATTAGCTTTAAAAGGATAAAAATGTAATAAATCTTAAAATATTTTAGTAAAATATTAATATATTATTCTTTTATATTCGTAGTTTAAACGCACGTTGAAATTATTAAAAATAATTAATAATCGGAACAATCGATTGAAGTGGTAAGTGTGAGAGTTGATTTTATCCAACAAGATAAATTAATTTACTAGCCACCAATTAATGTAAATGATTAAATTTATATGAGGGTAAATATCAAAATAATTAAAGATTTTTAAATTTTGTTATTATTGTTGGATGGTACTTTTATTTTAATCACTTAAATTTTAAATTTTTAAGAGCGATTGATTATATATATTATATCATGTATACATTTTCATTTTAAAATGAAAGCGACTAAAATAAATATTATAGAACAAATATTTTACATAATGTGTTAGGATAACATTGTGTAATAAATTTATTTTTACAAAAAAAGAATTATACAAAAACTGTAATATCATAATCTTACATTCACACAAAAATGTTTCGAAATTTAAATATCAATTTAAAATAAGGATTATAGTTTATGAATATATGTTATAATTATCTTATATTGTATTAGTAAAAGCAAAAACTGTAATATTCAAATTTGGGTCTTCCAATTAACCCCTGGCTACTATTTCACTGCAAAAAGAAAAAAAAAAAAAAAAAAACCAGAAAACAGCATCATATAAGGGAAAGAAAAGGCATGAATTTATGAATCGAAAATGAAAGAAAATTGAAGGCAATGAATGGTATTTACCGAAGGAGTGCAGTTAATTGATGAGCCTTTGCAAAATCAGCTTCCTCACGAGCTTTAAGGATATTGAACATTAGGGCTAACCGGATTTGAGTGGTGGCGGTTTGTTGAATAATTCGATTAGTTTCACGGCGGAGCTGCTCGCATTCATAGTTGATTGCTTGCAATTTGGCCCCAACTTGCCTTTGCCCTTCTTGTATGCTTTTTTGCTCTTTGCTCACCACTTTCATCTCTGTTTTCAACTTATTCAGCCTTTTCCTCATGGATTTTCTCCCTTGCTTCAAACCCTTCAAAAAACAAATTATTTTTATCTATACTATTTATTAAGCGTTTTGCTGAATTGATGTCATGAGCCAACCGGATACTAACTCAAATCAGGAAATTATTCGAGAGCATTTTAGTTTTTTTTCCTTAAAAAACTATTAAAATATGCATATGGTGGAATATAAATCCACGTCAAATGACTTCATAAAATCTTTAATTTATCATTCAACGAAAGCCCTTGACATTTTAACTTTACCATTTTAATCAAAACTCGATTTATTTTTAGATTATAACATAAACACAATAACCCAATACATTGAATATGTGGCTGACACTTAAGTGGAATAATAGTTAAAATTCGAGTCAAACACCTAAATAACATGACTTTAAATTCCATCATCTCACACTTATCCATTTCAAACCAATACAGAGTATATATCCGAATTAAAATACACACATGACAATTGTGTCACAGCCCACGTAAGTCTAAACCCGTAACAATTGTATAATTGTGTCACAGTCTACATAAGTCTAAACCCATAACAATTGCACAAGATAAAACTTAATTATTCAATAACTCAAAACCTCTAACTCTAACCGAGAATACATTAAAAAGGCAAATGATGAAAGGAAAATTCAAGTTTAGTTTAGGCATATTACCTTCCTCGTTTGGTGCAAAATGAACCATCTTTTGTTTCCCCACATTGAATGAAAAAAATACAAAACAAACGAACACCGGAAAATAACTTAGGAGCCACCCGCAGACAACGCTATATATGTTTATTTGCCTCATAACCTGGCCTCTGCTTATATAGTGGCAGAGGATTGAAAGAAGTCAACTTTGAGAAAACTCAATGCTGGCTCAATCGTCGCACTGATTAACTACAGTAGCTATTAGTTCTCACGCGCTTGACTCCATTTATGGTCTATATTTTAAAATTGTACTATTCAAGTCGGTGAACAAAGTAAATTATCTGTTAGCCTCGATGTTAAATTAATGGTGATTTTGAAGGGTATAAGCTGGAGTTTTGTCTTTTAATCTCCTACTATACCATAAAATTATGGTAAAATTTACATTAATATTCAAAAATAAATTTTTTATTTCCAATCCCTTAAATCATAAATGAATACAAAATAAAATTATACTTTAACATCTAATAAAAATTATAAATCAGTTTTCATCCTATTTCCAAGAAATTCCTTCCAAATTTTTTTTCTTTGCTTCTTTAATGAGGCAGAAAATGCTGTTTTCTTATAGACCGGGGGAGGGGGGGGGTTACTTTTGTAACTGCCCTGTTTCTTCTTTTTAATTTCATCTTTGACTTTCTCTATCGTTTACCACCAAATTCCTTTGACTTTTACCCAGTCTTCCTAAAATTTCCACAAAATTAAACTTATCTATAAAATTCTAAATAAACAAAGACTACAAGTTAGTTGAAAGAATTATTTTCTTTCAATAACTTTTTTTTTAATCGAAAATAAAATCTACTCGTCTTGAGATGTTTGGAAGGTTTATAGAATACAAGTTTAAAATTCGTAGTTACTTAAAACTAAATCAAATTTTATTTTTTTATTTAATATATAATTAATTTTAATTTTTTAATATAAAAATAGATATTTTATATTTAAAATAGAAAAAAATTGAAAAGTTCTTGAAAGTTTACTGTTTTTTAGAAATATTTATGAAAAAATTTAAAAATTTTGTCAAATAAAATTCATTTTATAAAAAATAAATTAAAACGCCAATAGTAGCTTATATATAATCACCACATTCATGTTAAAAGAAAAGTTTTCAGAACTGGACCGGTGATAATACCAATCAAGCCACCGGTTTGTCATTCCAACCGATTCGATTAAATAAATCATAAAAAATAAAAATATATATATTAAAAATTCGGGTCAACTATTTAGTTCAACTATTTTTTTTTACCTGATTCAACCGAACTGTACCAATTCTCGAATCAATCGATTTAATGCCTTTCTCTATACTTGTACTCTAATTAAAATTTAATTCAACCGATTAATCCAACCCTATTCAAGTACCTTGGTTAAAAGTAGAGTTTTGTAAGGATTGTTTTGCTACCAATATTTAAGTTTAATAGTCCATGGTTTTGAATCTTGGTATGACATTTTGAGTAATTTGTTCATTAAATTGACCCATGACTTTAAATTAATAAACAATTTGCACTTTATATTTATTATTTTGTTAAAATAATTGCAATTATGTATTTTTCATACAACTAGTTCATGTTTTACGTAAGAAATTCTTTCACGTATTACGAATTATTTAATATATTAAAAACCTTTTCACATTTTAAGTAATGGGCAAATTACTTAAAAAAGCTCTTTTTTTCAAAAATTATGGAAATGGGCCGATTTTTCAATTAATTACGGGAATAGGCCAAAAACCCCAAAAACGCGCCCACGTCAGCACGTTGTCAGGGGAAAAAGCAGGAAAACGCTTCCTCAAGGAAGCGCTTTGCCTATGTGGACAGAAAACGCTTCCTTGAGGGCGTGCTTTCTGTCCACGTGGACAAAGCGCTTCCTTGAGAAAGTGTTTTCCCCTTTTTTTAGGGTTAGGGTTTTCTGCAATTAGGGTTAGGGTTCTGAGAGTTTTGGATTTTTAAATTTGAGGGTTTTAAGGAAAAAATAAATAAATTAGGGTTTAGGGTTTCTTAATTAAATTAATTATAAATTTTAAAAAATTAGATTATGGTTTAGTGTTTATGGTTTTTAAGAAAAAATCAAATAAATTAGGGTTTAGGGTTACTTAAGTAAATTAATTATAATTTTAAAAAAAAATTAGATTAGGGTTTTAAGGTTTAAGTTATTAGGGTATTTAAGGAAAAAATAAAATAAATTAGGGTTTGGGTTTAGGGTTATGTGTTTATCATCGAGATGAATTAATTCTCTGGCCATTACTAACACGATCAATTTTTTATTTAAAAAATAAATTCAGAAAAAATAAAATTAGAGCTTTTTTGAAAAAATTAACAAGAGCTTAGAGAGGAATTTGAGAGAAATTTAAGAGAAATTTGAGAGATTTGAGAGAAATTAGAGAAAATATTGAAAGATTGAAGATGGAATGGATTTAAGTGTGAAAAAAATGAAAGGGGTGGGGGGTTTTATAGTTTTTTTTTTTTAACCGTTGGGGGGTTACCAACAATAAAAAAAAAGTAGCCGTTCGTACTGTTCATGCACGGGAAAAACGCTTCTTCAAGGAAGCACTTTGTCAACGTGGACAGAAAATGCGCCCTCAGGGAAGCGTTTTCTGTCCACATGGACAAAGCGCTTCCTTGAGGAAGCGTTTTCCTGCTTTATCCCCTGACAACGCGCTGATGTGGACGCGTTTTTGGGAGAAATGACCCATTCCAGTAATTAATTCAAAACCTGGCCCATTTCAATAATTTTAAAAATAAAAGGGCTTTTATTGGCAATTTACCCAATTTTTCATGTATTACGAATTACTTAATTTCTTTTAATTCTTTTATGTTTTAAGTATTTGTTTTTTAAAAAATATTTAAAGTAATTCTTTCATGTTTAATGACATAATTTTCGTAATATCCTCTCTTGCTTTAAGAAATATTTTCATGTTTTACATATTACTTAATTTCTTAAAATCCTTTCATGCTTTAAATAATTTCTTTTTCATGTTTTAATTAATTCTTTCATATTTTAAATAAAATTTTCATGTATTATAATTTACTGAATTTCTTATAATCCTTTTATGTTTTAAATAATTCAACAAGTTAACCTTGTCTTTTTCTCAACAAATTAAATCAATTATTTTTTTATCTAATGATTCATATTCTTTAAAAAGCTCATTTTTAAAATTTTCCAAGATAAATAAAAATATATTATGTTTTATATAAATATATTATAAAAGAATAACTTGTATTTTTTGGGAAGATAAGAGAATGACATGTTGAGTTACTTGCAAAAACAACATACCATAACCTTTAATTTTAATTTTTAATATAAAAACAAGTATTTTGCATTTAAAATAGAAAAATAATTTAAAAGTTCTTGAAAGTTTTTTTTTTTTTAGAAATATTTATGAAAAAATTTAGAAATTTCGTCAAATAAAACTCATTTTATAAAAAATAATTTAAAACGCCAATAGTAGCTTATCACCATGTTCATATTAAAAGAAAAATTTTCAAAAAACTAGACTGGTGATCATACCAATCAAGTCACCGGTTTATTATTCTAACTGGTTCGATTAAATAAACCATTAAAAATAAAAAAAATTAAAAATTCAGGTCAACCGTTTAGTTCAACTAATATTTTTTCCCAATTCAACAAGACCGTACCAGTTCCTAAATCAATCGATTCACTTGTATCCCAATTAAAACCTAATCCAACCGGTTAATCCAGTAATGTTCAAATACCTTGATTAAAAGTAGAGTTTTGTAAGGATTGTTTTGCTACCAATGTTTAAGTTTAATAGTCCAATGGTTTTGAATCTTGGTATGAGATTTTGAGTAATTTATTAATTTTCATGTTTAATGACATACTTAATTTTCTTAATATCTTCTCATGCTTTAAGTAATATTTTCATGTTTTACATATTACTTAATTTCTTAAAACCATTTCATGCTTTAAATAATTTATTTTTCATGTTTTAAGAAATTTTTTCGTATTTTAAATAAAATTTTTTATGTATTACAATTTACATAATTTCTTATAATCTTTTTATGTTTTAAATAATTCAACAAGTTAACTGGTTAAATGGATTCTTTCAAATTATAAATTGTTTCATTTTCTCAACAAATTAAATCAATTGCTTTTTTATTTAACGATTTGTATTCTTTAAAAAGTTGATTTTTAAAAAATTTCAAGATAAATAAAAATATATTATGTTTTATATATTATGTATTTCTTGGGAGGATAAGAGAATGACATGCTAAGTTACTTGCAAAAACAACATATCATAACCTTTAATTCCATATATAATACATATTATATGATACAATTACAAATAATTATGTGTTTGATAGAGGAGTAAATTAATTCGTTACATTATTTTTATACGTAAATTGGGTGATATTTATTTAACATAGAAATTTTGTAATTTGATTTTAAAATTTTTTTTATTATGTCCTCATATCATTAGATAAATTACAACTCTTATATCTTTATTTAGATTTTTTAAAGAATTTGAAATCTATTTGTTTACTTTATTTTTATTTATATTCATGAGATAAATTATTTTTTTGAAAAATCCTATTTGTAGTTATTTATTTATTTATTTTTAGGTTCCATGAGATCAAGTAAGACAAGATTAACAGAAGAAAAAAGTGGGTTTTTTACCCAAATGTTACAAAAAAATTAAAAAATTACCAAAATAATATTACATTTTTTTATTTACTAAAATAATACAAATATTTTTTTTATTTACCAAAATATTACAAACAGAAAAAAAAAGAAACATTGAAAACGAAAAAAAAAAGACAGACAGCAGGTGGGGCCCACAGGCGGCACCAACACAACATTTTCTTATTTTCGTATTTTATTATTTTCAAAAAATATACTATTTTAATATTTTATTATTTTATATTATTTTAGTACATAATGTTTCAAATGTATTATTTTAATATTTTTGTATATAAGTTTAGTAAAAAACCGTTATTTTGGCCATTTGTTCATATTTTTTCTTATTTTCAGATTAAAATCACTTCCAAAATAAATACTATTTTCGTATTTTATTATTTTATATTATTTTAGTACATAATGTTTCAAATGTATTGTTTTTGTGTTTTTAATATAATGTTTCAAATGTAGTATTATTTTGGTAATTTTTTAATTTTTTTTTGTAATATTTGGGTAAAAAACCCGTGTTTTTTTATATGAATTTGGTAAAAAATCGTTACTTTGGCCCTTTGTTCGTATTTTTCTTATCTTCGGAATTTATTACTTAAAAAAATACTATTTTTGTTTTTTTATTATTTTATATTATTTTTGTATAATGTTTGAAATGTATTATTTTAGTAAAAAACCATTACTTTGGCCCTTTTTTTATTTTTTTTTCTTATTTTCGGATTTTATTATTTTTTAAAAATATATTATTTTCATATTTCATTATTTTATATTATTTTAGTACATAATGTTTGAAATGTATTATTTTAGTTTTTTTATATAAATTTAGTAAAAAACCGTTACTTTGGCCATTTATTCGTATTTTTCTTATTTTCGAAATTTATTACTTTCAAAAAATATACTATTTTATTTTTTTATTTCCTTTCGTATTTTATTTTTTCATAAATTTTTTTCGGTTTTTTATTTTTAATAATATTTTTGTAAACAAATCTCAGTACAAAATAGGGGGAAAATGTTGTGTTGGTGCCGCCTATGGAAGTGGCACCTTTAGTGCCGCTTGTGGCAGTGGCACCAAGGCAGTGGCACCATTGGTGCCGCCTTTGCCACAGGCATCTTTGGTGCCGCCTGTGGGCCCCACCTGCTGTCTGTCTTTTTTTTGTTTTCAGTGTTCTTTTTTTTTTCTGTTCGCAATATTTTGGTAAATAAAAAAAAATATTTATATTATTTTGATAAATAAAAAAATATAGTATTATTTTAGTAATTTTTTAATTTTTTTTGTAATATTTGGGTAAAAAACCCAAAAAAAGTCCCTAAGACAAGATTAACAGAAGAAAAAAAAGTCCCTTCATCAGTCTACAAAATATATTATGTATGTACCCCTTTTAAATAATTAATTTACTCTCCGATTTGATATAAAATGATTAATTTATCTATTTTTTATTAGAGGGATTGCAATTTAACTCTTAATACAGAAGCCTTTATGGTACCTATACCACGAAACTATAGATTTTAAGAGTAAAATGGTACATTTACCAAGGTAAGAAGAGTAATAAATATCACAAATTTCAACAACCAAACACAATGATACAGTAATATCCATCTTTCACTGTAGTTTTAGATCCACTGTACCATACGGGCCTAAATGGCAATGTCATTTTATAAATTCTAAAACTTCTATAGCTTTTAGCTATAAGTTGAAGCATTGATAATCACTCCATGTTGGTTTTTTTACAGCTTGCTGGATGGAACTCCAACCAGCTTTTCTCTCGATCTCTTTTCGATCACTCGAGACAACTGCTTGACTTCCTCTTTTGGTAGACGGCGAGGATGGCTCAGCCAATGTCCTCCATCAACTACGAGTGTAGTCCCATTCACAAATTTACCTTCAAGATTCACATAAACGATGAATTACCGATTCAACAATATAAACCAGGAAAGATGAAACCCCGGATTTGACCCTATTTTGTAGAACGGGATCAACATATGTAACTCACCAGCATCTGAAACAAGGTAAATAGCTGACATAGCAATATCCCATTTGTCCCCTATTTTATAGGAAGGCAAGTGCTCTCGAGCCTTGATGGTAATCTCGTCGGGTGCAAGTTTACTTAAGCCAGGTGTATCGGCAATAGGGCCAGGAGCAATACCATTGACCCGGATATCGTAGTCAGTTCCCCACTCAAGTGCTAAGTTTCTAGTAATGCTATCAACAGCTGCCTAACATAAAGAAACACTGCAAATAAGCATAACTGGAGAATAGGGCCGTGGTTGCAGAGATATCAGAGGATGAAATTTATGCGACAAACCTTGGCTGCAGAGACGTGTATTTGGTACCAAGAAGCTGTATAATGTAAAGTAGCACTGATATTCAAGATTGATCCGCCACTCTGTGAGTTCCTTCCACGTCCTCCCTTTTTGAGATACTCAAGTGCTTCGCGGCACATTGTGAAGGTACCGACAGAATCAATTTCCATAACTGCATTTAGGAAAAGAAAATGTGCAAAAGCTTCAAAATGCTATTGTACTTATGGCCAAAGACCAGTGTCAAGCTTAAAAGTTTCTCTCTCATTGATAGATTAAAGACCAGACGATACTGTGTATGCTGCAAATCATGTTGAGAAGACTGAAAATACCTGTTCGAAACCCGTTAGTGGACAAATCTTCAGCAGGCACAAGAAAGTTGCCAGCAGCAGCATTCACGAGAATGTCAATACGGCCAAAATGTTTGAAAGTTGATTCAATCACTCTTTTTGCATCTTCCTGCTTACGAACATCCCCCTCAAAGCCAACAGCCTTTAAAAACAATAGTAAGTAAATGCAATGTCAGCTGAAAAGTGCAGAGAGAAAAAAACCCCGAAAAACAAATCAAGCAAAATACAGCACATCAAACAATCAATGAATCAATAACCTATCCAATGTGTATGTATATATATAAGTGTTTGCATGTGTAACATTTCACATGATATGCTTATATGAAACATGTGTTTCAACTTTAAACTCTGATAAAGGACAAAGAGGTACTTAGCTAATGAAATGAAGCAGAAAGAGAATACTAACAAAGATGACACTAACTTTAAAAGAAGACCAATCCAACACACACCAAGCATTAGATACATATATCACGGGATTATTACTTTTCTCCCAAGAAAACATGTCTTATAAGATATGCAGTGCACCCATTTAGATACCTAGAGAGACCCTCCATGTTCTTTCCAATGTGGATTAATGCATTTTTTAAAACGTGTGGCGTGACACATGCTTCCCATGGTCCTACTCAAAGGTTGGGTTTGAATTCCTCATCCCGTAATATACATACACATATATCTATAGTAGGAATCAACATGTCACCAAACTATTACTCAATTCCTGAGAAACATGTCTGATAAGATGTGCAGTGCAACTGCTTGTACAACCAAAGAGACCTTCACTTTCCTAAAATGCGGGATTAATGCGTGATATCTACGTCTTTAAACACATGCTTTCCCCAACCCTAATCAAAGGTTGGGTTTGAATTCCTCATCCCCTAATATGCAAACACATATATTTATAGTAGGAATCACCATGTCATTCGGACTATTACTCAATTCACGAGAAACATGTCTGATAAGATGTGTAGCGTAACCGCTTATACACCCAAAGAGGCCTTCACTTTCCTATCCAATGTGGGATTAACTCGTGATATCTACTTCTTTAAACACATGCTTTCCCCAGCTGTACCCAAAGGTCGGGATTGTTTTTTTTATACAATGCATACTTCTACCCATAAAATCGGAGGAAAAAAGTTTTTAAACACACTCGAATTCACCTTTTCCTTATTGTTGCAAATGCAATTAGAACCATGACAACCAACCTAAGACTCAATCTGCGGTCAAAGGTCAGGTTTGAAACTTTGAATTCCCCATCCTCTAATATACATATATGTATATATACAGTAGGAATCACCATTTTTTCCCCCCAATTTCATCGAAATACCAAACTAACACATATGAAGCAGAATTCTATAAAATAAGACCCTACAAGACAAGCAACAAATGGGGACAATTTAGATAAAAAAGAATAAACTTAAGTCCCCAAAAGAGATCCCTCCAATGGCTAAGAAAGGATTAGGATTTATGGAATCATTGAGATGATGCAAATCATGATCAAAACTAAAAGATCAACTGAATCCAAACAACAAGAAGGGCTATAAATATGAATAAAAATTTTGAAATAAAAAGGGGATGAAAAAAAGTTTACATGAATCCCAAGGGATTGAAGAGAGGAAACAGCAGCTTGAAGGACATGTTTGCGTCGACCCATAATAGCAATTGAAGCTCCATGTTTGCCCAACTGGGTAGAAATCTCGAAACCAATGCCTGAGCCACCGCCTGTAATTAAACCCACTTTCCCTTTCAAAATGTCTGCTTTGAACGGTGACTCCATTGCCGCTCTCTCTCTCTCTCAATTATGGCCACTAATCCAATCAAAACTTAATAAAGGCAAACAGGAAGATGAAAAATGAAGGAAACAAATAATGCCACATACACACCCACTCAGTCAGTGTTCCATAACAGCAACTCTACTTACGGTTAGTATTTGTGGACCACACGGCTCTACCAGCTCACTCTCTTTCTTTTACAACAATAAAAGGTTAAATTTTATTATTAATCTTTGTACTTTACAAATTTTTTATTTAATCCTTATATTTTAATTTAGTCATTTTTAATTTCTATACTTTTCAAATTTTAAAATTTTGATTTTTAAATTTGTGGATTTAATCCTGCTTAACTATCAATTTTGTCCATCTTATCTCAAAGTTGTACGGTGTCTAGTAACAATGGACCATATGTCACGTTTTTATTGGTTAGTATCATATTTTGAGAGTACAATGAGACGAAATTAATAATTTAAGTATCACTTAAAAAAAAAAGAACTTTAAGTATCTAAATGAGAAAAACAGTATAGTTTGAGGGCTACTTTTGTATTTAAGGCAGAAAAATGTGAGTTCCATATATATCTTTAAATATATTAAAAATAAAAATGTTTACAATTTTATTTTAAATGCTGAGAGTATTAGTGGGATTTGAATTTCCTTAAATGTATTTATTTATTTCTTTTTTAATTAAATTATCATTTTAGTCTCATTTTACTCTAAAATTATCGAAATTCAATAAGTATTTGCTACATGTTACATTTTTATTGGAAATTTTTTATTTTGAGTAAATTGAGATGAAAATAATTGTTTAAGTATTAAATTAGGAGAAAAAAGTTAAAATACTGAAATGGAAAAATAAAAATAATTTAAAAGTCCTGTCGTGAATTAAACCAAACAAAAAAAATCAACAAATTTTAAATATTATATTTTAAAAGATTTTACAAGTACAATTAAAAAAATAATTCATGTTTGAATCATTATAACCAAAATAAAATAAATAAAAAACACAACTGGACTCAAAATCGAAGTACAATTAAACTTAAGATCGGAATAAATTTAAAAAGGACTCATAGATGACGGAACATTGAAACTAAAACCTTAAAAAATTAGGAAAAGTGCCCACACATAACATTTTTATGCATAAAAAAAAAATCAAATCATAATAAAATTCAAATTTGAGTTATCATAATTCTTAAAGCGGTCACATCATATTTTTTATCTGTAATATTTTAATCTGTAGATTTAGTGGCCCGGTCTGAAAAATAGGAAGGTTTTGGTAGAAATATAGGCCTGAAAAATAGAATTGAACAAAAATAACACTGGTTTTGGTAAGGCTTTCATGCGTACAGTACACCCCAACGTCCTCCCCGTTAATGAAGGCCCGTAAATTGTTATACCCAAAACGACGATACCACTCTCGATTCTTTCCAGTTTTTGGTTCGGACTTAGCCCAACCCTAATTAGCAAAAAGACAAAAGAATTTACTATTTCCTTGTTATTTTGTTGCCATTTTCTTCTTGTTTTATCACAGTTTTGCTACCATTTCACTATTATATTACTACTATTTTGTTGTTATTGTTCAGACATTGTATAACTCTTATTTTATTGTTAATTTTATTACTATTTTAGAGGCTTACACCTATGTTAATGTTATTAGAATATGAATGTTTTTTTAATTTTATTTTTAATATTAGAAAACATTTATTTGAATATTTGAATATTTATAATGTATTATATTTTAAAAAGTTTTTATATAAAAAGTTAATTCGAGCTGATTCAGTCAATATTGGGCAAAATTTAAAAAGCATATTTTTATTAATTTCTTTATTGTTTTTATTTTAATACACAGTACAAATAAATGACATCAAATCAAAAAGGTAACTAGAGTTTTTTTATATTACTGGCAGTCTATATTAATCCATCTACAAATAGGTAATTATGATACGGCATCATGTCAAGCTTTTTAGATTCTACGAGCGAATTGAGGGTACAATAAATATTACTAATTAATTTTTATTTTTTTATTACACTATACAAATAGAAATTTCTAATTGAAATAGAAATTCTAAATTATATACAAATTAGTACTCTTAATTAATTAATTATTAATGGGGCACTATATATACCCTCTCAGTTTTACGCATCTCTCTCACACTAAACCCTTAAAAGATCAAAATCCCTAAAGATCGACCAAAAATTTCCCATTTTCTTCAAAATTCCTAACCCTAATTCCACTTTTTGTTGTTAGTCTCCACAATGTCAACCACAGTCCCCAAAAAAATTACCCTCCGAACCGCCGACAATCACGAATTCGAAGTCGATGAAGCAGTAGCCATGGAACTCGGCACCGTCAAGACCTTCTTCGACGAAAACCCCGACGCCACCGACGAACCCATCCCTCTTCCCAACGTTTCCTCCAAGTGTCTCTCTACAATCATCGAGTACTGCAAATTCCACCTCTCCCTCCGTGCCCGCGGCAACGATTCTTCGTCGGCGGAGGAAGAAGGCAAGGTTTACGATGAAGAGTTGATCAAGACCCATGACAATGAGTCGTTGATTGAGTTGATCTTGGCCGTTAATTATCTCAACATCAAAGATATGCTTGATACGTTGAACCAAGGTGTTGCTGATAGGATTAAGAACAAGAGTGTGGAGTATGTTAGGAGGTTTTTTGGGATCGAAAACGATTATACACCTGAGGAAGAAGCTGAGATTAGAGCACAATATGAATGGGCTTTTGAAGGTGTTGATCCTGATGATGATTGATCGCTTGATTTCTATGATCGGGTTAGGGTTTTACAAGTTTCTTTTATGATATAAACACTTATTTTCTATGATCACTTGGTTTCTAGATTTAAGGACATAATTATGTTAAATAATTGAACTGGGGCTTATCAATTTTCGTTTTATATATATTTGCTCTAGTTGTGATTGAAAACCTGTCTCTAGTTGCGTATGATTTGCAGAAAGCAAACCATTTATGAACCTCTAATTGTTTTGGGTGTTGGGTTTATGAATCTTTCAATAAAGATTGGTTCTTGATAAGCACTAAAATCTCATAGGTCTAAACAATGAAGGGCTATTCAAGAAGAAGAAAGAACATACTGTTTTCACTTATTTGAACCCATAATAACAATAATAAAAGCTAAATCTCTTGCAACTAGTACATTATAGGAGGGGTGTTTGTAAGTTATTTGAGTTTGATCTCGGAAAAATAAAATTTGAATTTGATTTAAAAATTATTGATCTAGCATTCTAGTATTTGATTGGAATGCTTTGAGAATATATTATGTAATTTATTGTTGCTAAAAAAATAGACTTTAATCGAATTCAAGTTCAATATTGAGTATGAAAATTAACAAATGAGTTTTACCGAATTTGAGTAGCTCGATTATGTCGATAGCGGAATGAGCTTAGAAATTGTTTAACTTTGAGCCCTAACATTATAACACATAATTAGGCATGCAATGCCTAGTGGATGGTTCATTTAGCTTATATTTCACCATCACAAGTGTAATGTTTATAATATTTGATAAGGTAATGTATTTGGGAGATTGATTAAATTAACATTTACGAAATAAAAAATAGCATTTATTATATCACATAATTAATACTAAGTTTTTATGCTTCTATAAATAGAATATTTTCTATTTGAAATTGAACAATAATTTTCAAGACTATAGTAAATGCAAATTGCAAGTAATTGTATAGAGGCTAAATTATAATCGAAGGATTAATTTGAAAAATCATAAAATTATACATTTTTTAAAATTTGTAATACACATCACGTAAATCATAATAAGGGTTACAAACATTCTACCAAAAAATATAAAAGGTTACAAATAATTTTACAAGATAAAATTTTATAATATTATTTGCAAAAGTTTCAAAAATAATTATAAGTTTATTACGCAATAATATTTTTAAAAAAATATATTCAAGTTAATTTTCGATTTTGCATTTTTTTCCTCAACCCTAATGTTACTACATAATAAAAGGATTACCCAAGAATAGAATTCGAAATCCATGCATCGAGTGCTAGACAATAAAAAAAGGCAAAATTTAAAGATTCGAGTTTTCATCAACAAGGTTGAAAATCGACGGTGATAAAGAGAGAACAAGTCAACAAACCCTAAAATAAAAATACTCCATGTCTTCACTCTCTCGGTACCTAAAACGAAAATTGCTTAACAGCAAAAACAAGTAAAATTGGGGATTAAAAGTTACTCAGATGGCAACCGCAATCCTTCCGGCTACTTGGTCCAGGTCGCGTTGGCCGTTCGATGTGATTCTCCTACCACTGTTATATGAAGAGATGACACAAGTTGAGAAGTAGCAATACATCAAACAAATATAATCACACAATCAAATTATTATTTTTGTTTTGTTTATTTTTTTAGAGAGTATCATGTAGTCAATTGAACCTTGACAAATACTGAATTTAAGTTGACTTGGATGCTTAAACGGGGGGTAAGTTACTTTTTCTATCTACAAGACTTGAACCCGAAACCATGCACAAGTGGCATTAAGCTTATTACCACTTGGCCCGACAAGCATCGGTAGCAACAAGCATCGGACGAAATCAACTATTCTTACTTGTATACTTTCTCTAACTTAATAATTCAATCAACCATTCTACTTATATTCTATTAAACAAAGCCAATTACTTTGGTTGGCAGAGTGGAAAGAAAATTAGAATGATGAAAAATGGAAAAATTGAAGTTGAAAAATAAGAGAAAAATTTAACTTTTGGGGGAAAAATAATTTTGAAGAAACTTACATTTCTCTTATTTTCTCACCTCTTATCATTTCGATTTGAAATGACTTGTTTCTATGCATAAGGATGAAAAATGGTTACTCGAAATTCATTATGTTTCCACTTTTCCATTCCCTCTTTCCATAACCAAGCACACCCTAAGAGTGTTTAGGGTTGCTTTCGGATGTCAAAAACCACTTTATAATGAAGCAAAATTAAATAAAGGGCTTTTGCCGTCCATCAAATGCTTTTCGGATCGTATTTTTCAATAACATTTTCTAATTTAGTTCCATAGTTGAAGGTGACCAACTATCTTAATACCATGAAATCACTAATATTAACATAGCAATCAGAATTTAACAAACGAAAAACAATCATACACTAAAATAAAAACTCACCCTTTAGGATCAATATCAATGATGTTAACGTTCTGCAATTGTTGAAGAATGTGGCGAGCAACAGATCCACTGCTCTTACAGAAATGGCGAGGACGGCTTCCATTTCTCTTAGCCCCACCGTAAATCCTTCTAAAGGCACCGACACCAAGACCTCCCCTCAGGTATATTTTCCTCGCCATGGAAGCTGAAAGTAAAAAGAACTCATAAGAACGTAAATATGTATACAATCAAAACATTAAGCTCATAAGATGAACATACCGGCTCTGATATAGTACCAATCAGGATCATATGGAGGAAGTTCCTTGAGTTTGCCGGTCTTGACAATATCAGTCCATGAAGGAAGCTCAATCTAAGTAGACAAAAAAGGGGGAAAAAAGAACGAATTTTGAATTTCAAAAACCCCAATTGAATCTCTAGAATTTATCAAGCACTGAGAAAAAAAAAAAAAGGACCTTGCCGGAGCGCTTGAGATGGGCGGCGTAAGCCTTGACGAAATCGTGAGGGGAAACGTCCTTAACTGTTCTTGCTGCCTCCATTGTCGCTCTTTCTCTCTTTTACTATGCAGTAGCAGAGATTTGATTCTTTGGGCGGCTCGATAGATCCACAAAAATATATGATTTAGATGGAATTAGGGTTTTTACGCAGATGGTGCGTGTAAATATCTTAATTACCTAAAATACCCTTTCTTAAAAATCATAATCTCTTACCTAGACCCATGGGCCTGGCCTCGGCCCATTTTTAGAATCTCATTTGCCTATGACCCTTTCGGCCTGGTTGAACCGGCCGTTCCGAATTTACTATTGATTTAAGGTTAAATTCTGTTATTAGTCCCTGTACTTTACGAATGTTGTTGATTTAGTCTTTTTATTTTAATTTGATTAATTTTAGTTGTTATACTTTTTGAATCGGTCAATTTTAGTTCTTTTTCTTTTTGAATACTAAATTTTAGTTTTGATCCTAATAGTAGCAACTAATTTTATTCAGTTAAATTTAATTATTAGTATTATACTATACGTACAGTTGTAGATTTAATCTATATTCTCTAATTGTATCATTCGAAGTCGTTGTACTCTTAAAATTTCAAATCTTTGGACTTGACACAAAATGATATTTGTTAATCCATTACTGGATTTTTAGTAAGTTATATGTTGAAATAACAAGCTCACATGATATCACACGTACGATAATATGTTTTCTGCATAGGGTTTTGGAAATAGTAGAGCTTAATTTGATGAATTAAGAGGTATTGTTTGGTGAGGATTGAAAATTTTAAATTTGAAAAGCACAATAACTAAATTTATCTCAAAAAATAATAAGGGCCAAATTGACAAAAAATATAAACATTGAGAGCTAAATTTATGTTTATACCTTATGCAATTGAATATAAGTTGTACTAACTAAAAAATATAGGCGTAATAACTTATTTCGCTTTCAACTTTACAAAAAAAATATCTTAGCCATCTATTTAATTTTGTCTCTTTTAGCATGGAATTTGTATTGTTTGTTAATTAATTTTTTAAAAATAAAAAATTTTAAGTATATATATTTTTATATTTTTAATACTTTTTAAATTTTTTAAAATAATTCTGTATTTTTTGAATTTTTATATTTTTTAAATATGACATTCACATTTATGTTGTGTTAACAAAGTTAGCAAATGTTAAATTTTTTTGTTAACAAAGTTAGTAAATGTTAAATTTTTCATCCATTTTAAGATTATTTGATGAAAATACAAATTTAAAAGTTAAAAAAAAAATTAAATAAAAACCTAAAATGACTTTTTTATAATGTTGGAGTTACCGAATAAGTAATTATACCCAAAATATATTAGATATCAATATGTGAACAGCAGGCAATTTTGAATGTCAAAATGTGTCTTGTGGTTTTTTTTTTTTTTTTTTTAAGCAAGAGGGGTAAGGCAACATTTAGTCCCTCGACTTGGTCCTTATATTTCTTTTTCCATGTTAGTTCTGTAACTTAATAATTTTTTCAATTTTGATCCATGTAATGTCAAGATATTTTAAAATTGTCACTTTATCACCTAAATTTCTTATAAAAATTATAATTTTTTAGGCTATCACATGATATAATATCAGAGTTACACATTATCACATAAAACAAAACCGATAAAAGCTATTAAGTTACAAGACTAATGTGAAACAAAAAAAAAAAATCAAAGACTAAATTGAGAAAAATATAAAGTTTAGGGACTAAATATTACTTTCATCCCAAAAACAAAATCACTAGTGGCCTTATAGTTTGTTTCAACTCCTAGTCTCTTACACATTTTTATATTTAAAAAAAAAAAAAATCCTCTCTCGTTTCTTCTGAAACGGAAGAGAGGAAAAGGAAAATTAAGAGGAAAAAAAAAATCATTGCAATTTCCTCCTCCTTCTCTCTGTCCCTGCAACAGTCGTTCAAAGATCTATAAACTTTCTCTCCTCAGGATTTTAGGGTTTTTTTTCATTTTCTATTGTAAACTCCAAAATGGTTAGTTCCTTTTCCTTCTTTTTCTTTTGTTTTAAATCTCTTTCGTTTTGCCCCTTTATTTAAAGTTTTCAGTTTTTTTGTTGGATTGTGTTGGATTGCTGCTTCTTATATAGAAGTTGTTGTTGGGTTATATGTAACTTTTAATTTCGTACTCTATTTTTTTGATAGATTTCTCTGTACTCTGATAATGCTTTACTGTGGGGAAAAAAAATCCCAAGGAATTAAGTTCTAGGAAAAAAACGATAATAGAGGAATCTAACAGTAAAGAAGCAATTAGTGTTCATTTTATTACATTATGTTGAGTTTGGTTTCTCAGGGTGTAATCGAGTAGAGCTCGAGTTGAAATTCAGAGTTTGATACTCGGTTTGATCTCGATCGAACATCTATTTTTATGCTCAAGTTTGAACTTGGCTCAAGATATAATCAAGCTACACGAGCTCGAGCTTGGCTCCATTACGCTTAGGGTTAATAATATATGTTAAGGGCAATAGTGTAATTTAGTAATATAAAAGTATGAAAAATATATATATTATAATTGGTAAGCTCAATAAGGTTCATTAACCGTTCAAGCTGAGTGTTACTATGCTTGAATTCGGCTTGACCAATAGCTTGAGCTCAAGCTTGGCTTAATTATTACTGAATTGAGTTTGAGTTTTTACCGAGTCAAACTCAAGTAGCTTGCGAGCACCAATGTCTCCTTTACATACCTAATTTCACTTCAAACTCAGTATTATTTATCATAATGTTTAGCTTTGACTTGGCACCTACCATTTTCTAACAGTTAGCTCTTATTAAAATGTCAGTTGATTGATATGAGATGTTATTCTTATAGATAAAATTTATTACAAAAAAATAAAAATTTGCTTTTTAAGTGTTTAACCACAGGCAACTTGTGGGCAGTGCATGACAAATTTTCTAGCTTATATCATGTAATATGATTTTGTTGTTTTGTAACAGCATAAACTGGGCAGAGGTCATCGGGACAAAGTCCAGCAGTTCATGACTATAACTGGAGCGAGGTGACCTGATGTTACTTTGCCGTTTCAGTACTCTTAATATTTGGGTTTTTCTGGGTTTACTTTCGAAAATCGTTGTTAACGTAGAGGTAGTCTGAAAATAGCCTGGAAAAGGGTTTTATGAGCAAAGTCAAAAATGAAGGAACAAATGATTGAATCTGGTTCGTTGAGGAAAAAAACAGTTTGTAAGACTAATCATGTATCTTCCCATGTATAACGATGTCATTTTTTCCTAGTTACCATTAAAATTATGGTTTTGAAATTTGTAGATTGAATGTATTAGTGGGTGGCCTTCTTTTCAGTTCTTTTGTTCATGTATTTATTCATTTGGTTATTTAATTGCAGTGAAAAACTTGCTCTTCAAGCTTTGAAGGCAAGTGATTGGCATCTAGAAGGAGCTTTTGATTTTTTCTATGGCCAGCAGTCTCATATTAAAAGTTATACCGATACTACACATTTGGAAGAACTTTATAAAAGATATAAAGGCAAGCTTTTCTTTCGTTTTTTCCTCTCTCTTCATATTTTGTAGTTTGCCTTAATAATTTGTGGTTTGCTTTGGTGATAGAACATATAACGGAGAATACCACTGAACTTATTTTTTCTATTCTTTGAGATATTGATAGTCTTATTTTCATTTTGATGAAATTCTGAAATTCATTTCTGCTGCTTACTTTTCATTGTTCGACACCTTTCAAGAAAAAAAAAAAAAAGAAAAAACTTACCCCGTATTTTATGCAGATCCTTACACAGATATGATACTGGCTGATGGTATTACTATTCTATGCAACGACCTGCTGGTAGCTTTCTATATCCGTCGAGATTTGTTGTCTGATATCTTGTGATCCATTTGCTTTACTTCTCTATTATTTCATAGATACATAAAATCATTTGCATTTGAAAATATGAATAACACGTGGGAACCTTCTTCTGACAGGTGGATCCCCAAGATATCGTTATGGTATGTCAGACATCCCTGAAGTACAATTTATTTTATAAAAGGCTTCTATTTTTTTTTTTCCTGCTTGTATGTTATCCTCTTTAGCTTACAGTTTGCTCAAGGCTCCAAAGTATCAACAAAAAGTTTCAGAATCCTACTGACAGTGTTGACTGCTTTTATAACCCTTTTCTTGCATTGCACCTGTGTTGACCGTGCCTTTCCTTTTCACTCCATGAATGCTATTAGTTTCAAGTTTTACATCTTGAAATAAAAATAGTCTTTGCAAATGGTGATGCAGTTTTTTTTCTAATTTATGTTTTAACTGGTTGGATGTAAAACAGTCTGCTATTTAGAGGGTTGGATGTAAAGCTAATGAGTTGGCTAGTGTGGTTCTGAAATTTTCATTCATCAATGCTGGCTAGCATAGTTGTTCAAAGCTCTAATTCATGTGATGATGACTGAAGAAAATGATAATGCTGTGTTAAACTATTAACGGAACTTTGGTCATTATCATAGACAGTTAGAATCTTCCATGGAGGTTTCTCATGATTATGTCAATGGATTTTTAGAAGTTGTTCCTATGTGGTTCAATATTTTTGGACGCTTGTGCTAATATTGGCAGTAAATTGCAGTTAGTTGTTTCATGGCACATGAAGGCCTCCACCATGTGTGAATATTCCAAGGAGGAATTTTTCACTGGGTTGCAGGCACTAGGGTAGGCATTTATACCCTTTTTCTTATTATAATTTTCTAACTTGAAATGAAATTAGTTTCTATATTGACATACTGTAATGTGATTCTAACAGAAATTTTTATATTTTCATGGCAGGATAGATTCTTTGGAGAAGTTTCGTGAGAGGATACCATTTATGCGTTCTGAGCTGAAAGATGAACGTATGTTCAGTTCTCTATAGAGTCTAATCTTCAGTATCCTACTAGAAATTATTTTACCATGTCATGCATGTTGCATTTGGCAGAAGAAGTATCTTTTATGTAGATATATCCAGACAAGTAGCTTTATTCAAATTGTTTAGGTTTATTAACGTGTTGCAGTTCATAATCCAAACATTTTTGTGTGATGATTCAAAATTGTTTTCGTCTTTGCTTATTGTGACTGCAGAAAAGTTCCGTGAGATATATAACTTTGCATTTGGCTGGGCAAAAGAAAAGGTAGACTACCCTTTCATGTCAACCATACCATCTATATAAGTTTCAATAAAGTTCATTTGGATACAGACTATGTTTTCCTGCCGTGGTGTTTCTTTTCCCTAGTGAGCAGTTGACTGCCTCAAACTAGGTAAAAGTATCATGGAGGCCCCTATACTAAGAGTCGAATTGCATTTTGCACCCTTTACTCAAAAAATGAGCAAATTAGTCCTTGTATGTTAGATCAAGGAGCAAATTGGCCCTTTGGTTAAAAATTCCATCCATTTCTACTATTAAAAAATGGTCCCTATACATCAGCATGAGGTATACATGGCATGCCACGTGACACTGTCTGGTTATTTCGTCAGCCACACCTTTTTTAACAGCATAAATGGATGAAATTTTTAATAGAAAGGACCAATTTGCTCATTGATTTGATGTACAGGGACTAATTTATTTATTTTTTGAATAGAGGCAAAATGTAATTTGACTTCTAGTACAATGGCCTCCATGGTACTTTTACCCCAGACATGGTTATTCCTTGTTAGATTCATTTGTGGATGTTTATTAACAAAAATAAAGTTTCAGACTTAGATTACTTATCTTGCTGTATATTTTAGTAATAAGTTTACTTTTAAACACAATTTAACGCTTTCGGAATGTCAATGCGGTGCAAAGCTACTTTCCCCTAGGTAATAGCTTATGCAGGTACTAATGATTTATTCTGTCTCAGGGTCAGAAATCTTTGGCATTGGATACTGCAATTGGTATGTGGCAGTTGCTGTTCGCTGAGAAGCAGTGGCCATTGGTTGACCATTGGTGCCAGTTTTTACAGGTATCTTACGGAAACATATTGTGCTACTTTCCTTCCTAATCTTGTTAGAAATTCTGTGATATGCCGTGAGAAGTATATAGTCACTAATTCAGGAGTGTAATCATTTTTAATTGACATGCAATATTACTTGTGGTAATAATACTGTGGTATAATTGGTTAAAATATGCTGTATGTCCCTGTACTCTTCATAAATTTGGAATTTAATTCCTGTACTTGTATTTCTAGGAATTTAATCCCTCTACTTTTCATATTTTAAAATTCAGGTCCAATTGCAGATATTTTAAAAATTTTTTGTTATATTTGTTGGTGTGACATTTTGAAATTAAAATGAAAAATTGACTTGGTAGCCATGTAACTAAAAAAATGGCGATGTAATGAACTTAAATTTAACACAAGAAATTTAACGATGTTAACAACTGGACTTGCATTTTTTAATCTGAAAAGTAGAGGGATTAAATTTCTTGAAATAAAAATAGCACAGAATTTCAAATGTACAAATAGTATAGAGACTTAGAGTATAGCTTAACTGCTATAATTTTCATTGTATAAATTTAAATTAGATTATCGACACTGATACAAAACTTGTTTGGCATGAAATTATGGCTGAATATTTTACAAGAATCTGAAATTCGAGGTGCCATTTATTTAGTTCTTTCTTTCATGAAAGGTACAATTTTTGCATTGATGAGAATCTCCAGAAAATTGCATGTTCATCCTTGTTTGTAAAGTTTTGTCAGATATTATTAGATTTTAAGAGGTGGTTTCTATTTCTTCGATACTGATTAGTTATTCTTTAACTGCATTTTGTGCTCTGATGCCACTTGAACCAGGCTCGACATAACAAAGCTATCTCTCGGGACACATGGTCTCAACTTTTGGAGTTTGCTAGAGTAAGTTAAAAGGCTTCAATATCAATCAACCGTATTCTATCATCGACTGCACATTAGATTAATAAGTTTAAGCTAGAATACATTCTGCAATTCAAGTGTTGTGTTATACATGGCTATGTCACTCAGACTCAGGTATAAGGTATCATATCTGTAATATATATGAGTCTGGCTCATTGTAATCAAAATAACAATTTGGGGATACTAAATGATAACTGTGCAGGCAACCAGGATCCATTTGTCCTCGAAAAATCATGGTCGAGATTAAGTATACGGTTTTCATTTTAATGCCAAGGCAGCGATGATGTATCATGTCTCGAGTTTCTTTAATGCTATGTTAATGAAAACAGTGCTAACTTCTTTTGATGTGTTTCTATCACACAGACGGTAGACCCTGCTCTATCGAACTACGATGCCGAAGGTGCATGGCCCTATCTTATAGATGAATTCGTGGAATACTTGGATGAGAATGGCATCATTCAAAATGGACAGTTCAAGTGACTGGGGAGCCATAAATGATAAAAAAAGGACCGCTCAGTGCCGGCCACGGTTGATAATGTCGTGGAATTTTTGCAATCTATCGTTAGTGCGGTCCGTATTGTGATGCCAATGACGGAGGTAAGTGTTTGATCTTTCTGAAAAATAAGATGCAAAATACCTGGTGTGATTTTATTATATATGGACTTTTAGTGACAATTGGTACACAAGGCACATTATTTTTAGTTTCTTGGGATTGTTAATATGGTTTGTGAATTTTCTTTTTAAATTAATCGATTGAGTTTGTTTATATTGTGCTTCTATTTTTATTTTCTTGGTTATTTTGACAAGGATGAAATATACAAAGTAATACTTGAAAATAAATTATAACTTGAATTTTCAATTTTAAAATTATGTACCATCTCACTCTTAACTATGAATTTTAATTTAATGTTTGGTATTTGACTGCTGGTAAAAATACCATGGAGATTCTTATACTAAAAGCGGATAACATTTTGGTTTCTTGATTAAAAAAATGGGTTAGATAGTCTTTATACGTTAAATTCAATAGCAAATTAGTCTTTTTTTGTTAACAATTACATTCATTTTTATTGTTAAAAATTAGTCTTTGTATATCGGTAAATTAGTCTCTGCCTCGTTATTTTGTTAGTTGCACTAGCTTTTAACAATAAAAATGAATGAAATTTATAACGGAAAGGATGTTTTTGCTCTTTGATCTATCATATAAAGATTAATTTGTCTTTGTTTTAGAAAAAGGGATAATTTTTAGAACTTGGATAAAGAAATTGCAATTTGATTTTAAAATTATGTAGGAAAAAGATGCTTGGTAAAATGGAAGATAGAATCAACGATTTACATGAAAAATAATAAAAAGCTTTTTTGGTAATCAAATTCCCCATTTCTTAGTAAGCCAAATCTGAGACATATATAAGCGCAAGCCCGTTTTATTATTTTATTTTTTAGTACCTGGAGATTTGATTAAATTAGTTTTTTTTAATGGATTATTTTATTTTTTATATTATTAAAATGAAGTAAATAAGGTTAAATTAAAATAATATAAACATTTACTATTTAAAAGAATATATTTGACTGGTTAACTGAGTTAATATTTTTATAGTTTCCGTAAATGAATCTTTTGATTAGAATTAAATTGTTATTGAAAAAAAATCATTTTTAGATGTTTTTTATACAGCAAATGTTGATTCTGTTACAATTTGAATTTATTTGATTTTTTTTAATATTATAAGGATTAAATTGATTCATTTAATAATAAAGGAATTAATTACTATAATACAGGGATCTCTCAAGTATTTTAACCTTCTTCTTTTTTTCAAGTTTTTTATTTTTATAGAATATTTTCATATGAAACTCTATTGGCTTAAACAAATAATAAATCTAATTAGAAGAAATTAAAGCAACAGTAAATCAATTTTGTTTATGTTAATATTGATGAAGTCAATGAAATTTTAATTGTGTTAATAAGTCTAAAATTTTTGGGATTTTAATAATTTAAGTTTGAATCTCAATATATTTAATGTTTGTAACTGTTGATTTTTTATTGGAACTATTCACATTATAATTAAAGCAAAACATAGATAAAGTAAAAGAATAAATAAATTATTATATAAATAAATAAACAGGAAAAAACTAAAAAAGTTCCCATTAGCTAATCTTTTAAACCAAACATTAAATATTCTAAAAATATTGACAAATCATTAATCACTTTGATTTCACCAAAGTTAAAATGCAAAAACTTAAAATGCTTTAATTCTATATTTTCATTAAATTTAAGTATTTCAATAGCGAAGTCTAGGAGGGTTGGTCGGGATCTGGCCCTTTAAAATAGAATTTTTTTTTTATTTAAATTTTTTTATAATTTATAAAATTTTAAACTAGTAATAGGAAAATTATATTTTAACTTTTAAAAATGATAAAAATTTGTTTTAATCTTCCAAAAGTTATAAAGATATAGGTTATTAAAATGGTGAAATTTCATTTTTACTATCATAAAAATATACAATTTAATTCTACCCCAAAAAAAATTTTGGCTTTGCCCTTGGAGTATTCTTATTTTTTTTTCAATTTAAAATTTTCAATTTAATCATAACCATCACCAGTATTTTTTCATCAAAATTTGCTAACTTAACATGTTGGCTACGCTACCATCATATGAACGACAAAATAAACATACCAAATTAACAAGTTTTGATGAAAAAATACTAACAATGTTAATAATTAGGCTAAGAAGTTAATTTTTAACTTTTAATATATATGGGCTAAATCTCAAATTCTATAAAAATATAGATACTAACAACATATTTTGACCCAAAAAAAGTTCAGAGTATTTTAGCCAGATTTTGCAGCATCCCCATTAACACCTACCGAGGGACGATGTAAGAAAAGAGACAAGCTGTGTAAAGTATACCCCTATTGTTGTAAAAATAAAGATGGGCCACGCAACGTTTGCCTTTGGCCAAAAGGAATATATTCATTCTAAAGAATAAATTCCCCAAAAGCACATAAAAAAAAAAAAAGATGCTTGAAATTCAAGCAAACATGGCCTTAATACTAAGCCACCCAACTTTTTTGGTTATGGTTTGGAAACACAATGAGCTTGATTGTTAAACTTTCAGCTTTGCTTGATTGTATTATAAAGGGACATCAATTATACCATGCCAATCTATAGAAGAATCTAAGTTATAAATTTTCGGGGTGTCAAAGCTAGAAATCTTCTATCAGAAAGGATTGAATTGAATTATTAACTTTTAAGAGGATTAAAATGTAATTTTATTATACAAATTAAAAGGATCAAAACCCTTACCCACCCTCTTGGATCCACCTTGATTATGCTAATATAATATTAGTTTCAAGATAGATGTACACATATAAGTTGTTTGAATCCTTATAGTAGAAGAATTCTGTGAATATAGGACCAATTGATGTTTGAGGGTGCCAATGGCCTAAATTTGTAGAAATGGGGACTAAATTTGAAAACCCAAATTTTGTTTTTGGCTTAAGAATCTTTCTTTTGATTGTCAAAGAAGAAAGAATTTCATTTCCATTAGGATTTGGGGTATTTAGATTTTTTTTTTTTTACCACCACCCACCATATTTTGACATCTTTGCATGGGGCTTCCTTACATTTGAGATTAGCTTGTTCATATATTGTGTTATATCTTGATTTTTTAGCATTTCTTTTACCATCAGGTGGGGTCATGTGTGACTTTTTTTTGTTAGATGTGAGCCATTGGCATTCAAGTGTATTTTGTATGCATGGGAGGACAATCTTCTATTCCACAAAAGTGATCAATGAGGTCCATCAAGCTTTAGAAGAAAGGTCCCCAACTCTTACTACTACTTGCTTGCCATCCAAAGCTCCTCCCTCTTCACCTTTTAATTTTTTCAATAAATTTGCATTCAAATAATTTCTTTTGATACATTTTAAAATTATTCCTTAAATCCCTAAAACTCTTAATTATTTACTAAATTTTATCTCACATACAATGATGTGGATGAAAATATAATATCATACAAATGGGTTTGACTGAAATGATATAGTTAAAAGATCAAATATCACAATATTTTGGTTCAAACCTAATTATGTGCAAGTAATTTTTTAGACTTCATACGAAAAGACAAAATTACCTTCAAAATAATATCTATTGCTTATTAAAAATAAGAGACTTTTGATAAATTCATTACCAAATTAGTGATCCGGTTAAAAGTAACATCAATTTAATAAAACATTTAAATATAATAATGAATACTTGCTTGATATGAGTCTATAATAATATTAGTATCGATTAAATTAATACGAATTTATAATTAATGCATCATTAAGTAATTAATTATAAATTTCAATTCCTACTATCTCCAAATAAAAAGAAGTCTTCATTATTTTTTATCATTTTATTTATATGGGGTTTATTAAATATATATTTATATATAAGAGACAATGCAATTGGGAATCACATATCAATGTCAAGTGATATACCCATTGACTTCAAATTTGAATCTTATTAATTATGGAAAAGTACAAAATAAATTTGCATATATATATATATGCAACTCCAACACTGCTCAAATATTTTCTTTTAATTATAATTACATTAAACCTTAACTAAATTTGGAACCAAATTTAATCTCGAGTGAAATTTTAGCAACATTATTTTTTAAAAATAAAAAATGATTAATATTCTTAAATTTGAAAATGGAACAAAAGCATAGAAGAGCTAGAGGGGATAATATATATATATATATACACACACACACAAACATTTATGTAAAGAAATGGCAAAACAAGTTTGATTAAAGACCCATGAAACTAATGATTTAAAGCTTGATTACTTGGTAATTGGTACATAACTTTGGCTAAGAATATATTAAGACATAAGATTTTGTTGTCAAGAATGATGACAACCTTTTTCTTGGTAATGACATAAAGGATTTTATGTCATTCAAACCGTATCATTCATAGGCCATGCATATTTTAAAACTTCATTATAATCTATAAAGGGAATTGTGCCATAAAACCAACAAAATGGCTCATGTATGTATGCATGTAAGAAGATCTTAAATAATTTATAATTTAATGAGAAAAAGGGTAAAAGAGGATGGCAATGAAGATGTTGAATGTGCTTCATGATGATTGCATGAGGTGTCTTAGTCATATCCTAAAACTCAAAAAGCCTTCACATGGTATAGAAGAATAACTCCATAAAGTTATGCTCTTCTTTTGATGATGATAGATAGGTTGCATTACTAAGTGGTCTAATTATGGACTCAAGTCTCCGTATTTTTTAAAATTTTGATATTTAGTCCTTTACTTTTAATTTTAAATGTTTAATATTTTGTTTGATTTAAAAATCATAATTCGATTGATTACACTATTAATTGATTTCTATTAAATTTGAATATATGTTATCAATTGAATTTTTAATTTTTAAATATTAAAATACAACTTATTCAAATATAATGAAAATCTATTAACATATTTATCGATTGAAATTTAATTTTTAAATAGGAGATGCTAAGTTATTAAAAATAAAAGTAGATAAATTAGAATTTTAAATTTTAAAGAGTATCGAGACTGATGACATAATTAAACCTTACTAAGTCTGAGACACTAATGATTTGTACGCAATATATATCACTCTAAATTATGTGAAATTAAACTGATAAAATATGATTATGAGATTGTTAATTTTTTTTTGTGAAATTAAATATAACACTATATATTTCTGTCAAATAAAAAGTATGAATTAAAGTTAATATTTGATGCACTAATATAGTATAAAATTTTATATATGATCAATTAAATGGGGATGCAGTATTTTTATAAAAAAAATAAACAAGACCTATTTTAAATACCATTATTTTTTCCCTAATAGTGTAAAGAATTATATTTATTTTAGGGAGGTTGATTGTTATATTAGAATAGGAGTCATTCTATATGGTATTTTTCATGTTTGTTTTATTATTTATGTTCTCAGAATTTATAGTTGTTTCTCTTAATAGTATTATCTTTAAGATTTGAACTTGATTCTCTTTTGAGAATATATATATATATTGGTATTTTCGATAGTCTTTTTATAGTCTATATTTAAAATTTATGATTGTCCCTCTTAATAATATCGTCTCTGAACTCAAATTATTTTATATATTTTTTACGATAATGCATAATATTATAAATTTGGCTTTTTCTTTAATGCGTGGAGAAACTTTGTGGTGGCTTAAATATTCTTTCATACACCGTATTTGAAAAAAAAAAAAAAAACCTCTCCTTTTCATCATCTTCTTCAAACTAAAACGCACCTAATTAGCATCGCATTTGTTCTTTGAATCTCTCTCACAGCACAGCCGCTTTAGGCATAGCTAGATAGAAAGAAAGAATGTTCCAACCAAAGAAACCCTCAACCATGAATTCCCACCACGATAATCGACCCATGTGCGTTCAACCCGACTCTGGTCTCGTCCTCACCACTGACCCCAAGCCTCGTCTCCGTTGGACCGTCGAGCTCCACGACCGTTTCGTCGATGCTGTTAATCAGCTCGGAGGACCCGACAGTACTCTCTCTTCCCTTATCTTCTTCAAACAACAATACCCTTCTTCATTTCTTTATATGTTATGATCAATTTGCATATATATAACTTTGAACATGACAGAGGCAACTCCAAAAACAATCATGAGAGTTATGGGGGTCAAGGGTCTTACACTTTATCACCTCAAGAGCCATCTCCAGGTTTGCTTACACTTTATATGTAGGGTTGCCTTTGATATCATTTTCCTTTAATATATATATGTTTGTATGTATATATAAGAATGATTTTAATTGTTGTTTGCTGTATATATATTAGAAATTCAGGCTTGGAAAGCAACCTCACAAGGAATTCAATGATCATTCTGTAAAAGACGGTAAGAGATCAGGTGGACTCTACTTTCTAGGGTTTTTCTTTTCTTTTATCAACATTCTTTTTTGGGGGTTTTTTTATAAGTTATTGTATACATATACATATATATGATTTCTTTTCTGTTTTACATGGCTAGATCTTCAAAGAACTTCTGCTTCTTCATCTGGCATGATGGCTCGTAGCATGAATGAGTACGTACTGATTCAGTTCTTTTATATATATATATATATATATATATATATTTCCTTTATTTAAGGTTTTCAAGACAAATTTTAGTATATATATATATACATATATATAGTGGTGTTTTAAAAAAGAAGTAGGGGGTGTAGGGTTCATATTTTCTTATGAAATGTATGTGTTTTAACTGTATATATAAAAGCAGTAGCTCACACATGGTATGCCATTAGGATGCAAATGGAAGTGCAAAGAAGACTTCATGAACAGTTGGAGGTATGCAGAGAATTGCCTCATCTCAATGTAATTTTATATATTATCTTGTAATTCTATATATTACCAGTGGATCAGATAATAACAAGTCATTAAAAATGAAATCACTTGGGTTTACTTTTCAAAAACTTTTAGTGATTTGTTATTATCTAACTTACAACGCATAGAATTATATACTATCAGTGCATGGTAGGTTCAAAGACACCTTCAACTGAGGATTGAGGCTCAAGGCAAGTATATGCAGTCTATATTAGAAAAGGCTTGTCAAACCCTTGCCGGTGAAAACATGGCGGCGGCCGGAGGTGCAGCTGGAGGCTATAAGGGTGCGGGAAATCATCGAGGTGTTCTTCCGCACATGGATGGTGCCATGAAAGATAATTTTGGTCCTACTTTCCCACCATTTCAAGACCTTAATATATATGCAGGTGACCAACACCTTGATATTCAACACAACGTGGAGAGATCATCACCATCACTTGATGGCCATTTCATGTCAAATAAGAGGCATGGCCCTTACGGTGGTGGCGGGGGTACCGGGAAGAGTCCTTTAATTTGGTCAGACGAGCTTCGATTACAAGACTTGGAAATGGCTCCATCGTGTTTAGGACCTCAAGATGATCCTTTCAAAACCGGTGTCATTCAAATCGGACCGCCTTCTATCGATACAAGTGGTATCGGTAAGCTAGAATCGTTATCAGACATTTACGACACGAAGCCGGGAATTTCCAATGACAGCATTGATGAAAGGAAATTTGAATTGTCGCCTAAGCCGGAAAGGCCGTCGCCAAGAAGAACACCGTTTCAGACAGAGAGGATGAACCCCTAGTGTGGCACAAGGAAGAAATTCACCATTTGGATAATTCATTTGCATTAATTAGAACTTAAATGACAATTAATTATGGTCCGCTGAGTATGATATTTTCCTTAGGGTTATAGTAAATTATGATCTCAATAGGATTTTGTCTCAGTTATACGATAATGCATGCATGCATGACCCTTTTTTTTCTTCTAAATTTTCGAGAAACTCGAATAAAGGTAATGAAACTACGATGCATGTCCAATTTTAGCTCAATTAATCAACTTTTTTTTAATCTTCAATGCTATCATACATAGGCATAGCCATAAGTATATGAATTTTGCTACTTGTCGATTTGATGGTAATAATATACAAGGGAAGATCCTACGCTTACATCAAATTTGCACCTATAATCCTTTTTTTCTTTTATGTACAAATTTGAATTAAAGATTCCTTTCTTCTTTCGTTGGTTGGTTTGAATTAAAGATCTCACGTCAATTCGATTAATCACTTAATATATAATTAGATTATAGCACACTTATGTTATAGATAATAAATAGAAATATATAAAACATACTCTAAATGAAAAGATGATATAAAAATGTTTAAAACAAGAATATTTTAGTTCAAATCTCATTATCTATAATCCTTTTATTTTTATATATAAAAAATAAAATAAAAATATATTCAAAATAATATAATTTGTTTTACAAAATAATAATATTTTAATCATTATCCAATGTATATATTTTTAACGATAAAAGTTAGATATTTATAATTATTTAATGTTAGTTGTTGAGATTGGGTCATGTTTTGGTCAATGTATTGTGTTGTACGAGGCAACTCATGTTCCAATGAAGTAATGAACTTTTGAAACCCTTTACTTTTTAGGGTTAGTTTTTTACTATCATTTCAGACAAAGATCATTGGGAACAACAATGTTCTACTAATTTTAAAAATAAAAGGAAAAAAAAAACCGAAGCCATGATCCCCCTTAAAGCAAAAGATGAGGGACGGGTGCAGCAAAAGCAGATAAATCAGTTAACCCACATTTTGTTTTTGTACATAGGAAGCTCTTTTCCTTAATTTGTTAGACCAAGGGTTCCCTAGGATAGATGTAGACAAAAGACTATCCATCTTTTAAGCTTTTCTTTTTTCTTTTACAATCTTTGATCTTTAGGTGTCTGAATTTTGAAGAGAAAGTTTAATGGTACAAAAACATCACAATGGTATCTCTAAGTATTTAGTGTAATGGTAAAAAGAGAGAATTTATGTTTAAATTTTAGAGACTATATCCTGTGGCAGAATGTGGCATTAAGTTTTGGAGGGGTGTAATTTAAAATTTTTAAAAATTTTGGGGTTTAATGAGAATTTTTTTAAAAAAATGGGGGTCCAATTATTTTTTAAAAAAATTGAGAAAATTAATGGGAATTTTTGAAAAATTTAAAGGATTTAATTAAAATTTTCATAACTTTTAAGGATTTAATTAGAATTTTCAAAAAGTTAGAGAGTGAGTAAAATTTTTATAATATTTTAGGTTATCGGTGTGTATTGATGGATTTCACCTATACTTGATGGTACTAAAACAAATTAAAATTATATTTTGCAACACCCCTCAACCGACCCAATAGTTAGATTCGAATGCGTGATCATCATGCATTCATAGTATGCATTCATAGTATTTAAGATTCAAATCATCATGCTTTGGGGTTTAGCAAAATTAAATTAGAGTTAAGAATCAAATCCAAACTCAACTATTCAATTTTAGTGTTGTGTCTTAAGACAGAGGATTTATTGTCTCGGGACAGACCTTATTTTATTTTAGGTATTTTTGCTTCGATGTCAATATGTTTTGAGACATTAAATGTCGTGTCTCGAGGCAAGATCCCTCATATCTCAGGACTGGGTCTCGAGACCAACCTCCCATATATATATATATATATATATATATATATATATATTTAGCTTCCATGTTTGGATGTCTCAAGACAAGGGATTCTTTTTCTTTTTTTTTTTTTGCTCAATCAAGATATTACAAAATTTAGATACACAAGACAAGGGGTTCTTATCTCGAGACTCAGAGCAAGACAAAACTAATTTAGGTTCAAATTTTATTTGTCTTGAGATGGAAGCCACTTGTCTCTAGATTTAAATAGGATTGTCTTGAGACACTAAGCATGTATGTAACAACCCAATTTTTGATAAAAATCGAAATAGTCGTTTCGAGACCACAGATCCGAGTCCGAAAATAAAAATTATTTTAATACTCTTTTACGGTCTACAGTATGATAATAATATTGTGTGAAAATTTCGTAAAAAAATTTTATCGATTACATGTTTAATTTCATAAAGGACCAATTTGCACAAAGTGCAAAAGTTGAGTTCTAATAGCTAAAGGGTTTAAATAGCTATAGAACTTTAAATTGGAGGTCCTTATATGGTAATTAGACCATTAATGAAAAGTTAGTAGATATTTTTAGATGATTCATCCATGGAGAATTAGAAAACGGCTAAGGACTAAACTAGAAAAGTGAAAAAATTAAAAGATGATAAATAATTAAATAGAAATAAAAATAATTTCATATCATCTTCTTTCCCAAATATTCCATGGAAACCCTAGGAAAGAGAAATCAAACTTTCTTGGCCAAATTAGATCTAGATAAACCGAATATGGAGTTAGAATGAGGAAAGGAGAAAATGTCGGATTAATAGACTTTATGTATACGAACACTTATTAAGGTAAGTTCGTATAACTAAATTGTATATGTTTATATGCTTGAATTGAATGTTGTGTATGTAAATTGTATAAATGTCATAAATATATGAAATGATTACATATTCGTTAAAGCCTGATAAATGAAAGTGCTTAAAATAAATGATAATACCTGATAAGTGATAAATGATCAAAATATTATTTTTATGCTTGAGTTGAATGTGAACATTTGAATTGCATAAATGCATAAATATATGAGATTGATCACATACCTAATAATTGCCTGATAAATGTCAAATTCCGTTTGAATAAATAAAAAATCGGTGGATATGTAATTTCCCAAAATGAATGAGGTCCTACATTTGTTGCTAACGGGATTTAGCTCGGACGAGTTATCCTATTAACCTCATTACAGATAGGATTTAGCTCGGACGGGTAATCCTGATATAATCCCTCTCGAGCATATGTTACAATTAGTATTTAGCTTGGACTGGTAATTCTAATTAAACTCTTCTGAGCATATGTTACAGAAAGGATTTAGCCTGGATTGGTAATCCTAATTAAGCTATTGTGAACATATGATGCAGACAGGATTTAACCTGGACTGGTAATCATTTTATATGATATGTGGCTCGAGAGTGTGTTTCTTGATTAAGTGCCCAAATGGGTACTTCTAAATATGAATTGACAGGTTTATTGATTTGTACACTTTGTGTGTACTACTTGTGTATTCATCGATATTTTCAATTATTCAACGGGTGAAATCCAAACATGAAAAGAAATGGGTTTTTACATGCACCTGCTTGAAGTACATGAAAATGATGTTTTATGAGATATGGAAGTATGAAATTATGATATATGAACATAAGAATTTGTTTGATGAATATATTCATCTATGAGAATAGAATTGTACAACTCTAGTATACTACTTGTATATTCATCAATATTTCAAATAAACTCAACGAGTAAAAATCTAGACATTAGAAGATATGAATAATAAAATGAGTTATTACACGTATCTGGCTAAAATACATGAATTTGATGATATATGATAATTGATACATGGAAAAATGAGATGATGATATTTGTATATGGAATTTATTTGATGATTATATTCATCCTTGATCATAGATTTGTACACCTTGAGTGTACTACTCGTGCGGCATTGATATTTTGAATTACATGAGTAAAGTTCTGATGTAAAATAATATGAACTCGAGATGAATTATTTTGAAAATGTACTTGTAATATAAAGATATGATTTATACATGTTAAATGAATACGTGATGTGGAAAGCATATGTGCCTAGAAACCTGATTATTGTTGAGCTCATATATGTTGCTTGGTGTTATTATGGAATATATTACTAACAAGGGCAGTGAGGATATGTGTAGGGCTTGAGATCAAATTGATTGAATATACCTTACATGTTTATCTTGAAATAGAATAAATGGTAAGTTAAGCACCATGTTATGCGAACTTACTAAGTATTATATGCTTATTTAGTTTTATTTCCCTATTTTATAGTAAATCGGAAGCTCGTTGGATTGAAAGCTTGATGGAGATCACTCACACTATCCATCAGCTCGTTTTAGTACAAACGGTAAATTAGTTATGGTTATAATGGCATGTATAGGTTAATTTGCCATATTGGCATGTAAATGGTTGATTGTAATCTAGCCATTTGAAATGGCTAGTAAAGATTTGTTTTGGTAAAATTATATGGTTATATCATGATGAATATTCATGTGTTAGTGTGGTTAATTAAATTATATTAACATGTATGTTCACAAAAGGGTAAGATTATAAACATGGATGCATGTAATGATGTACCATGCTAGGTGTTAAAAATTAACTCGATTATGATGCTTGAATTGGTTGTTATATGAATGAAAGTTTTGGTGTAGGTCATTGGCAAAGTTTGGGTGAGAAATAAAGATAGAAAATGGTTTTATTTTGTCCACACGGGTAGACACACGGGCGTGTCTTGACCGTGTATGACACACGGCCTGATACATGGGCGTGTAGCCTGGCCGTGTGCCACTGCATCCTAAGAATTTAGAAATAGAATGCTCTGAATTGAGCACACGGGGCAGAGACACTGACGTTTGTCTCAGCCGTGTGAGGTACATGGCCTAGCACACGGGTGTGTGACTTGGCTGTGTGACTTCAATTTCTTCATGAGTTACAAGTCAGAGAGTTACACAGCTTAGGGGCATGGGTGTGTGAATCTACACGGGCGTGTCCCTTACCACACGGGTGTGTGACTCCTCATTGTAAAGAAAATTTTGAAATTTTTCGAAAAATTTCCTGAGATCTAGATTTAGTCCCTACTAGGTTCTAATGCATGTTTTGGGCCTCGAGGGTCCGTATAAGGGACGTTATGAATAATCTCGAAAAATGAATAGTGAATTACTCGAATTATCTATAACATTTTTGTAAACTCTAGTAATACCTCATAACCCTGTTTCGGCGATGGAATACGAGTTAGGGGTGTTATAATGTAGGTCTAAATATAAAGTAAAATTTGTTCTTATGGTCTTAAGACATGATCATACTGTCTCAAGACACAAAGGTAAAATGTTCCTAAATGTACATTTTCAAAGGTCCAAACTAAACCAAGTGGCTCCTTAAGTGTATCTAAATTTTACATCAAAGTAACACCATTAAACACATCTAAACACAATCAAACATTGTCAAATCATAATCACCAATGCATCAACATTTAACTATCTATTTCTCATAATCAAACTTGTATAAACTAGCATGGTTATCTATTAATTAAATATTAAAGTTCATCTTATAAAACTTCATAGGCCAAATATCAATATACTAAAATGGCCATTTAACCAACATGACCAAAACAATCTAGGTATATGCAATTCCAACTTAAACACATATATGCATACAAAAAAGATAACCAAATGATTCTTGAGCTAAGTTGTTGAGAATGAATACTTTGACACTTCAAACTTGCGAAAAACCTCATCTGAGATTTGTGTATAAAAATAAACAAAAATTGTACCTTGAGTATTGAATACTCAGTGGTGCTATTATAATTCAAATTCATTTCATTAAAAATTAACCAAAGTAAATATATGCATGTATAACAAGTATCAATTACATTAATATTTAGTACTTTAACTAATCATATCATTCTTCCATTTTCCTTTTTAATTGTACACTTCAATATTAATTCCCCATATTTATTCATTTTGGTCTTTATTATCTAGCGATAGATATTAGAACAGATATTCAAATCTATATATTGAATAAGTCCACATCCCTAAGAAATTAGGATTATTTTATTTTGTTATTTTGGGTTGACTGGCAATGATTGTTTTAGTAATTGTCCAAACTATTTATTCAACCATCCCGGATTGCCCAGCAATGATGGTTTTAGTAATTGTCTAAACTGTTTATTCAGCCATCTCGAATTGTCTGACAACGATAATTGATAAATCACTATATCAGTGACCTTATGGCATGCCATCTATATCTGAACTATGTCTAATATCATTTAATAATGGGGTATTAACATCAAAATCTCCATTGTAACATATATAATATGGTATTGACTACCTTAAACACTGCAACCAAGCTTTACCAAATCTAAGATGAGTTTGCACTCTTGCTTGCCACTTTCTTTGTTTCTTTTTTTATATATTTATTTTCATTTTTTGGTTTTTTATAGTATAAACTTTAAGATTTGAATTTAATCCAAATGATTATAGAAGAAATTCAAGCTTCTTTCACCTATTTGATTTTTTTTCTATTGATTTTACAGGTTCAGACTTCATTGGATTTTATTTTTTATGATTTTTGGTTTATTGGGAGCTTTTGTGACTGCTAGGATGCGTGACAACACACTATTAGGCCGTCGGTGGAGCTGCAAATAAATTAGGATCAAATTGTAAAATTTGTAAAGAGGGTTTTTTTGTAATTTTAATGTAAAAGTTAGGGATCAATTAGAAAATTTTGTAAAGTCAGGGACTTTTATTTTCAAATTCTCTAATTTTTATTTAAAAATAAATAAAACATGTTTATATATTTAGTATACTTAAAAAATAAAAAAAATAGGCCAAAGGAATCAAATGAGCCCAATATTAATGCAATCAAAGTTTAACAACCAAAACCCAAATTGAAATATGGTCCAAAGTTTAACTTATGAAATCCAACCAAATCATTTTAGCCCAAAACAATCATTGATCCAAAAAAAGAAAATATTAACACACCTTTTTGCCTTATATTATGAGATAGAAATAAGGAAATTATTCTAAACAAATTAAATCCGATTTTTAATGCTTTTTTTAATATAATGTTTAGAGGTTAAAATTATCTGTAATCTCTTCTTAACTTATAAATAGAAGTATAATACATTTCAACATACTTAAATGCACGTTCTCTTGTATTAACAATAATACCCTTAAATATTCAGTAAATTAATTCAGATTCCATTTTAAAATTTAAATTTCAAAACAAATCTACAAATTCAAATTTGAATTTGAATTTTACGAAAATTACAAATATCTCCCTCCCAAGCCCTAAAGGCTGATATTGGGTCAGAGAGAGAAAAAACAAATATTTAAAAAATAAAAATGAGGTAAACCCATCTTCCATATGTGTATAGTTTTGCTTTACAAGATTCTCATCTAAACGTATATTCTTTTCTTCTTTCTTGATTCAAACTCAACTTGAAGCAAAAGAGAAGATGATCAGATGGGTAATTTTATTTGTATCCAGAAACTGAAAAATCAAAAGCAGCAGCAGCAGCAGGCAAGTGCGAATAGATCAATAGATAAAGCATCAAAAGGAACAAATTCAAGCAATCACTCAACAACCATGTCGACTGGGAATTCAAGCAACAGTGTTTCAAAGCTATCTGCGAAGGCTAAATATGGGTTTATTGATGATAATTTCTCAACCCTTCACCAGGTTCTTTCTTCTTCTTTTTTCTGGGTTTTTTTTAATAATATATATATTGCTGCAAAAAAAAAAAAAAAAGATTAGGGCAAGTCGTCTGTTTTTTTTTTGTTGCCATTGTTATAGTCAACTATATCTTTATTTTTAGGGTAAACTACGTAAATAATCACTTTTAACCTTTCCACTGAAATTTGAAGTTGAATAGAATTAGATTTTTAAATAAGCGTTGAGGGAAAATTAAATTCAATTTAGTGTCTCGTCCATAGGTGTTAATAGGTTTAATATTGAATATTTGTATTGGATTTTATCCTTGAATTTTGTCTCTAGAGCCATAAGGGGTCGGTAGCATAGAAACATCTTTCACCCATTAAGAAAATTTAAACATTTATTTTTGATGAATTTAATTTCATGGGTAAAGAGTGAACTTTTTATGGCTGTCAATGAAAGGCGAGTGATAAAATTTAAGAATTAAACCAACCACAAATATCCCAATCACTTGTTGAAAAGAGAAGATTTGTGCTAATGAAAACCTCTGCAGATTTGGTATTGGACTTGGAATGCTTGTATTTAATTTTATTTTTAAGGTTTGTCTCGCGCTTTCACCAAAAGTCATAAAAGCTTCACAAAATGAGAGTGGTTTTCGCCTACTAACAAAATCTTTGATATCTTTCGCTCTATGAATGGATGGCGAAAGGATTAATGATAAATTTGTTTACTAATATCTGTATATTTTATCAAAATAGTTTTAATTGTAATTTTTAATTTTTCTAACTATTAATTTTTATTTTTTATTCTGATTTTTCTAACAGATTTAATAAATAAATTTAATGTTTCAATTTTTTTTCTTTAAAAAATTTTACTCTTTTATACGATTATTTAGAGTTAAAATTTTTTTAAAAATAATCTACTTTTTCATACGTTTGTTAACGGGTACTTTGATTAAATTTATTGGAAAAAATGAATTTAAAAACAGAACACAAAGATTGATAGTTAAAAAAAGGCTCAAAAATACAATTAAAATTATTTTAATAAAATATGTAAATAATAGTGATCAAATTTATCATGAAACAAAAATAAAACCATTTATAAATATCTTAATCTTAATACCAAATGTGTTAGAAAATATCTGTCAATTTTCGACAGTGATATTTTGTAAATTTCTCTAAAATCGATTTTTCTCAACAAATATTTTTTTTTCCTGGAAATTAGAATTTTTTTAATCAAAAGATAAGAAAAAAAATTGTCCAAATCTGATGTGAATAAAAATAAATAAACAATGCTAAAGTGACTGACATCAACGTGTTTTTTCTTTTTAAGTCATTAATGAATGTTTGCCCCCATTTAAAAGTTTGGTACCCACCATCACATAAAAAGCTAAAATTTTCTAATTACCAAAAATTAAAATAATAAAGTTAGATTAAATAGAAATAAACTATTTTTAGCGTTAATCTATCTTCATTCTTCAATGGTCTAACACCACAAAAACAAAAAATTCTTAAAAATCAAAATAAAAAATAATTACAAAATCTTAAATTAAATATAAGAAGTACCCAAGTAAGAGATCACCAAATTACAGTTAAAAATGTCCATTTTTATTATTAATAAATTCTAAATTTAATCTTTGCATTATAATTGAATTATTTTTAGTTTTTATATTTTTACAATTTTGAAATTTCAATCTGGATTGATATGATAGTACTCACAAAAAAATTAATTTAAGTTAAAATTCAAAATTTATAAAATATAAAAATAAAAATAATAAAATTAAAACATAAAACTAAATATTTTACAATGAGAATATTTAGTATAGAAAACTTGTTTGTGAAAAAAAATATACATTCGGTATACTAAATACTAACCCTTATATATATATATATATATTCATTATGTTATTCACGTGGAGCTGTTAGTGGATTAAAACGCGTTTTCTGGCCCACTGAAACACGTTTTCCTTTTATGGCTTTTAAGAAAGTTAGATACTAATATATTATTTATTATCTGTATGAATAGGTTAGACAGTCCCTTTTTAATGTTAATATATTTTAAAATATTAATTTATTAATTTATATCTAATTTTATATCTTTGTAGAATTAAATTTAAATAAAAAATTTCCATATTTAATTTGAATTTAAATCAAATTGAAAATTAAAGCCACTATACTTTCTAAAAATTTTAGATTTAGTTCTTATACTTTAATTTGATCAATTTTAGTTTTTGTATTTTTTGAATTGATCAATTTTATTTATACTTTTTTTAATTTTAAAATTTTAGTTCTACCCAAATAGTAGTAGTTAAATTTGTTTGGTTGAATTCAATTACTAGTATTTTACTATGATACAGTAGTAGATTTAGTATATATTCGACAATTGGGTCATTCTAAATCTCTTCTTTTTTTTTTTTTTGAATTTTGAATTTTTAAGATTGACATGAATAACAAGCTAACACGACATTAGACATTTGATAATAGAATTTGACTTAATAAATTTAACCGTTATTGTTTGGTGAGGATTAGAATTTTAAATTTTAAAAAAATATAAAAACTAAAAATGATCAAATTAAAATATAAAAACTAAATTCACAACATTTATAAAATATAGGAATTAATAGTAAATTTTAATTAAAATTAAAATATTCTATGTAATACTTGATCCGTACCATCTAGGGCATAGTTAACTGGAACAAATAAGGGCTTTCACCCCCCATTGGTTAAATAAAAAATTTCCAATAAACCCCTCTCAAATATTAAATTATTCTATTTAAACCCTTCAATTCTTACTTGAATAGGAATTTTTTATTCCCCTAAAAATTAATAATTTAATTTAATCTTTTCTAATTTTAACCCTTTAATATTTTATTTTTTTATCTTCATCTTCAAAATAAAATTTCTTACTTCATCCTTATAAGCCACGAGGTTCATTGACTAAGAACTGTCGGCCTTTAATTTCTTCATCATGGCATCTCTTAAGTGGTCCCAGTTGTTTTTCAAATATTGAATTATGTAAACCGTTGCACATTTCAACATAAATCACAACTTCTTTTTCCAATTAATACTTTTTTTAAAATTTATTTTAAAAATTAATAATTTTTTTAATTTATTTTTAAATTGGGGCTGGGATGAGATAAAAAATTTGGAGATGGCAAAGCTAAAAATCTTGCGTTAAAATACTTAAAATTAAATTATTAATTATTTAAAAAGCTAAAATTAAAATAAATCCATTTACTCAAATGTTAAAAGCACTAAATTGAATTTTTTAATTTTAGGGAGAGGTTAAAAACCAATATGTCCGATTTGCAAGGGACCAAAACCCCAGACCCGTTGACTACACCTCTAAATCCAATCTCACTAAGTAAACTTCCGCTTATATGTCATGAAATCAATATTTTAAAAAATAAAAAAAATGAAATAAATTTTCAAAAAATCAAATTGTATCTTCTTGTTGAATCAATCAAACCAATCAGATGTTAACCCAACTCAAATCTTCTTAATAATATATCTTAAACCGTAGCTTCAACAAAGATGAGATTTGGTGAAAGTGTTGCCAGCTTGAGAAGATCATTTTGATCACAACAATATTACTAAATTAATTCTCTTTTAAAGCTTGAATGATATGGAAATATATGTTTTTGTCTTTATCCCATATCATATTAAAGATGCGTTTATTTACGGTTAGTGTAAAAACAGCGGTGACAGTGAGATTAAATACTATAATAATACTGTAGCATAAGACAAAAAAAAAAAAAGCTAAACGCACCACACCCCACAACCCATCCAAACCCACCGTAATACACATGGTAAATACTTACTACACCACACAGGTACACTACACCCAAAAAAAAAATTCTACCCATATAAAAATCTACCACTTACTCTCAAACACCCCAACATGAATAAGCTAAATACTTGTTTTTTTCAGGTTACAGCAGCATTAAGAGGTTCTGGTCTTGAATCATCTAATCTCATAATCGGCATCGATTTCACCAAAAGCAATGAATGGACAGGTACATAAATATATCTACACCACCTAACCAGCCAACATAAAGATGAATTTTGGTCCCTTTATAACATTCAAATTTAACATTCAGTTCCATGTGCTTTAATTTGTAATAGTTCAGTTCTTCTATTTTTTATATGATGTCATTAACTAGTTCAAATAGTTATCTATTTTAGTTAAAATGCTAAAGTTGGGTAGTTTCGGTCCTTGTTTGTCCTGCTTTGGCTAAATGGAAGAATTGCTATTTAGGCCATACGAGAAATTAAAACATTTAATTTAAACCTTTGTAGCCTTTTGTTAAAAGGGAAATTTCAATTTTTGGCCCTTATGAAAATTAATAATTTCAACAATATAAGAGTAAAGTGATCTCAAATTTCAATATAGTAAAAGGACCAAAACCAGAATTAGACTGATGAATTTTCCACCAATTCAATTAACAACCCCAGTGAATTTGAAGATAGATATTTACTAGCAAGGGGTTCTTATTTGTGTACTTTTTTTCAAATAGGTCCCTCTCTTGTTAGGTTCATTTATTTATTTACTTTATTGAAGGCCAAGTATCATTCAATAACCGGAGCCTACATGCAATTGGTGCTGCACCAAATCCATATGAGAAAGCCATCTCCATAATTGGGAAAACTCTAGCTCCATTCGACGACGACAATTTGATACCTTGCTTAGGTTTTGGTGATGGTAATGTCATGTATACTTGTGCCCACGACACAAAAGTTTATTAATTTTTTAAGGGTTAATATAATTTTTGGCCCTTAAACTTGGTAATTGAGTTCATTTTGATATATAAATTTGCCAGCTAGGTCCACTTTGATTTTTGGACTTGAATTTTGTAAAAAAATTGATGATGTGGCAGTTTGAGATCATGCCACATCATCCAACTTTCCAAGTTTAGGATCAAAATAGATCAAATAGTTAAGTTCAGGTACCAAATAAACCAAAAAATGTATAGGTATCAAAGTGGACCTAGCTGCTAAATTCAAGGACCAAAAATTACATTAACCCTTTTCTTAATTTCAACCTTTGCCTTTTTATTTCTTAATTTGATTTATCAACTTATTCTTTTTGTTGCAATCATCGTCACAGCAACTACTCATGATGATGAAGTGTTTAGCTTTCACAGTGATCACTCATCTTGCCATGGTTTTGAAGAAGTTTTGGATTGTTACAAGAAGATAGTCCCAAACTTGAGATTATCTGGTAGGTATCTGTACAAGTTGTTCATCACTAATATAACACCTGGTTAAATTTTAGTTTTGATGTTTCTATTATATTCAAATTTGGATTTAGTGCCTAAATTACGCTCCTAAGTCTTAAAGTGGAGAATATTATACATTTAAATGTGTTTAAACTCAATGATGCCAACTGAATTAAGACCCAATTAGCATCCTTGTACTTCAAGTTGATATAATTTAATTCTCTAATTTTATAATCTCATTAGTTAATCCAAACATTAACTATTCTAATTAGAATGCCGACGTAAATCCGATGTATATCTCAAATTTGAACATAGTAAAGAGATTAAAATCATAATTTGACCTATAATATTGTTTTTTTGGGTCTAATGAATTCCATCCTTATACAAAACTGAGATGTTAGTCTCTCACCTTTAGTACATTAGAATTTGATCCTTGTACTTTGAAAGACTAAAATGTTAGTCCATTTTAAGTAAAACACATAAACTGCTAGTGTCTGCTAATATGCTCCATGTAAATTGTTGAACTTTTTATTTTTGTTGATTTCTTGCATATAAATTGTCAAACTGGAGATTTCCAAATCAGTAATTTAACAATAGGACTTAACAGTATTACCCAGTGGAACTAACATCTTAGTAAATTTTGACAAATTAAAGTAACTAACTTCTTAATTGGATGATTAGACTTGTTTTTTCATTATGCCATGAATGGTTAATATTTGTGTGAAAGCTAAAGCCTTTGAGCATTTTATGTTATGTTTGTCCCATGCTCGTAGGGCCAACATCATATGCACCTGTAATTGATGCTGCCATTGACATAGTGGAAAGCAGTGGTGGCCAATTCCATGTGCTGGTTATCATTGCAGATGGCCAGGTCCTATATCCCAATACCTGTCATTTTTTTTTCTCCTTTGTGGTAACAATTTTTGCTTTCAATTGACGTGTCTTAGAATTTGTTTTTCTTTTTGGTGTTTGATTATGAAGGTCACACGAAGTGTTAATACAAGTGACAATGAATTGAGTCCACAAGAAGAGAAGACAATCAATTCCATTGTTAATGCAAGGTATACGACTTATTCGATTTATTGGTATTCCGAGTTTCTCTATTATATCCACCGTGTGCAATTATATGTGTACATCCTTGAGCCCCATCATTTGTTTCTGTTATGTATAAATTTCAGTTCAATTTATCAATTCTAGTTTGAATTGTTTTATTTCTTAATCTGATTATGCTGGAATTGTTTAATTCTAAATTATTTCAGTTCTTAATCCGTTTATAATGTAATAATTTGATATTACACTTTGTAGTTGCTCCCACATGTATTTGTGTTTTTATTTTTGATTGCTTTCAAACAAAATTATCATATACTGAGCTGACTTTAGGACATGCTTTATTCAGCTCACACCCGCTGTCGATTGTACTGGTTGGGGTTGGCGATGGACCATGGGAGGATATGAAGAAATTTGATGATAAGATCCCTGCACGTGACTTCGACAATTTTCAGGTATTTGTGGTGTATTAGTAGCAGAAACTTGAGGACATGCATGAAATAATGGAAATCTAAACTAGTTGGTTTGTGTCTTGTACATATACATATACATATACAGTTCGTTAACTTCACAGAGATAATGTCGAAAAACACAAGTCCAGATGAAAAAGAAGCTGCTTTTGCACTTGCTTCTCTCATGGAGATCCCTTTCCAATACAAGGCAGTGATGGAACTTGGTATTCTCGGGTGAGTTATGTATGCTAAGCTCTTTTCCTTTTTGTATGATTTGTAATACAAATAAGTGATGCATGCGGTGATAAAGCACATTATACTTTTTAAAGAAAATTCAGGTTTGAACCTTGAAAATTACATTATTACAAGAGTTAATTATCAACTTTGAAAAAATTAAACTTTTATGAATCGTAAAAGACACATAACACACATGAATGATGCCTTCGTAATACTAAAAAATAAACCATGGGTAATTTTCACATTGTGGGCAGGGCATAGGCAGAGTTGGTAGATAGTGGTCTTGACCCCATTAGCTAAGTGGTATAATATTAACTTTAATTCCTTTTAGTTACAAAGTATTCAATTTAAACCCCTTTTAAACAATTTGTTTATTTTTTTATCCTAAACTTTTAAATTTTTATTTGGCCCCTCAATACCGAATTCCTAACTTCGTCCCTGATTGTGAAATTTTAGAACCGGGAAGCTCAAGGCTCTAGGGTATCATCATTTGCAAACAATGCCAAAGCCTCATTGGCTAACCCCCTACTTTAATTTGGCAATATTTGATTCTCTCAATTTTATAATGTTAGTAATAGATCCAATTTAATAACACTATTAATTACATTTGTTAAAGTGATATGTGAATTTAAAAAAAAAAAAAACTTAAGAATTTAATTGATATGTTCATTTATTATTGATTGAGAATGATTATTTGGATTTTCATGCAATTTTGTCATCGATAAATTCTGTAACTTATGATTACTTATTATTTAATTGCATTTAAATAAATTAGACACCGAACTGGGAAAGCAAAGAAAGTGGTTCCACGTCCTCCACCAGCTCCGTACCGTGCTGCTGCTCGGTCGGAGCCTGTACCGACCACCGTCTCATCCTCGCCGGCATTAGATGAGCGAACCCAGGTATGTTCCAAATATTGCTCATTAAAAGATTACTGATTTGATATTTGTTAAATATTGTTCTTCATTGTTGGTAAATACAAATGCAGGCATGCCCAATTTGCCTTACGAGTGCTAAGGACTTGGCCTTTGGTTGTGGACATATGGTGAGTTACATTTTTATTTTTGTTCCCATTATTTCCTTTAACATATGTTTTGCATGGTTTAATTATTATCATAAGTGGATTGCTTTGTCAATTAAATCGCTTATGTAATCAATCCAAATATATGCGAGTATTAAGTTGATTGGAGCCTGGCAAGGGCCAGGGGAGGTCCTAAAATGAAAAAAATATTTTATTGGTCCTTTATATTTTTATAAAATTATAAATAAGTAAATGATTAAATTGTATTTTAACCTCAAAAATGATAAAAGATTATTGATGTTGTAGACTTGTAGAGAATGTGGGTCAAGGGTGTCAAACTGTCCGATATGCCGCCAAAGGATTACCAATCGTCTGAGGTTGTTTGCTTGATTTCCTTGTTTACGACTTTTTGTACATATTGTGTGAAGGGAAATTCTTTTATGTGTTTAACTTAACTCTCATATCATGAGTCTCACTAACAATCTTAGTAAGTGATCTGTAAAAAACACTTTCATGTGTTCCCTCGCTTTATATACCAAAAATAACTTAGTGCTAAGGTAATTTAAACCTATTAAATTGTACAAATTAAAAGGTTAAGAAACAGACTAGGTTTGAATAATCCCTTGTTCCCTTTTGCTTTTCTCATATGTCTATTACTATTTCCATGTGCTTTGAATCTGGGGATAAATTTTAAAATCGTATATGAATTTTGGTTTAATATGTAATTTTATATATGAAATTTTGATTTGATTCAATTCTCACAAATTATTAACATAATGATTGGCATAACATTATTATATATATATTGTATATGTAAATAATTATATTTATTTAATATAAAATAAATTAATGTATTTATTTCTTTATATATGTATGATTGAATTAAAATTAAAGTTTCATGTATACATTTGAATCACAATCAAAATTTCATGTGTATAATTGCACCAAATCAAAATTTATGTATTAAATTACATATTAAATCAAAATTCATGTACAATTTTAAAATTTGTCAGAATTATATCATCATAATCTTTCTAACTAGGAATAGCAAGCAATCAAAATTAAACCTTTTTCTGTTTTTTCGGTCTTATTGCATTCATTTTCTTTGAATTTTATTTTAATATCGCTCGTGTATAAAATAGAAATTCATTTATTCGATATATTTCCAATAGATTCGTTTTTTTTTGTTATAGTCTAGCCAATCAAATCTGTTAAATTATTGTTCATATTAATAATGCTCGAACATATACTTGTTTTGAGTGCCTATTTATTTTCTATCCGTATTTTCTATCAGACCAAACAAACTCAAAAATCTAAAAAAGGCCTAGGCTTAGCCCAACCCAATGTCATTGTTGGGTTAACACATGTAATTATCCAATAATGAAATAGAATATAATATTTGTCAACTAAACATGTGTTCATGGATTGAGCTAAATCTAGGCACGGCTCTAAAAATAATTTTAGGTTTGGGTTTGAGTTTGAGTTTGAGTTTGTTTCGAGCCGGTCCAGTTCATTCAAATGGGTTTTACTGTTTAATTTTCTATTTAAATTTAATTATAATATTGTGTACTTCATATGACGGACCTCATAACATATCCAACATGTGTCTGCCAATGGAGCTAACATTCCAATGAACTATACATATTTAGCATGTCGACTGGCAAACCTTGAGTTAACTTGCAAACCTCAAATACCATACATCTTTGCTAAGTCTATGTGAGATTCACGTGGGAGCTTAGTCAGTTTAGAATCATTAATTACCAGTCGTCCCAAAACGTCTCATCCTAATACGTAGCATCACTGTCATTGTTAGGAGGATCAAATCAAACTTTTTTGTCAATAGCTTCAAGGCACATAGCTAAGCCTATCACCTACTATAAATCGATCCATACAAACAAGCCTATCACATAGCTAAGCCTATCACCTTCCATCTCTAACTCTTATTCATTTTTTCTACATATTAATCCAACGATCAAAAAATATACATATTTTTATTTTGAAACAACAAAACGAGCTAAGCACCTTCAACTCGACTCAAATCGAATTGAAACTCCACCCTACAATAAAAACCTCTAGACATCACCATAGGAAAAACATTTTTTAGCTGTTATAATTGGACACAACTTAGATTTTAGAAAAGCTTGTGTTGGAGGGAACAAATGAATAAAAAAAAATCCTATAAAAATTAGATTTAGATATGGGAATGAGAAAATTGGTATGGATCCTTCCATGCTTCTTGGGCTTGATGGAGAAAGCAGTTTTTTAGGATCTCCATCCATTTTTTTTTTTAGGAGTTCACAAACATAATTATTTTGAAGAAAATTGTTCAACTTTTTGTCGAAAACAATGCAAATTTTTTATTGGCATTGACTACTAAATTCTAATTTAAAGAGATTGCACTTTCAATATTAATACTTTGGTTAACAAATAAATAAATCATTTAACAATATTTTAATTAACATTAAAAGTAAAACCAGCTATTTTATGAGGGTACAACAAAAGCGCATTCACTAAGAAATTAAGAAAAAAATAAGCAATAAGATTTATATGATTATTAAAATATATTAAATTAAATTTTTTAGATTACTGGATGTCATATATAATTATATGTTATTAAAATCCATTCAAATAACAATATGTTATTAAAAGTGATTTAATAAGATGATATAATAAGGTTATTGTTAAATAGGTTGTAGTTATCTAATAAAGTAGGGAATTAATAAGTGTAGATATTAAAAGTTGTATCATGTCATCATACATTAATGGAATTCAAATTAAGGATCAAAATGAAAAAATTGTCAAATTTTGGAATTGATGTTGACCAGGAAAATTTTAACGATCAAATTGGAAAAAGTTATCAAATTTAGGGGTTAGATGTTGCTTTATCTTGACATGATGAATATTGATAGATTAAGTTTTACACAAATTTTGGAGATATAAAAGCATTTAGTCCCTAAACTTGATAACTTTTTCTACTTTGGTCCTTGAACTTTTTTGTATCCTCATTAATCTTGAAACTTGACAATTTTCTTAATTTGATCCCTAAATTTGAATTCCATTAAAGTAAGATGATGTGACACTTGATATAATGCTACGTCATCACTTGAAAATTCTAAACAAATTTTAAAATTTCTTTATTTTTGCATTTTTAAATTTTATATAAAAATTTTTAAATTTTATGTGATGACAATTTCATCTTAATGATCAGGATAACGCACCAAATTGCAGATAGTTGTCAAACTCTAAGACAAATGCGGAACCCAAAAAAAATTCAAGGATCAAATTGAGAAAAGTTATCAAGTAAGAGCACTAAATGTTACTTTGTCCCTTAAATTTATTATGGTTTTAACAATTATTCTATATGACATTAACAGTGGGATAAATCTTAAAACTATAAATAAACTATGGTTCAATGTCTAATGTTATACAATAATTTTGATTTTGTGCAATTTTATACATGATATTTTTTTTTTTATTCAAATTTCAAAAACCACCAGCATCGTTATTAATATAATTATTCTGTGTTTACATATTGCATACACAAATAATTATATTTATATAATATAAAAATAAATTAATGTATTCATTTCTTTAAATATGTACAATTTAATTAAAATCAAAATTTTATGTATACATTTTAACCAAAATCAAAGTTTAATGCGTATAATTGCAAAAAATTAAAGTTCATGTATAGTTTTGATTTATCCCATTAACAAATTACACAAATATTATATGAAGAAAGAAACATGTATAATACTTTAAACCTAATAGGTAAAATACCTCTTCAATTGCTCTAATTTTTTAAATTGAGCAAATTGATCCCTCTAAAAAAACGGAGTAGTTTAATCCCTATCAATGTTGAAAGTGAGCAACTAAAGACAACTAATCATTAAGATAATGTCTCCCATAAGTTGTACATAATTTTAATTGGTATAATAGCAAATTTAGCCTTTAACGTTTACATATTTTATCAATTTGTTCTTGATTCTAAAAAAATTAATAAATTTAGATTCATCATTTACAAATTTATCCAAATGCTGCAGGCAATATTTTTTCAATCATGACCAATTAGAAAAAATGGGTAAATTTTCAAAGCTAAATTTATTATTGTATCAATCAAAATTATATAGAATTGATATAAAATATTGGTGCCGTGATTAATTGTCCATAGTTACTTTTAAATTGAAAGGAATTAAATTATTTCAATTTTTTTTTAAATGAACCAATTTACTCAATTTCGAAATTGAAAAAAAAAATAAGTTTGTTTTTTTTTTTTTTTACCCATATAGATATATACACAAATTATGAATAATATAGGTGGGGTAAGCATAGGATTCCCTAGTGATTTACTAAGCCAAAACTAAAGCCAAAAAGGCATCTTCCATTTTGCTTACATTAATAAAGTGGCAGTGATGGTATGTCCGTGAAGGCAACGGAACGGAACGGAACGGAACGCAACATGCGGTCAATATGTTTTATATATAAGCAAACAAATAATGAGGCCCTGAAGAAGAGAAAAAGTGTGGTGCTTATAGGGAGATTAAAGGAGGATTTTCAGCCACCGTGTTTGACCATTCGCTCTTTAATCTCTCTGCTTTGCAAATTAGGTTGCGTGAGAATCCCTTTGTTTTGCTTTTTTCTTTTGTTCTTTTATTTTAATAGTCAACCCCATCGTCACACTCGTATGGGATTGTGTGCTTACATTTTTCACACCAATCTAAGTTACCCTTAATCTAACATCAATCTAGTCTCTGATCGAATTGAATCAAATTTATTTATGGTTTAAATTTTTTTATTCATTTCAAAAGTTTAATTTTATCAGTTTAATTTATGAAATTGAAAAAAAATAATGAAGCATTGTCGTTGTTGGTAAAGGTTGAGAATCTAAATTTTTAAGCACCGAGATTCAAGTCTTGCCATGTACATTTATAATGCGTAGGTATTTAATCTTAATTTGTGTGTTTGTCATGGATAATTTTTGTGTGATCTATCTGATTCTTCGTCTATTGTATTTTTATTGGTTGGATTCTTCTTTTTAGTTGCTCATTCTTGTATTTGTAATTCTACTATAATTGTCTCGAGATTTACTTGTTGTAATTTTATTTTATGTCAATCCATTTCACGCTCACATTGTATTGTGTGCTTCATTTTTCACACTAATCTAATTTACTCTTAATCTAACACCAATTGAATTAGGTCGGATTGGACCGGATCGATTTGTACTTCGATTTTTTTGGTTTGCTCGAAAACTTTATGTTTATTATTCTTTCAATAGTAAAATTGAAAAGCTAAAGAGGGTATGTTATTGTTTATTAAATCTTTGGTCACCAAAGTTCAAATCTCACAATGCACATTTATAATGTGTAGTTTTCAATCACAATATTCGTATTTTCCATGGAAAAATTTTATCTAGCTCGGTTCGATTTTTAGTTCACTTTACTTAGTATCTACTTAGTAGTTGTTAGAACTTACGTTTGTATTATATTTCTAATAGTAACAAGCATAGTAATAAGCATTCAAAAATTAATAAAAATAGAAAAAAAATACTAATATTTTATAAATAAATTAATTAATAAGGAATAAATAAGATTTGATCCAACTCGCCTAAGATCAAAATTATCCAAAATTAAGTCTTTATCCAAATGAAAAAAAAATATATTATTTACCAATTTCGGCAAGTGATTTTTTTAAAAACATCTTCGCATTAAAATAAGGTTTTAAAAACTGAACTAATAATTAAATTAGTGGTCGATTTGATTAAATAAATCATTAAATATTAAAAATTTGATTCAACCAAATTATATCGATTCTCATATTAACCAGTTCAAAATCACTCCCCAGACAGATACTTTAACCGATTCCCTATTCAAATCCAATTCAAACAATCATAGATTAAAATTACCTTAATTAAAGATTCAACTCCAATTCCGGTATCTCATAACTAATAATCAAGTTTTAATTCCGAAATTAAATTAAGTTGGATGTGATTATCGAACACCGAAATTTTTAATTAATAATAATGATGAGCGGTTAAAGTTAATCCCCAGTGATTCTTTGCAAGGTAATGAGCAATAACAACTGAGTATCCCAATAAAAAATATTTTTAATTAATTTATTTGATTTAATAACTCGAAAAAGGCTTATTCTACGCCAGGCACTGAATTCCATGCCATGCCATGTGATATACATATAATATATTAATATAAAAATATAAAATACAATCAAGGATTCTACGTACTATAATTATCTGTATATATTATATATACATAATTATGAAATTTACACAAAATTTTATCTTAAATACATTTTATCTAAAAATTAATATTTATATTAACATTCTTAAGCCAATCATTGCTATATAATGAATGGTTTTTTAATTTTAGTTTTTGAAACTTTGTTGTCTAAAATCTATTTATTATAATACGATTAAGCTGTTTTTAGTATTAATAATTTTAAATTATTTTTAATTAAGTATAAAATTAAGAATATTTTGTGCTTATATATAATTGGTGAAAGGGAATTTATTTTCATTCCTTTGTTGAAATTTTGCTCAGGTCAGGTATGTACGTGTTATGTGAAATAAATAAATAAATAAATAAATTAATATAATTTTATCAATAAAGAGAGAATTATTAATTAATTAATATAAGTTTAATAGTAATCACTTGACAGTTGTGCTGATTTTACTCATTTTTATGAGGCGATTTTGAGGAAGAAGGTCCCCCGTTCAACGACATATGCCCCAACCCTCTATTCCATACTTCATGCTTGAATTAATATGCATGATTTTGGTTTAATTGGGGTCTCAGTCCCTGTATTTTTTTTTATATATTTTAGACTTTTTATAGTGGAAGTCACTCTAAGGGCTTCAGTTAAATTGGATTATGTACAAAGGCTAAATAAGCAAAAAAGAATTGTTGAATATTTCTCACTTGGAGATTGAAATGATGTTGAAATTATGGTTAAAATCATTAAAAATATTTATTCTAATAATGCCTTTCTTTCTACACATGTTAATGATTGCAGGTCGTTTATGTGTAAATACAAAATAGCCTCACTCAGTCGTATTTACAGAATGGGAAACCAATGTGCGGATTTTTGCTAGATTAGGGCACAATTTTCAGTAGTGTTATTCAGGCTTTGTCCAAGGCTAATGCCTACGGACCAAATTTGTATTCTACTATTTTGATCACAAAAAATGTTGAATATGGGATTGTAAGATTTTCATTTCTGAATCTTGGATTGTAATATTTCAACATTATTTAAAAAAGCATAGTGAAAGTCTTGCGTGACTATAAATTAGATATGTTAATCCATGTAGAATGACTAAATTCCAAACATTAGAAAAAGGAAAACACCCAAATTTAAATTAAACCCAAAAGTCTTGGTAACACATTTTTAATTAATTGAAGTATAAAAGATGTATATATTATTTATTTCAGGACCCCCAGCCAGCCCATCCTCGGTTGTCTCATATATATCCACATTCTCCATCTCTCTCTATCTTAATAAAAACCCTAAACATCGTGCCCTTCAAGCTAAGAAATCTACAATTAATTTCTCTCTCTCTTGCAATCTCATCTCTCTTTTTGTTCATCATAACCCAGTTTTATTTGTCTTGTTTCATTTGTACTGTTCTTTATCAACTTCATTCACACCCTTCCAACAACAGAAAAAAAGGTTTGCTTTTTAGTTCCCTTTTCCTTTCCTTTTTTTTATCTCTATGTGTCACTATAAACTATATAGCTTTTCATGTTGAAACTGGATTTTTATTTCATATCTGCATGCATGCATGCTGTCATGTAGGGTTTTGTTTGTTGTTGTTCTTTTTCAGCTTCTTCATATTAATTCAATCATATATGAAGTAAAAAAGAAAAAAAGAACACAAAAGAACAGTTCTTTTCATTGTCAATGGACAACAAATATGTCTGGTTATTTTTCTCTTGTCAGCAGTTTAAACCCTTACAATATATATATATATATATATATTAGTTAAGAGTATGTGTAACTTGTTGTTGCAGATAGCAATAAAATGATGGCTGGAAATGGGCAGCTTTCGGTTCCACCAGGTTTTAGATTTCACCCAACAGATGAGGAGCTTCTCTACTATTACTTAAGGAAGAAAGTTTCGTATGAAGCGATCGACCTCGATGTTATTCGAGAGGTCGATCTTAATAAACTCGAACCCTGGGATCTCAAAGGTTAGTTCATCACATGTGATAAACCTCTTAAACACCCCAATTAAATTTATTTACTAATGCTAATGATTAATGAATCACAGATAAATGTCGAATCGGATCGGGTCCTCAAAACGAATGGTATTTTTTCAGCCACAAGGATAAAAAGTACCCGACCGGAACTCGAACTAATCGAGCAACCACGGCCGGGTTTTGGAAAGCTACCGGAAGGGACAAAGCCATCCATCTTAGTAACTCCAAGAAAATCGGCATGAGGAAAACCCTAGTTTTCTACACCGGACGTGCACCTCATGGCCAAAAAACCGATTGGATCATGCATGAATATCGTCTCGACGATGACGATTCCGATGTTCAGGTAATAAAAAAAAGGCTCGATTTAACGATGAAAAGTTTTCTGTAAAACAATAATTTAGCATAAGATTATGTGGCTTTTTTGCTATATGCAGGAAGATGGATGGGTTGTATGTAGGGTTTTCAAGAAGAAGAATCTTATTAGGGGTAATTTTCAAGCAGATTTTAATCAAGAAGATAATAATTATAATCACATGAAGAATATTGCTTCATCATCAGCTCATCAAATGGAACCAAGGCCTAATAATAATCATTTACATACATTGTATGATTATTCCTTCGATGGATCCATGCATTTACCACAGTTATTCAGCCCTGAATCATCGGCTGTTGCTGCTTCTTCTTTTATATCCCCACTCTCTTTGAACTCCATGGACGTAGAATGCTCTCAAAACTTATTGAGGCTAACCTCGAGCAGCGGTGGCGGGGGAGGCGGTGGTGGCGGTGGACCGATGCAGCAAGATCAGATGAGGTACAATGGTGAATGGTCGTTCTTAGATAAGCTTTTAACGAATCATCCTATGAGCTTGGACCATCATCATCATCATCATCAATCTCAAGCTAAATATATCCCTTCGTTGCAACTTGATCATGTGGGAAGTTCTTCACAAAAATTCCCATTTCAATACCCAGGTTGTGAGACAGCTGAGGGTATGAAATTTTCAAAGTAGCTTAGAATTTTAGATCTATTTTCACATACAATGTTGCTGTTTAAAAAAAAAATCATCTTAAGAAGTGGCGAAAGACCCTCTTTCCAAATCTCTGTTTAGTAGTTGAATTTGTATTTTTTTTGGTCATCAATCTGACTTTGAATTGAACTGTGCCAAGAACCAACTTTTTTTTCTTTTTAAGTAAGAAAAAACAAATTATACACAAGCTGTTCATGCAAACTAAAGTACTTTGTGGTTTTGTATCCTATAAGGTTGGATAGGTGAAATCATGAAAACCTAAGAGTTTGTATATGATTGGATTTGACCTCCACCTTATGACTTATGGTATATAAATGAGGGAGAATACTACTATTTGAACTAGTTTTGAGTCACTTTTACTCGATAAACCTGCTAAGGCTTTTAGCAGAATTAGGAGACAAATCTACGAACGGAACAATATTAAATTTGTTGATGATTTGACCGGTGATGACTTGAAAGCTTTCTCTCCCATGGATAAACACACAACTATTGCTTAAAGCAAGCTTCGAGGGCATGGTATAATGAATACCAAGTAAGATTTCTTTCACTTGATTTTTTTTCAATTTCTCATTTTGATTGTTGCTTTTTTCACTTTTGCTGGGAAAAATAATCGAGTGATTATATATTTTTGTGGTGTAACGATACTATAATCATAAAAAACAATATACAAATGAAGTCGACCCTGTTACAGTTTCGGTGCTAATTTTGCTATAGTATTATTATTTTGTTTAAATCTGAGATTTAATCTTTCCGCTTTAAATTGACTTAATTTGTCTTTTATTTTTATAATATTTTTCATAGATCCAAATTTATGATACTGTTAACAATTTGGACTTACTTATTGGATTATAAAAATAAAGGGACCAAATTATGAGAAATTAAAATGAAGAGATTAAATCTTAAATTCAACTTTATAAAGGGACTAAACTATAATTAGATGTTTTTATTTCAAATGGTTCCCTTACAAATCCCAATTACCACATTGGAAAAAGGTTTGCAATTTTCAATTACAATCTGGTCCATCATGTCTGCTCATCACATTCACATTTTATCTTTTAGTGTGTGCAACTTCTCACTAGTCTAAACGATTACAAATGTTTTCGGTAAAGGTTGTTAGTGAATTATTTTAAGACTACATTATTAATAGATTAATTAATAGTTTACAGAAATATAAATTCATCTTATTTGTATTTTTTTTTTTTGAATTCTACTATTTTAAGTGCTTAATTATCTCATTGGTTTAGGTTAGGAATGGAAAATCCAAACCTTTTGATAGATTTGGAATCAATCCGTTTCGAATGGATTTTTTTTTAAAAATGAATGCAGGGTGGGTGAAATTTTTTCTTTTAGAAAGTGATATGGAGCGATTATGGTAATTGTTTGCCCTACCCCACCCCGCTCCACTAAATGAAATTATCATTTCATCCTTTTACATATATAACTATTAAAAATGTAAAAATATAATAATGAAATGAACTGGGACGAAAATGAATGCATCTAACATCCATAAAGATAATAATGATTTACAGAATTATACATTCATAGTGCAGTAGAGCGTACTAACTATGGTACAATAATGGAGGATTTAACAATATCCACCCTTATCCTACTCCATTGTCATCCTTAATGTAGGTGGAAGAGTTGGAGCAAAAGAAGCATGAAGAATATTTTTGACAAATTTTATTATTTGAATTCATTTAAAAATCTTGATTTGACATTGCTTCACTATGTTGAGTTATGGAGCTTCAATTTAGACACAAAATATATCATTTTGTAAATAATTAAAAGATTTATCTGAGCTATTTTAACACTTGAAGTTTAAAAGAATTTAGTCGTCATTCTTGTATTGTTCGCACATTTAAAATTTAATTTCCACTATTTTTAATTTTAGAATTTTAGCCTCTTTACTCTTTGGATGTGAGAATTGAAGTTCAATTGATAAGGCTACTAATTTTTTTTTATTAAATTGAATTATGTGATATTTTTAAAATAAAAAAGGTTGCTTACTTGGCAAATTTAAAACTTACATGGAAGCCATGTAAATAAATAAAAAAAAAAAGTATCGACATTTAATATTCTTCTCTAAAACAAAGCTAAAAAACCTTATAACACCAAGTCTAGAATCGAAAACTTTACAATCCCACATTCAAACAGTTTTAGTTTTTTATGTTGCATTCACATGCGTAACATCAACCGTGCGAGTAAAACTTTTTATTTTAAAAGTATCTCATTGTTTAATATAATAAAATTCATTGATGACACTACCAATTGGACTTCAATTATTAAATCATAAAAATAGAAAACTTAAATTTTAAATATACGAATAATATAGAAGCTGGGAGCATAATTGGACTTTTTTTGTAATTATTTTTTAATATATATATATATATATATATGCGCTCCATAAACTTTCTTTGAAGACCGTTCAACTTTCATTGTAATTATCCCTTCATGTGCTTGGACTTAAAATAATTTTTTAGATTGGGTTATTCTTAATTAGGCTGTTTCTGTTAATTTATTTAATTAAATTAACCAAACCCCTATTCTAATTATTTACTATTATTGGGCTGAATTTCTTTGGATTTTTAGCTAAGTCCCTTGGCCCAAGAGAAAAAAAATTATGTTAGGTCTCAAATAAAAATAAAACTCTTTAATTAATAGAAGTTTGCTAAGTTGTAGTGGGCCATGTGAGAATCAGCTATCTTAATGGGGAAGTGAAAATAGGCACTTGAGCTAGGTGCACAAAACTAATTTTTAATTTAAGTCTATATTTTTCAAATTTTAAATTAAAAGTTAAATTAAATAATTTGAGAAAGGTCATATATTAATCGATTATTATTTATTGACTAATAAATGGCTCATATATAAGTAATTGATACACTGATAAGTGCATAATGGTACGTCATTAATTTATTTTTAAAAATAAATCCATTTAATTTAATGTTTAATAATGTGCTATACTTTAATTCATTGATAGTGTATAATTTTATATATTTTCTGTGCATCAAAATTGGCGAGGCTAAAAATAAAGGTATTAGTGGCCGCTCCATCTTAAAACAATTTATCTTACAAATATAATCACATAATTTATCCTAAATTTTATAATGTTTTAATTGCATTTTAAACTATCTATTTTATTTAATGTATCAATTAATAAAATTTTGAAATTTATATAGATTATTAAAACTTATATACATACAAAAATATAATAATAATTAAAAAAAAACTAGAAGAGCTAAGAGAATAATTTTTTTTTTCTTTTTGGATAAATTACACTAGTAGTTACTAGCTGTTATTTTAATCATTTAATTATAAAAAATTACAAAATGGTCACTTAACTATTCAATTTTGTCTTTTTTGTTCACTACTGGGCTAATGGTGGTAGTTTTTAAAATTGACATAATAGCATCTTTAACCCTCAACATTTATAAATTATGTCAATTTAGTCTTGATTCTAAAAAAAATTAACCCTCAACATTTACACATTGTGTACTTTTTTTTTTTTAGTTTTGCTTTTCTTTGTGACATTGATAGTTAATTTTAAAAGAATGAGAGAAGATAAAAATTATTATCTTGAATTTTTGGGTGCTTTTATTTTTTATTTTTTATATATTTTCAATCAAAATTTGCTAATAAGTTTATTTTTTGAATTTTTTAGGTGAAAGGGCAATATGGAAAAACAAAATTGCAAAAAAAGATCAAATTACACCATGCGTAAATCTTGAGGGTTAGCTTTTTTAGAATCGAGATAAAATTGACATAATATATAAATGTTGAGGGTTAAAGTTACTATTATGTCAATTTTAAAAATAGTCACCATTAGCCGACTGATGACCAAAAAAAAAAGTTACTAATAATTGAGTAATTATTTTGTAATTTTTCGTAGTTGAGTGACAAAAAAAATTACTAATAGTGAGGTGAATGCTAGTATAGTTTACTTTTTTTTTATATTGCTAATGTTCGTTTTATAATTTATATTCATTCATGTTTGCCTCTTATCAATGTTGTGTCTAACCATCGCATACAATACTGATCAGAAAAAACAACCTTTTAGATATGAAATGAAGAGGAGACATGGATGGGGGCAAAACCAGCATGAAAGCAACATATCATCCAACAAATACTAAGCAATAAGAATCTCCACATTGTCCTTTTTTTTTTTTTTTTTTTTTTCTAATAAACCTTTTGTGTGTATAATAAACAGAAATGGAAGTTATTGGAGCCGACATTTTGGAACAAAAAATGGTGCCGAGAGCCTGAGACAACTGCCAGTCTACAATATCTCCTATGATGCCTTTTTCTTTCCTCTTTGCTGGGTTTTGTCTTTGCTTTATCATCACAACTCTTATGATCGTGTGAAAGGTTTCATGGCTTTACAACTCTCTCTCTGTATATTTAACACCAAAATAAGCTGAAATTAATGATGGCAGTGGGTCGGATACATATTTTTTTAATTATTTAAATTTGAATTCATAAATATGTTTAAAGATTTGATTATGTTTATAAATGATGTGAGTGTTGCTGTTAATACTATTATCTGTTGGATATTTAAATCTGAAAAAAAATTAAAAATTTCAATTATTTTTCAGATATCCTAATCCGATTCGAAACGATTAAAATTCTATTTATATATGTAAAATCAAAATTAAAAGCATTTTGTAATTAGTAGATTTAAATATCTAAACCCGAAACTAGAACTATAATGGTTATTCTAATAAGTAATACAGATTTGATAATAAATATTTGAGATATTCGCACTAGATAGTAATTTTAAAATTCAAATCTTTGATAATCGAACTTGTAATTTAAATTATCATTTAATATAGATTTACCAAACCGAGTATTTAAAATTTAAACTTGCAACTTCACTTATCCAACATCTCGTCACTCAATTTAATTAAAAAAAAATATGAATGTGCGTATCCCTCCATAGTTTACTTTTTTTTTTTTAAAATAAATAAATAATTTTGGAGCGGCTGCCATTTTCGATTCGATTGGAGAAAAAGAAGAGATAGCTAGGCTCCGAATCTCTTTATGCAAAATCGAAAGCCCCTTCTTCACTATTCAATTAAGCCTAATAATTTTATTCAATTAAGCCATGGGCCCCTTATTAAATAGGAAAATTTCTCTAGAGTCCCTCTTATTAATTATTCAGAAAAAATTAACAATACAATTTAATCCATTTTAATTTTGGCATTTGCTCTCTAAAAGAACTTATAATTTTATCTTATGTAATCAAAAGGGGCAAGCAAGGGACTTGTCTCCCTTAAGAAAATTGCTTTATAGTCCCTTTTCAAAACTTAATTTTTTTAACCTTTGATTAAATAAAAATTTTTAATACAAAATTTTTGTAACCTTCTTTGCACGTCTCAGATAAAATTATTAACTTCGCCCCTGAATGTTAATATATGATATTTAATTTCAAGACCCCTAAGAAATTATACATGTGTGCGTGCATGCATGCAAGCGGGGTGGTGAAGAAATGTTTAAAATAGAAAGGAAAATAAAGCCTTCAAACTCACAAAAACAACAAAGTAAATGGCAAACACTGCAAAAACTCAGCCTCATGTGTCATAGCGGAGGTGTAAAAACTGCAAAAAGCCATTATTATATATGTAAAAGCAATCGATTTAATAAAAAAGAAGAAGAAACCTATTGTTGAATATACTGCTTGTCGCGGTGACATCAAATCAATACTATCTATTTTTTGAATATATCTGCACTCACTTTTAGGCTTTACCCACCCTATTCTTCCTCAATCCTTGTAATTTTTCATATTCTATTAAGTTGTTTGGTCGATCATCAGTGAATTTTCTTTTTTTCTTTTTAAAAAAAATCCCTAAATAGGGTTAAAAAATTATTTTTTTTAACAGGCTATATCCATATATTACTCTTATAATTTTACTTGTCAATAGAGAAAAAATAAATCAAAAATGTAATTTTATTGTTTTAGCAATATATAATCTTATACTTTCTAAAGAGATTATAAATTAATTTTATCATTTTTCCGTTGGAGGGGCTAAGGCCTTTAGGCTGTGGGTTTTGTTAGATTGGAGTGGTCTTGAATTCCGACCAAGGGCGAGTTATGTGACGAGAGATTCAAGATAAAATTAAAAAAATTAGAGGTCTAAAACTAAAATTTTATTTTAAAAATAACTTAAATTTAATTCTTAACTTTTGAAAGGGCCAAAATTATAATTTTTTTATTTAAACAACTAAAAAAATTAAATTAAACTATTTATATTAGTTAAGCACTAAAAGTGCAATTATACCATTCAATAATGGGAGCCAAAGCGCTTCCCCTTGCCTACCCTTAATCCGATCAGAATAAATAGAATTTGGGTTTTAAATCATGTTAATTTTGAGTTTAATTTTTCTTAAATTTGATTTTTTTTATTTTTTAAAATTTTAAATTAATTTGAATAAAATGAGTCAACCCTTCCCATCCAACGTGTAAGAGAGAGAAAGGGCAGTCAAAGATTTTAGGTTTGTAATGATTTAAAGAGGTTGGAATGTCTTTTACCCAAATGAAAATGATATTTAAGAAAAGGAAATAAAGGCCCCACTAACATATACTCTACAACAAATTTAAAAAAAAAAATAACAAATAAAGAAAAGTAATTTTTTTTTTGCCACATAAAGAAAAGTAGTTTAACAAATATTAATTTAATAATATAACAAGAAAATAATTAAAAGTAAAAAAAATAATAAATACAAAAAAGAGAAAGCAAAATGTGATGGTGTGTCAGTTCCAGGTAGATTTCTTCATATACATGGTGGGTCCATACATTGAATCCTCACCTATTGAATGAAAAAAGTGTTCTTTTTTCTTTTTAGAAAAGAAAAAGCAAAGAATAAAAATAACTTAAAGAAATATATATATATATATATAAATTCATGAAAATATCTTCCTAATTTTTCTTGCTTATTTATGCATAATAAGTTTTTTAAAATAAGAAAAAAATGGTCTAAAAAATAAATCTGGATTTAATATTAATTAAAAATTTAAATATATATTTTTTTATTTTGAATTGAAGGCAAAAGATTATGTATAGTATTTAATTTTGCATAAATTTGGGTGATCTTTTCAAATTTTGAATCTTTACAATGATGAGCTTAAAAAGTATCAAAACCCTTCTTTTAATCATATATAAGACAATTTATATCATCTTTTTTTAGCATGCTTTTATTTTTTAGTCATAAATTTGGGAATTCTACAGTAAGTTGGCTATAAAATCCCCCCTAAAAGTAAGTTTAGAAATGTTGTTATTACAGGGTTGAATTATTTTTTAAATTTGAAATTAAAGAGAATTTACATAAAAATATTATATTAAAAAATAGATTTAAAAAAAAGTTTTGATTAAATTCCTATCTGTAAAGTTTAAGTCTAATTCATTTTATGAAATATATTATTTTATTTATTTTATATATTAAGTAATTTATATCTTATGTACATTAAATCTATAATTGTATATAATATTAAATTTTAAATACTAAAAACTATATTAAAATATTAAGTTAAATTGAAAATAGTATAAATTTTTGTAAAAAGAATAATATAAGTGGGTTTCATACGGGTTTAAGTTAGATTTGAGCAAAATTCAATGTTCATATTTTGTCTTAGACTTAGACTTTGACAAATATAACTCGAACCCAATCTAACTCAGTCCACCTGAAAAATTGAAATTAATAAAATTTGTTTAAAAAAAAGGTTAGAACTAGTTAGTAGATAAAGCTAAAAAATAAGTAAATATGATTTTAATTGTTCAATTTATTTGATAAGGAAAGTAATGGTTATTATTTGTTTAACTTGTCATAATAAAAAACTTGAACACATAATAGAAAATGTAACTTGACGAAATAATAGTTAAAATGATCATATTATTATTGGTTGATGTTATAAATCAATTTAAATTTTATATCACTCATATTCTTTATATATGTAATGATGAACATATATATATAAGATTAAATTATGGACCACAGGATTATCAAACTATATAATATTTTATATATTTAAAAGAAAAGAAAAGGTTTTGGTCCCCAAGCAAAATCCAAGTGTTATAATGTACGTAGAAGGATAGTAGGAGAGGCACATGCTATATGCCACCGTCATGCAAAAGCAATAAAAGTATCAATCCATATTGTTTAGGTCATGAAAGATTATGATACTCATTCTAACAATTGAATAATATTTTGTTCTTTTTTTTTTTTGTCTTAATTTAATTGTGTATCCAATGCTTTATTATTCTTTACACTTCCATTGTTAATATATTTTTGCTATCCTTCAACTACAAGTTTGTTTTTTTTTTTTTTTTATTGGTAACCACGACATAAAAAGGTTATATTAGGACATATGTATATAATAAGTATTTCTAGATCTTATAGTTAGAAGAGGGATAATTTTGATACTTTGAAAATAATATTTGGATAAAAATAATGTATTAATTTTTAATTTTTAATTTTTTTTAAAATTAAAATAAGGGATGGTTGTTTGATAGAATTGAATTAAATTGTTTGAAATTATTTTGAATTAGTTAAGTGGATGAGTATTATCATAAAAAATATATATAAAGTTAACTAAGAGCCCGAAGAAACATAATGCTTACAAGGCTCGTGTTGTTTGCTTCTTAAGCTAGTAATTAAATGTTAGTGTAAATCCTACAAGTCAATCATGATTAACTTGTAATCACTATTTAGAATTTTGAGTGAACATTTTTTGTTATAAAGTATAAATTTGAGACATTTATTTATCCATGAGTAAAATGTTAATGTTAGTGATGTTCGTAAATTGTTTAGATAAAATTTTAGAACACATATATATGACATTGTATAAGGAATTATAATTATGAGATTTTTATGTATTAAAGTTGTGATTCTTAAAATGTTCTTGATCATCGTATTATTAAGATAAGACATCGATAATGCTCAAAGGTCAACATGTGTTAACCCTCCATACATGGGGATTTATGCAACTGATCTTATAATTTGAAGTATGGGATACTTAAGCATAACATGTCGGTCTTTGTTACGAGAACAAGCACGCTAAACATGACCCGCTATAAGAGTTCCACTTAATATTTCACTCTAGTGTCTATAAAAATACTCTCATGTGTTTGAAATTTAATACTTTGATTCATCACAAAACGTGCCTATAATGACAAATGCTCAAGGTAGGATGTTTTAGGTATAATATAAGACATATAAAAGTGGTAAAGAGTCATCACTTCAAATAATATGAAAGGACATATCATAAATGTTCTTAACTCATATTAACCACAAGTCCTTGGTCAAGACAACTAGTCTAAGTTAATATAAGGAGATACAAGACCAAAATGGATAAGCAAACGTAGGAACTGTGCCACACCTTTTTAGTTTATTTGAGATGTTTTGATGAAAGGATCAAATTACCCATAAGTACCAAACATAAAAGGTTATGTCCAAAATTAATTTATTTAGTTTTCAAAGGCAATTCAAACTATAGGATAAGGATAATAACAAATTCATTTGAATCTTCATATCCTCAGACTATTATTATGCCCATACAAAATTGATAGTCAGTAGAACAATAATCTTAAATTGAGGATGACAAAAAAAAATGTGGATAGGTGATGGGAAAAAAGGTGTAAGCTGTGACAATTAGCACTATGATGGTGGGCTCTTATTGTGAGTTAAGACAGTAAAGAGTTGAATGGGAAAGATTGTGAGTTTGGAGACTATGTAGATTGCTGAAGCCACACGAAGGTACAAGAATAAACACATGTCATTAGCATAACCTTAAGCATACATCACTGCTAAACCATTTTGAAATACTGGTATAATCTTTGTATTGATATTGAAGAAAAAAAAAAGTATGGACGGCTTGGCTTAGTGTCCCCACCCTACCTTTTGAGAGGGACATATGATTTCTTTTTTTTGTTAGTTTGTGAGCTCTTACAGAAAGCAAAAGAAACTTCTTATCCTTTCCAAAGGTTTTCACACAAGTCGTTACACTTGGAATCTACAAAAGCCAAATTCCCCCAATTATCATTCCATTATTTTATTCTCTTTATAATTTTAACCCCCTCAAACCATATTCTCATTCACTTACATCCTAATTCTCCCCCCCCCCTCTCTATCTTTCTTTCTTAACAAAGCATCTTCAATGGCTCCAATGAGTCTCCCTCCCGGTTTTAGGTTCCATCCAACTGATGAAGAACTTGTTGCTTACTATCTCCACAACAAAATCACCGGTCGCCCCATCGAGCTCGAAGTTATCCCTGAAGTTGATCTCTACAAATTCGAGCCTTGGGATTTACCAGGTAATATCAAATTCAGGATCAGCGTCAACTGGAGACTTGAACACGGGACTTTTTATTATGTATTTGATAGGATGGTTAATGGTAATGTAATGGTTTGTTGTTGTTTCAGATAAGTCATATCTACCTAGCAAAGACATGGAATGGTATTTTTACAGTCCAAGGGATAAGAAGTACCCAAACGGGTCGAGAACGAACCGGGCGACACGCGGCGGGTATTGGAAAGCCACCGGAAAAGATAGGGCCGTACAGTCTCAAAAGAGAGCTGTTGGCATTAAAAAAACACTGGTTTACTATAGAGGAAGAGCTCCCCATGGCATTAGAACCAATTGGGTCATGCATGAATATCGCTTGCTCAACTCTACTTTAAAGGTAATTTTATTTTATGTTTATTTATGAATTTCTTTTAATTGTACGAGTATACCATATAATTATTTATGACTGATTATTAGGTGTAATGTAAGTACCAGCAATTCATGATCTTTCTTTAAAAAAAAGGGTTAATTTCATAAAAAATCCTTAAATTATGAGCCAAATTTTAAATTAGTCCTTAAACTTCAAAGCATTCCTATTCCTATTAGTTTGAATCTAACATGTTCAAAGTTATCTATTAGTTCATATGTGTTTAAAATTGAAACCATGTCAAATACAAGTTGACATTTTCAATTGACTGAAGGACTTGATTGAAACTATACTTTAGTTTGAGAATTCAATACCAACATTCTGAAATTTAAGATCAAATTAAAATTCGACCCATAGTATAATGACATATTATTATATTAACCCTCTAATTCATCTCTTTTTTTTTCCAATTTCCCCACTTCTTTTACACACTTTGCATGATGGTCCTTCTTTTACATGAAGAAATTGATTTCACAATTTTGGTTAAACAGGATTGTTATGCATTATGTCGTGTGTTCAAGAAAAACATACAAATCCTTAAACCAAAAGAAGAAGAAGCTGTTGCAAATAACAACAATGTAGACAAGGAAAAACAATTACATGGTGAGGAAACAAGTGGAAATGAAATCCCTAAAGGCAGACAAGTTGAAATTGAAGATGAGAATTTAATTACCTCCTCTTCAGATTTGACTCAAGGAACATCTTATGAAACTGGTATGGCCATGGCAGATGATAATCAACCTCCCTTTACCTCTGATGAAGCTAACAGTTCAGCTAATAATATATCATCATCTCTTGCCATGGATTTCTCCTCCAACTTAATCCAGGTAACTAATTTATTATTATTTTGGTTGTTTTTAATAATGGAAGAGGGATTGGGTTGTTAGGATTTCGAATTCTGAACTTAATATCAGTTTCGATTTTAAATTAATAGATTTCTTTTTTCACTGGACCAATGACTTAATCCACGTTAATATTTTGAGTTAAATAATATTAAAGACGTAAATTAAGTCTTAATTTAATTAATACCGCTATTATTATAAATTTAAACATATTTAAACACGGAATATCGTCAAATTTAAAAGTTTATAATGATTAAATTTGATTTTTAGAAGGTAGGTTGAAATATAATTTTTTTTGGTAGGTCCAAACATAATTGATTAAGACTTTAGATGACATTGTAACTATGAATATTGAAGATGATGTAAGATGAATCAATAATGATTAGCATGGCTCTTAGGTCATTGCAATGGCCTATCCCAAAATAGTACATAATTTGCTTTAGATCACTTTTTGTTAAAATTTGATTTTAGTTTCATTGTGATGAAACTTAATTTTATATTTATATTTTAATTTGATATAGTTTGATTTTTTAATTAATTTAAATAATTAACATTATTGATAATTTTGATTAAAATATTGATATAAGTAATTTTTTACTATTTCAACACAATATCTCCCATGACATTTTGTTATTGTTGGAAAATATTTATTTAAGAAAAATTTATATTATTATTTTAACCATAATAATTCACGATGTTAATTATTTAAATTAATTAATGATATTATAAAATTAAAAAATTAAATTATGTCAAATTAAAATGTATAGACTAGTTTCTAAATGTAAGGATAATAAAGGGACTAAAATCATAATTTAGTATTTAAATTTCTTTTCTTTTTTTTTTGAGACTTTTGATTATCTCCTTTGCCAACCCTAGATTTCTAAGGCAAAAATATACTATTTGCTTTATCACTAAAGGCTTCAAAATCACTCTCCAAGTCTTCCCTTCTCAACACAAACACATGAAAGTACTATGATCATTTGATAAAAATGTGGGTAGGAATTTTAACTTTTTGATCTTAAGGCAATTAGCATAAGTACATCACTCACTTTTCCCAAAGCTCTCTACCCAATACATCTCACTCAAATCATGCCCCTTTCTTTCTTTTGACTCACCTAAAACTTCTTTTCTCCCTCATTTTCCACAAAGCTAACATCTCTCATGTCTAATGGAAGTAGCAAAGTTCAATATTCCTTAAGTAAATTCTAGATTTGAGTCGAATTCGAATTATAAATTCTTTAAAGAGAATTAAAAATGTAATTTTGTCATTGTATTAAGGTATAATTTTATAATTTTTAAGGGATTAAACTATAAATTTTTTATTCTTAAAGAGAGCATAATTAAATTTTGAATTCTAAGAAGAGTTGAAATACAATTTTACCATTAAATTAACTTAAAACTTTACAAACACTCAAAAGATTAAAGGAGCAATTTTTCATTTTTAGGGGATTAGGACATCTGGCTACCCCACTAGTTTGTCTTTTTTTGCCTTTGTTTAGGAGTCTGATCCGACTTAACTCTAGATTCAATCAAAGTCTAATATGATTACACACTAGAACTTTTGGAGATGAAAATAGAAACTCCAATATCACTTAGTAAAGAAAGTCCATTTTCATGATATTGTTGTTTCTTATTTGTATGCATATGAATGGAAATGCAGGTTGACGGGTACACAAATGTTGAGTATCAAGTTCCATATCCACCATTAGAGCTTGAAGACTTCCCACAAATAAATATATCAGAGACAAAGGCAGAAATGATGGATGAATACATGGTGTATGACAAGTATAAGGACTACATGAATGGATCTTTAGAAGAGATTTTCTCTCTTTGTTCCTCTCAAGATATTTCCATGCCTCTCTACATGAACCAAGATTAATCCAAAATACTAACAATCAGCTTCCTTCTTCTTCTTTTTTTTTTTTTTCCTTTTCTTTTTAACCAAAGTTACAAATTATTTTGTCAAGCACAACATGATAAGGCCACAAGTATTCTTGCGTTCCTTGTAGAAAAAATAGTTTTTTTTTTTTTTTTTTTATTGATTGTGGTTCAAAAGTTCTACTTCAATTTTGAAAGGGAAAAATGGATAAGTTCATTTTATATCTTCTCAACTAATGTATCATGTATATTTACATTCACAATATAATTTGGTTTTAGCCACATTTTCATTAGTTTTTATATGGTTTATATATTTTTTTATTTTAGTCTTTATCAACAGCAAAGCCTGAAATTTTTTTTTGAGTCAGAATTAAATTGTATATTTTTACGATAGTAAAAATATAATTTCATCATTTTAATAGCCTATATCTTTATAATTTTTAAAGGGTTAAATCAAATTTTTATCACTTTTGAGAAGGTCAAAATGCAATTTGATCATTATTAATCTATAATTTTATACATTATGAAAGGTTTAAATTAAAATTTTACTCTTTTATGTTTGATGCTTTCTTAATACAGGTCATGCAATGTCTATAATTTGTTTATAGTAAAAACTTTCGACCATTAAGTATATAAAAAATTGAAAAAAAATATTAAAGTATAAGATTAATATAAAATTTAAAATTATAACTATAATAATTTGTAAATGCAACTACCAATTTCTTCAAATAGAAATAATGACATGAATGGCACTTAAGTTTTTACAGATTATTCAATGTGATACAATATCAATTTTTGTACCTAAAATTTCATTCCTCTACTAATGTGGTACTTATTCCTAACTCCATTAATGGCGTTGTGTCTGACCAATATAAGCGTGACAGGTGACTTTTTTCCACGTCATGTGACATGTCATCATCATCCTATTCAGTCACTATAAGTGACGACGTACAGTTATTCCTAGCTTTTATTTACCCTTTCCATGGCAAGAATCCAATCAAAAACTTTTGCCAAGAATGATGAACTACTCGCAGCCCATAAGCTCTACAGTCCCACAGCAGCCTCAAGTGTCAACAGCTACTAAAGATCCAGTGCTAATCTCTCAGCCGAATTTTGATTTTGCATCTTGGATGAATAAAAATCTTAATTATTGTTAAAATATTGTGTTAAGAACGTGTATTTTTTTTTTTTTGTTGTTGAAGAACGACATTTTTTCAAGATTTTGTTCCTTACTGTAAATAGAGTTTAAGGGCGCCTCTTAGTATATAAATAAGTCACCATGATGGCGCACTGACCTTCTATATGCTAGAAATCATGGATTCAAACCTATAACCTTTGCATTATCAGCATGATAAAATATTCAGATTATGTACATATGTTATGATCCCTCATAAACGTTACGTATATTTAACTTATTTTCAAGAAATTTCATATTAACACAATGAATTTAAAATGCTATTTTTGGAACACTTTCCAAAAAAAATTCAAATTTTGATTGACAAATGACAATGAAAAAGAAACCATTTCCTTACCAATTTGATTAACCCTTTGTAACCTTACTTGTTACAACATAAATCATTAAATACAATTAATTGTTTCATTATTATCATGTAAAAGAAAAAAATTTTGTCTAGATGTCTTTGTACAAACAATATATTCTTACAACCTAACTTATATGAAAAGCAAATATAGTAATCATAAATTTCATAAAACTTAAGTATAGTAAAACTATCCCACTAAAAATATTTGGATAATGCATAACCTTGTAAAGATGTAGAGGTAACTTAATTTATATGCGCACAAAGTAAGTAACTTAAAATTTGATAAAAGTATCATAGAAATTTTTGTATTAAAAGTCAGATTGTACTTTGTTCTCTTTACTTAAAAAATGAGCAAACTAGTCTCTGTACATTAGATTAAAGAGCAGAGTGATCCTTCTGCTAAAAATTTATCTCTTTACGTCAACATTAGGTATATGGGGCACGCCATGTGTAACTGTATGATTATTTCATCAACACTAGTTTTTAACTATAGAAATGGATAAAATTTTGAACTGAAAGAACCGGTTTACTCTTTAATCTAATCTATAATAACTAATTTGCTCATTTTTTTAGTAAAGAGAGTAAAACGGAATCTCACTTGTAGTACAAGAGCCTCCATGGTATTTTTACCCTTAAAAGTTCCATCCAAAATCATCCATTGCTGCAGACATAAGTGTGGACTCAAGTAAGCCAAGGTCAAAGCTACCAGCATCACCCTCCATTAATGAACAATCCATATCAATTTTATCATCATTCTCTCGTTGTTGTGGTTGTGGTACTGGTGGCAAGCTATCCACTCTTGGTTCTTCAAATGTTTCAGCCACAGCATTAGCATCATCCCAAATGCAAGGATCACTTTCATACAACATGTTACCAAAGCAAGTTGATGAAGAAACAAATGGGGTATCCATTGATGAACCGTAAAGATTTTGAGCATAAGTAGTGTTAGGGTTTGGGCTTTGATGAGGGAATGTAACAACAGGTGGCGGTGGGTTCATCATCATTGTGGTGTTGTTGTTGTTGTTGGTATCTTTAGCATGTGAAGTGATGTTGAAAACAGTGAAGGAACCATGTTGTGATTGTGATGATGGTGATGATGATGAATATTTGCATGCAAGTTTATTAGAAGCTCTTTGACGTGAAGAAAGGAGGTTGTGCGTTTTGGGGTCAAGGCCTTGGGAGAGTAGCTTTTTCTTAATGCAAGAGTTCCAAAAGTTCTTCACTTCATTGTCTGTTCTCCCAGGAAGATGCTTGGCTATTTGAGCCCATCTGTTAAATGATAATAAAAACACATTATTCAAATGATATGTACAAATGTTTACCAAGGGTCAAATTCCATAAAAAGTCCCTTTACTATGTGTTTTATATTATATATATATATATATATTCCCAATGCACACACTACAGTGTGATAGTGAAGCAAATCACTGCCAACACACCCCACAGCAGCCGACACACACCTACTATTCGAGGCCCAGCAACTCTTAAGGAAGGTGAATTCCCGGTCAATGGACCACAACTCAAGATTGCATTTTTGATAGATTTAGTTCATATATGTACTTTCAATCCTAATGGTAGTTTTTTTCATCAATTCTATCAAATAATCTGACTTATTTTTATAAACATGTGATGATCTAACATATACATCTTGACATTTTTAATGATTAGACATATAGTTGTTTAACTGTACAAAAATGCCTAGGTGGGCGACATCACCACATATATTAAAAATAAATCACGTAAAATTATTTGACAAAATTAATGGAAAAATATTTCCTCACGACTGGAAAATACACATTTCAAAAAAATAAAGAAACTAGAAATATCAAACTATAGTGGAAGGACTAAATCCGCTAAAAACACATAATACATGGATTTTCTATAGAATTTGACCTTTTTCAAAGATATAAATGGAATCCTTTAATATAATCCGTATAGCTACCTGTTGCCTAAAATTCTATGAACATCAATGATTATCTGTTCTTCCTCTGCTGTGAAAGAACCCCTCTTCAAGTCTGGTCTTAAGTAGTTTATCCATCTCAACCTACAGCTCTTCCCACACCTCTGCAAGCCTGCCACATCAAAAATAACTATCATCTAAAAACTTGCATGACTACCCATTTTCACATGTTAATTTCAATGAGATTATGATATAATACCAGCAAGTTTAGGGACAGAGCTCCAGCTTCCATGGCCATGGGTAGTGATATGTTTGACGAGCTTGTCATCTTCTTCGGGTGACCATAACCCTCTTTTAACCTTCTGTTTGCTGCAGCAACGATGGCCCATCCCTAAACACTCAGCTCATTAGCCTTTGTTTTACCACCACAGCCCTTCCATTCCCATTAAGAGGAGTTCACTCTTTCCAATTACTATTTAGAAGGAGACCTTGTCTCGTATGTGTGTGTATATATATATATATATATAGAGAGAGAGAGAGAGAGAGATTTGTCATTGAAATAAGACATGTCAAAGTATTGGCGGTACATGTAAATTTACAAGTACATCCCAATGGAAGTTTGTGAAACACACATTGCATGCCTTGGACTAGGGTTAAGTGATTATAAATTTTGATATGAGACAAATGTATTAGATTTTAAAGAGTTAAATTAAAATTTTATAATTTTGGATTATAATTTTATCATTGTTTATAATTTTATATATTTTAAAGAGAAAATATAATTTTTAATTTTTGGAGGGGTCAGAGCTCCTGTTTACCTTTGTTATTATCTTTGTTGAGTGGTAAAGAATTTGATTGAATTAAATTTTATAGATATAAAAGAAATACTAGAAAAATTTTACCATGTTTAAAGGTTCGGTCTAACTCAATTTTAGATTAAGTCAAAACCCAATATTATTATCAAGATATCTTTTTTGTTGTACATTTCCAATTGACTCAAATATCTCTTGTAAGAGAAAATCATTGTCAATTCCCATGCCACAAATAAGAGAGTTTTGAAATGAACATTCAATGCTGCTAAATCAAAAGTTCTGGCTCGCTATCGGAATATCGAAGAGTCTTGAATGAAATAATTTTTTTTTTTTGTAAAAAAGAAAAAAAAATATTAAACATAAGGGTCCCATCCCATTGATAAAATGAAGGTGAAAGAAGATTTTGTCAATTGGAGTATGGAATTGGGTCACTTGTAGCTCACTTTTTCTTTTGGCGAGAGTGACACTCGTTACTTCACTTCTTTCTCACTCCTTGTATTTGTATTCTACAAAACACAATCAAGTTAAACCCTTCAGATTTAATTAAATTTATTTATATAATTATTTTTTTTAAAATAGCAACTTAATTAGCTTTTTAGTGCTGATTAGCCTGTCTTTTCTTTTCTTTTTTTCCAATATGCTTTTTACATATGCTGTGTGTATTGGATCATCCATTAGAATGGGTCAAACAACAAAAGTCCGACAAAGAATATTGGTCCCTTAAAACCAATTATGTTAGAAAAGAAATGTGCTGGAATTTTAACTTAAGGTGCACTCATCTAGGACTAGATAGCGCCATCAAAATAGTTATAAGAATGGGATGAATAGTCTATAAATTTAATCTTAATCTTTATCTCTTTTATCATTTTGGTACTAATTTAGAGATGGATCGCTTTAATCCTCAACTTTCAAAGTTTAGTTAATTTAATTTTTATTGAAAGAAAAAATCGCTCAATTGTTAAATTTTCTACTATTCTAATATTGTAATTGAGGTGGCAGTTTACATATACTTCATTGTTGACGTAAATATTTTTTGAAAATTATTATAAATTATTATTTTTTAATAATTCTAGTTTTTTAATTTTTTATAAAGTTAAATTTTTAATAATTTAATTACTTTTTTTATAAAAAAGATGAACTTAACTAAATTTTAAATTTTGATTGAATGATTATTTGTTTTTTATCAAAGGTATTGTGAATTAAGTATGACTAGTTGAAACTCAATTAAAAAATCAATCTATGTTAGTTAAAACTCAATTAACAGTTTGAATTATTTCAGATTTAGGTTAATTTTAGACTTGAATTATTTAGGATTCGAGATGTTTTCAACTTGGGTCATTTCAGCTTGAGTCCCTGATTTTTCTTTTTTAGTTAGTTCATTACAAGTCCAAATTATTTCAAATTCTAACTTATCCATGTTAGAATTATTTCGGATCATTTGAGATTGGATTGTTTCGATTTTAAATTATTTCGAGTTTAGATTATTTCAGATACAAATTTATTTAGATTTGAGTGAATTTATATTCAAATTGGACAAATTTAAGTTATAAACTTTTTTATATTCAAATTAAAATTCAATTAATTAAATCAAAACATTTTAGTTCGAGCATATCTAAAGTTCAACTCAAATAACATCTATAATTGAATTTTGACAAGAATAAGGAGAGTACTTAAGAAGATGAAGAAAAATTACAGGAACAAGTGCAAGAGTTGTTGGTGTTTTTGTCCTTAATTTCAGCTCTCAACTAACGACATGATGTTTTCCAATTATATGTAATATTGAATCAATTAAATTTTTTTTTTTTAAATTTGTTTGTGGCATTTGATAGTCCATTTTTAGGATAATAGATGGGGTGGGGCAATTGCTTATGCTAATTATTTTCTTTTAAGTTTAGATAACTTAAGACAACATTATTGACAATTAGTTAAAGATAAATAAGAAGAAAGAAACTATTAATTAGTATTAAGAAAATCCATAAAATAAAATAAAATAAACTTGTTTCATATTTCTCAATTCTCAAATTTGTCAAATCGAAGACACTAATAAAGTTGTCTTTATTTGTTTAATAGTAATGAAATTGACCAACCAATCATTCATTACACCCTTGGTTACTTGTTTCATTTGTTTTTAAATTCCCCCTTAAATTTCGAAATGTTTTAGTTGTACTTTTATTAATCAAATATTTAATATATTCAATTGTTAATTTAAGTTTTAAATGTTAATTCGGATTTAACATGGATTATACTTAAAACGTGTGGTTTAGATTGTAAATCATTGTGTGCCGAGAAGTTGGATTTTTGTGGTAAGAACAAAGTGTAAATAAAAGTTTAAAATGTTATTTTTTTATTACGTGAAATTTAAAATGTCCATGTAGTAGATATATATATGTGTTTATAATTTGATTTGTATGTTTTAAACATGCTCCATGTCATATTTAAATTGGTATTTAATGCTCAATCTAATCATGTCTAAGCTGATAAAAAGGCATGTTAGATTTGATAATGATATTTGACAACTCGATTAAAATATTTTTATGTTTAGGGACTAATTTAAAATCTATACCATAAATTTAATGACTTCTGCTGAAATTAATCCAGAAAAACAAACGAACCGGTTCAATTCGACAATATTCTATAAAGTTAAACCAACCAAATTCCAGTACAATGTGACCTGAAGTTGAATGTTCAGAGATCATAAAATTCTCTTTTTGCTTTTAAATAATTTAGGGCTAAAATTTTAGTATATGCCCAAATTTTTAAATTTTAGTACAATGGCAAATTTTAGAATTAAATTTTGAGGGAGTTAAAGAAAATTTCTTTTAAAAAATCGGGGTCTAATTAAAACTTTTATTTTTTATGAAATTAATAATTTTTTAAAAAAATATTAAGCAACTTAATTAAAATTAAAAAAATAAAATGTATAATGGGAATTTTGAAATTTTGGGAACCTAATTAAAATTATTTTTAGAGAAAAATGAAATTTTCCAACAAATTAAGCCCCTTGGCCACCATTATGATCTGCCTCTGGCAGCGCCTAAATGTAAATAATACAAATATATATAAATAAATAAAATCATGTTAATAATTATATAATTATTGTAAATAATAATGGTTTTGCCACTTATTGTATCTATCTAATATCTATTGGCCAGTGAACATAAATCAATTTGTGATTATCAACATCAGTGACAGACAAAATATAGTTGTCATTAACATTCATCAGTTATAGCAACAATCATAATAACATTAATATTTCACCCCTTAAATATTTTATTATTTCGATTTACTATTAGTTCAGTTGAAACTTAAAATAAAAGATAAGTCTGATTTTAATTTTTTTTATACGGTGAAATTACATAATTATTTAATTTAAAATATAAAATTTTTAATTTTAACTTTTCAATTATTTATAATATTTTTCTCGAACCCCTTTTAAAAATTTATAGGTTGTGCCCCTATTCACACTATTCTGATATAGACTCCCAAAATATACAATAGGCTAAAGTGGATAGAGATGTTCATGGGTCGGATTTAAGTTTATATTTTTCAATATTGAAATAGTTTTAGATGTATATTTACATCTTTATTATTAAATTTAAAATAAAATTATTATTATTATTTTTGAACAGTAAAACAGACCTTTTAGGTGGGTTTAGGTAGTCAAGTTAGAGCTTGGGCTTAAAAAATTTTTGAAACCGAATTTTAATCCGACCCGATTTATGAGGAGCCCTAAAATAGAATAATATCCTCTAAAAATGAATTTAATTTTTAGGGGTTAAAAGATAAATTAAGAATTTAATATATATTTATATATTAACTCAAAACAATGAAGAAAGCATGGGATATAATATTTTATATAATATCTTACATAGAGAAATATTTTTGACCTAAATCAAATGGAAAAGCATCCTTCTAGTAACACATTAAATATGATATATATATATATAATAATGCTGTAGATATCTTATTTTATTTATAATAATTAATTCCTACACTTTACTTCCTCAAATATTTTCTTGTACTAATAATTTACCTATGTTCCAAGAAAACTTCAAAATGAAAGTTCAATAATATAAAGAAAAAATATATTTTATTGACTATTAATATATGTGAATTTTAATTTCACTTGTAAATTAAAAATAAATAAAAAAGAATTGGACCACTGATGTATCAAAAATGAAATTAAAATATTATATCTTTTAAGGTTATAATATTATAAGTCCCAATCTCTTGAGGAAACATGTATTAGAAAGTGACGTATGAATTGAGATTAAATTAATTAATTAATTAATTAATGGTGAATTAATTAACTGAAGTTTATCCAGCAAGACTGAATAACAGATTTTCAACCCTCGTGGTGAGGGAAACATAATTAACACGTAATAAAAGTGGATAATCAAAGTCTGTACTTTAACCAAAACCACTTATCTTTACAAGGCTGACTTATTTGCTTATCTTGTGGTTAAATTTTGACATGTCTAATTAAAACAAATATTTTCAAGTATTTAATTATTTTTAAAAAAAAATTCAAAGGATTGGATATACTTTTTAATAGTTTTCAAAATTTTGAAAATTTCAGAACAAAAAATTTTAAAAGTTAGAGGACTAGAAAAGACATTTAAACATAGTCGAGTGAGATGTAATATAGTTTACCCTAATAATTAAAGTATTTTTAACATATTGAACTTACAATATGGTTTTATTTTACGTAATTAATGCAAAATAACATTATTCAAAATAATAACTAATTACCATAATGAATTATAATATTAATTAAGTGGTAATTAAGATGCTTAGAACTTTATTCAAGTAATAACTCTACTTTACGATAATAAAATTAGCACAATTTTTGTTTACGTCAAACAAATTTTAACTAATAATTGTAAATTCTAATTATAACTCTAATTTTAAATTAGCACACTTTTTTTAAATTAATAATTGTAATTTAAATTTTAATTATTTTTAAATATGTAATATCACAACTGTTGTTGAATTATAGGGGTTTTTACTCAAATAATATAAAAAATAATAATTAATTACGGAAAAAGGTTTGAAAAACATATTAATAACAAAAATAGGCATTTTCTACAGTGTTCTAATGGTGCTGCCTGACATATTGGCAGTACCAAACTAAAATGTGATGACCTAAAATATTTAGGGACTTGATATGAATTTTACCGTTTTAATTCACAGCCGCAAAAAAGCTTTAAGGTGCCGGCTAACTCTGTCGCGGGACCAAACATTAGAAAGGGTAAATTGCATCATAAACCCTTTTTTATTATTTTATTTTTATTCTCCCTTTTGACATTAAAATTAAAGAGGCCTCTTATCAATTAGTCCAAAAAGTTTTTTCTGCTAAAAAATATTTTTGTAAAAAAAATTATTCCAATGGAAAATAAATTTTATTTATATCTCAAAAAATATTTTTTTATTCAAATAATGTCTAGTAGTTTCCTTTCACTCACATTATATATTAAAATTATAAATTTAACTAATAATTATAATGTATAAATAATAATATTTTTATAAAGCTTTTATAATGATAATTTTATATCGTGTCCGTAGATCAAATTAATAATAAAATTATAATTATTTTTCAAAAAATAAATAAAATTTATTTCTAGTTGAAATCGACTTTTTTTATAAAAATATTTTTTGGTAGAATTTTTTTTTGGACTAATTAGTAAGATGCCTCTCTATCTTTTATGTTAAAAGGGAAGAAAATAAAATAATAAATAAGGGAGATTTACGAGGCAATTTACCATTTTAAAAGCTTGGTGCCTTGCGCCCCTTTTTTCAGCTATCAATTAAAATGGTAAATTTCCATATCAGGTCCTTAAATATTTTAAGCCATCATATTTTAGTCTGTCGTCAATATGTCAAGCGGCAGTGTCAAAGCACTGTAGCAAATGCGTATTCTCGTAATTAATCTGTTTCCCATGCCTTTTTGTAATTAATTATTGTTTTATATTATTTAGGTAAAAACCCTAAATTATAAGTATTTTTAAACGTAAGTGGATATTTGACATGTCCCCCCACCCGTCATAAGGAAAACGAAAACTGAAATCTGTTTTATTCGATATTAAATACAAACTACGAGCAAAAAATATGATGTTCCTAATGAAATAGGTAAAAAACAACTTTGCCACCTACTGCCACTAAATCACTGCCTCCCCAAATCAAACTGGTGCTCATTGTTGCACTGGGTGCTAAAGTATGGGTGCTTTGTGTCCATTGAACAAAGACGGATTGTAATTGTATAGCGGTATCTAAAAACATATCTTGCGACGCCTAAAGCGCCCATGGTATCATCATAAATATACAAACCAAAACTAATTTTTTTAACTAATAATTCTAAATTAAATAATATAATTAATTTTAAATGTGAATTTAGTAATATGATAGAAAATAAAAGGTATTCATGTCAATTCAAAAGTTTATTCGAGCTTTTATATATACATTGTCGAAACTATTTTAGAAATCAACTTTTATTTTAAAACAAATGAAATTGGAGTTGCCACTAATCCTCTTTATTTAGATGTGATTGGGTCACCTCAAAACTCATTTTAATAAAATGTTAGACTTATTAAAACGATACTTTTTGGTCTACAAAATCTAGGAAACGAGTTCGGGAGTCGGTTACGCACGAGGAATAATTAGCACCCTCGTGACGCCCAAAATTAGTCCCTAGTAGATCAGTTGATGTCTTGCTGTCAAGAATTGAAAATTTGAAATGAGTTTAAAACGTTATCCATTTTAGTATTAGGACATTACTTAACTAAATTAATTTTCGCGAAAAGGGCTTATTTCAGGTTAATCGAGATGAAAGGATCATGTCCCGTAAGGTAGAACACAATGCCTTAAATCCTCAAAAACGTAAATAAACACCATTTGATCGTTACTTAAATATCGTTTTATTTTATTTTATTTTAAAATAGATATGTGACTATCTCGGTTTTAGAAAGAAGCAATATTCCATAAGTTAGGAACACAACTCTTCTAATTCCAAAATAATGAACATTGCCTCTTTTTCTTTTAAAATATTTCCTATTCATGTGGTAAAACGAATGCAACCTTCTAATAATATGTTTTTTAATTTATCTAGATCTAGCAATAAAATGGACGAATATGTTTCAACACAATACACAGCACAGATGTAAAAAAAAAAAGAAAAACATAGTAACAGGTAAAAATGAAATGATGATATTAAAATGATAAGTAAATAAATGAACAAATGAGTAAATCAATAAAATAAAATAAAATAAAAACTATGCATGTGGGTAATAATAATACAACTATGATGATAATGAAAAGGAAACGATAGTAATAGCGATGACCGTGTTATGTTCACTATCATAACATAAATAATGAAATGATAAGAATAATAATAAGGGTAAAAAGGGAAGAAAAAGGAAAAAAAATGAATCCACAATGAAAATGAAATATAAACAACAGCAACTTTAAATATTAAGAAAAGAATAATAAATAAATAAATAATAATGAAATAATAATAATAATAATAATAATAAAGGCACAAAAGAAGAAGAAAGAAAAAAATAAATGCACAATAAAAAAGGAAATATAAAAAAACCAATTTTAAATATTAAAAAAAGTAAAGGAATAATAAAAGAGTAAATAAGTAAATAAATAAAAAAGAACAATTCATAAAGGCTGAATTAAAATGAATAAAGGACTTAATCATAACTTAAATGAAATTAAAAGGATAAATCGGGATAAAATAAATAATAAAGGATTAAAATGTGACGCGTGAAAATGAGTAGGGACCAACTGGGAAATTATTCCCATGCCCATTAAATGCTCCATTCTTTTGGCCAAATCGGAGGACTAAATTGAAAATAACTTAAAGTTAAATGGTGCAATCTAAAAAAGAAATAAAAAAGGAATTAGGATCATATTAAAAAAGATTCAAAGGCGAAAGGACTAAGGCAGCAAATAGACCACTTTACAGAAACACGCGGATCCCAAAGGATCTAGGTTAGGCAATCGGGTCTTGCTTTGAAACAACGCCGTTTTGGGGCTTCTGAGCACCAGCCCAAACGATGTCGTTTAATCCTGTTTATATAAATCTTTTTTTTTTAATTTCATTCTACTTAAGTTTTTTTTTTTAAGAAAAAAACATTGAAACCCTATTTTTTCTCTCAGCCCCTCCCAAATGTCTTTGAGCTACCATAGGCCACCGTGGCCACCGATTATCGGCGATGGCGACCATCGCCTCTGGTGGCCAAAAAAATGCCCTTTTTAGCCTTAAAAAAAATAACTTTTTTAACACTTTTTAGCATAGATCTCAAAAGCAAAGCCTTCTATTCGCAAAAAAAAAAAAAATCAATCCTTTTATATAACCGGCATGCACAACCATGCCTTGCTTCGTCAAACCCAAACTGAACCCTAATGGGTTCTAGGCCTTTTTAGTGCCAAGGAAAACCTCCAATGACAGAAGGAGAAGAATCAACTCAAATAAAGAAAACAATTACTAAATTTTTATTTATTTATTTATTGAAATAAATAAATAAAAACCAAAAAATCACCTTTGAAATTTTCTTTTTTTCTATCTTTTTTTTATTGCTTTGCGTATATTTCTCTCTAACCAAAAAATACATGGTTTTTATGGTTTTTATAGCCGAATACGTTACATCGATTTGTTGTTTTTTTTACTATTTTTTTACTGTTCTTTGCAACTATTCTTTGCGTGTTTGTCTCTATCCTTGTGTTTTTTTTTTTTTTGCAAGTGGCGGTGGAGTCAACGCTGAGGAGAGACGCTCCCTTTCTGTTGTGGTAAAATGGTGGCAAGGGTACGTCATGCCTCAGGCAATGAGCACGTTAACGTGGCCACGGGCAGAGGCACATGGGGTCTTAGGGTTTTTAGTTTTACTGAAAAAATGTTTAGATTATTGAACCACTGGGTCATTAGAGGTTTTTTTTTATTTAGGTCATCTGTAATTGGACTTGGACTTTTATTTTATTTTTATTTTGTTTATTTATTTTTGGTTTCTTATTTGGGTTGAATAAAATTAGCTTATTACATAGAGTTATATATTTTTTAAGATTTTTTAATTTTTTTATTATTTTTGCCATGTAACATATTAAGAGACTGACATATGGTACTACCATATTAACTATCAGTATCATATCAAAATAAATTAAAAGTGTTAGTGTGAATATACCTGTCGAAACCATTTTTTGAAAATAGGTGGAGAGCATCGACTTTGGGTTTTTGAAAATGAAGTTAAAACGGGAGTCGCCACCGATCCTTTTTTACTGAGGTGTGATCGGGTCACCTCGAAATGTGATTGTTTTTAATAAACCATTTAATTTATTAAAACAACTATTTTGGTCTTTGAAATCCAGAAAACGGGTTCGGGAGTAGGTTACGCACGAGGAAGGATTAGCACCCTCGATACGCCCAAAATTGGTACCTGGTTGATTAATTAATGTCTTAATGCCGAATGTTTGAAAATTTGGTAGAATTTAAAATATGATCTCTTTTATTAAAAACATTTGAATATGTCGAAGTAAAAATCGAGGTTCGCTTATTTCGAGGGAATAAGAATGCCGGACCCAGTAAGTTAGGATGCGACATATCTATCCCTTGGAGTTAAGCTTGCCTCTTTTACTTAAAAGGTTCATGTATTTAAATCAAAAGGGTATTTAATTATTTTGAGCCTAATGAAAAACTAGAACCCAGTAAGTTAGGGCTCGATCTTTCAAAACCTCAAAATATAAAATATTGCCTTGATTTTAAAATTCTTATCTCGAGACAGTGAACGCCACATTCAGTAAGTTAGGACGCGGCATTTCAAAGTCTCGAGAATAAAGTTTTATTTGAAAACTCACGCGTTTCGATTTTGAAATTGATACTCGATAGTTCGGGTTTAACGAGGGAAATCAGAACCAAGTAAGTTAAGACTTGATTTCCTCGAATTATCCAAACACGAGTTATTCCTTTGAAGGCTTTTGGATGCAGATTCTTAACAAAATGGAGTAAAGCACGACTTTTATAAAATATGAATATGGAATCATAAGATATGAAGCAAATAAATAATTCATACACAGTATATTTCATCGATGAATCACAATGACTAACGAATACGCATAATAACAATCCTACAATATGCTATCACGTACAAACAATAATATCCACATTTGAAGTTTAAAAACAAATTTAAAAGAAGTCTTAAAACAAACTAAAATAAATAAAATAAATAAAATTTAACAAACTTTTAATAAATGAGAATGAATAATTATGAAAGGGATTTAGAGCTACAAAAATTCAAATAAGAATTGTAAACATATAATAATTTATAATAAAAGGATTAGGTCTTTAAGGTAAAGAAATTGTATACCTATAAACATATGTATATACATACATAGTATAGTATTTAAAAGATTTATGTAGTATAATACAAAGAGTATGTAAAAAAATAACAAGTATAAAATAATATGTATATATAAAAATAAAAATAAAATAATATTTGAATATATGTATATACATATATGTAATACGAAAATATTTATACATAATATTATTCAGGAATACACGTGAAATAATAATAAAATAAGTAGTATGATATAAAAATGTATACATAATATATATATATATATATATATATAAATATATGTAATCATTAGAGTGAAAAATACATATGTAATAGGGTATAGTATATATACAAACTACAATTTTAAAATAGATGTATTATACAAAATATAATAGTATTAAAAAATACCTATATAAAATAATGTGAAAGAATACATATACAAAATACATATAATATACATAAGGGTATAGTGTATATAAAATATATTCTTAAAATATATATATATATGTAATATATATATAACGTACATGATAATATTGAAAATACATATATAATAACAAATAAGAATATATATATATATATAGCTACAATGTTTAAAAATATATAAGCATAATATGAAAGAAAAGAAAAGAAAAAAAAAAAAAAATATATATATATATATATATATATGTATAATATATACGCAGCATATAATATATATATAAAGTATATATATATATATATAGGTAATGCTAATAATATAAGTAACAAAGAACCCAAAACAATGGACAATGGGTTAATTTAAACATGCAACAGAAAACCTGGGCCAGATTTGAAAATAATGAAAAGGGAAAGGATCAAATTGAGTTTAAAGCAAAAATCTCGGGGCTAATCAGGTAAAAATAAAACTAAAAAAAGGGTAAAATGCAATGTGCGTGAACCAAAGGGGACCAAAAATGTAAATGGCCGGATTTCCTTAAATGCAATGCTCGGACATGGATGAAATTAAGACAAAATATAAATTCCAGAGAATAATTAAGAAAAATGAAGAAAATCAAATGCGACCTAATTAAACAGAAGTGCAACAAACAGGGATCGATTGCACAAATAACCCATTCGAGGTAGAAAGGCGCGGATCCCGCTTACGGATCGGGTCGCGCACGGAGCCCCATTTCACCCATACGGCGCCGTTTTAAATGGGTTCCTAAAACCCTAAAATTCCCTTCCTCTTTTCATTTCCGTTTCCCCTTTTATTTTCAAATGAAAACAGCAGCCATTCTCCCCTAATTGACCGAAAAGAGGTGACCAAAGGGCTACTGTTCGGCCACCAAATCGATAGCCACACCTCACGAAAGCCGAACCAAGGCCTATTTGCGAGTATCCCGGCCAGATGGGCTGACTTTGTGCCTTCGAAAATCCCTATCCGACACTTCGATCGTGAGAAAGGGATCGGGGTTCGAAGGCAAACCTCAAACAGGTAAACTCCTATTTTTTGATGAAACGTATATGTGAACAGAAGATTTAGAGAAGAAAAGGGTAAAAATCACCTTCAAAATCGATACCTTTTTTGATTGATTTTTGTTCTGTTACAAAATTCTTTTTTCTTTTCTTGTTTTTTTTCTTTGTTTACATATATTTGGATTCGGTGAAAGAAAAAAAGAAAAAGAACCCCCCCGATTACATGATTTGTTTCGGCTTTAATAGCCGAAAATGATGCAAGTTTCGCTACTATTTGCTATCTCTGTTTGCTGCTGTTTCTTTCGTCATGGTTGCAGGTGTTAGGAGGCAGAGCAGGTGGTGATGTGCTGATCTGGTGGAGGTAGGTGAGCAAATGGTTCGGTGGTGGCAGAGGGATGTAGCGGCGACATGAAGCTAGAAGGCAGGTGGCTAGGGTTTCAGAAAGTCTGAAACCCTAGTTTAGGCTAATGGGTCTGCCGGGTAGGGTTGTAAGTGGGCCGATGTTTGGGCTTCGGGTTAGGGGTTAATTGGGTAGTGAATTGGTTGTAAATGAACTTTGTTATATTTGGTTTATTTATGGTTCTGGGCCCCGGGCAAAATTGCCCTATTACAGCTGCCCCTTTTTGCTCATTGTCGTGTAACGAGAATAGAGCAAAGACTTTAAAAGGGCCAATTTTGCCCGGTCTTGCCGAGTCTTGATCTCTGGGCACTTCTTTTCTTCGCTTAGCCTCGAATCTTCGATCTGCTCCCGTATCTCTGGATGCTAGACTCAAATCTTCAATCTGCTCCAATAACCTTTGGATGCCAGACTTAAATCTTCAATCTGCTCCAGTAATCTCTAGATGCCAAATCTTCTATCTTCAATCTACTCCAATAACCATTGGATGCCAGACTTAAATCTTCGACCTGCTCCAATAACCATTAGAAGCCAGATCTTCTATCTTCAATCTGCTCCAATAACTATTGGAAGCCAGATCTTCTATCTTCAATCTGCTCCAATAACCATTAGAAGCCAGATCTTCTATCTTCAATCTGCTCCAATAACCATTGGAAGCCAGATTTAAATCTTCGACCTGCTCCAATAACCATTGGAAGCCAGATCTTCTATCTTCAATCTGCTCCAATAACCATTAGAAGCCAGATCTTCTATCTTCAATCTGCTCCAATAACTATTGGAAGCCAGATCTTCTATCTTCAATCTGCTCCAATAACCATTAGAAGCCAGATCTTCTATCTTCAATCTGCTCCAATAACCATTGGATGCCAGACTTAAATCTTCAACCTGCTCCAATAACCATTGGAAGCCAGATCTTCTATCTTCAATCTGCTCTAATAACCATTAGAAGCCAGATCTTCTATCTTCAATCTGCTCCAATAACTATTGGAAGCCAGATCTTTTATCTTCAATCTGCTCCAATAACCATTAGAAGCCAGATCTTCTATCTTCAATCTGCTCCAATAACCATTGGATGCCAGACTTAAATCTTCGACCTGCTCCAATAACAATTGGAAGCCAGATCTGTGAATGTTATCACCTATCCTCAGGGGGAGTTGTCTTGTAAAATGTGATTATGCTTGTGCAAAATGCTTAGGATATTGTGATCGAAATGAATCAAATGCTCCTAAACATATTATAAATGACACTTGTATGAATACGAAATGTCATGAGAATGGTCACTTTCAATATTTTAGGTTGCCTTTACTCGTTGGCCCTCAGGGCTTTATCACTGACAAAGTACGCTGCTTTCCTGTTCGATCTGTATTTTAACCAAAATCCAAGGAAACAATTATATTTTGCTTGGCCAGCTTGCCCTTCTGTAACCTCAGGGTCTATTCCACTGTACCTCGGGGACTTGTACCATCCTCAAAATCCCACTGTAATTCAAGATTATAGGACTTGAAACCTTTTTAATATGTTTCTTCTGTAATTCCAAGGTATAGGATCTGTATCCTCCATCTTACTATAACTCAGGGTGTAGGATCTGTATCCATTTCAATTCTCACCTGCCGCAAGTCAAATGTATAAGTATTTGTTCCATTAACTGACCACATCCTAAGTGACCCGACCAGATGCGCATGTCTGATACTCGCATAGAAACGGAATATCTTTTTGAGAATAATCTCGATTACTTATTTTTTATCGAGATTGTATCACCGACCCAATATCTCGTCTTTTCATTCAGCAAATACCTCCAACTAAAAATCTGAAGAGATGATTTCAATTTGGACTTAAACATTTCCAACCTTTAAGCGTGAAGAGTCCTAAACAATTGTCCTGTTTTAGGTTCCTGTATTATTTAGAAACTTCTAAGGTAATACGCAAAACTCCTTTCATAAAAGCGTTATTAGTTCATTAATCATTATTTCAATACAAAATGCTTGAAAAAGATCATGACAATGGACAAGAAGGAAATTGAATGCAAGCATAACTCGAAACAAGCAAGTTAAGTAAATGTGATCAAGAAAGAATTTATTGGGAGCATAGCTCGACACAAATAAATGAACCAATGAGAAGGAAATTGATCGGGAGCACAGCCCGTCATGAATCAAAGATAGTAAATATGATAAGAAGGATGAAAGCTAGGTGCCCCAAATATTGCAACCTAAGCTTCTCTGTTCCAATTCTTGAGAACCCCTCCAAGCTCAATGTGTGCCTAGGGGATTCGGAGTACTCTATCGATGCCTCAAGACGTAGCATACTTCCTCATTGTTAACTCAAGCATGATAAGGCTACCGCATGCCCCACTTTTGATCAGAATTTGAGCCACCCTTTTTGGGTTTTCAACTCAAATGCCCTTTGGACTCAAAGCGCCCTTTGCGGGTTTTCACTTTGGCCTCTCCTTTTTCTTTTTCTTTTTCTTTTCTTTTTTTATTTCTCTTTTTCTTCTTTTTCTTCCTTCTTCTTTTTTTTTCTTCTTTTTTCTTTTTTCTTTTTTTCTCTTTTTTTTTCTTCTTGATCGACTTCTTTAGAAGGTCTCAATGTGCCCTTTTTGAGTTTTTACCTTAATTTTCTTGAAAGATTCTTGTGGAAGAATCCTTCTCGTCATAAGTTTGTATCACCCATTTTGACACGTTTAATTAGGATGGATACTCTCAAGTTAAGTTCACTAGGGATACTCAAACCTTGACTCTATCGAGGCTTGAAGGAAGAAATCTCGATTCATAAACTCATGAGAAAGAGGTTGCCCCAGCAGTAATCCTAGTTGTCGTTTGACGAGCCTTATACAAAAAGATGGTTCAACGATTCTCAGCAAATAAGAATGAAGTTGCTGATATTCTCCTTCAACTTGGAAAGCTAACGCACGTAAATTGCTCCCAGAGCAGTCACCCTACCATGGCTCGATAATGTCTCTGAAGCATCCTCAGACCTCATAAATTTCTCCAACTGTGAGGTTACCAATAGGAACAACTACAGGTATGGCAGTGGTGCTCCTTTGATATACATATACCAGAGAATGGACTATCTCGTGCAGATCATTAGTCGAAATACCCAATCTGATCTTAAGAGAACATGATAATGAATATGCCTCTCGGTTCCAATCATTCCAGTATGGGCTCAAAGATAGAAATCATTGTTCTTAGGATGACAAACTTTGTTGTCTATAACGGTTCCAGGCGGGATATTGTCAGGAAATCTCTGCTGGAAAAACTTAGTATGATAGTTTTTCTACGCCATAATGACCACGAGCTTGTGGTTTCCATTCTCGTCGAGGAACTTGATCAAGTTTTTTCTTTTTCGTTCAAAACTTGATTGAACTGAGACTTGCTAACTCGATCCTTAGAAATAATGAGCTGATCAGGCTTCTTCTTCCCTGAATTTGTATAGAAGTCTTTCCCTCATGATACCTTCATCTACTTTGTCAGACACTGGTTTGAAAGGGAAATCTATCATTTCAAGCTTTATAGACTGTACATGGATTGATGCCCTATAGCAAAAAAATCAATGGTCGTTGCCTAAAGCTAACCACCACAGCTATTGATAACACATCAGACTGTCTAGGAGAGTCATGTAATACCCTTATTCCAATGAAAATAGTTGGAACCCTTGAAATCATAGGAATTTGAAGGTGTTTGCTCCAGCGTAAGCATAGAGAGTAAGTGGCAGTTTCTTATACCAATCTTTACCAGTCTCGGTCATCTTCTGTAATTCTTTTTTTCTTTTTCTTTTGGCAACATTTGTTGTGTGGTGCCTTATCTTTGAACAGACTGCAAACTTTTGACATTGTGCAGTTAGATATGATCTCTCTCTATCTCTCTTTTTTTTTTTGGATTCAAACTTGGATTTGGATTCGGCTTTGAATCTGGATTTTGAATTTGAATTTGAATTTGATGACCGTTTACTTGGTAACTTTGGCACGCGAAGCGACCTTACTCTCTCGGTGAAGTAATTGATCATCGTAAAGGTGACTTGAAGTTGGTGAAGCTAGCCCAGTGACGTCCGTGCCCCAAATGGAGAGTTTGTGAAGAAACATAAATCTTATCTTCCTTAATTTGACCTTTACGACACACTGATGTAGTCCTCTTTCATCGCGAATTAGCAATACCTTAGCCTCATGATCAGCCTGGGTATTGTACAACCACTAGCATGTGTCCTACAGATATTCTTGTAGACCTCTTTTAAAATTTCGGTGTGCCCGTGTCTCGGTAGCCTAGGCATGTCTTGATATGGCTGTGCGAAGACATTTGAATTTTGAAATCACTAATGATGTCTTGCCTTTTTGGTAGTGAGCTATGCTTCAATCTTTGTTTGCTCGCGATATCCACTGACCTTGTGGGATTCATTTTCATCTTATTCTACCATCCTTGACAAATCGGGAGATAGGTCACAATCTTTGCCGTCTTCAAAGTCCTGAGACTCCCCTAGGTACATATTTTGCTCCAAAGGAGATTCTAGTTTAGTAACAGTGTCACTCGTGTTATCGATATCTGGAGACCCTTTTTATAGGTACGGAGAAAGATTTCAAAGAACAAATGAATTTAAGAATGATTATTCTTGTGGCATGATCATGAAGAAAAAGTAGAAGAGTTCGAAGAACAACAAGATCTAAGAACAACTGTGCAGTATGGTTATGAATAAAAGAATCAGAAAATCTAAGAATAATCGTTGTATAGTATGAAATGAGAAATAAATGAAAATTTACTCAAAAAGATGCATTCTTATTGAAATAAAGATTTTGCCTATTTTCACAAAAGGATTCTTACTGCCTCTAGGCTTAAAACAGTAAGCGTGTTTTGGGTATTACCCTAAGTTAGCTCTAAAAACATAGGGACTTCTTCCACAGTCCCATTGTTCAAAACATTCCCAATACATAAGGGTTTGGAAACCTTTAAGTCCTCGGTTCCCTCTTCTTCAGGGCTCTTGAAACATTAATTTGGGAGTTCCGTTCTCGCCCTTTTCGTTTGTAAAGACCTTCACATTTTTTCGGAGACTCCTCCTATCTTATTTGTTTTTGCTAAACCATCCAGATTGATGACAACGGGGTGGGTGAGATTGCCCCTCGGATTGAAACCTGAGCGTATCGAGTAGTTCATCGGTACTGATATGCCGCTTAATGTTGTTTGGGCCTGATAGGTATCCCTGGCAGATGCACACCTGCTTGGGTCGAGACGCTTATTGGGGTAAAACCTGGGGAACAGATGAGGTCTTCATTAACATCCTCTCTTATTGACCATTGGGCCTTTCCTTTTTCAAGCCCCTCGGCCAATAACTGAGTCAATCGGTCTATCATATTCTTTTAGAAATCTATCATTTGGTTTCGCCTCTTGTTGAAACCAGGTCAATTGCTCTTGCATCTGCTCTATTATCCCTAACCTTTGTTTCATGGCTTTTAGGTTAGCCGAAATAACTTTATCTAACTAGGGTCGTTTTGTAAAAATTTGATGCAAATGATGCAATGTACACGATGCAAAGCAAATGATGCAATGCAAATGCATGAAATACAAATGAATGCAAGAAAAGAAGCGTCGACCTTATATTCAGTTCCATTAGAAGAGCTTTTCTAGAAGACAGATTTCGGATCATATATGAGATCTTGCCCTCATAGTCCAAGCGAAGATGCCGATCTTTCTCTTCATGTCTGAATACTATGGTTGACTCTCGTAAACTTGCCAAAGGTATCTTCATCAGCACCTTTTTGCTTGGTCTGGGCCGCAACTCGTTGTTCACTCTTCCTAGCGATGCTCGCCTGCTCCTTTAGGAAAGTTGAGACTTGACGGCTCCCGCACAATCTTCATCAATTTGAGTCTTTCGGGCAAAATCTTGCATTCTTTTACGAGCTATCATCCTTCTTCCGTTGTGCTCACTTAGACCATATATGGTCAACCGCATTATAATCCATTTTATTAAGAAATTCGTCCCCTTATGATGAACTCCCCTATTTAGGAATCGAATATGAATCAATACCTCTTTTCTATAACGATGCGATGTAATGTAATGCAATGCAACTGATGCAATACGAATGCATGAAATGCAAATGCAAATGAATGCAAGAAATGAAGCGTCAACCTTATATTCAGTTCCATTAGAAGAATTTTTTTCTAGAGAACAGATTTCTTTACATAAAATGGATTACATGCGCGGTCTTGCCCTTAGAATCTAAGTGAAGACTCCGCTCCTTTCTTCATATCTGGATGTTATGTCTGAATCTTGCGAGCTTTCAATAGATGCCTCCGCTTGATAGCGACCTATGGTTCTCTTATCCTCGTGATGCTCCTTAGTTCTTCTGGCATAATGGCTCTCGAATACTCCTTGTTGGTTTGAATTCTCGGGCAGAGTTTTGCATTCCTCCGCGAGCTATCAACCTTCTTCTATTGTGCTTACTTGGACCATATTGGGGCGACCGCATTATAATCCACTTTATCAAGAAATTCGTCCCCTTATGATGAACTCTCCTATTTAGGAATCGAATATGAATCAATACCTCCTTTCTATAATGATAGGATGTAATGTTATGCAAATGCATGAATGCAAAAAGGCATCGATCTCGATTCAGTTTCTTTTAGAAAACTTTATTAAAAAAACAAAATCCTTTACACAAAATGGGCTACCAATATGCGTTTGCCCTAACGTTCAAAGTCTTAACAACAAAGCAAACTCTTGACCAAGATCGGATTGTAGCTCACATTGGTGCTTAATGTGCTCAATTTAAGCTATGTCTTCACCCGTGAGGTTATCCCTACGGCCAAGGACACCTTCTTCAATGTCTGTGAAGTTGTTCTAATCATCTTTGGAGAGATTGGCGAACAAGTAGACATCTCTGTTTCACAATATGCTACCTTTAAAAAGATATCCAACACTTTCAGTGCTTCTTGAGAGTCTTCAGATTCTCGCTCACAGAACATTTTGAAATGCTTAAAGGGGTATCTTCGCAGCATAGCTAATCTCCACATTAAAGGTCCTTGAACGATACGATCTTCTTTAATCTCTTTCTTCCATGCCCATTTGGGTTGTCCAGGTCATCAGGGTTTGCATTTCTATAGGTGCGCCATCCTAAAATGCCACGGTAGGCTCAAGCTCGTTGTTTGGTAGTGGTCTTATAGTAAGTAAGCCTTTTTCACCATCCTAGGAAAAATTCCTTCTGACCAACTCATTTTTCTGGGCCTCATGTACTCTGTTAATCACTTTCCTTCCTACACCCTTACCATGTATAGGGTAACCATTCTTATATGAAAAGGAAATGCTGTAATGGTAGAAGTATCCGTCGGTACTCCCTATGCTTATTTTAAATTGTTCAATCATCTTCATGTCAAGCAAATACTGCAAGTCTCCATAGTTGTCGTAGAACCACTGTTTGGCTACGTTACTCTATTGATCCCATATTGCCTTTAACTTCCGGAGATTATTTTGTGCTGCATTGGCGCAAGTGTAACACCATAATTTTAATGTATATCCTTCAACTAGGCAATCTCTTTTTACAAGTTGTGTTTCCTTTGACCGTTTACAGACAGTCGCATTGTTTCCCACTTTATCAAGGATTACATTTTTCAAAACAAAACTCTCTAAATTAGAAATTGAACGTGAATCGATACCTTCTAAATGCGACATGATATGCAAATTATAGAAAGAACACGAAAAACACAGAATGTCAGTACAATGTGTAAAATGAAATTCAAAACACGTATGGAAACAGAGAAACAATCAAGGACCTATCAGGGTAATCACTAAGGTTCGACGTGGCTCTACCTAGGGTGAGCTCCTAAGGTTCGCTATATGAGGCTTGGTTCTAGAGTAAGGGTACCTGAACCAGCAGATTCCTCGATCTTCACCCATTATAGGCTAATATGGATCGAGTTCAGTTCAGGGGAACACATTTCCCTATGGCTGCATGGAGATGAAAATCTCACGAAGCACATAAGTACGGATGTATTCCGGAAGCGGTTCACTATCCTGCACGGAGGTGAAAACCTCACGAAGGAGTAGCTTCTTGCTCCCACTTAAAAGGTGTGACCCGACGGTCATGCAATGCAATGCACAAGTATATACAAAACTCGAAATAAATAAAAAATAGGAACACAATAATGGAAATCAAAATTTAAAACAGATGAAATGCAAAAGAAGGATCGTATATTAAAATCAAAAATTTCAATTTTCGACAAAAAGACAAAAATTAATCAACTAGTGGCTTGACTCTCTTTTTAGATCCCCAGTGGAGTCGCCAAGCTGTCGAAACCATTTTTTGAAAATAGGTGGAGAGAATCGACTTTGGGTTTTTGAAAATGAAGTTAAAACGGGAGTCGCCACCGATCCTTTTTTACTGAGGTGTGATCGGGTCACCTCGAAATGTGATTGTTTTTAATAAACCATTTAATTTATTAAAACAACTATTTTGGTCTTTGAAATCCAGAAAACGGGTTCGGGAGTCGGTTACACACGAAGAAGGATTAGCACCCTCGATACGCCCAAAATTGGTACCTGGTTGATTAATTAATGTCTTAATGCTGAATGTTTGAAAATTTGGAAGAATTTAAAATATGATCCCTTTTATTAAAAACATTTGAATATGTCGAAGTAAAAATTGAGGTTCGCTTATTTCGAGGGAATAAGAATGCCAGACCCAGTAAGTTAGGATGCGACATATCTATCCCTTGGAGTTAAGCTTGCCTCTTTTACTTAAAAGGTTCATGTATTTAAATCAAAAGGGTATTTAATTATTTTGAGCTTAATGAAAAACTAGAACCCAGTAAGTTAGGGCTCGATCTTTCAAAACCTCAAAATATAAAATATTGCCTTGATTTTAAAATTCTTATCTCGAGACAGTGAACGCCACATTCAGTAAGTTAGGACGCGGCATTTCAAAGTCTCGAGAATAAAGTTTTATTTGAAAACTCACGCGTTTCGATTTTGAAATCGATACTTGATAGTTCGGGTTTAACGAGGGAAATCAGAACCAAGTAAGTTAAGACTTGATTTCATCGAATTATCCAAACACGAATTATTCCTTTGAAGGCTTTTGGATGCAGATTCTTAACAAAATGGAGTAAAGCACGACTTTTATAAAATATGAATATGGAATCATAAGATATGAAGCAAATAAATAATTCATACACAGTATATTTCATCGTTGAATCACAATGACTAACGAATACGCATAATAACAATCCTACAATATGCTATCACGTACAAACAATAATATCCACATTTGAAGTTTAAAAACAAATTTAAAAGAAGTCTTAAAACAAACTAAAATAAATAAAATAAATAAAATTTAACAAACTTTTAATAAATGAGAATGAATAATTATGAAAGGGATTTAGAGCTACAAAAATTCAAATAAGAATTGTAAACATATAATAATTTATAATAAAAGGATTAGGTCTTTAAGGTAAAGAAATTGTATACCTATAAACATATGTATATACATACATAGTATAGTATTTAAAAGATTTATGTAGTATAATACAAAGAGTATGTAAAAAAATAACAAGTATAAAATAATATGTATATATAAAAATAAAAATAAAATAATATTTGAATATATGTATATACATATATGTAATACGAAAATATTTATACATAATATTATTCAGGAATACACGTGAAATAATAATAAAATAAGTAGTATGATATAAAAATGTATACATAATATATATATATATATATATATATAAATATATGTAATCATTAGAGTGAAAAATACATATGTAATAGGGTATAGTATATATACAAACTACAATTTTAAAATAGATGTATTATACAAAATATAATAGTATTAAAAAATACCTATATAAAATAATGTGAAAGAATACATATACAAAATACATATAATATATATAAGGGTATAGTGTATATAAAATATATTCTTAAAATATATATATATATGTAATATATATATAACGTACATGATAATATTGAAAATACATATATAATAACAAATAAGAATATATATATATATATATAGCTACAATGTTTAAAAATATATAAGCATAATATGAAAGAAAAGAAAAAAAATATATATATATATATATATGTATAATATATACGCAGCATATAATATATATAAAGTATATATATATATATAGGTAATGCTAATAATATAAGTAACAAAGAACCCAAAACAATGGACAATGGGTTAATTTAAACATGCAACAGAAAACCTGGGCCAGATTTGAAAATAATGAAAAGGGAAAGGATCAAATTGAGTTTAAAGCAAAAATCTCGGGGCTAATCAGGTAAAAATAAAACTAAAAAAAGGGTAAAATGCAATGTGCGTGAACCAAAGGGGACCAAAAATGTAAATGGCCGGATTTCCTTAAATGCAATGCTCGGACATGGATGAAATTAAGACAAAATATAAATTCCAGAGAATAATTAAGAAAAACGAAGAAAATCAAATGCGACCTAATTAAACAGAAGTGCAACAAACAGGGATCGATTGCACAAATAACCCATTCGAGGTAGAAAGGCGCGGATCCCGCTTACGGATCAGGTCGCGCACGGAGCCCCATTTCACCCATACGGCGCCGTTTTAAATGGGTTCCTAAAACCCTAAAATTCCCTTCCTCTTTTCATTTCCGTTTCCCCTTTTATTTTCAAATGAAAACAGCAGCCATTCTCCCCTAATTGACCGAAAAGAGGTGACCAAAGGGCTACTGTTCGGCCACCAAATCGATAGCCACACCTCACGAAAGCCGAACCAAGGCCTATTTGCGAGTATCCCGGCCAGATGGGCTGACTTTGTGCCTTCGAAAATCCCTATCCGACACTTCGATCGTGAGAAAGGGATCGGGGTTCGAAGGCAAACCTCAAACAGGTAAACTCCTATTTTTTGATGAAACGTATATGTGAACAGAAGATTTAGAGAAGAAAAGGGTAAAAATCACCTTCAAAATCGATACATTTTTTGATTGATTTTTGTTCTGTTACAAAATGCTTTTTTCTTTTCTTGTTTTTTTTTCTTTGTTTACATATATTTGGATTCGGTGAAAGAAAAAAAGAAAAAGAACCCCCCCGATTACATGATTTGTTTCGGCTTTAATAGCCGAAAATGATGCAAGTTTCGTTACTATTTGCTATCTCTGTTTGCTGCTGTTTCTTTCGTCATGGTTGCAGGTGTTAGGAGGCGGAGCAGGTGGTGATGTGCTGATCTGGTGGAGGCAGGTGAGCAAATGGTTCGGTGGTGGCAGAGGGATGTAGCGGCGACATGAAGCTAGAGGGCAGGTGGCTAGGGTTTCAGAAAGTCTGAAACCCTAGTTTAGGCTAATGGGTCTGCCGGGTAGGGTTGTAAGTGGGCCGATGTTTGGGCTTCGGGTTAGGGGTTAATTGGGTAGTGAATTGGTTGTAAATGGACTTTGTTATATTTGGTTTATTTATGGTTCTGGGCCCCGGGCAAAATTGCCCTATTACAATACCAACCTAATTAATGAGTTACAAGTTTAAGTGTTAAATAAGATAAAAAAAAATTAAGTTTCAAATAAATACAAGTAAAAAAGTTTAAAGAGCAAAAAATCTAGCAATCAACTTTCATACACGTTCATCTCGCAAGGAAGGTCATGTAGCCAAATGGCTCAGGGTAAGGATTTTTTTTATCATTAATTTAATTTGACTTGAATTAAATTTAAATAAATAAATTTTTATTTAATTTTAATTATAATAATATATTAATAAGAATATAAAAATTATGTAAAAATGTATTTAAATTTTTTATGTAAAAACAAAATCAGGCTTTCATTGAAATAGTATTGGTAAATTTTTTGATATTATGGTGTTTTAAGTTTAAAGTTTAAATTTAATCATTTATAGGTGTTTTTCTAGATTTATTATTGATTAATTTTATTTTTATAGATTTTAAATAAAATATAAAAAGATAAAAATACTGATTTTAAAGTAATATTTGTTATTTTATGAAAAATTAATTAATCATTTTTTAATTGAGTGATGAACTCATCACATTAACTCAATCAAAAATTTTAAATAATAACATAAAAATAATAAAAATATAAAGTTAATTGGGTTGAAAGCTCAATTAGAAATCTAAAACATGGCCCAAAATACATATCTACTTTCAACGCTCAACATTCATAGAAAATGGGTGGGTCTACTTTTGGATTCCAAGTCCTGACTAATGAGAGAACGCAGGTAATAATAATAATAATAATAATAATAATAATAATAATAATAATAATAAGATTTAACTGATAAGTGTTATATATATTGATAAAATAATTTATATTTTTTAATGAGAAAATATAAATTTAAAATTTAAAAATAATATTATTAAGAGAAGTAATTATGAATTTGAATAAATTTTTAAATCTTATAACAAAATTTATTTTATATTGAGCTCTGAAAAATTCAAGTGTTTATAATTATATTTTGTGAGAAATGTTTAAGGGATCAAGAATTGTGCAACGACTTCAAAAGCATAGGTGAATATGAGGGGGAGGAAAGGGCTTTGGCCTCAAAAATAAAAAATAAAAAAATTCAGTACAGTCTTTTTATAAATAGAGAATCTATAAATTAATATATATAACGAAATTATATTTTGATATTTCCTAAAGAGAGAATTTTTAATTCTCTTATAAATAAAAAATATATAAATTAATATTGTAAAATTATATTTTAACGTGTTAAAAAATTTTATTTAATTCCTTAAAAAATGATAAAATTATAAATTAATACTTAATAAACTTATAACTTTTTTGAAAAATAAAGAATATTATTAAATCTAATTCACACAATACATCACAAGAGCACTTGGGGGTAAGGCACAAAAACAAAATGTACTCTGGAGACAAACAAAACAATGCACCCTTAAATCAAAAGTAAAGCCCTTACTTCCCTCAACAAGGATCTCAATGTCTTTCTTTAAAGTTTGTGTAATTTTTTGAAATACAGAAAACTTTCAATACTCTCTTGGGATCGATCGGACCGTCTACTTTCGGTTCTCAAATTTTCTATACTAATTTTTTATTTTGAATTTTTAGACTTATTTTTATAAAAAATAAATTTTATTTTATAATTTTTAAATATTATTCGACAAAATTTCAATATCTTTTTCATAAATATTAAAAAAAAAACAATAATCTTTCAAGAATTTTTTAAAAAAACCATTCAAATGGTTGTAGCCTTTTTCTTTCAGCCCTATCATTCTGTACAAATTCCCATATTATTCGCTCCTATTAATCCTTTCATTAGTTCATACTACTACCTACACCATAGAGAAAGTTTGAGGAGACTCTTTTGTGTCCTATTTAATTGTACTTTAGGTATGAATTAATATTATTCACGTTTTAATTATTAATTATATTAACAACACTTCAATTAAACTTGGGATTGCTTTTTCATTTGTGAACTACAATATACTTGCTCATTTCGCAAGATTAGATTAATTTTTTTAATAATTATATTCATATATATGTATATATATATATATATATAATGATTTAATGCTTCAATAAATGAAATTTGAGTTAAAATTGGATTAGTTTGATAAAATTGTGGAATAAAATAAAACATGAAAAAATTATAAATTTATAATATTTTACACATAAAAATTAATTGACACAAACACTCAAGTTTTAACATGACAAACATGTCAAAGTCTACATAAAATAAATTATATAATTGTGCCATCAAATAGAATTATAAACATATAAAATACTATATAAATTTATAATACACATTATACATAAAATAATATAACATATATAGAAAAAAAGAGCTGGTGAAGTGAAATTCCCTCGTCCCTTTCGTTTTTTTCTTTATTTTTAGGGTTTATTGCATATAAAAGATTGTAATAGGGATTAAAAAAGAATCATTATAACAAATTAGACCCTCAAATTAAAACTTTTGCCAATGCCAGATGTGCTTAAAATAACCCATTCAAAATCTAAAATAAAAAATAAAAAAATAAAAAATATGAATGAGTACTGGGATAACTTTTAATGGTAGTTATAGATTAGAGCAAAAATTATATATAAATACACATTTTGGTGGTTTAGATACAAATAAGTATAGGTTCAATTAATCTCGGAAATTAAGAAACTTGTGGATGTTGAAGCAAGCTTGGTGTGGGATAGCTACTAGCTCGCTTAACAACAATGGTGTGATATGCGTGTGTATATATATATATATATATATATATATATTATTTAATTATAAACATATATAACTAAAAATATAAAAGAAATCTTCGACAGTAGGCCCCCCAATTAAGCCTTCAAACCCCCCTAAATTTAGATCTAATTTTAAATCAAATAGTTGAAAAAGGGTTAATATAGTATTTGATATTTGAGTTTAGTTTTAATATTTAATTTGGTACTTGAGGTTTTTTCCTCTCAGCTTGGTATCTAAATTTGGTTTTAATGTTCAAATTGGTACTTCAAATTTTAAAATTTGATAGTTGAGTTTTTTTTTTTGTCCCAATTAGATATTTAAGTTTAGCTTTAATATTCAATTTGATTCTTGAGCGTGTGTGTGTTTTGTTCCAATTAAGTATATGTTTTTTACTATAGTACATTTGTCAAATATTCATAAGGTCACACGAGACTGTTTGATTAGGTATCTAATTGAACATTGAAATTAAATTCAAGTACTAAATTGAGACAATAAAAAAGAACTTAAGTACCAAATTGAACATTAGAACCAAACTTAGGTATTAAATGATATATTAACCCGTAGAAGAAAATCAAAACTAGCTTATATAGGGATAGTGTGTTTTACATCTAACCAGTTTTGTACACTATATTTTAATAATCTAACTATTAAATTTATCAATACTATAGCAGCTATCGAACATAAAGTTTTCAATCAATACGATATCTATATTATATCGACTGAGAATACCATCTCTATTTATATGCATTTAACAGTCTAAAAACTTTCACGTCAAACAAATAGTTGGAAATTTTCTAATTTACTCAATACTCGACTTCAAGTGCGGCATTAAGGGGGTCGGCAGTTGACAAAGCGCACTAAAATAGGAAAATAACTTTTTTTTTCTCTTTAGTAAGTGGTCAAATTGCACTTTCACCTCCCAAATGATAAATTTTTAATTTAATCCATTAAAAATTTATAACTAATAAAATGATAAAATTATATTTTAATTATCATAAAAATACATGACTTAATTTTAGTCCCAAAAAATAATTTCTAACTTCACCGTACATGCTCGACTTGTATAATCTTTGTGAACTAAACATGAAATACGATGATTAGATCGTAAGAAGAATAAATAAGGTAAATATATATACGAATATATATATATACACACACATACATAAGTGCTCATAATTTTGTTTTCACTTTGTTAGATCCACAATACCATAAAACAGAAGAAAGAAAAATGCTGTAAATGTTAACGTAAACGTTACCCCAAACAAAAATGTTGTTTTAGTTTATTTGATAGCTTTGCAAATAGTTTGTTGAACCATGAAAACAACATGACTCAACCGCCATACCCTTCTTTCCATGGTAATTTAATTTAAACACACACAGTTTATACATTTTATATATATACATGCATACATATACATACGTACATATATATATACATACATATATATGGTGTTTTCTGCAACATATTAATGGCTGTTGTCAGCTAAGCTAGCCAACAGCAACCAATCACATTCATCATTCTTTTTTATTTTGCTTTATATTCCATGTTGCCCAATTCTTGAAAGGTACCCTCTTAGTCTGATACAATGGTAAAATTGCAGTTTAGTCCTCTAAAATTGAATAGAATTTGGTTTCATGATTAATTAATTGCAACAACTGTTTCATGTATTGTGTGTATATGTATATATGTGTTATGCAGTAATCGTTGCGGCTCGGATCGATTGGCAGCTTGATAATCGGAGTCGGAGAAAATGCGGGGAAAGGCGGTTTCGGGGAAAGCAATTCTGGTATTGTGCCTGGCTAGCTTTCTTGCAGGTTCCCTAATAACTAGCAGAACTTGGACTTCTCAATCTCATAACAACAATCATCCTATTGTGAACCATGTTACTGCTAGCAATAAATTGGGAGAATTTGATCACAAATTACGTGTATGTTACATTCAACTCGATTTTATATGTAAAGTTACTAATTATACGATACTCAAATTTAGAGATGAAGTCAGAGGTTTATTTCTGTAGGATCAAAATTAAATTATAGAAATTTGAAAAGGTCAAAGTATAATTTTATCTTTGAATATGCTTGTTATTTAGAATTTTGAAGGGATTAAATTGAAAACTTTTCATTTTTTGGGAGGTCAAAGTACATTTTTACCATTAAACTAACTTAAAATTTTAAAAACTTCAAGGGACTTGCCATTTTGAGGGGTCTAAGGCTCCCGCCTACCCCTTGGCGCAGTCCCTGCTCAGATTTGTTGAGAGATTGGAACTTCAACAAGTACAATATTATCTACAGTCGAGGTTGCATCTTGACTCTATCAAAAGTTCTAACTGCTTCATAGAGTGGAAACGCCTTGTAATGCTCAAGGACGAAGCTAAGGGGACAAGACCCTGGCCCCCTCTTGATGAAATGGGATAATGCCACTTTTTGTCTCTCATACAAGTTTAGACTTCAACTTCAATCCTTTTTAGCTTTGGCCAAATGAAAAGCAATTCCGTTTTTTACCCCTCCAGAGAATTATTTATTCAATTTAGATCATTTTAACATTTTTTTTTTAGCTTTGTACCTCAAAATTTTTAAAATTTTAGCTCACCCCTCGATACAAAATTTTTTTCTTTATCTTAGTAGTGCCTAAATAGGCAAAACATCCGGTTTACTGTGGTGTGACTCGATTCCATGACTTGCAACATTATATCATTGATGGGGTCGAGTCAGACCATTCGCAAACTCTTCAATTCGCCATAATTCCACATATTCAGGCACTCCTATCTTGTGATACGACCCCTCAACATTCATGACATACATGTTTGTTTATTTTTTTAATTTTTTATTTTTTTCCTGTTTGTAATCAGAAATTAGGTGAAGGAAAGGCAGAAGATATAATGGGAGAAGTCTCCAAAACTCACAAGGCTATACAGTGAGCTTTTTTACTCTCTCTCCATATATATATATATATGTATGTATGCATGCATGCATGTATGCTTATGTGGTAATGACATGTTATGTACGTATAGGTCTCTGGAGAAAACAATATCCAATTTGGAAATGGAACTGGCTGTGTCTCGAATGAGCAGTGTAGGGAATGGGTTTACACTGCAAAAACCAAAATCATATTCAAACCACACATTGCAGAAGGCTTTTGTGGTTATAGGGATTAACACTGCATTCAGCAGCAGGAAACGAAGAGACTCCCTTCGCCAAACTTGGATGCCTACAGGTCTCTGTTTTAACTCTTTTAACATGTTTATATATATGTGGATGATGGATGGTTAGCTGCATATAATTAGCCTCCAAACTTCGAAACATTATAATTTATCGGATATTTAAAGTATATATATTATATTCATCAAATCTTTCGTTAAATTTTAGATATTAAATGTCAATTTAAATTTGATATAAAACATGTTTAAGACACGTATATCAAATTATAAATATATTTATATTTACATCTGAAATTTGACATGATAAAAAGGAACATTTACTCAGATAGATCAAGGTTGTCCAATGCGGTTAATACTAGAGATGAAGCTAAAGAGTAGGGAGAGGTTTTGGCTCCCTTAGTTAAATTGTATATAAATCCTCTTTTAGTCCCTCTTGTAAATTAAGACTTCAATTTTAATCCTTTCTTATTTTTGGCCAAATGAAAATTTTGCATTTTTTAGCTTTCTAAAGAATTATTTTTTCTATTTAAATCATTTTAGCACAAAATATTTTAGCTCTGCCCCCTTTTTTTTTTTAATTTTAGCCTATCCCCAATACAAAATTCTTGGCTTCATCTCAGGTAAGTATATATATATTTATTTATTTACAATTTGATTCTCATTTATTTTAAATATGCTCTGTATTATATTGAGTTGACATTTAATGCCTAAGTTCAAAATTGTTATCAGATTGAATTGGCTGGTTGAACTAAGATTTCATGTGTCGACCGTTGGTCTATAACCCGAAATAGAGGAAACCGCTATGAACCAATAAAACCCAAAAACCAGAACCAAAAAGTTGTAGTTCATTTTTTATATATAATTTTATTAATTTTATGATCTCATATTTAATTATTATTAGACATACAGTTCAATCGGTTGAACCTTGAACTGATAGTCTAACCAATTCGACCACAAATCTTAATTTTTATGACATTGCCTAAGCTAATCCCTAGACTAACAAAAACAACTAATTATCAATACCGTGTGCTAAAACTTTTAGGATTCAATTATAACATTGAAATTAACCCTAATTTCTAATTAGGAAGTTATAACATTGTTTTTCAGGTGAAAAACTAAAGAAATTAGAGAAAGAGAAAGGGATAGTAATAAGATTTGTGATCGGGCACAGTGCAACAACTGGTGGTGTACTTGACAAAGCATTGGACAAAGAAGAGGCTGAGCATAAGGATTTTCTAAGGCTTAACCATGTGGAAGGGTACCATCAACTCTCTACCAAGACCAGACTCTATTTCTCCACCGCGGTTTCCATGTGGGACGCTGAGTTCTATGTCAAGGTTGACGATGATGTCCATCTCAACTTGGGTAAGTAAAACAATGAAATATTCTCTAATTTTTCTTTGGTTTAATTGTAGTTTTAGTCCCTTAAAATTCGAGATTTAATCTTTCTACTTTGGTTTGGCATTGCTTGGTCCTTTGCTTTTGGGATAAGATTGAACTTAGCAGCTTTTGAACTTTTTTTTTATCTACATTAATCTTGAAACTTAATAATTTTTCATAATTTTAGTTTATGTGATAATATGGCACTTTAGGATTGTGTCGCTTTATCCCTACAATTCTTTAGGTAAAAGCATGAAATAATATCAATGTGCCATATTATCACATAAACCAAAACTAGAAAAAAGTTATCAAATTTCAATACTAACGTGGACTAAAAAAAAAGTTATCAAGTCCAAGGATAAAATGTTGTTTTATCCCTTCTGCTATATTAGTTTACTCAAATGATAATTATTTTTTGTCGATAATTCTTTTGTATTAATATTTGATACACTAGCAATGTATAGTTCTATACATTGTTAGTTATCAAATGATGACACGCCATCATAAAATTTTAAAATTAAATTAATTTACCTTCAATTTTAATATTATGTCATCATTTAATTTACTGATGACATTATTAGCGTATTAATTATTAATTCTAGTTTTATTGTAGTGAAGATAACTTAAACAACTCTTTCACAGTAAAAAGTCGCACCATTACTTCAATGGTAACAATTAAAGTGTATTAATAGCATTATAAAATAGAAATCAGCCAAAATAAAATAAAGTGATTAAATCTCAAAATTCAGGTATGCTGGCGACAACACTAGCAGAATACCGATCCAAGCCGAGAGTGTACATAGGGTGCATGAAATCTGGACCAGTTCTTTCTGAGAAGTAAGTATTTTTTTTTTTGTATTAATTAATTGATACTTAATTGATTGAAGAATTATTTATTTGTTCAATATATGAATGGCAATGGCAATGGCATGCAGAGGGGTGAAATATCATGAACCAGAGTACTGGAAATTTGGAGAAGATGGAAACAAGTATTTCAGGCATGCCACTGGTCAAATTTATGGCATTTCCAAGGATCTTGCTGCCTATATTTCCATCAACTCGTGAGTGCTTGCAACCTTCATCTCATTAAGTTTTGGTGGGATTATTTTCAAAAAATTTAGGGATCAAATTGAAAATTTAAAAAAATTTAGAGGCTTTATAAGAATTCTTAAATTTTTTGAACGTTTAATTGAAAATTTTATAAAGTTTAAAATGATTATGAGAATTTTAGAGTGTCTAATTAAAAATTTTAAAACATTTGAAAGCCTTAATTATAGCTACTAAAAATTTTAGAATTTTTTAAAGGGTATAATGAATTTTTTTCAAAACTTTGAGGGACCAAGACTCCTCTAGCTCCAATTACGCTCCACTCATATATATATATATATATATATACTTACTTATATTTGATGTACTTGCCATAGATAAATCGAAGTGACTTCATTTTTAACGATCTATTATTGAGGACGAAGTAAAATGGTCGATAAGGATGTTGATCTCTTGATTAAATGGGCAAATTTTATTTTTAGTCATTTGCAAATATATAAAATTTAATTTAAGCTTTTTAATCCTCAGAAGTAATTGGTAAATTGTATTATTGTCCCCTCTTAGAAGTTGATTATTCAATTTAAGCGCTTTTAAAATAAAACTTTTAACTTCAATCCCTTCAAAAACTTGCAATTTTATCTCAATCATTCTAAGAGGAAAGCTCCTGACTTCATCCCTACACATCATCATTTATTTCACTAATAGTATATAGAATTATATACATTATCAATACATCAAATATAATTCTATATAGCCAATGAGGCTGTTGTATTGTTAGTAAAGGCTAAAGTCATAGGTCATTGAGTAATTAGAGTCGAGTCCCAATATGCAAAGTTGCCATGGATAAATTTAGTCGTGTTATATTTTGGTTCTTGTCTATTCATGTTTTATATTAGTTTTATTCTAGTTTCAATTACTCATCGGTGAATGAATTTAAGCGATCATTTTATTATAAGAATTTGATCAAATTAGTCCCTTCACTATTAAATATATCAAATTAATCGTTGTGCTATTAAAAATAATTAAATAAGACGAAATTGAAATGGAGTTAACATTTAGTGTTTAACAAAGTTAATATTTTTAAAGTTTTTATGATTATATAAATGAAATATTTTGTTTGAAATTGACAATTGAAAAATAATAAAATTTAAGACACCTTTTATACAATCAATATTAATTTTATTACCATTTAAATTTATTTAATTTATTTAATAATATAGAGACAAATTTAATTCAACATATAGTAAATTTATTGAGAATTGAAATGAGAGATTGGGGTTGGTGTGGCAGGCCCATTTTGCACAGATATGCCAATGAAGACGTGTCATTAGGATCATGGTTGATCGGCTTGGAAGTTGAACACGTGGACGACCGTTCCATGTGTTGTGGGACCCCTCCAGGTACGCTCTTTCCCATTGGATCAACTTTCATTATCAACTTTAATTTTTCTTTTTTTTCTTTTGACTTTAATCATAATTTGGCATCCCAAACTTAGATTTTTCTTTTGTCTTTATTTTAGTATTTAAATTTCATATCGACAACTTTATTTTTTGATAAATTAAGATGAAAACAATAGTTAAAAAAAATTAAGTATTAAAATAATAATTTAAATATTAAATTATAACATTAAATTTATATCACGAATTAATCAAATATCAATTTAATTAAAAAAGTCGATCTTATTATTGTAAGGATAACTATGTTCTTTTATATTTTATATTTATATTTATATTTAAACTCCTAATTAAATATTTATTACGAGTCCATTATGCACTAATAAATTACTTAAATACTCTTCTTTATATTATTATAAGGCTGATTTTATATTTTTTATACTTTATATAAAATTAATGACAACTTAATTATGATTGAGATAATAAATTTTAAAGATTTAATTTTAGTGTTTTAATAAAATATTATTGTGAAGATTGTGAATGGAAGGCACAAGCGGGGAACATATGCGTGGCATCATTTGATTGGTCGTGCAGTGGAGTGTGTAAGTCGGTGGAGAAGATGAAATACGTGCACAACTCTTGTGGAGAAGGCGATTCTAGTATTTGGAAATCTGATTTTTAAGTTGCCTTCCTACCTCCTCACCTGCTTTTTATTATCCATTTTCAAATTTATTATTATTAAGTAGTAAAATTACTTCAAGAACTTTCAACACTTTGCATACTTCTTTTATTATTATTATTATTATTATTATTATTATTATGTATTTAAATTATTTTAACTTTTTTTGCTGACCATTTATATTTATTAAAATCAGTGGCATGCAGATGATGAATTGAAAGCACAATTAAACGGTTGAGTTTAGTTTGTATTTAATAATTCAATTTCTGATACTATTATTTCTTTTAAAAAATACAGCTTTCATGGGGAATTAATAGAAATGTTTTAGGAAAAAATTAGAATTTAATTATAAATTTTTGAGAGATTAAAATATAATTTTATCATTTATTAATTTATAATTTTATTATTTTTGAAAAATATTAAACGATTTTTTTATTTTTAAATATTAAAGTACAATTTTATTATATATATATAAATTTATAAAATAATAAAATTTAAGGGAATTAAATGGCAAATTTTTATTTTAAGGAAACCTTTACCTGCCCCTTGCATTCGCACTTGAGTGCTTTCTTTGTTTTGTTTTTTAATCAAGATTCAATAACAAGTACAATAGATTAAAAATTGAATAAATATTTGGAGAAAATTTGAGAAAATTGATGAAGTCATTTAATATGGTTTACCATGGTGTATGGGGTAATATTTTTGAATCAGATTCATCAGTTAGATCGTGAATTAGAATCGATAATTTAATTAATTGAACCAAAAATTCATATAAAAATATATTAACATAGGATTTATGCACCGTATATCAAATATCATAACATAGGTAATTTTTTATATGGAAATATTAGTATAGATGTTTGTGAATTGCGACATTGTTTTTGATGAACAAATATATATTTTTAGAATAAAAAATTATATAATTAATTTAAGCTCGAGTTGTACAAATTTAAATTATTAATTAATTTTTATGATTAAATTAATTCGACTTAGTTTAGATTGGGTTAATAAATTAATGGATTAATGAAGTCCATTTGATTTTTTAAAAAAAATTCGTGTCAGATAATTAATTAATCAATTATTTAAATAAGTAGATAAGGCTTTATAATTTATTACGAATAAAGACTAAAGGAAAAAGAACCGCCTATTACCCCGAAAGAGAAAAGAACCGCCAAAGTCTCCCTCCAAAACAGAAATACTGAAAAGGCCAAAAAAAAGTTAAAATCTACTTCAAGTCCCTGTACTATTTAAACATTTGGAATTTAATCTATTTATTTTTTATTTTTAAGAATTTAATCTCTTCATTTTTAAATTTTTAAAATTTAAATTCAAGGCTGAGCAATCAGCTTAGTCGGTCTGTTTGGTCTTTTGTTTTTTACAACCGACTTAAACACATCAAAAACTAAATTGATCAACTTTCATTGATACTTGTTCAAACCGATCCAACATGGATTTTGTTAAATAATTAAAAATAATATAATAAGTCGATTTAATTTCGAGATTCAAAGATCAAGGAATGATCGGCAAACTCAACTAAACCAAGGACGAAGCCAACAAAACCACCTCATCCGATTAAATCAAAATTGAAAAACTGATTGTATCATTTTTCGGTTAAAATTGAGTTTTGCTCCCCCTTCCAATTGTTAACTTCAGTTAAAATTTTATTTTATTGGTGTAACATTTGAAAATAAAAAATACTCATTTTGTAGCAGGGGCAAAATAAAAATGATAATAGGGTACAGGAAATTTATATAAAATAGACATGTTCAAAGTAGAATTGGGTTTTAACAAAATATTTTTAAATTTAGGATAATTTTGATCACCAAAATTTAGGAAAAGCAAAGTAAGTTAAATGGTAAATTTGTATTAAATATTATAATTATTTTACTTTTCACCATATTAATATTTAGATACTATTTATATTTAGATATTGCATTTATTGAACTTTATTTTTATCAAATTTAGATACTACTTTGTATAACTTACCAAAATAAACTAAAAATATTACTAAATTTATCATAAAAAATTATAAACTCGAGGGAGTGAGGCAAGAAACACAAATTTATTCTTTTTTAGGCACTAATTATAAGATTAAAATAAAATTTTTAAAATTCCGAAAGAGTTTAAATATTTTTTTTGCAAAATTTAAATAATATATTATTTTAGTCGAAATTTACAGGTGGACTTAGATTTTAAAACTTGAAAAGTATAGAGATTATATTTTAAATATTTAAAAAGTATGGGAACTTGAGTCATATTTTAACAATAAAAACCCTAGTTCTAATTCCAGTAGGACTCGAGTCGACTCACTATTATTTTTGTTTGTAGAAAAAGCTTAAAAGAGGCCTTTAAACTCGCTACTCTATCACTGTCCCAAATCACCCCCCCCCCCCCCAAAAAAAAAAAACCCAACAAAATTGAAAGAAACATTACCTAATGGTTGAGAATCACGGCATAACCAGGCCACTCAAGAGGGGTCGTAGGTCTAACAGGATCACAGCGGGTGCCGACCTCTCCGATTTCCTCGCTTTTCCTTCACCTTCTATCTCCGCCTCCGCTTCTGGGAAGCCTTTCCGTGACGCTGTTCGGAGCTTCCTCTCTGCTAACGCTCGACTCACGACGGCCTTCGCTCCGCCTGTCCTTCCTTGCCTTATGACGTGGCAGATCCTGTTTAGATTTGGCGGTTTTGATCCGGACGCCAACGATCCTTCGCCGATTGTCGTGTCGCTTTATGTCATCGAGGAAGATGTCACTAGATCGTCTAGATCTGTGTATTGTGACCAGTGCCGTGTCGTTGGTGAGTTGACTCGCTTTCTCAACCCGGTTCGGGTCAAGTCTACTGTAGCTTCACATGTTTGGTTTTTGTCCATTATTTTGAAAAAAAAATCAAAACTAACCAAAAAAAAAAATCCTTTAGAATAACTAAGCTCGAGTTAAAAAGAGCACACATAGAACGAACTTAAAAATTATAAATAAAATAGAGAAATTTTTAGGCGAACTGTTTTTGTTAGAAAAATTAATGGATATTTTTTTTTACATACATGTATATTAATTTTTAAAAAAAATTATCCAGATTGAATTATCTGTGGAGTATCAAATGATTTATGTCTTCAGTTCTAGTATTTAAATATGATTTAAGCTCAAGTTACTTCGTAATTATAGAAATAACAAGGCTAATGTGTAATTAATATGTGATTTTTTTGTTGGATTGAACAATGAAAAAAACAAAAGGTTGGAGCGGCCATCCAGTTTGCAAAAAGAGATATCATTTTATAATAAAGTCTTCTTGTGATAATGGGATCTGCGCCAATCCTCACCATATCTCAGATTCAAGGTCAAGATTTTTTAAACTTTTTTTTTTCAATTTTGGGTTTTTTTCCTTTTATTTTTTCTGTTCAACAGTGCCATCTGAAGTATAAATTGGGGAATTGATTGATATGTTTAATGACACAGGAGATGCAGATGTTGTAATAGAGTAGATGATGTTGATGTTGAAGAATGGGGGTATTCACAGTTGGAAGATAATAATACTCATTTGCTGCATGGTGTTGTTCATTCTAATGGTTATGGTCATCTTCTCACTGTTAATGGTAGAGAAGGAGGCTCTGAGTTTCTCTCTGGTTTTCATATCATGAACTTCTGGGATAGATTATGTACCGTTTTATCTGTCAGGTTTGGGCCTCTACCTCTTTTCATTTTGATTAGAGTTAATATAAATTTACACCCTGAACTGGGCATGGCAATTAGGTTCATTTGGTCTTTGAACTTGGACGAAGATAATCTGACACCTAAAGGTGATGACATGGTACAATCTTATAGTGCCATGTCATTTGACTTATACATTTGTCAATTTCGAGGATCAAAATGGATTTAGTTGTCAAGTTTATGGTAATTATGTTGATTTTGGTGTTTGAACTTGAATTTCATCAAAATTAATTATGTGACTCCATGAATTGGTACAATCTTATAGTGTCACATCATTAAATTTATGCATTTGTCAATTTCAAGGGTCAAAATGGATTTATTTGTCACATTTATGGCAAGTAGGTTCATTTTGGTCTTTGAACTTGTATTTCATCAAAGTTTGATAATGTGACACCTAAAGGTGATGACAGGGTACAATCTTATAGTGTTACGTCATTGAACATATACATTTGTTAATTGCAAGGATCAAAACGGATTTAGTTGTCAATTTTATGGTAATTAGGTTCACTTTGGTACTTGAATGTGACAATTAGGTTCATTTTGGCCTTTGAACATCTGAAGGTGATGACATGGTTTAATCTTACAATGTTACATTATTAAATGTATACATTTGTCAATTTCTGGGATCAAAATGGATTTAATTGTCAAGTTTATGGGCTTCTTTTTGTTCTTTGAACTTGTATTTCATCAAAATTTCATAACGTGACACCTAAAGGTGATGACATGGTATAATTTTATGGTTTCATGTCATCAAACTTGTACATTTGTCAATTTCAATGTACCTAATTGCTAGTTTAGTTATATTGACCCTTTTCATTAATTATTTCCCTTATATTTTCTCTATCACATAATTTCCTGTTTTGGATTTACTAAGCAATAGTGAAAGATGTTAAGTAAAAATAGGACCATTAGATATTGTTACTGTTAGGTAATTCCATCTGGTAAAATTCTACTTACATTATGTCAAAGATGGCAAAGAGAAAAAGGAAAAGACCCATCCCTATATTTTACTTGTCTTTTCAGCTTCAGACTATCATTGTGCATGCCTTGGGTGCCATCATCGTGTCCATATTTTTGTTTTCATGACCTGTTAACACACACACAAAAAGGTTACTACAACATTATTGTGCTTATTTACAGTACTCAAAAACCATTGGTTTTTTTTTTGTTGAACAGGAAGGTAACTGTGATGGATGTATCAAAGAAATATGGTATGGAATACAGGCTACTACATGCAATTTCCAGAGGTCATTCCTGGTATGGTAATTGGGGTTATGAGTTTGGGTCAGGAAGTTATGCCCTCACACAAGATGCTTACAAGAGAGCAGTGGATGACCTTTCGAATATGCCTTTGTCAGCACTTTTGTTTCAAGGGAATAAATCCCGAACTCGCCTTCAGAACATTGTTGCTTTTTATCAATCCTTGTCATGTTCGGAACTTTCAACGTTTAGAGATTTGTTTTCATTCCTCCTAAGACTAATTACTGACAGCCACAAGGCCTCAATGCCTAAAGCATCTAAAATGTCAAAATCTTCCACTAATATATTGTGTGCGTGGACAAGAAATGATGTAGAGAAGTTGCAGCAAGGCATGATTAAAGTGCTCATGGCTGCAGCTTCAGGTCCTAACTGGGTGACTAGGCGTGCTCTTAAGGGTGTCATGTGCAAGGCAGGATCCCCTGAACTACTCGATTACTGCCTTAAACACTTGAGAGGGAAATTGGCACCCAATGGAAAGGTAGTTGAGGCACGTTCTAATCTGAATTCCAGTGATATCGAGTTCAGGTAAGGCAAAGGCAAATTCAATTTTGGTTTGGTTACTACTATCTTGTGTTTTTGCCACATCTTTGAAGCTAACATGTCTCGTTGCTGTCATGGTGAACAGGCTTCAGACTCCTTGTTCTTTGCTCTACAATTCGAATTGCCCATCGGAAGAGCACATCAAGGGTGATCTAAGATATATGTTAGATTCTTTGCTCGACCCTGAAACCATGTTGACATACAGGCCTCATGCAACAAGGGAACGCGTGATGGATTTGGCTACTAAACTTCTTGATTGCAAGCAATTTTTGAAAGACTACAAACCAAATGCTCACAATTCCTTCGCTATTTGTGTTTGGTGTCATTTAGAACTTTCTAACCCTACTAAAGATGATCCAGTTCCACCCCCTGAGCTTATCATTCTACCTCTCAGTGCTACCGTTGGTGACCTTAAAAGTGAAGCTACAAAAGTTTTTGAAGATGTATATGCCATGTTTAAGAGGCTTCAAATTGAGGACCTACTTGACTATGGTTCCGTAGAAGACAGCATAACCTTGAAATTGTTGATTGGCACAACTGGTTCAGTTCGAGTTCGAGGCAAATGTACATCAAGACATGGCCTTAATCGGTTTCGAATGGAGAGGGGAACAGAAAATTGGACAGTTGACTGCGTTTGTGGGGCCAAGGATGATGATGGTGAAAGAATGTTGGCTTGTGATAAATGCAGTGTTTGGCAACACACAAGGTGTGCTGGGATCGACAATGCCGATGCAATACCTTCAATGTTCATATGCATGAGATGTACAAATTCCCTTCACAAGAAATCTTTAACCATTACTAATTCTGGAAAGGAAGCTAGAAATTTTTCTCAACAGCTCAACAGTTCTTGTAGGGGAAACTTGGGAAGTAATGAAGGTTCTCAAGTTACTACTACCTTGACAGTACGATGAATGTATGTAGTGCAATGTGTGTAAACAACGTAAATAGCTTAAAAAAGGGGAGACTGTTAATATAGGGCTTTTTTTATCTCCCACCTTTTTTGTACTATATTGCTGTTTGTTCAACATATATATTAATGAAACTAAAAAAAATTCTATTTATTTGGGTAAAGAATCTTTTCTTAAACTGGAAAAAATTGCAGAAAAAGAACTTTTTTCTTTACCTTTTTTCCGTCTCCTTGCTACAAGTGTCTTTGTGTGTTCCATTGGGCTCTCTCAACAATTCATCATGTCTTTGTGTTCTGGAAACAGAAAGGTGTCTAACAGTGTTGCACAAACTGGTATATTTTGTTACTATATCCTTGTACAAACTGAGTAATTTCTCCACATCGCCGACTGTTAGTTCACCAGCTTCGGCTTCCATGTAAGGATAGTTTGATCCACCTGAAACAAGAATGGGCATATCAATGATAAAAAATTAGACAAATTTATTCGAGTATCCATACAAGGATAAAGAATTCAATACAGAAACATGGATATCGAACTCACCATTAACGTTAGTTTGTGTTTTCACGTGCACCAGTGTTGATGGACCAGGATCCATCAGTTTTCCGAATATTGATCTCTTATCATTGGTGGTTACGGTTTCTTGTGGCACCCTATTAACCAACCTTGCAGCTTCCATACTCTCCATGAATTCACTTTCTTCAATAGAAAGTGATTTGGCGTTTAAGTCTACAATGAAAGACTTGGCTGAAACAAGATTTGTGAGATAGTAAGCTGCTTCTGAGACGAGTTTCGACTGCCTCCTGTATAACTGTATGAATTTGAGGTTGGAATGTAACTGTGGAGGATTGGCCTGTCCATGAGATTTAACTAGCTAAAATTAGTGAGAAAGTGATCATTAAGTCTTCAAATCAACATAATAATCTACAACCAGCACCTTATGGTAGACTGGATTGAGTATGTAGCCAAAAAGAGAAACAAGTAAAGAATAATCCTAGACCAAAGAAAGTAAAGCTTAATCCTAAAGCACATGCCAATGAAGTCCTAACTCCCGAATTGGTGGATTTTCTTGTTCATCACAATGAAGAATCTATGATCAAGTGATACCACCAACACCCACTAATGTGCACACAAAAAGATAAAAAAAAGGGCAGCGACTGCTAGAGAAATAATCACAACCATCCACAAGAGGGATAAAAGATTTGTTTCCATAAATAACTTGGGGGTATAGACATTGATCACACCAAGAAAAATAGAAGGTTAAGGAAATATGCAAATATGACAGACAAGGCATGATACTTCAATCGTCTACCCACCTTGGAATGAGGAACTAAAAAGATCAAGAATTTTCAGGATGTAAAAAGCTTGGTGCATTTTCAAAAATGTAATCGAAGTCAAGACATAGAGAAAATTGACCATAAATTCTCAGAGATTTTATGATGAAATTGAAAACGAAATTGAATCCAGCATACATCAAACTTTGCAATAATGGGACTGGGATTGAATTGTGAGATAAGAATCCACAAATTGAGATGAGAATGATGATTCGCAGAATGGCTTATTACCAAGGAGAGCTTGCCTTGATCGTAACATATATAAGAACGGGAAGAAAATCATCTGCTCCTCCTGGAACATGATCTTCTGAAATTGAAGCATTAAGCAGTAAATTGTTGATGACCCTAGAACAATTTATGATGCAAAGAAGCTTCTCGCGAGGGGCTTTGAAAGCATTGATCTTTTTTAGTTCTTTCTCTGCAAGCTGAAAGACGGAAGGAAAAGTATTACCACTTATTAGGAGGAAGAATCATCACATAACTAATAGCTAGCCAAACAGAATGAAAACAAAGACCAGAAACGAATTTTCCAATGCATTGACATGTTCAGCAAAAACATAAACAGAACAATACAATCATAATCAAACCGAGTCAAAAAGCAACCTAATCCTCCATTGATTGCCAAGATATGAAATTTTGTTTAGATGATTCTTCATGAGAGAAAGGACTGTGATGCAGATTTTAGAAAACCTGATGATGCAGAATGTAAGAAGATGATGCGTACTCCCTTACTCACATTTCATATCGTCCACAATCTATATTAACCCTTTCCCCAAATACCAGTAAGTTTCATAACTAGTTTAACTACATATAAGCTTCAAAAACCACGGGTTAAGAGATTGGAATGAACCAATCTGAAAATAAAATCACGATATTTTGAGGATGTAAAAATTTGCAAACGCAAGTGAACCTTTTTGAACCATTTTGTCCCCCGCACCCCACCCCCCCCCCCAAAAAAAAAAAGAAAAAGATATTGAGTAGATTAACTACTTTCTGTCATAAGATCTAGACTCGTTTCCTTTTTCAAAGGTTTTCTCTTTTAGAAAGTAAAAAGTAAGTTTTATATGATTTATTGCCTTTTGAGGAGAAAAGTATTAAATACTAGTCCATTCATGCAGTACATCTGGATGATTTTAATGTTATGAACCACTGATCATTTACTTGAAGCAAGAAAGCATAAAATTGTGAACTTTTGAGGATGTAAAATTTTGCAAAAGCAAGTGAATCATTTTTAACCAATTTGTCCCCCCCCCCCCCAATAGAAAAAGATTGAATAGATTAACTACATTCTGTCACGGTATCTAGAATCATTTCTTTTTTCAAAGATTTTCTCTTTTAGAATGTAACAAAGTAAGCTTCATATAACAAAAGTGAAAAATACTCCTAGAGTCATTCCTATATTGACAATTAACCAGATAACAGGTGAGCTGGGCTGAAAATAACTAGTCTCATCAAAATCCACATCCAATGCTTTAACATTGCACTAAATAACCACATGTATGACTGTAAACTAAGCATCAAATCAATAGAACTAATCACTAAACAAAATTCCCACAATTATTTAATAATGAGAAAAACAGACATACCAGCCATGCAGCTTCATTTTGAAGTGCAGATGGTATGTCCAAATGTTGAGGCCTCAAGAAGGTTTGCAATAAGGATATCTTCTCTGAGATCTCTGCATCAATCTTGACATCCTCAGGAGTGGAAGCAAAGGTCCGTGAATGTAATTTGGTCATCACATATTTCTCTAGACCCTGCAGTAATTAACAGATATTTCTCAAAAAAAGATTGCCATTATTAAGTACGAAATAGTTAGGATAAATAAAAGAAAAGTAATAGCCAGTGGAAGATGACCTCCAAGGCATTATCAGTTTCATCATCGGACGAGGATGCCCATAAAGGATGATCCCTTATAGCATCTTCCATTGTCTGGAAAAACTCTTGTATTCTTTTCCCATCGGTTTCAGGGTTTGACGCAGTATATGAAAACGATACAATGAAGCTGAAATCAACAGAAATCAGTAACTCAAAACCTATATCTATATATATATATATATATAAAACCTAAAGTAGTATTTGAGAAGTTGGATTTTAAAATTTGGACTTAAAAATAGCGTAAATTGAATGATAACTTACAAAGCATCCGTGATTATTTCTCAAATCTATAGATTTGATGCCTATTTAGCAATGAATTTGAAATTACTAAGGAATTTATGAATACTTTCCATCGAAACCTACTTAATTTATTCATACTCCATGTATTTCATTCTTACGATATATATATATCAAATCAAATCCAAATTCATAGTTTCAAACATAACAGAAATTCATTACAAAACCTTAAAAGCGAACGAAATTGCTAAATTAAACAAAAAATGGAGAGAGAAAAACCTCTTGATGGAGCGAACGAGATCGAGAGAAGCAGGGTTTCGCATTCGGTCGAGAAAAGAATCGAACGGCGAGGAGTGTGTGACGGTCTCCATTTGTTTTATTGAATGATATAAACAAAAATCTTGATTGAATTTGAATCACAAACGAATCAAAGTCGCCTTTAGAATCTGATAGATTCTGATGAAGAAATAGAAACTGAAATAAGAACGAAGCCATAGATAAACAGAGCCGAGAAATAGAAAAATCTTAAGTCAAAGTAGCAACCAATCAGTTTCACACGGAGTTTTTTTTTTATGTAATGTTGGACTGTTAGGTTTTTATCACGTGATGCGGTGATGCAGAGCACGCAGTCATAGTGCATAAAAAATTGCGGTCATTTCGCAAAACAATTTGTTTAGTTCCTTCTCTTATGGGTAAGTTGTAGATTTAATCTATGTGCTTTAATATTATTGTAGGCTTTGTATTTTTCGAATTGGTGAAAATTAGTCCTTGTACTTTTTTAATTATAAAGTTTTAGTCCTTGTCCTAATGGTAACAATTAAATTCATTTGGTTAAACTTTGCAATTAGTCACGTATTATATGCATGTTCTTCAAATTGATCATTCTTATTCCATGTATTTGTCAATATTAGAATTTCAATTTTGACTCAATCATCCACGTTAAATCCAATAACTAACTTTTTTCTGGGGTAATATTTAAAAATAGTAAGCTGACGTTACATTCAAGGAACAGAGGGGCATATGGAGGCCTTGGCCCCTAAATTCTCTTGTAGCCCTTTCGAAATTAAAAAAATTATAAGTTAGTGTAATTGCAAAAATTTATGATTCATCTCTAACCTCAATTCAATTTTATGGCTTCGTGCTTAATTACATTATAAATGTGATAATATATTTGTCATCTTAAAGTTTGGAAATAGTGGCTAGATTTAATGAATTTAATAACTATATTTTGGTTAGAATATAAATTTCAAAATTCGAAAACTACATTCTACTATTGATTTTGTAAGGTGTGGTTCAAACCCTATCTTAAATTTAGTCATTTTTAGTTATTGTACTTTTCGAATTTTAAAATTTTAATCTTGACCCAATTGGTGGTCGTTAAATGTATTAACTAAAATAATGTAATTTTTCCATGTGTATTATGTAAAATTAATAAGCTTATAAATAACATTTAACATGTGATATTATGTTTGTTACGTAATTTTTTAAAATATCATAATTTAACTTAATCAATTCAACTATTGCCATTTTGGTCGGGCTTAAATTTCAAAATTCGAAAATAACAAGATTAAAATGATCAAATTAAATTATAAAGACTAACAACAAAATTTCAAAATATGCCTCAAAATCGAAAAATTTCAGAATGAATTGATAATTAAATCAATCAAATCATCAATTTTCGATTCAATCGATTTAATTAATTTGATTAAATAAATCATTAAATAATGCATTAAAAAAAAAGAAAAATCCATTCAGTTGTTTTAATCAATTCTAAGTTCAATTTAATCGTCTCATAGATTAACTATTGTAACCTCACGAATTTTCTGTCCAACCAGTCTCATCCGCAGATATGGTAGGAAGAGTATTGCTTAAATCAATAAAGCCCATTTTAACCCGTGGCTAGCATTGTTAAGATTACAACAACTCAAAAGTCAATACAAAAATGACGAAACACTAATTATTATTCAATATTTCTGTTTTTGCCAAAGGCAAAAAGGAGTACACATCAAATACAGAAATTTTAGCTTAAAAAAGCAGTAGCACCAACATTACGGTGACATTTTCACAAACACTTTTATTGATTATATTAACCTGAGTGACATTTCCACAAACACTTCTTAACCAGCTACAGTTTACAAGGCGATAATGGAGGTCCACACAAACAATCATTTCCCACAAATGAAGAAACAGGAAATTTGTTCTTGGGAAGCTGCCCGCAGAGATGGTTATAACTCACATTCAATTTATTGAACCCAGTAATCGCCGCAGGAACCTTGCCGTACACCAAATTCCGTGATATATCCAACTCTTTCAGTGTTTTAACGATTCTCAATTTCCCCAAATCGAACTTCAACTTATTCCCGGCGGCCTTAAATTCCACCAAGAAATCCGTTCGATTCAATAAATCAACTGGGCTACCTGTTATCTCATTCTCCGATAAATCAATGTAGTCATAAAAGTAAGTTTCCGCTGGCTTCCAAGTGTCTAAGTTCATTTTAATCCCACACTTTGCTAGCTTGAGTGAATATATGATCGGAGATGAAGTGACCCATTTTGGGATTTCTTTGAGATGGAAGTTGTTATACGATAAATCCAGTGATTCGATGCCTTTCACATTCATTTGGGGAAATGGGTCGTTTAGAGAATTGTGAGAAAGGTCCAAGTTGAAAATTTTGGTTAAGTTTGAAAATGTTTTAGGTACTACCCCTGTGAATGAATTCCATGAAAGATCTAAAGTGTCCAATGCTTTGAACTTTCCGAGATAACTCGGTATTTGCCCTGTCAGACGATTATGGCCCAACTCAAGGTACGCCAATTTCGGTGCCAAAGACAATATTGATTCTGGGATTTTCCCCGAAAATTCATTATGGGAAAGTCTAAGAATTCTAAGGTCGGTGAACGATTTGAAAATATCCGGAATGGTACCCATCAGCTTGTTTTGTTCTAAACTCAGGTAACTAAGGTTCCTAATCTGTTTAATCCCCGCCGGAAAATGACCGGAGAATTCATTTTTCCCAAGAACCAACTGAGTTAACTGAGTCAACTCAGAGATAGAACTCGGTATGGATCCAGTGAACCGATTCCCTTCAAGACTCAAGGCCCCAAGTTGTTTTAACTTACCAATATTCACAGGTAAGGGTCCCGAAAGCTTACTGTTCTCAATGTAAACATATAAGAGTTTGGGTAACCCGAAAAGAAGATCCGGAAAAGGACCCGAAATATTCCTTAGGTTAACAAAGTAAATGCCGTCTAGATTTTGGACTTTTACAAGGGAAGAAGAGATTGTACCCGTCAAGTAGCTGTCGGGTTTATCAACTTGCCCGTAAAGAGAAATAGTGGTGACCCGATTGTTTTCACGGCAATTTATACCCGCCCAATCGCAACAATCCGTACCCGATTTCCATGAACTGAGCATGCCTGACGGATCCCGCGTGATACCCGATTTGAAGGCTAAGAGGCCTTTTTCATCATCCACGTGGCAAGCGGCTGAAGTGATCTTGATGGAATGCACGGTCAGGATTGAAAGAATAATGAAAGGGGTCGTCCATGGTAGTGAAGGAGAAAGGTGGTTGTTCTTCTTCATGGTTTTGTGAGAAATGGAAGGGGATTTTGTGTTGTGTGTCGATTAAAAGAGGGCGTTATTATAAGTGTGGGTGTGTGGGTAAGGTGGCTAAGGACAGTAAATGAGGTGGGTCAATTCAAGGGTGTCGGCTAGTGTTGAAGGTCAAACCATGGGGCTGAAAGCTGGCTAAAAGTGGTGTATGGATTACATGTATTTGGATAATAGCCGAAAGAGGAGAACGACACACATGCATATGATATATATGCAAATTCAACTATACGTACTTCCCACGTAAATTTGGATATGATTTTGTATACAAATATCAAGCAGCATGTAATGATTAGACACATTATATCCTTAAATCAAAATTTAAGTTTAAATTTTAAATATGATATTATTAGAAAGGATAATTACATATCTCTTCTATTGACCGCAATATGGACATAAAGAATATCAAAAAATAATGATAAGTGTGATTCTTAACACGAAATTAAGAATTTGATGTTGGGCTTAAAATAAAGTTTTAAAAATTTTGAGGTTAAAAATAGTGTAGTCAATTCCACACAAGTTCCAACTGTTTTAGTCAGTGTGTAATGTTTCGATAATAAATCAGTATAATCAACTCTCTTTTTTACAGTACTAATCGCACCAATCCGTTCCGTCCAATTCCAATCGCACCAATCGAAATATTGTGTTTCAATTGGTGCATGAATAATATTAAAAAATAATATCGTTTCTAACTTTTTACTATTCTTGTAATAAATAATAAAGACTTTTACTAGAACATTGTGCATTGACTCGTGTAAAAATATTTTATATTTGAAATTTATTTAATATCATTTATTTGAATTTGTAATTATTTTTATATATGTATATTAATTTTTTTAAAAATATCAATAAATCTGAAACAATATACCGGTATAGTACACATCAATTTCAGTAGGAAAAATAATATGTCTACCAGTATGGTACTGACTATCTTAGCCGAAAACATTGAGTTGTGGTGTAGTAATTGCTCACCTCGTCCTTTAACCATGTGATTGAGAGTTCGATCCCCACTTACAAGAATAGAGCATATTTCATAACCAGCATTTTACCTATTCGGATAACACCCGTACAAAAGGTTAATCAATATTATCAGTAGCGAATACCTTGGTTACGACAATAAAAAAAATTTGGAGGTCAAAAACAAAAATGAAATTACTTAAAAAATTTAAATTGAATCATTTATTACTACAATGGATTAAAATTTTTATTCTACCCCTTAGCCAGGGGCCTTGCACCCCTTGGCTACGCTTTTGTATGACTCGATATCAAAGAAAAGACGCCAACAACAAATTTAATCATTGCTTTCTTACAGTATTAGCTTTTTAAAGTGTTTGAGTTGAATGAAAGGAATTTGATGTTTGTTAAGTGAAGTTTTGAATTTATCTTTTATGAAAAAAATAAAATAATGTTAGGAGAATTTATCTATTAAAACAATATTCGGCTCAAATTAATTTTGAATTTTATCGGACGTTTCACGATTTTCAAATAACATAGGATTGTAAGAAAAAATATGATATATGAAACTTAATAATTAAATTAGGGTTCATTTAGGTTTAGTTTGGTTTGATTTAGTTTGGTTTTTTATTGAATATTTTAAATTGTTGATGATAAATTGGTTCAATTTTATTTACGATTTCTCATATTAATTTTAGGTTTGAGTTTTTAGACTTTACTTTGATAAAATGAATTTTTTTATGTATTTCTAATCATTATTTGATAAAATTTTAAACTATTTTCACAAATTTTTAAAATATATTTTTAAAGAAAAACAATAATCTATAACTATTTTAATATTTTTTAAAAATTAATTTTCATATGATATTTTAAAATTATCTTCACTATTTTAAATATAAAATATTTATTTACAGTATAAAAAATTAATTATAAATTACGTAAAAAATCAATACAAGTAATCAATTTTTATCTTATAAACCAAAATATCTGGAATTTTCAATTTTTGTCTCACCCTTAAATTAAGCTGTCACATCACTAACATTAAAAGTTGGGTAGATAATAATTTCACGTTACTTTGACTAATTAAAGAATGTTAAAATTTGCTATTACTCTACACTTTTTGAAAATTATGAATTTAATTTCTATATATTAATCTGGTCATTTTAATATTTCTATTTATTAAAAAATTAACATTTTAGTTCTTAACAAACAGTAACTGTTAAATTCATTAAAGGTTTGATAAACTAAATTTATCATCATATGTGTAATGCTATGTTAGTTTATTATTTCCACATATTACTCATTAAAAATCTAGTCATTTGTATTAATATTGAAATTTCAAAATTTGAAAAGTATTAGAACTTAGAATGGTCCAATTACTAGGGACTAAATCTACAATTATACGTATAGCACGAAACTAATCATTGAATTTAACCAATCAAGTTTAGCAATTATTGTTTGGGTCAAAACTAGCATTTTAAAATTTGAAAAGTACAAAATTATAATTGATCAAATTAAAGTGCAGAGATTAACTCCATATTTTTTTGTAAAATACATGGACCATTTGTACAATTTAACTTAAAAATAAAAGGTGAATTCTATCGAAAGGAAAAAATAAAAAGAAAATGTAAAGAATATACATAAATGTGAAGAATAAAAGGTGAAACCCTATCACACGCTAATGCACGTGGAAACCACAAATTTAGATCATAAATTTCTATTTAAAAATCACATACAAATAAATAATGAAACGTATAGTTTGAAACTAATTAATAATGATATATGATATGCACGTTATTAAAATGAAAAAAATAAATTAAATTATTTATCATAGTGTTGTCATAAGTCTTGAGTCGATGCGAAGTTAACTTGCAACGCCAACTCAATTCAATACATTATTAATATATATATATACAACTAATGAAAGTAATAAAGTACGTATAATAAAATTAAAATGTATTAATATATATATATATATATATATATATATATATAAAACTTTAGTTTAATGATAAGTTAAAAGTTTTATTAATGCAATTGGTGAGGGTTCAAATTCCAACTTAAGTGAAAAAGTAAAATACATTCAAATAATATTACTTGTTTCAATTACTGAATGACATTATTGTAACTTCCTAATTGAGTTGGTGAGTTGGTTGAGGGTGAAATTGACTCAATCAAAAACTTAAATAATAATATAAGTGGTGAAGCCAAAGGGGTTGATAGAGGCCCCAACCTCCAAAAAATTGAAAATTTTCCATTTAGGTCCCTTTACAATTTATAAAATTTTAAATTAATAATGGTAAAATTTCACTTTGACCCCAAAATGATAAAATTTTAATTTAAGTATTTAAAAATTATAAATATATAGACTATTAAATTGGCAAAATCACATTTTTATTATCGTAAAAATATACAATTTAATTCCACCGCTTAAAGAAAATTTGTTGCCCTTGCCCCTGAATAATATAGATATACAACTAAAGAAGTTAATAAAGTGTGCATAATAAAATTAAAATATATAAAAATAAAAAATAAAACTTTAGTTGAATGGTAAATTAAAGTTATTATTAATGCTAGTGGCATGAGTTTAAATCCTACCATATGCATACATTTATTGATTTTTTTAAAGCGAAAAGACTAAATATTCTAGAATAATATTATTTATTTTAATCATGAAAAGACATTCCAGTAACTTCTTAATTGAGTTAGGTGATCCAATTAATAATGACATAAACTTAATAGGTAACTTAAATAATAGTATAGAAAACAACTTGTTTTTTTTTATTTTATTCTTTTTTATGATTAGATAAATGAATTGAAAGTTAAATTTAATGGAATGGTCTATCTTCGAAGGTAATGTAACATCCCGAAATAGGGCCTAATCGGAATAGTGGTTTCGTAACCACAAATCTGAGATAGAAATAATTATTTTATAAATATTTTGAAGTTTATATTATGATTGCATGATAGTGTGAAAATTTCGTGAAGAAATTCTACGCGTAAAGTGCTTAACTTGGAATTAGGGACTAAATCGAATAAATTGCAAAACTTGCATTCTAGAAGTTTTTATTATGAAATTGCTTTGGAATACTACTTAGGAGGGTTTAAATAGCAATTTGACCCATTTCTATGTTCATGGACAAAATAGGACATGGATGGAATTTTTGAAAGTTTAATAAGGAAGGGCATTTTGGTCATTTGGTTATTAAATGAAATAAAAAAAGGGAAAATAGCACAAAATTCATCATCTTCTTCATACATTGCTGCTGAATTTTTCTCTCCACCATAGCTAAGGGTTCTTCAACTTTCAAGCTTCATAGTAAGTGCATCCAAGCCCCGTTTTTAATGATTTTTATATTTTTGAAATCCCGGTAGCTCGACAAAGCTTATGTTAGCAATAATTTAAGTTAGGAATCAAATTGGGAAAAATACCCATAGGTGAAATTTGTGTATTTTGATGTTTTATGATAGAATATGAGGTTTTAAATTATGTTAGACAACTTGAGCTACTCGGTTTTAGGTAAAAACGAGTAAAAGGGCTTAATTGGTAAAAATACCTATTGTACATAAGTGTATGTTATAGTAGGAATTTGAAGATGATATTGGTAAATAAATGATCAGCATGTCTTAAAATACAAGAATTTGTGATAAGTTTTGATTTCCGAGCCTTGGGGCAAAAGTGTAAATATGCAAAAGTTTAGGGGCAAAAATGTAATTTTGCAAAAATTTGAAAAAGGGCTGTTTTGATAAATGTGAGTATTAAATAAGCTAAATTTGCTATTATAGATCAAGAAGAACGGAATTCAAGAGTAGATCGGGGAAAAGAAAAAGTAAAGGACTAAATTGTAAAGTTTAGTCACAATTTGTATCGAGGTAAGTTTACGGTAAATAAATGCAATATTTCATTGTTTTATATTGATATTGTCAATTTCCAGCATTTATATATTTATTTTATGGAAATATTCAAAGTCGAATTTAAAGAGAAGTGACAGAGAAGAAGCATTAGAAAGCCCCGTTTGAGCCTTAGGAATGCTAGGATATTTGGGTTAACAGACAGACAGTAATGAGCCATGTAAGTCCATATTAAACATATGGCTTTGGAGACAGGACCGTATTGCGCCATGTAAGTCCATATCGTGTATATGGCCTTGGAGACAGGACAGTATAGCGCCATGTAAGCCCATATCGTGTATATGGCCTTGGAGACAGGACAGTAATGAGCCATGTAAGTCCATATAGTATATATGGCTTTGGAGACAGGAACATTTCATGTAAGACCATGTCAAGGACATGGCATTGGCAGTATACTATCAGACAGGAATAACCCAAATATCCTTAGTATTCCGAGTGGTTCAACAGGTCATTGTACAAGTTAAATTCAATGAACTATCAGCAAAGGGAAGTTAGATTATGTTTATGAATAACGAAAGGTCAGGTAAGAAAGAAGGTAGTAAGTGAGAAGTAAAGAAAGTTTATGATGCTAGACGATATTATGTATAATTGCTCAATATGTTAAATGTTGCAATTTATTTGCTTGTAAGCTTACTAAGCCTAGTGCTTACCCCTTTATTTTCTTTCTTATTATAGTTCTTGTCAAGCTTACTCGGGGATCGAAGGAAACGTCGGAGTTCAGATCACACTATCAAAGGAATCATTTTGGTATAACTAGACGATTCATTTTGTGTATGGCATGTATAGGGACTTAGTCTTTTATAGAATGATATGTTCAATATATGGTGTATAAATGCTTGGAAGTGAATAGCTAATGAAATGGCTAACCATGCATGTGTTTAATGGTATGTATGCTTAAATGGTAACTATCACATGAAAACTATGAAAAGTATAAAAGTAGCTTGAAAACAGATGCAAACAGCAGCAGTGACGTGAATTTGAAAAATCACTAAAAATAGTAGGAATGGAATTAAAAGGTGAATAAGGTATGAAATTAAAGCTTAATGAGTCTATTTTCATGTGGAAGAAACAGAGTAGGAAAAAGAGTTGTATATTATGAGAAATTTTCAGTTAAGTGAGACTGACTCTGTGATCCCCTGTTCTGAATTCAAAAATTCACTATAAATTGCACATAAATAATTAGGTATTATAGTTTATATGCCTAGATTCCTTATTGAGTCTAGTTTCTAATGAAATAGATGGTATTCCTGTTTGAATTTTGTACAGGGATAAAATTAGTTCGTAGTGAACAGAGGTCAGAGCAGTTGAGCTGTGTAACAGGGGAGACTTTAACTAATAAACTGTACTAATCGGCCCAGCCAAAAATTCTAGAAAAAATTAGAAGATAGATATATGAGTCTAGATTCAGGGAAAATTTACGGATCATGATTTCGAGTTTCGTAACTCGAGATATGATTTTTTAAGCAACCATGATGCAGAAAAATAGTTTATTCCGAAAATTTAAATAAGTGGTTTAAAGTTGTTTAAAAGGTAAGATAAGTTTAGTAACACCTCATGTTCGACTCCGGCGACGGTATCGGGCGTGGGGCGTTACAGGTAACTATTTGGGTATTTAAATTTTAATTTTTAAAATGACCTAAATAGGAACTCCTTAAAAAATTTGAATGATAAATTTTTTTAATTTCGTAATTTTTGTTATAGATATTTTTAATTCTAGCCACTCCATTATTAAAATGTATTTGATAACTAAATAAATTATTTTTTATTGGTATAATAATAAATTTAGTCACTAATATTTTACATATTCTATCAAAATGGTTCTATTTCTAAAAAATTTAATACATTTTGCCCTCAACGTTTACACATTATCAACTCGATTATCATTCTAAATATTAAAAATTTTATAATTATAAAATATTGAGAAATTAATATTATAGAAATAAAACACTCAACCATATAAAAATTAAATTACAAAAACTATAAATTATTTAATTATAAAACTAAAATATATAAAAATTAAAAAAAAAATAAAAGTGGGGATGAAAAAGAGGTCACATTTTGCGATCATTATTTTTTAAATTAAAATATTATTATTTTATTTTATTAAGATTTTTTTTATGTGATGTCCCCTAGTACATTGACGGCATCACCTTTTACTCTTTAAAACAATATATCTTCATAAATAATGTGTTTTCTATTTCATTTTCGTATTTTTTTGGGTATTATTAATGTAAACACCCTCTCCCATTGTCATATGCTATTTAAACCGTCTTATTTTTTTTTTCTTTTATAGAAAAACCGTTTTATTCTCTTTTTTTTTTTTGAATGAAAAAAGACATTGTAATAACACTACTTAGAAAAACAACCAAGTTATTATTAAAGTCACTATAAAGTTCATTGAATCTAAGAGAAAGACCTTGGTGTTTTTAACAGTGTTAAAACGCTCACCACGATCCTTAATGGTTTTATTAATAACCTGTCATTTCCTAATAACAGTGTCTTTTCCAGCTATCCCACATAGTTTTGATATTGAAATACCAAATTTAGAATTAGCCAGGTCACCAACCTCCAAAGAACCATTATCTGATCCCAATATGATCCCTAAAAATCACTGTCGAATGCTTCATAAGATGTCGAATACTTCATAAGATTACGCACATTTGAATTTAGAATTAACTCCATTTCAATTAGACCTTCGAAAATTAGATTATAGTGAGAAGTGGCATTTAGATGAGGACCTCTAGAAGAATTAGGCCCTTTTATTCTTAATCTCACTTCTATTGCTATTTTCCGATCAACCGTTTTAGTCTTTAGCAAAGACAGCGAATAACAACATAAATGGCAACCTTAGCCAATAAATAACCAAATTAACAACCCCAAACGCCAATTTATCAACTCAGGCTCAGCTCATTATAAACGCACCGCACCACACCGCACTTGCATTATTTTCTTTCATTCAGTCCTTTTTGTCATTTTCATTTCAAGAGATACAAAGAAACCCCTCTCTCTCTCGCTCTCAGTGCTCTTTTCTCCAATTTCCATCTCTTCTTTCTGTGTTTGGTTACCGAGAAAACGTACGGACCGCGGTTCCGTTTTCTTTTCTTTAGGTAAAGAGATCGTGATTTAATTTATTTTCCTTTTTTTTTTTGAATTTTTGATGTACACGCACTGTTCTCGTAGATCTGTTTTTTTTTTTTTTGGTATATTCTCACACGTATTCATTATTTTGGTTTTGAGCTTTGATTCGAATTATTTTTCTTTGTTTTGCTATTTGAAGGCAACAGGCATTTGAATAATCAGCACGATGGTTTCCTTTGAAATGAGCGATCGAAAGAGTAAAGCTCTTACGTTGAACTTTTTTATGCTTTAATGCTTCTTCCATTCAAATTAACGCTTTCTATGAATTTGTGATGATTTCTGTGAGAGTCCTGGTGATTTGGTACAAAATTCAATGTGTGATCTCTAGAAATTCTGTTCATATACATATAGCTAGACTTTGGTATTATATTCACTCTACCGAGTCTTATAGGTGTTTGTTAATACGTGTTTATAATTGCTTCTTAGTTAGAACTTTCTTTCAATTCATTTGATTTTACATTGAGGCAATTTAGGAATGATTTAAGCTTTGTGAGAAGCTCGTTAAAAGCAATCAAATATTATTTATTTTCCAAATCAATATTAATAGTAGATAGAAATTGAAAAAAAACGTAGCAGATATTATTGTAACTTATGTAGAGTTATTCAGACTCGAGAGGTGTTAAGAAATTTATGTTAGTGAAATATGAATATAATTTTGCTAGTTGACATCTTCCACTTACATTGGATTTGCTTATATAGTAGAAGGATTTCAATTGACATGCACCCATCTTCCTTGGCTAAGTTTTAGTACTCTCGTCCTTCTAATAAATGAGGCATTTCAATAGAGTGCGGTTCCAATTTTTCACTTTAATTTTGTATGTATCTTATTGGCGGTGAAGTTTGTCCACCATGCTTACTTGGCAATGCTTACAGTGATATTGTTTGAGAAATGCAAAGTGATAAACCCTCTAGCGTTTGGAAATGCCAATTAAATACTCTTTAGATTATGAAACTTTCCTAGGAATAATGGACAATTTAGTTTACTCTGTTCTTTGAAATCTAATATTTTAGTTTAGCGCTAAACCTGTTTGCTGGACAAATTATATGTTTGGTTGCATGGGTTATTGAGATTGAAAATGCTTGGAAGCAGGTAGAAGTGCTTTGGTGCTCTTAAATGTGATTTAGTTTGTCATTAATATTTTGAGAAAAAAAGTTGAATGAACAAACATTGTGTTCATTTTATTCTATTAACGTTCATTGTATTAATATGAAATTATGAAAAACAGAAATTGGGCTAGGATTAACGGGATTTGGTGTATTTTTCTCATTTATGGGAATTGTCTTCTTTTTCGACAAGGGACTGCTTGCCATGGGAAATGTAAGCTCACTTTTATTATGTTTTTAACCTCTATTCCAAACTGTTTTATTTTCCCCTTCAATCATGTTTGAATAACACCTTTTTTATTTTATTTTTTTTTAAAATAGATCCTTTTCATATCAGGAGTGACCTTAACCATTGGCCTGAAATCCACTATGCAATTTTTCCTGAAGCGACAAAATTTTAAGGTCCCTCTCTCTCTTATACACACACGTGTGCGCGTGTGCATCATACATTCATTGCTCATTTTCTTTACCATCTGTTGCTATACAATGCAGGGAACAGTTTCGTTCTTTGTTGGCTTCTTTTTTGTTGTCATTGGGTGGCCTATCCTTGGCATGATATTGGAGGCATATGGATTTATTGTACTCTTCAGGTCTAAATGAAAATTTCCTTATCTTGATTTAATACAAATCCTTGGCTTCTGTTAACTTTTGAGCATCATGTTTACCATTCCTTCTTTTGTTTTTCCCCTTCTGCAGTGGCTTTTGGCCAACACTGGCAGTGTTTATACAGAGGATACCTATTCTTGGTTGGCTTTTCCAGCAACCATTTATCCGAACGGTATGTTTAGTTTGAAAGTCAAGTAATTTTCTTCACAACTTATAAACTGTCTGCTGGAACTGCATGCTTTTATTCTATTATTTTGTTTGCTCTTGGTTGGTTGTTTGCCTGATTTAAAATCTCCGTAAAATATTAAATACATCCTAAACCAGTTTTAAAATTTGAAACGCCAGACAGTGTGATCATCTGAGAGTATGAAAGAAAACCTATACACAATCTTATCCTGAGTTCACATTGATATCTATGCCTAGCTCAAAGAAGTAAATTCCAGAAACCTTTTATTATGTATTCAATATATGAGCTGCTGAATCAACATTTCTTCTATTTGCTGAAAGGAGGATGTTAAATATACCTTGTTTGAACATGATGGAGACTGGAATAGAAATTGGAATCATGAAATCGTATAACAAGAGCAGATTATTGGATTGGTTAATTCTCTAAAGCTTAATTGAATAATTTGTATACTGAGATGTTTGATTGTTTTAATCTTGCTTTTCATGGTAGTTCAGTTGCCATTTGCAAATATTAATATAATACGAACCATTGATTCCTGCTCTCTCTTTGGTGTTGGAGAGTGATGGCATAAGAAAATGAGAGAACTTGTGAATAACTTCACAATATTGCCAGGTTCACATTTAGGTGCTCAGGCAAGGCACCTTAAGGCAATGATGACTTAAACAAGTGATTGCTTTTGGAACCTGCCTAAGCAGTTCACTAACTAAACTAGAATCCTTTCTTTTTCTACTTTGGGTGAACTTAATACGTGACCTTATTTAAGAAGCCTTTCATCGAGGTATGGAGGGTATTGTTGTCTAGTGTTATTATTTGCCCCCAAAAAACCAGTGACAATCTATCAACTGTTAGTGTTGTCAAAAGTATCCATTCCCCTTGGTACTTATGCGGTTGTTCATTTCCCAGTTTACCTTTGCATTTCAGAAGTCCTTAGTATCTACAAGGTTTCTTTTAATCATAACATTAACCATGTTTATATTTGATTGTAGAATTTTTATTATTATTATTTTATGTTTATGAGTGCATCTTTGATATCAAAATATTAATAAACTCATTTTTAGAATTTTGCACCTCCGTTTACTTAGTTTGCCCAAGGCATCATTGTATACACATGGTGCCTCCACCTTTTTTATTACTTTAGCATCCTTGGAGATGATCAAAAAGCCTATATGGACGGATTAAGATGGTTTAGATTGTCACTAAAACCCAAACTTACCCCTTTTATTTTCCAACTTTTGCCTTTTGTCTTCTTACAGAGAGCATTTCATACATGCATGTAAGAACTTTTCATGGAAAAAAAAAAACAGTGAAAGGAGAAAAGAAGAGTTGTTGTTCATTATTATTGCAGTTCCTATGATTTAGAAGCCTGCAACATACTTTAATTGAACCTTGCATCACAGCATCTAGTTTCAGTTATACGAATATAGATCTTAAGTATTTACTGAAGACTCTGCTGGCACCACCAAATGGTGCCGGCGGAATGGATATAGACTAACAAGTGAAAGCTTTGTACGCAATATGTAGTTTAATCGGCAATGATCTGAAAATACGAGTCATCACTCATCAGTCTATGGATAAAAACAATGATCAGTCTCTCTTTCCATAGATGCCTTTTTCCTTCCCATTGAGTGAGCTTAAATTTTGTTGTGTTAGTTGCTCTAGTTATCAATGGATCATTATATCTTTATACTTTCGTATGAAAATCATGCGAGGTGATACGGATTTAGTTATCCTTTGTATGTATATCTGGTCATATGGAAATGTTTGAACCAACTTTTTTTTGTGCAGTGGTTAGACCGAAACCAGGGCAAGCGTGTACCTGTGTAATCCCCACATACAAGAGGAATTGGAACAAATGGTAGGATAGTTCACTTGTAAGTCTTTGTAGAAAACTGCTTTGAAGAAGACTGATCTGTGTTTTTTTTCATGTCTTGTTGATACGGTGATATCAAAATTCTTGTTATACGAGTTAGGGAATTTTTTTGATCAAAAATAGAAAGAAAAAGAAAAGAAAAACAGAAGTAAATGCACTAATTCTTAGCAGTTTTGTGGGTTGTGACTTGTCTAACCAGTTTTTGATTTGCTGAACTAGAGATATGGAGAGGAGAGTTGGGTTGAGTTGAGTTGACCATTTAAGATCATATATTTCAATTGATGACGGGTTCGGATTCTTTCGTTTCTTTTAGTTTTCAATACATCTTTAATCATTATTTTCATATAATTAAAGAGTCGGATTTTACAAAATGTGAATGCTAATGAAAAATGTAAAGAAAAAGTAATGGAGTAGATCTCAAAAGGAATACTGATTACTGAGTGTAGTAATGAAAATAGTGTAAGAGTTACTATTTGTATTTAGTTTAAAAGTAATATGGAGTTCATTAAGTTTTATTTTGCTTGTCTTTAATATTACTTATTATTTTATTATATATATTATTTATATTGTTTAATTCGAATTATTGTAAAATCAAATGTATTTTTTAGAGTTTACAAACTAAAAATATAGTACAACCACCCATATGGGTTTGAGCAATTACCTTTGCTAACTTTAATTGGCATGACTTCATTTTTAAATTATATAATAATTGTTTGATTATCAATCTTTTTACGAATTTGTATCATGCTTAAAAATAACTATTGCGCCCTTCTAATTTTTTTTTTAATAACAACACACTATCACCTCGTGTAATTAATGTGTAATTTTAAAAAAATTAATTGATTTAATGATTTTAGAAATGATATTATTAGAAAGTTTAGGAATTCTGAAAACACACTACCATCTCATGTAATTAATGAGTATGCAATTTAAAAATATGCAATTTAAAAATAATAATTAGTGTAATAATCTAAAAGATAATATTATTTCACACGAATTTTGAAAAAATTAATTTTCATAAATGATACGAAAATATTAAAATAATTTTGAACATACCGAGAAAAAATATTTAATAGATAAATATTAAAATAAAGGTCATAATATCTATCATATAATAATTAATTATTTGATAGATTAACGTGTATTATTTTGTGAAATGTCTTTTTTTTTTTTAATGAAAGAGAGAAAACTCCTATAACTACAATAGTTTTCTTTCCATGAATGGATATTCATTTTTCTAAAATGATATATTTATCAAACGTATTGTTTTTATAAAATTACATACTAAAAATTTACAAAATTATTTGGCCTTTTACTTTATAAATTAAAATTAACTAAATTTTTTTAAATGATAATATTCTATGAAATATAAGTAAAATAAAAACAAATATGACATGTAATATTATAAAGATAAGATACTTGGAAAAGCTTAAGGTTATGGTTATTTAAGGACCGAGTTTCGAATCTTGGAGACTACATTGTTAGGAGGGACAACCGTGAACCTCGACTATGGACTGTAAATCGGACATGAAATATATTGAAAGTTATAAATAAAATAAAATATAATAATTGAAAATAATAGTAGAAAAAATGAAGAGGAAGAAATAAGTTATCCAAATATGTGTTATAAATAATTTAAAGGTTAAAATGTGCCTTAAGTGGTTGTACTATTTGTACATTTGAAATTTAGTCCTTTACTTTTAATTCAATGAATTTTGTCATTTTATTTTTTAGATTTCATCCAAATCATTAAAATTTTGTTGTTAAATTCTAATTCATTACAATTTCAATTTTTTTATTATATGACTATTAAGGAAGTAATTTTTTTGTTCCAAGATGTCACACCATTGAATTTAACAGAAGAATTTTAACAGTATTTATAATTGGACTAGAATTTTGAATCTAAAAAATGAAGAGGTTAAATTCCTTGAAATAAAAGTAAAAGGACTAAATTTCAATATATAAAGAGTACATGGACTTAGAGCATATTTTGTCCTAATCTAAATTGTGATTGTATTTATAATATGATTATAACTTACAAAAATGGTAAAAACAATTATTCCAGTCCCTTTCAATTTTGATACTGAGCAAATTGGTCCATTTAAAAAAATGGAACAACTTAATCCCTGTCAATTTTGAAAGAGAGCAACTAAGCATAATTAATCACAACATTAATATTTTCTGTCAATTATGCATAAATTTGATTGGTATAATAAATTTAGCCCTCAATATTTATATATTATGCATAAATGCTGACAAAATATGTAAATGTTGTTGGTTAAATTTATTAAATCATGATCAAATTGGCAAAATGTGAAAATGTAGCAAGCTAAAATTGTTACTATGCCAAAAAAAATGCATAATTGACAGAAAAATATTAACGTTGTGATTAATTGTTCTTAGTTGCTCACTTTCAAAATTGATATAGATTAAATTGCTCTGATTTTCTTAGAGAAATTAATTTGTTCAATATCAAAATTGAGAGGAATCAAATATGTATTTTTACCAAAAATATCTATAACAATATAAAAAGTATAATTCAACGAACTCTAAAAAAGGGGATACTATAATTTTTGGCCCTTAAACTTGGCAACTAGGTCCACTTTGGTCCTTGAACTTAGCAACTAGATCCATTTTGATATTTGAATAAGATTGGATTGAATGGATCTAGAACTAATCAATATAATGGTTCGAACAAAGGGTTGAACTGGTTGTCTCGACAACTGCTTGAAATTGGTAAAATAAAAAAAAATCGAGACAAAAAATTGATAGTTGAACATGTTGAATCGGTGTAATTTTTTTAAGAATTTTATGAATTTTTAATTAATTAATTAATTATTATTGGTCCGAAGATCGAAACAGGTGAATCAATTGAATTGGGAACTAGTGATCTAACTTATTCAACCACCAATCCAATTATTAAATCACTGAATATGACACTCGGAAATTGTACCACATCATACCATAACCTTGAGTATTAATATAAATTTTTTAACTTTTTAAGTGATGATATTGGAATTTTATATCTTTCAAGTTTAGGGACCAAAAAGGATCTAATTGTCAAGTTTAAGTGTCAAAGTGGTCAAAAAAAAAGTACAGAAACCAAAATGAACTTAATTGCTAAGTTAAGGGACCAAAAATTATATTATCTCTGGAAAAAACCGCGCCAATGTGAAGAAAACAGCGAAATTATATATGAAGGGGAAAAATAAGAACACAGAGCAGAGTCGGTGTGAAAGGAAAAAAAAAAAAAAAACAGAAAACAGAAAACAGAAAGGGAAAGGGAGGGAGAGAGAGAGAGAGAGGGTGGGATTGCTTTGATCCAAACAATAAACAGAGCAATATTCCCTTTCCTGTCTTTCTTTCCTTCCTTCTTTCATATCCCATTATTTCTTTCATTTTTTTCCCCTTAAGTTTTTCCTTTTTTTTTTTTTGTAAAACAAAATATAACACCCAAAGAAACAAAAATGTCGATCAATATGAAAACTCTGACCCATGCCTTCGCCAAAACAGCTGCCGTCATCGAGAAAACCGTGCACACAACCGTGCAATCAGCCGTCCAAGAGGTTACAGGACCCAAGGCTCTTCAAGATTACGAGCTTCTCCACCAGATAGGTTCCGCCGGTCCTGGCCTTGCATGGAAGTTGTATTCCGCCAAGGCGCGTGACGGGACGCATCCCCATCAGTATCCCACGGTTTGCGTGTGGATTTTGGACAAGAAGGCGATGTCTAAGGCGCGAGCGTGCGCGGGGTTGTCTAAGGTGGTGGAGGATTCGTTTTTTAATTTGATACGGGCGGATGCGGTGAGGTTGGCGAGGCTGAGGCATCCCGGAGTGGTACATGTTGTACAGGCTTTGGATGAGAATAAGAATGCCATGGCTATGGTTACGGAACCTTTGTTTGCATCGGTGGCTAATGCGCTTGGGAATGTTGATAATGTTGCCAAGGTTCCTAAGGAACTCAAAGAGATCGTACGTGCTTTACTGCCTCTTTTTTCATTATTGAAATTGATTATTGCTTAGTTTCGATTTTCGAATTACTCCAATGCTGGGTATCATTGATTGAATCTTAAATGGTTATATAGTTGTTGAGAGGGCCAACTCATTGGGAAAAGTCTTTCAGTGTCGTCTGTTGGCTGCCGGCCAAACCCAAGAAAGGTAGGTATTGTTGTGTTCCATGTAATAGCCTTGAAGGGTTCACGGAGGGAGACTGTCCCGGTTGGTGGAGATACGAACTGTACCTCTCACGGTAGAGGTGTCGGTATAGTGTGTAATATCAATTTTCAAATTACTCCCATACTTATATAGTTTATCCAAATCTGTGAATCTATCTAGAAACTAATTTGTGTGCTTCTAAGTAGTACTGTGAATGTCTTTTTTAAGCATTGTAGTTCTCCAGGATCAATTTCATGCATGATGGAATGGGAGTCACCTTATCCAATTTAGTATAGGAAGCATGGACAAGGGAACACATGAATTTCTACAATTTAGGACACGGTAGGACATGCAATGAAAGATATTATATAATAACAATGTAAAACTGATACTTCCAATAAATAATAACATGCAAAGCAGTTTTGTCGAGGGCACAAGGTGCTAGAACCCTTATATTGTCTCAGGTGCAAGGTGGAAAAATATGTTCGACTGAGTGAAGTATAGTGCAATGCATGTGTGTTTTTGTATGTCTCTCTCTCTCTCTCTCTCTCTATTTATATATATGTATATAAACTTAGAATATTATAACTTTATCTACAAAACATGCAAAACTTTTTTAGTCTATATGCTTGATTTTCTTATGATCCACTTGTTGTTGAATACTCTCAAATCTCAAGAAGTGGAGAATTTGGCATTATCCCTTTCTTACTAGTAAATTTACATCTAATGAAAATTGAAAGATAAAAGAAATTAAAGAGAACCTTAAAAACTTGATAGTATCCATGTTTTAAGATTCATTTTGAATTTAAAAACTAGAACCTTAGAAAACACATCTCTTGTCCCTGTGTGGACCATGTTAGTTCTTCCCAAGATGGAAAATGTTGCAAAGTTGAGGAAAGGTATATATGGCACTAAAATTTGGTGCTTAACCTAAGGCTTAAATGGCAAGTTATTATAACTAAAATATCCTTTAGGCCCACGCTCAATGCCTTGTTGCCTCAGCTTCAATGCATCTAACAGTATGTTGGAAACTTAAAATGTGGAAGTGAGTAGATAGATTGGGTGGAGTAATTGCTAGAGTGGAGCTGAGTAGTAAAAACAATATTTACCATTTCTAAGAGTGGAGAGAAGAGAAGGTTAAAATTGTATGTTTATTGGCTATAACTTCATTCTGAGAATTATTAAAATACATTTTGAATGGCTTAAAGGGAAAACACGATCTTAAATCATTGAAGTGTAATGTTTTTGAATCCTTTTAATTTTGGTGAATTTAAAGTGAGGTTTTGCTGTGGTTGGCTTCACTGTCGAACAATATCCTCTCCCCTTTAAGAAAAATTTCCCAAATGCCAAATATGATAAAGGCAAACTTTTACTACTTTTACTATACTCTCCTCCACTTCCCTTTACATGAAGATATTGCAAGAGTTATTGCTACTTTGGAAAGTTGACTCGTGCCTTTCTTTTCAACATTGGATATGAATGTCTCTTATATTTGACATGTCATTATATCAGAAGAAGTTGTTGAAGATTCACTTGGAATGCTTAGTGCTTAAATCATACAGCACTAGATTATGTCTTTATCATATAATTTATAATTATAGCAAATTTAAATGGTCTTTCTGCTTCTCAGGAAATGGATTTGGTGGAGGTCAAACATGGTTTGCTTCAGATTGCAGAATGCTTGAATTTTCTTCATAGCAATGCACGTATTGTTCATCGAGCTATATCACCTGAGGTTACATTTTTACCTTTTTCTTAAGATTGTTTTCCTAATTTCTATGAATACGATCACCGAATAGTGATAATGTTTCGAAATCTTTGTTTCTCGTTTCTGCTTAATTGTTTTGATGTGCTGTTATTATGAACTAATGATTCTGTAGAATCTGTGCAGTGTTTTTATCCTACTTATTCCTTTTGATTTTTACGAAAGTTTTAACTGTTTTGTTTTAGTAGAGGCTTAGGCCTACAATTCCTTGGTACATTTTCTATTTGCTTCTTTTCACAATTTTCTTGATTGCTGAGAGAAGATTAATTATGTGCCTTTGGAGCTGCAATATAGATCATTGAGGGTAGGGAACATAACCACTGTATAGGTGTCTGACGACTGAGTTTGTTCTTTGCAGAATGTGCTGATTACGTCAAGTGGAGCCTGGAAGTTTGGTGGGTTTAGTTTTGCTACCTCAACGGATAAAGCCTCTGGTGATTGTGCTAATGTGCAGGCCTTCCATTATGGCGTAAGTGAAGCTTTGGTATTTTAAAGGTTCAGCTCAAGTGGTAAGGGTGGCTGGATTTTGGGAGAAGGAAGGCAAGCCAAAGAAAAAGCCAGTGTGTTTTACATATCAATTCAATTCCTTGACCCAACTGAAATCAAACATGAAACAAGGGAAACAAATATATGAAGAGAAACCCATTTTCTTTGGCTATGTTGCTTTGTCTCTTTATTTTTTCTTGAAATATCCATGCTCAAGACATATTTGGTAGGCATGGGCATGGAGGTTTGACTGTTGAAATATAGGGATAAACATGGAAAATTTTTGATGTATCCATGTCAGGCAAATGTGCGTATCTGACACATCCTCAAGTAGAAGTTACATAGTCCGGTTTACTATTGATAATTTATTTAATGTTATGACATCAGCATGTTATGTGTGTTTTTATGTTCTAATATGACATGTCATAGATGCAGTATAAGGTCGTACATGGTTGTCTTATTTATTGCAGTTTGTGCTTTTAGAATGCCATTTAAACTGCATTCTTTAACCACCTTATTGGCTTTGGTGTCAATGCTTCAATTCTAAGTCAATTTCTTTCTACTTTTTTAGGCTTTGATTTCTTTTGGATTTTTTTTTTCATTTTTGACTTGTTGGCTACTAGTGTTTTCTTTGCAAATATTCATTTTTATCAAGTAATTGATCATGATTGATGGATTTACCATGTTTGCAATAATGATACTGTGAAAAATAGGATATTTTCTGTTATATTTTCCACAAGAGATTACAGACATATTTATACACATAGTTAGCCTAACTAAGGAAACTTTACACTAGGAAACAGAATAATTCTAGGGATACTGTACAGCCTTAAAGTTAGGGATAGAATATTTTTAGAATCATATTTGATATACTCAAATATTCTGAAATCTGACACTCCCCCTCAAGCTGGGAAGTGGATATCATCCATTCTCAGCTTGCTTACTAATTTCTGAAACAACTTCCCAGACAATCCTTTGGTAAGTATATCTGCTAGTTGTTCATCAGTGGACACAAATGGAGTGCAAATTAAGCCACTGTCCAGTTTTTTCTTTATAAAATGTCTGTCCACCTCAACGTGCTTCATTCGATCATGTTGAACTGGATTATGTGCGATATTGATAGCAGACTTATTATCGCAATACAACTTCATTGGACCTTCCCACTTGATCTTCAAGTCTTCCAATATAATCTTTAGCCATAACAACTCACAAACTCCAAGAGCCATTGCCCTAAATTCAGCTTCTGCACTAGATCTAGCCACAACGTTTTGTTTTTTACTCCTCCAAGTCACAAGGTTGCCTCCTAGGAAAGTGCAGTAACCAGAGGTTGATCTTCTATCAACCATAGATCCTGCATAATCTGCATCGGTATAGGCTTCAAGGGTTAAGTTTCCTTCTTTTTTAAATAAGATTCCTTTGCCTGGCGTGCCTTTTAAGTACTGTAGAATCTGATATACAGCTCTAAGATGTGATTCCTTAGGATTGTGCATAAACTGACTTACAACACCTACTGCATAGGCAATATCTGGTCTGGTATGGGACAAGTAAATAAGCTTCCCCACAAGTCTTTGATATGACCTTCTATCAACTGCTGTATCTTCTAATACATCTCCGAGTCTGTGGTTCACCTCTATGGGTGTCTCTGCTGGTTTACAGCCCAACTTGCCTGTTTCTGTCAACAAATCAACTATGTATTTTTGCTGAGATATGAATATTCCTTCCCGAGAGTGTGCCACTTCAATACCAAGGAAATATTTTAACTTACCTAGCTCTTTGACTTCGAATTCTTTTACTAGGCATTTCTTTAACTTTGCATTCCTTCTAGATCATCACCAGTCACAATAATATCATCAACATAGACTAATAAAGCAGTCACTCCCCTTGAAGATGAATGTTTTACGAACAGAGTATGATCTCCTTGACTCTGTTTATACCCCAACTTGAGCATCGCTTTGGTAAGTCTTCCAAACCAAGCCCTCGGGGACTGTTTTAGTCCATATAAAGCCTTTTTTAGTCTGTAAACTGCCTGTCCTGTATTTGGACCGAATCCTGGAGGAACATCCATATAGACTTCCTCCTCAAGGTCACCGTGTAAAAAGGCATTTTTGATGTCAAATTGCTGTAATTTCCAGCCTCCGTTGGCAGCTAGTGACAACAACACTCTTACAGTGTTCATCTTTGCAACAGGGGCAAATGTCTCAAGATAGTCTATCCCATACATTTGAGTGTACCCTTTAACAACCAACCTTGCTTTGTACCTCTCCAAAGAACCATTTGACTTATATTTCACTGTGTACACCCAGCGACATCCCACCGGTTTCTTTCCTTTCGGTAATTTTACTAAGTCCCATGTCTTATTTTTTTCAAGAGCTTCCATTTCAACCTTCATGGCATTTCTCCAATTCTCATCTTCTAATGCCTCAAATACAGTTTTAGGAATGGAAATAGAATTTAGGCTAGTAAGAAAGGCTTTGTGGTTATGGGACAAGTTTTTGTAAGACATGAATAGGTGCAAGGGATGTTTTGTACAAGCTCTAGTCCCCTTTCTAATAGCAATGGGAAAATCATCTAAATATGTAGTATTAGAATTCAAAGTAGGTTCAGCAGTTATCTCAGGTCGTATAGGAGAAGAAGATGATTGAACTTGCACTGGTGCCTTCTTCCTTGAGTAAACCAGTAACGGACGAGTAGTGTCCTGAATTCCTCTTGGTGATTTGGGTGTACCAGGCTCAGTTTCAGGTTGTATAGGGGTCATTGTTTCAAGTTGGGCAGGTTGGGTAGCAGGCAAGGTCTGAGTGAGAGTGTTTGATTGCTGGACAGAAGCCGGAATGGGAGTGTTTAGAGCTGGAATGAGAGTGTTTGGTTGCTGGACAGGAGCTGGAATGTCAAGAAGAAAGAATTCTTTGTCCTTATCTTCTGTGAATAAGATCTCCCCCTGAAGATAAGGACGAGTGAAGAAATTTTCTTGTTCAGCAAAAGTAACATTAGCTGTTACAAAAATTTTTTTTGTGGCTGGATGATAGCACTTGTACCCCTTTTGAGTGGAAGAATATCCAAGAAAGACACACTTGACAGCCCGTGGATCAAATTTCCCTCTATTTTGAGAATGAACATGGACAAAGGCGACACAGCCAAATACTTTGGGAGTAAGATTACCGGAGGTATTGAAATCAGGAAAAAATTTGGCTAGAACTTGCATAGGACTTTGAGATTCAAGGACCTTTGTAGGCAATCTATTTAATAAATGAGTAGCAGTTAGAACAACCTCCCCCCAGTATTGTTTAGGGACTTTTTTTGGAACAATAGGGCTCTTGTAATGGCTAAAATGTGACCATTCTTTCTTTCGGCTACACCATTTTGTTAGGGTGTACTAACACAAGATGACTCATGTATAATGCCTCTTTCTTGGAAATATGTTAAGAGGAATTGATTGAAATAATCCTTGGCATTGTCTGACCTAAACCTTTTTATTTCGGCCCCAAATTGTGTTTTGATCATGTTGTAAAAAATTGGAAAGACAGACCTAACATCAGATTTTTGTTTTAAAAGAAAAATCCAAGACACACGAGTACAATCATCAGTAAAGGATACAAACCACCGAGCTCCAGAAATATTTGAAATAGTGGATGGCCCCCAAACATCACTATGAACAAGAGTAAAAGGAGTGGATGTTCTTTTATTGCTTACTGGAAAAGAGGTACGTTTATGTTTTGCAAGTTCACAGATATCACAATGAAATTTTTCAACAGTTAATCCTTTGAATAGTGAAGGAAACATAATTTTAATGACTCTAAACGATGGGTGACTAAGGCGAAGGTGATAGAGCCAAATTTGGTCTTTATTGGTTTTAATAGACTCAGATATGAGAGATAAAGGTGAGGAATTCAGAACACTAACTTCATCACTGGATTCTTCAAGATAGTATAGGCCATTTATTTCCTTAGCATGTCCAATCATCCTCCTCGTATTCTGTTCCTGAAAAAGACATCGATTGTGATAGAAAACCACTTTACAGTTAGAATCTTTGGTAATTTTTTTAATGGATAAAAGATTGGTAAATAATTTTGGAACATGAAGGACATTTTTAAGAGTAAGGTTTTTGTTTATAACAATATCACCCTGATCGGCCACTGTGATCACAGAACCATCAGCTACTGTTATTTTTCTACTACTAGAACAAGGTGTATATGAAACAAATTTTTGTGAGGAGTGGGTCATGTGGTCTGTAGCTCTTGAGTCAATGACCCAAGAACTTTTGGTATCTGTATTTGAGACTTTAGAACTTTGAGAAGAGGATATACCTGAAAAGGCCAAACCACAAGTACTTGTTGAAGAAGTTTTTTCCAATGATCCCAGCAAATTTTTTAACTTCTCAATTTCTTCTTTATTGAATTCAACAGGTAATTCCTGAGAATTGTTTATAGAAATTTCTGAGCCCTCCCCAGTGTTACTGGTCTTGACAGCTTCAGTCATGTTGTGTCTGAACAAGTTCTATAGACTTGAGGACTGGTTGGGAGTCAGAAAAGAAAACAGGCTAAAGAAACAGGCTAAAAAATCCCAGAAATCGGGCTAAATAACAGGCTCTGATACCATGTGAAAAACAGGATATTTTCTGTTATATTTTCCACAAGAGATTACATACATATTTATACACATAGTTAGCCTAACTAAGGAAACTTTACACTAGGAAACAGAATAATTCTAAGGATACTGTACAGCCTTAAAGTTAGGGATAGAATATTTTTAGAATCATATTTGATATACTCAAATATTCTGAAATCTGACAGATACATTTGTAGCTATCACATTCTGATAATATGATTTTATATGGTCTGTTCAGGAATATGATACTGAAGATTCTGTGATGCCTCTTCAGCCATCATTGAATTACACAGCACCTGAACTGGTTCGTAGTAAAGCATCTTCAGCTGGATGTTCTTCTGACATTTTCAGTTTTGGATGCCTTGCCTACCATTTAATTGCTCGAAAGCCTTTGTTCGCCTGCCACAACAATGTCAAAACGGTACTTACTATTTTAAAGTTTTATCCTTTGACATAGCCTAATATTAATCCAGTTCTGTTTTCTTCAAACATTAGTATCTGGAAAGGGGTTCTCTCTCATTTTCATTAGATCAACTCAAATCAGGGTTACAAAATGAAGTTAGGAGAGATTTTACCAGTGTAAAATCGAGGGAGAGAGAAAAAGAGGAAGAAAGAAGAGAAAGAAGACAGCCTTGCTGTCAATGCTTTGGCTGTAATCAGCCGTGAAAAAGAAGAAAAAAAGAGAGTAGAGAGAAAAATGGTTTTTTGAAAGAATTTCTTGTATATATACATTATGCTACATAACATATTTATACTAGTACCTAGGTATACAAAGAAGGAAAGATATTTCAATTAATGCTAATTAATCCCTAGAATTATGAACAATAAATCTAAAGATACTAATATTACCATAACAACCAACTGTCCTACATCACATGTAAGTTTAGCTAAATTGAGCAAAGATGTTAGTACTTCCCTAACATGAGAGAACTGACAACTACACTCAAAAGATAAATCCAAGATGTGTGAAATGAATAACCTCATTATCAAAGGTGTCAAAATTTTTAACTTTGACTTCTTATTATTTTAAGTATATTTTTTTATAAAAATTTGAAAAGAAATTTAAAACTTTGAAAGTAGTTTTTAAATATATTTTTTAGAAACTTTAACTAATTAAAATGTTTAAAACAATAGTGGTCAAAGTTTAAAAACTTGACCAAAAAAATGTCAACCATTACAGTTTAATGGGAGGGGATAGTGGGACTACAAAATGTTTCTCAAATCTTAAGTTATTTTTTAACTCATTGAGATGACTTTTTTAAAAGTGCAATCTTTTGTGTGAAGTCCATATGAACATCTACTTGAGGTAAAGCTAATTGGTGATTGTTCAAATTTTTTAGATGACCTTTTGCCATAACCAATCAAGAGTTGTGTCATCCATTGCCTCTTGAAATATCTGATAAAACAGAACTGTTGCACTTCATGATCTGGGTTTAGAATGATAAAGCTTTCCGAAAATGCACTTACAATCCATCTTTTATCTCGGCCTCAGGTTACTCCCATATCATATTTTTGTGTTTCCTGGTTTCTTGATGATGGCTAAAGAAGCAAATCACAAAATAACCATTTTGTACCAACTTTAGGCAAACTGTAAAGCTAGTCTTTGGCCTTAAAAAGGTGATACTGAGCAGGCTTAAGGGTCAAGACATAAGACTAGACAGTTTTGACACCCATCATAGTACACTTCGCCACATGTATGGCTTTGCAGTGATTTTGGCAATGTTTCAAATATGCATGTGGCAAAATGAAAAAGCTTTTTTCTAGTGCATTTGTTCCTTAATGCAAATTAGAGAAGTATGTGTCTGAAAGAGGCAAAGACTGTCTTAGAAACTCTGGAATTCAACAAATTTAAATAAACATGTTGAAGGTATTCTTTGCAGCATACTTGACTTTCATTATGCTTTCTTTTTCTCTATTTTTCTTTTTTAAGTTTTGTGTACAAAAAACAATGAAGTTAACATATGCATATTTCAGCTTCACCTCTTAAAACTTCTTTTAAATCTGTTTTAAAGTAGTAATTATTGAGTATTGCCTTTCTTTCCTGCAGTATATGAATACGTTGACATACTTACCCAATGAAGCCTTCTCCTCTATTCCACAAGAATTAATCCATGACTTACAGAGGATGCTTTCTGCAAATGAATCTGTCAGGCCATCAGCACTGGATTTTACTGGTAATAAGGGGAACCTTATAGACCTTGCAATTTTTTTTTTTGGTCCTCCAAAACAAGAAAAAAGGGGAAAGCATTTTCGAATAGATGAGCTTGTTTCCCGTATGCAAGTATATTTTAAGGGAATGTTTTGGGTTTTGATAATCTCTCTACTTTGAGTTTTGCTGCATTAAAATTGCTGTGAAAAGTAAAATATGAACTTCCTCTTAAATGGAAATGGGACTGTTTTTAAGTGGTATTCATAGTGTTCGTGCTTTTAATGAAAGACTTGGTCCATCATTATCAAAACTCAATTTTTAATTTTGATTATGTGTAGTTAAACTAAAGCAAATGGCATGAATTATCCTATGAGTCCCCCATGGTTATTACTAAACTGGCATTTAAACACTACTATTTGGATTACTTTGATTATAATAAATTTTATTCATTGCATTCGCAGGTTCTCCTTTTCTCCAGGATGACACTAGGTTGCGTGCTCTTCGCTTCCTCGACCACTTGCTTGTATGTGTTTGAATTTTTGCTCGTCTAACACATGATCATTAAACTCAGTCATCTAGAAGTAAATTGCTTGAAATATGTGCAAGGAAAAAGTCTAAATTCGTGGGTTAAATTTTGTTTCCTTGCAGGAAAAGGATAACATGCAGAAATCTGAGTTTTTAAAAGCTTTATCTGACATGTGGAAAGATTTTGACTCCCGTGTGTTGCGATATAAGGTTTGAGATTTTATTTTGCCTCTCTAAGTGCAGCTTTCCAAATTTTTCTTAGCTTGTAATACAAATTTGAATCTTAAGAACCATTTTAGTTATTAGGCATGGGTCTGTCTTTAAAAATATTTGGGAAACTAAATAAAAAGATATTGGAAACCAGACTTGTTCTTGATTTTGTGAAGTGATATTCATATGTGCATTTGATATTCTTCAAGATCTTCAAGTGTTATCTTTCTCCCTTATTTGTTACTTTTGCCTGTTCACCACACTGAATGAGTAGATGTTAATGGTTCAGTTGCTTTATCTATTGCATTTTGCAGACAAAATCAAGTCAAGTGAATAAGATTTTCTAAATGCAGGTACTTCCACCTCTTTGTGCAGAACTAAGGAATTTGGTTATGCGGCCATTGATTTTGCCGATGGTTCTCATGATTGCAGAGTCACAGGTACTTGTTTTGCTCGTTGTCAGGTTTTTGGGTATCAAGAGCATGCAATTTTGTTTATTTACAATTGCAATTCTAAAAGAAACTGCTTGAGGATTGTTTTGACGTGTTGATAAAGTTATTGTCTCAATTCATCTCTTGTTCTCTTTTAACAAATTGTGAATAGTGTGATAAATCCCCGTTAATATATTCAAACTTTTCTATCTTGTTTGAGCAATGAGCTGATGGCTTCAAATGTATTGCAGGATAAAAATGATTTCAAGTTAGTTACTTCACCAGTTCTTATGCCTGTTCTGAGCAATGCTGCAGGAGAGGCCATGTTGTTGCTGTTGAAGAACGCAGAGCTTATTATCAACAAGGTAACTAAAGGTAACCAAAGTAGGTGCTCGCTGAGAGAATGCTCTCACTGAAAGATTCATAAGAAAACAAAGAAAATTGAACCCAAAAAGAAAAAAGATTGCTGAGTCACACATAAGGTTCATTGTAGCAGACTCTTAAATAGTGTTATCCTATCTTTTTTAGGTTTCGTGTGGTCTTATATTAAAGTTGAGCCCCTCCGCATATGTCAAATGGTTCTAGGTTTTATGCTTAACATGCTTAATATTGCATGAAGTTTTCTTGTAATATAATTTTATATCTCAATTCAAAGAGTACATTGATTTATATAGACTTCAAGCATCCTTATCCTAGAAGAAAGAGAAACTTAACTTTAATTAGGAGCTACTAGATATAAAACTAAAAAACTTAATACAAAACATAATAGGATAAGGAAAACCTAAACCAAGATCCAATACCCTAAAATAAATTCCATATACAACCATTGTACTTTAAAATTACAACTAAGCTTATATATACAAATTAATAAAATAAAATATAGTAGTTCAATAGATCAAATATCTTTCCATCCTTCCTCAGCCACCCCTCTCAAAAAGGAAAAAGATTTCTTCTTGTTTTTTTGTACTTTGTTTAAGCTTTACTAACATTACAAAGTCTTCTTGTCTCTATTAGTTTAATTACTAATAAATACTTAACAGTATGAGACACTACTCCGGATAATATCATCCTACAAAATTTCTTGAAACATTACAGAATAATTTCCAAATCTATCATAATCTTTAGCTAAAGGGCATACCAGCTCATGTAATATGCGTAGAGTTCTATGGTTTGCCATCTTTTTACTTTTATTTGCTAGTGGGTCAATAAAATCTGTTCAAATGTTGAGAAAATCATGTAAAAGAAGCTTGCTGTTGTAAGTTATTCCAGATATGCTTTTCAATTTCATTGTGCTGATGTGTTACATATGAATGCTGAAAAAGACAACTTCATGAAATGGCAATGTTTTGTTACCTATTTTTTTAGAGGCTTGTTTACATCATTTGATTATAGTTGTTCCGATAACTGTAGACAAGTTCGGAGCACCTAGAATCCCATTTACTTCCCATGTTTGTTCGAGCTTATGATGACAGTGATTCTCGTATACAAGAGGAAGTTTTGAGAAAATCTGCATTCCTTGCCAAGCAACTTGATCTGCAGGTGATTCTCGTATACAAGAGCAAGTTTTTTTCGCCATTTTTCTCTGTATTTTGTTGTGTGTAATAATACTTATCGTAAATAGATTCTACCTCTTAGAAGAGAATCAGTGATGTTGCTGAATTCTTTCTGTATCAGATGTTATTGCTTGTTATTATTGGTTATTGGGTTAAAAAAGGGGTAAAAGTCATTTGTATCTTTGATTTTCGGATGATTTTACATATTCTAATAGGATGTATGGATTTGAAAATGAATCCAATGTGAAGTATGGATTTGATCCTTGGTTGGCAGTTTCCTTGAATAATAATGTTAATCATGGATTCGACACTATGATACCAAACAGCTTGCATGTTTCATCTGTATCTTCTAGTTTTTATTTTATCTTTTTCTTTTTATCATTTTAAATTCCTGATGATATTGCTTATGTTAAGCTTCTAACTTTATTTTTCAAATTGTACTTTTATTCCCTTCAGCTTGTGAAACAAGCCATTCTGCCTCGTATTCATGGCTTAGCTCTTAAAACAACAGTTGCCGCGGTATGCATGCCTCTTTTCTTTGTTATTAACTTGATATTTAATACGTAGCCATGATTTATTTTATGTAATGATATGACCAAACACTGCTATTTCGTATCATCCATCAAAGACGTGCTATTTGTGTAAATGAGTGAAGTAACAGACCCATCTGTTTCTCAAAGTTTGTGGAACTGGGGGCCTTTTTTAAAAAAAGAAATTTATTTGAGCAGGTTAGAGTTGCCTTATAATGAACATAGCTACTCCATTTTTATTAAGTTCAGTTACTCATTCTAGCCTCTTAATTGCTTTATTTGAGCAGGTTAGAGTCAATGCTTTGCTATGCTTGGGAGATTTAGTTCACACACTTGATAAAGGTTCTGTCCAGGATGTCTTGCAAACTATTCAACAATGTACGGCTGTTGATCGTTCTGCCCCTACTCTTTTGTGTACCCTGGGGGTTTCAAACTCAGTTCTCAAGAAGGTAACAATGGATTCTTTTTTTTTTTTTTTTTGTTTCTAATTTGTTCAGAAATTCATAGCGACTTGCAGCTCATTATTTGTCTTTGCCGTTCATCTTTGTCAGTATGGAGTTGAGTTCACTGCAGAGCATGTCCTCCCTTTACTCACACCTCTTCTCACTGCCCAACAGTTGAATGTTCAGCAGTTTACCAAATATATGCTCTTTTTCAAAGATGTTCTCAGGTGGTTGGTTATTGTTGTGCTTGTTGAATTCCCTAGGAACCTATTTATCCTCAAAAAGTGGTTTTCGTTTTAGTTCTTCTCACTCCCCTGTTATTGGTTTACCCGTCTCTTATGAAGATGTGATTTATAATTTTGTTTTAACTCAGAAAGATAGAAGAAAAGCGGGGTGTTATTTCGACTGATTTTGGAACTCCAGATGTAAAACATGCTGTCACTGCCAATGGGCTTCAGTCTCAAGCGTTGAGCAATGCAAGTGGAATTGTGGCTCCGGCAAAAAGCAGCCCAGCGTGGGATGAAGCCTGGGGCTTTGCCCACAGAGGAGCTGCCAATGCTACTGCCACTACCACTGCAGATGGGATTCAGTCTCAAGCCTTGAGCAACACAAGTGGAACTGTGGCTCTGGCAAAAAGCAGCCCAGCATGGGATGAAGAGTGGGGCTCTGCCAACAGAGGAGCTGCCACTACCACTGCAGATGGGATTCAGTCTCAAGCCTTGAGCAACGCAAGTGGAACTGTGGCTCCTGCAAAAAGCAACCCAGAACGGGATGAAGAGTGGGGCTTTACCTCCAGCAGAGCTTCCAATGCCACTACCAGTACCGCCGCAGATGGGCTTCAGTCTCAAGCCTTGAGCAACACAAGTGGAACTCTGGCTCTAGCAAAAAGCAGCCCAGCATGGGATGAAAACTGGGGCTCTACCACCAGCAGAGCTGCTAATGCCAATGTCACTACCACTGGAAATGGGCTTCGGTCTCAAGCCTTCAGCAATGCAAGTGGAACTGTGGCACCAGCGAAAAGCAGCTCATCATGGGATGAAGACAGAGGCTCTACCAACAGAGGAGCAGCCAATGCCACTGCAGGTGGGGTTCAGTCTCAAGCCTTGAGCAATGCAAGTGGAACTGCGGCTCCAGCAAAAAGCTGCTCAGCATGGGGTGAAGACGGAGACTCTACCAACCGAGGAGCTGCCACTGCCCACCAGCCTTCAAAAGCCAACTTATCTATTCACTCTAATTTGGGGTATAAATCAAGTGAACCAACACCTTGGCAATCTCATTCTCCCATTATGTCCACTATATCTAGCCAGCAAATGCATGCTTCTTGCCCTGCGGTTGACACCGAGTGGCATCCTGCTTCATCAAGCAATGGAACATCATCCCTGTCAAATTTCGATGATTTAGATCCTTTTGCAAACTGGCCTCCACGACCTAGTGCCTCGAACAGTTCTGGGACCTTGAACAATGGCACAAACATGGGACAGGCCACTAACAAGTCTAGATCCAGTTCCATCACAAGTATCCCAAACAACATGAACTACCACACTGACGACAGCAATTGGTCCTTCACCAACAACCAAAACTCAGGGCAGATATCACATCCTAATCACAGAAATCCCACGATAAATGCAACAATCTCAAACAATGGGAATCTCCAGAGCTCTATGGGATTCTTGAAACAGAACCAGGCGATTTCAGTTCCGGTCAGTTCGTACAATAACCAGAAACCAGCATATCTTGGTTCTAAATTTGGTTCTAGCAAGTCAGCTCCAAGACTTGCACCGCCACCCTCAACTGCGGTCGGTAGAGGAGCAAATTCAGCCTCAAGGGCTACTCATGCCACACCTACATCCCAACAGCCTTCTCTTTTGGATTTATTTTGATAGGTGGGGGATTTGGTGTTGTTAAAGCAAACACAAAGAAGTCATTCTTTTGAATGTGGTTTACTTATGGCTAAAATCCCACGTTGTACCGCAGACCTTTGGCCCTGAAACTAAATTTATTCATCATTGTTGATGCCATTGTTTTGTAGTTGTTATGGGCTTGTTTGAAGAGGGGGCACCCATTTTTTTATATTGTTTGCGTGTTAACTCTATTATTTCTTGATGTATGTTTTTTCAAATATACTGTTCAAACATCTACCTGATTTAATTGGTAATCATGTACTAAATCGTTTACAGCTAATTTTGTATACCGTAAAAACGAGTAGGTCCCAATTCCTATCATCTAACCGAACGTATACTTAATTGGGTAAAATTGACTGTCAAATTGTATTACTTTTTTCTGCTTGGGGGCTGTTTAGAAATGTTTTAAAACCCGGTCAATTGATTTAACCGTCGATCCAATAATTATTAAATAAATAATTAAAAATTCTAGTTTTTTACTGGTTTCAGGCAGTTGGTTCAAATTTTGTCTAGCTTATCAAACCAGTTCTACTGATGAATCAAATCCAGTTCCAACAACATTGGATTGTAGACCATAAGAAAACAAAAAACTTGTTATTCAAAATGAGGGCTAAACAATTGAATCGGGGCAAAATCAACTCCTTCGCTTATATACGCACAAAAGAACAGTTCAGATTACAAAACAAAATAGTACTTGGAACACAAAAAATGCCATCCATTGCAGTTGAAATTGTAAAACACAAAGTCCCAAAGTGAAGAGTGCAAATAGCGAACGAGGCATGCAAATCACTGGAACTGGAAGTATAATAGGAGCAGAGACCTAACAGACTGTCTACAAGCTAAAGCAGAACGCTAGATTCAGTGATATAACAAAGATGATAGTAGTTTTGATATTTCAAGCCGTTCTTCCATTACTGTTGTATTACAAAATATGGTGAAACAAAATCAAAGCTCCTTTTGCAGTTGCATCAAGCGCCACAATGATCATCTTCCGAGAGATTTCAACATAAAAAATGCTGCTAACTTATACCATAGTATCTTATCTCAACACCATCGATGTATTTAACTCACAAAACCTGGAAGAACTATAAAGTTTCTATCAATTCAAGTTCTTTATTTCACATAAATAAATAAATAAACGATAATGCAACATATGGATACTAAAGGAGAAACATATGACTATCAACATGCATTTACAAACAATGAATTGCGTAAAATGGCCTTCTGACACTCCGACAAGCATCAATGTTCACATGCACGGACCTTATAAGCCAAGAGGGTTCAACACATTTGACAATATGCTATCACTCTGGGGCTTAGAACAAAGTAAAACACACCATATCAATGAGAAAACCTTCTAAACATGATGGATGATATGGTAATGCGACAATTGAATATTCCCAATACACCAAATTCTATGAACATGTACACAGACCTTCTAAGCCAATAACATTCAACATGTTTGACAATATGTTATCACTCAGGTTTAGAACAAAGTAAAACACACCATATCAACAAAACCTTCTAAACGTGACGGATGGATGATATGATGATATGTCCGTTAAATACAGTAGACTCTCAATACACCAAATTCTATGAACATATGCACAGACCTTATAAGCCAAGAGCACTCAACGTGTTTGACAATATGTTATCACTCTGGGGTTTAGAACAACGGTAAAACACACCATATCAATGACAAAACCTTCTAAACGTAATGGATGGATGATATGATAATACAACCGTTGACTAAGTAGACTCTCAATACACTGAATTCTATGAACAGAGGGTTACTGTATAACCTGGCAGCTGAAATTTATAAACAGGTTTAAATGAAATATTTAACTGCAATGCTCGTTCATTCCCCTTCCACTTGATGCTATAACTTCTGAAAAGAGTTATATTACATTACAATATAACTCACTTATTTTGCAGACTTTATTTCCAAAATTCCCACAAACTCCAGGTATGTGGAGGGATATGAGCACCTTTTTCTTTTCCCTAAACTTGCCTTTCATCCAGAGGTGGCAAATGCAGAGGGCAGATTTGGGTAGGGATTGTTAGCTTTTGAAGTTAACACTGTTGGTCCAGATTAGATTTCATGCAGGCTTCACAAATTCGGATAACGTTCTGCCACAGTATTTTAGAAGAATACATAAAAATATTGATAGATCTCTGGAATTATATGCTCTGTTGAAAACATAGATTCACAATATTACTAATAGATCTTACATCAAGAGGCGCCAAATGAGAGAAGTTTATTCTATTAAAATGACAGTACAAAATAATCATGTAGCTACAAGCATATATTGATTGGATTCCTGTATCCTATCTAGTGTTGTATTAAACTGAAAAACATGAACTTCTCTTTCTGATTATTATATTATAATACTATTTAATAGAATTAATATCATAATATAAATTAAAAGATAAAGAGATTATCTAAATTCAATAAATCTCACTCTTGTGGCAATGGCAGCATGGGAGGAGCAACTTTGTTGTTAAGTGCTGCAAAATCTCACTTCTATTATTATTATAAAAGTAATACTTAATAATTATTATTTGCAGTTTTGCACTGAGTAATTTATGTTAACCAAAAGCTCCTGTCTTTAAAATTAATAATGATTACTTCGTTCTAGATGTTAGTTTTCAGTTTTAACAAATAAGCCCTTAACTTCCCATCATCATCATCATCATCAGTAGTAGTAGTAGTAGTCTAAGAGAAAAAGAAAAAATAACAACAAAAGATACACGTACACATTGATAGATAAACAAATCACATGCACCAACCTTAGCAACTTTGTCCTAACAAGTTATGGATGACATAATACTTAATAGAAGAGAAACTAACCATTAATCACTTCTTATTTCCTGGTTTTATCAAGAACTTCAATGTATCTCTTCGGGATTCCATATTGCTCAAGCAGATGTCTCGCAACATCATCAATGACTCCACCTTGGATAAGAACCTCAAGCCCTTTCTTACCTATAAACAGTGCAAATGGCTTGCATTCATGTGATTGTTTAAACTACAAGTAAATGCATGCAATAAGGATAACATACAAAAAGAAACATGATTTTGGAGTTATCAGGTGCCGCAAGTTTGAGTCATTTCAAGTTGAAGTAGCCTTTTTTTCTTTGGGGGGGGGGGGGGGGAGGGGTGTTCAAGTCAGATTTGATAAAATATCAAGTTATATGTTTATGTATATTGCCTTTGTGTGTTGGCAGATAGCCAAGCTCATGGACAGCTCTACTATTTCTAAACTGACCAAGCAATAAACCAACCTGGCAATTCTGCCACTGTTGTACTGCAAGCAAACTTCTTCTGCAACTCTGACGCCAATGCTTCTGGATCAATGAGGAAAGTTTCCAAACCTGAAACTTTTGTCACCTTCTTGTTGCCTTGCCTCCGTTCAGTCACTATCTGAACTGTTTTCAAAACACCTTTCCGAACAACAGATTCACCTCCTCTAGTCACCATGTGGTGGGCCTGCATACGGTTTATAAATGTTGCTCCTAAATCTTTCTTGTGAATCTCAGTTGGATATGTTGATCCTTTCTTGATGGCTCCCTTAAATAACGCATCACACAAAGTTGCATCTAATACCACAGTGGCTTTGTTTGTTTGCTTCACCAGATTTTCTTTCTCAATGTACTCAAAGACAATATCAGTAGCTTCAGAAGCTGAGTACAGTTTCCCAGTGTCAGCTCCAACAGAAGCAAAAATGGGATTAACATGCACACTTGACTTATAGACCTCTACCACTTCAAGTGCCTTCTGCGAACGGCTTTCACTAGCAGCAGAATCACCAGCCTGAACAACTTTCTCTACCGGTCGCTTTTCTGGCTTAAATTGCAAGTATTCTGGGTGACCTCGATTAACAGAAATCAACATAGCTTCTTTTTTGTACTTGTCTTCTTTTACTGTTATCTGTTCAAGCATTGACAATGTTCATGAAATACAAAATAAAATAATTAATAGAAAAACACAACCACCCTTTCTAGGGAGAAGCCTATGGATGATTTAGGCCATTTGACAGCTTAATCATGGTAAAACCATCTATGAACTAGGCGATGCACTTTTTGTATCAATTTAAGGCCACCATGACAGCACTTTTAGATGGATTAAATATGAATAGAGACTTCACCAGTTTGAAACTAGATTAAAATTCCCAATGCCTCATTGGTGTTTGGTTTCATCATTTTACGGGAGTTGGAGAACTTTCAATACTATACGGAAAGGCACAATGCAGTTAATTTCTCTGGCAACAATAAATTTTTAAAGTAGAGCAAATATTCTTAGAAATAGTTGTTTCTCCAACCAACCAGAAATTCAGAACCATCTTCTTAGTTTCTTTACCTCATAAAAGCTCCAAGCTTTTTAACTCTTTTTAGTACCTAAACTCATAGAACCTCAAACCCTTTAACCTTACCTTACTTTCAGTTGCAATAATAGATCAGAAGGAAAAAAAACAACGATGCAGCCAACATAAAGATCAGAATAAATACATTTGTTTACCAATAAATTTATCTTATACAAAGATGCAGCCAAAATGTCAGGTTTCAATCATGTCAGGGCTAATGCAACATCAAACAATAAAGTCTAGCTCATTCAACCCTCAAATGGTGTACTCTGCATGCTATTTTACCTTCAAAGCATTGATCCAAATAACTGAGTAAAACCCACATGGAACAACAATACAAACCATTAAAAAATAAAATGAGCACAAATCCACCCAGTTTATAAAATATCAGGTCACTACTTTCAATAAAAAAATGTAGGAAACAAACCAGTCCTGTAGATGATTTGGCTTGCAGCCACTTTGATAACTTCTTATGAGATGATTTCTTGATATCTAATGTGATTCCTGAAGGTCTACAAGGTAACACGTGATTTGACCTACAACAATCACAAAACCCAAAAACTAAGAAATTGGAGAAAATAGTGATACCTGCCCAAAAATTGAGCAAAAATTTTGGTGATATTGTATCATCCCACTTAAAAACGTGAGAAAATTTGGCGAGGAAGAATGAAAACGATTGTAATGAGAGTTTGCACCCTGGTTCACTTTTATGTCCCAATAATTTTATTGTATCATCCCCATATTTACTAACTTTCAACTTCTTTTCATTGTTCATAGAATTGATTCTCATTATCCACCTATACTACCAATCAGAATTTCTTGTATGTGGCCACACAAAGCATAGTCATGCACTTATTTTTACTTCTCTCTTTCATTAAAAACTTCCAAAGAAATAGAGAGGAAGGTGAGGAGAGGAGATAGATAAGCGCACAAATATCAATTTAAGTAATTTTACCATAACGTGCTTCCAGGCATCGGAAGGTCTTTATCCTTCACTGTTGTATGCAAAGCCTGCAAAAGGCATCTATCCAAATGGGAATCTACATCCTCAATGGAGAGAGATGAGAGCTCAATATCCAGTTTGGCAGCATCAACATTAGCTGTTGACTTCAAATCAGAGGCATCCATGGTAATTTCTTTTGCAGCATTCTCAGAGTCATTTTGCATTGAGGCAGCACATGCATCAGAAATAGCACCATTTACATCAATGGACCCCTTGGTATTTTCATTGTTAACGCAACTTTGTTGCACATCGGACTCACAAGTAGCACCTTCAGATGCCAAAAAAGAAGGATCCTCCAAGACAACATCCTCCAAGAAACCTGAGTTAGGAACATAATGACCCTCAACTGACTCCCTGCAAAGATCTCACAGGCATGTTAATAACAAAATAACTCATTAATTGATTTCTCATTTAGCTTACAGTTATACTTGCCAAAGTAAGTCACGGTAATAGTGCATTATCCTTAAAGCCTTTCCACGCAAACCAGCTTTTAAGGCTTCAGCACTGCTCATTGTGGTGGACCCAACCTGCAGAAAAGAAATCAAATGTTACCAACACTGACTACATAGAAATAAGATGTGGAGTATAGAGAACTAGCAAAAGGAAAAGCAGACAAATTTTCAAGATGCTTACTGCAATAGGTGCTGGATTGCCAGGAACTTTAACTGCCCATGGCTCACCAGCTGAAAACGAAGGTAGACCTTCAGCAGCCACACTAATACCAGGGAACATCAAATCTGCCCCTCCAATGACAAATCGAGAAACTTCACCCCCCTTAAGCATAAAATATGGTAACATTTCAGGGAGCTTCCAGAGAGCAAAAACTGCAAGATAGAAAATTAAGATAACAAAACATCAAAACCCAAAAATTATATATATAAATATGAACATAACGAATGAAAGAAGTTCACCATTAGAGGTTTCTGAATAGAATTTATGTGAGGTTAATATCATTAGCATTCCAAATTTCCAATGGCCTTCACTTCCAAGGAAAAAAATCACGGCCTTCACTAACAAATTGTTCAACCTTTACTCGTAGCTTGCTTTTCTACTATGATTATTGTTTTAAAACATCAAAACAGGCTCCAAATTTCTTTATTCCAGTTAGGATATAGTGAATCTAAATTCAGTTTGATGATTTCCACCATTCTTTTGAATATTCAAATTGAGTTTCATTGAAGCAAAGATATCTAACCACGTTTTCTCCATCAAATTCCATTTTAGGACTACCCTTTAGGTTAATTTAACCCAAGCTCATAGAACAACATTCATACTTAACATACCAAGGAAACCAACAAAATTCCATACAAACACCTTAAGAACGAAAACCAGTGACGGTATATTTCACCGTAACTAGCAAAAGAAGCAATGAAAGGATTGAGTAAAAGAAACAAACCGGTAGGGTATATTTCAGAGCCACGGCCATCAACATCGAAAAACAAAGGAAAACCCCCTTCTACACCATACACATGGACTCGATTTTGAAACTTGGAAACAGTAATCTCAGCCTAATAATGAAAAAACACATTGAATAAAAAGGATTCAAAATTATAAGAACAAAAAAAAAAAACAAAAAAAAAAAGATGAAATGGGGTACCTTGGGAGGAAGCAAAGCATCGATATCGGCATCAGAAGCTCTGGGAAATCGGTCTCTGATGGTGCGTTTTAGCTTCTTCCTGTCGGCACCTGATAGCCTTTGCTGAGCCTTAGCTTCTACTGCCTTCTTGAACATTCTTTTTTTTGTTGTTGTTGATTAAGAACAAATGTTATAATATAACCTGGAAGTATAGCTGATAGCTAAAGGATTAAGGTTTCAGAGTTAATATGATCATATATCAAGCATCTTTTTGGAAGAGAATGAATTTTTCCTTTACGGGTAGTTTCGTGATTTCACAATTTATTATCCCATATATACTTTAGGTATATTAATTAAAATCTTTGAGAAGCTACATTAATATTTTTTTGGTTAAATTTTGTTATTAGTCACTGTATTTTATGTAAATTTATGAATTTAATTATTGTACTTTGATTTGGTATTTTTAGTCTTTATACTTTTCACATGTTAAATTCATTAACTTTTGTAATTTTTTTAAATCAGATGCGGTAAACATATTATTATATGTGTAATATTATATCAACTTATTATTTTCATATATTACTCATTAGAATTCTAGTTAATAGACGACTGTCATTTATGTCAATACTGAAATTTTAAAATTCGAAAAGTATAAGAACTCAAAATGTTCCAATTGGAGAATATAGACTAAATTTACAACTATACTTATAATACAATACTAATAATTGAATTTAATTAGATAGATTTAACTGCTATTGTTTGAGTCAAAATTAAATGTTTAATATTCAAAATACAAGGATTAAAAATAACCAAATTAAAGTAGATGGATTAAATACATAACATTCGTAATGTACAGGTATTAATAGCAGAACTTAACCTTTTATTGTTTCCTTTACAGGCAGTTCGGTGATTTTGCATGTTATTATTCAAAGGGATAATGGACCATTGGCTCCTGTATTTTGAGGTTTGTTCAAATATGACCCTTATACTTTCAAAATGTCAAATTAAACCCCTGTACCTTATTTCCGTTTACTAAAGTAGCCCCTGACCCTACGGGGTTATTTTTTTCTGATGTGGCACCTTATCCAATCAAGGGGCACCACGTGTCACCTTTGACTGCCTTACTCAAGTCCTTATTAGCAATTTTTCCTTTTTTGTTTTATTTTCATAAACATTTTTTTACCAAATTGAATATTTAAAAAGTAAAAAAAAATATTTTCATAAATTCCTTAAAAATTATATTATAATTTTCAAATATAAAAATATATAATTTTTTATTTCACTTTTTTTCCCAAAAAGTAAACAGAAAGAGAAAAATAACTTCAATTTAAATTATTAAATAATTTAGGGTAAATTGGGATAATCGCTCATAAGAGCCCAATCAAGAAGCCTTCCAGTGTACACATGTTGATTCCAATCCATCAATCGATTGTGGTGGAACGCTTCGTAACTTAAAAAAAAGCTTTTTAAATACAATTTTTAAACTACTTATAAACTCTTAAATAAGAGAATATTGAGAGTTTTAGTACCCAAATACATTACTTTCATGATATTGTTAACAAATCTTTAAATTAAATATTTAATAACTATTTTTAATAGATACTTTAGAATTGTCATTTAAATTAATTGATGACAAATACATTTCAAATTTTTAGAATAGAATGAATTTTTTTTCAACATTTTTTTATCATTTTTCATTTTTATTACATATAATATGCAAATATATATATATGTATATTTTCTAAATATAATCATGCATATATATTTCTTTAAAATATCTAACTTTCGTTGATTAAAAGAGAAAAAATTGCGGTGATTAGAATATGTAAATTATGTAACATATTCATCATAGATTATCCAAAATGAAAAATAAATAAAAAATAAAAAAAAACATTATTCTCAAAGAAATCGGGCACTAGTAATGGTTCTTAGGACATTCATTAAGATAATTTCTTTTAATAACATCATCAAATACTTTAAAATATGAATAATCACTCATTAGCAAAACCTTTCAGGAAATTGAAGTAAATTATTTTTAAAGATAAATTTATATTAAAAAGTTAAGAAAATTAAAATACTACTATATATTTTATATGATATATTGATTTAGTTTATTTTTAAAATATTAAAATAGAATATCAACTAAACTTAAAAGTACTTTTAAGAGGGGAAAAAAATTAAACATCTTATTGAGAAATACAATAGAATATCCTCCACCCAATGAACAGTCCTTAAATCCGAATACAATTTTTTAGCATCAATAATAGTCAATACAATCAAATAAATCCGTGGGAGGATGGATTTTAAAATAAGAAAATTATAACCAAGAATAAAAATGACAATAAAAAAAAAAAAAAACATAACAATATTAATAAAAATAAGACAAAACTTGAGTAGAAAAATTAGATCCACGGTTAGGACACAGCCGTTGAACCTGAAAAATATAGCAACTATGGTCCTATTTACACACACACGTCTGTCTCGTCTCGGTCAAGTCTCCTGTTTTACTGGGCTATTTGTAGAGAATTTTGAAAAAAGATAAAATGCTTAAATCATGAAGTAGGCTTTTCATAATTAAGAATTATGACCATTAATATTTGTAACCGGAACCAGATTGTGGTGGTGCGGGTGGCATACGGTTAGGGGTACGACGACCGTTGGACCCTGATCGAGAATTCACGTCACCGTTTTGTGTTGGACCATTAGAGCCAGACCTCCTGTAATCCACAGGGCCATTAGCAGCAGCTGCATCGAATGCAGTCCTCCAGTCGTCACCAACTGAACCACCACTTGTTCTCGGGCTACTTTCTGCGAGCAAGAAATCCAAAAATTTATAATGTCGACACGATGTAAAGATAATCAGAGTAAGGAGAGTAAAAGAAGCTAACTCCACGGCTGTTCAACAAGACAAACCGTAAAGATTACATAGGAAGGTAGGATTGACAGATAGGGTTCAATGGAAAGTAAGAATAATTTTAAATGTAGTTTCTCGGTGCTCTCAACGGGCAGATACTCCATAAGTTAGGACGTTGTATCCTTTGTGGTTAAAAATTAAACAAGTGAAAATTCAAGCCTTTTTACAAAGAGCATTTACGCACCTGCCCCAGCGCCACTGTCAGACCAATCAGAAGCAGAAGCAGCTCGATTGTCGTGTATGCTAAGTTGGCGCGTTAATTTTGAAAGAAGTGATGACTGCTTCTGAAAACGCTCCCTTCTGCGCTTTACATTTTGATCCTCTTGAAGTAGCTCCTCAATCCTATTTGTGCTTTGAGCACTACACAGTCGAAAACAATATGCATTCAGCAAAGATATCTATGTAAGAAAATCCACAAAATGACAATCCCAAAGACTGGCCTAAAAGGATTTCATGGACACAGAAATAGATATAGAAGGGTACCCAACCTGACGGAGCTATATAACTGATTTAGCATGTCTTCTTTAGCTTTCTCTACTTGGCAAAGAACAACAGCCTGCTCACCATCAGAGAAAAAGATATAACCTTTCTTACATTCCACTACCAGGATAAACAAGGGGCTGGGTCGAAGAACTAAGCTTACCTTGGGGACATTGGCAGCTAAACTGTTCAATACAGCTTCGACATAACCACGAACTTCTTGAGACATCCATCTAAGTTCTTCTTCAGGATCAACAGGTCTTCGAGGCATTGTATCCTGTATGTGACAAGGAAGAAGAAATTAAGGTACAACTCTAAAATTAAAAAATGGACAACCAACAGTGATATGACACTTTTAATGTTCACCTCTATAGGGACAAGAATACAGTCAAATAGTTGATAAATAAACAATTACATAAGCCATTGAAAAAGCAAACATTTGATATACTGATAAAATGCAGAAAAGAAGGCAGAGATGGAAATAAGATTAAATAACTTACAAGAGAACCATCTGAACGGCTCTGTCGCATTCCGGGAGTGCCATCAGGTCCACCTTTCACTGGCCCTGTAGAAGGTTGAATAACTTTTGACAATTTGCTTAACCATTCAGTCTTATCAGCCATACTTTCAGCCTTCAACACAACAGCACTGTGAGCTGCAAGAGAAACACGAGTTGCAATCAATCTTCTAATAAATGGTTTTATTAATAATAAGAAAGCACGATAGAAAACAAGGAGAGGGTCAAGAAAACCAGGTTTCAATAGAAGGAAGAAAGGGGAGGAAAACATACCTTTCAAGACAGTTTTATAAGGAACCTTGCTAGTTATCTTGAACACAAGACTCGGTTGCTTATCCGAGCCATTAGCCTTTTTATCCTTCGAACTTTTTGGGGCAGGTTCTTCCTCATCTGGTATCTCTTCAATGCTGCATTCCTGCACAGGAACAAATGAGATAGAAAATTAGTGCCTCGTTTGGTTATCTAGTGTATTAACATGAGAAAAAGCTTAATTACTACAAAAAGTATTAAAATGGTTTGTCATAACATAAAAAGAATAATTAGTATGATTTTAAACTTGAAATTAGAAAGATAAGTACAACTCTAGTAAAAAACAAGACCTCGTCAAAATAAATAAATAAAAAATTCCTTCCCTTTGCTCAAACAAAGTCAGGTGAATGGCTAAAAGTTACAAAGACAGCAGATTCCCAAACTCCTATTTTAATATATTCAAACTTCTGGCCAAGTCGAGGTTTTTGGTAAATGAAAACGACCAAATGCCTCAAACCCCTTACCCAAAATTAACAATAGCCAGCAACCTCATAAGGTAATAGAAAGTTCATCTGCTAGAACATTTGATACATCCTATATAAAAACAAGATGCCTAATATATTGAGAACCACAACGTACCAAGGTAGTAATACATGTAGGACATTTTTTAGATGGAATAAGCCATAAGGATACCAAATTTTATTATCCTTAACTGTCCCTTCATATTTATTTGCATATAAATCTAATTAATATCTAATCAGTAACTGATAAAATAGAATTCTACCACTTATGCTACTTTTAGTTCAACATTATTTCCACTTCCAATTTTGTTATTATAGACCCATAAAATAAGTAAAGTACCAAAACACTTGCACTCATTACTTGAAATGTTCAAAACACTTAACAGATACAAAACAACAACAATGGCCTCAAAATTAAAAGGTAAAGAAACATATTCTTACCTCTAACACGATGACACCTCGAAAATGCTTTTCCTCCTGCTTTTTGGTGTAGCCAAGCTGAGAAATAAAGAACAGTTCAGAATCAATTCAACCATTTACAAACTTTTATCAAAGTAATGTATATCTGAACACAATCACACAATACTTAGAAGTATATATGGCTTATGGCACAAAGGACAGTATAGTGCCATCCCGATTTGTAAAATAGATCTGTCTCTTAACAAATTAAGAAAAAATATCAAACCTTTCCAGTCTTCTCATTCAAAACAAACCATCGCCGACTCCATCCATTAGTTTTAGCACTTTTCTTCAGCAAAAACCCTGCAGATAAAAAAATGTCAAAGGCAGCATTGCCATAGAAATTAAATAAGACTGTAGAGACATCCACAGTTAAACAATTACAAAAATGCAGCAGGTTGGGGAAAATTAAGAAGGCAATTATCCATGATAAAGTGTAAGAAAAACATTTTGTACCAAAAAGTGTAATGTCTAACAAATTTTTTAAATCTAAATCAAGATATCCGATAACATAAAGAAATAAACTGCTTCAACCATAAGTAATGAAAGTAACTGAGAGCAATAATTGTTAAAGGGAAAAGTTTATTGCATACAAGAGTCCACGTTTCAGATAGTTAAAACTTCTCTTAGATTCCACATATAACCAAAGAGAAGAGGATGGAGAGAATGGCATAGGTGGAGGCAGATTATTCCGCATAAATTGAAATTAGAACACAATTCCAAGTAGTGCATTCAACTGTCTAAGCAAAACCAAAATGTTAAATCTAGAATGTGATATGAACAGATTCAATTCCATACTACCTCAGGAACACAATTTACCTATCGTGAGCATACTAAAACAATTGAGTAGTTCCAATCTCAGAAGTTAATAATTTACATTTCTACTGGCAATGCCTATAAATTTTCTATTAATAACCACAGTATTTTAGAGCACAGCATTAAAATGATGCTCAAAAATAGTATAACCAAGAACTTGAGTTTTCAGTTATAATCAAGTAACATAATGTGAGCGAGTTAATGAACAGACCTGCAGTTATTTCTTTATCCGCACCAGCAACTTTCAAAGCAGATCCCTCCTGTACTTCCTTCTCACCCTGCCCAAATTTCTCTTTCAATGACTTCAAGGTTCCACCAGTTTGCTGACCACCTGGTTGAGGACTTGGTGCCTAAGAAAAGGAAATATTAAAGCAGTATTAAGAACATAAGCCAGTATAACAACTTCAGACATGAAAGTAAAGTAAAATAAAAATTATGCTGCTAAGACTTGGGAGTAAGTGTCAGCTAAGGTGCATTGAATTGTTTCTCTGTTTGTAGTGGGTACAAAGCACGTGCATGTCCATCAAATATTTGTTGGACACTAGTTCTTGGGAAAAAAAAAAAAAGAGAAATTGGAGCAACATAGCTAGAGATGTTCATCTGCTTCAATCCCTGAAAGAATAGCATTCAAGAAAAGAACCTACCCTATTCAGCATTCCCTGCTCAGCTTCATGTCCTTTCTTTGAGGACCGATTCTTCAGCTCCTCCTCCCGGCGCTGTCTTTCCATCCTAAAGTAAATAAAAAGAATTGAGACAATAAAAAAGGTTAGTGGTAAATACAGGAAAGCATGTGAGTTGTAAAGCTGGTGGCAAATACCTCCTTTGCACCAATCTAATAAAGTGCTGAGGGGGTACAAAAGCTCGCTCCATGTCAACAAGTGCCACAACCATTTTTTTGGCTTCATTTTTAAACCCATCCAATGCAGCACTAGCAATGGCCACAACCTACCCAAAAAAAAAGCTAAGCCTTACAGAGGGGGAAGGGGCAAAACGATTTCAAACAAAGTAAAGTTGAAACTAAATAGAGAAGGAACAACAACAGCAGCAGAAAGCAAACAAGTTTAACTTTTTAAGATATAATACCTCTCTCTTGAATGGAGGGTACCTTCCCAAACCAGGTGTAGCATTTGCAGCAGCAGAAACTATGTCTATTAGGACACGGTGTACCTGTTTAGTACACAGAAATCAACATAGAAAACACATGGTAAGCTGAAGTCGACTAATAAGGAGTTAAAGGAGAACTATTAAATTCACCCGAATCAAAATAATTAATAGTACTTCTCATTCAGTGGGGAATAGAGAAAAACTACATCATAGGAAGAGAACTCAATGAATAGAATAAGTAGAGCAATTCTATTATAACTGAAGAGCACACGGTCCAACTGCACAGTAGGGTAGCAACATTAAAGAGGGTACAGGACAAAGTTGCACAGTATCAAAAGATTCTAAGCTAACACAAGAAGTACAAATTAACATGCTACCTTCATGAGAAAGGAAAAGGTGGAAGCCTTTTATATAATATATAAAGCATCAGAAATGGTTAAATTTTCCAAGTTCAAGGCAAAATCAATTTGAAAGGAAGCACACTAACATTAGACTTACCTCATCAACACAAAGACGTGCTGGTTCTTTGGCCAGCTCTAACACCCCTTTTATTAGAGATCTCAAACCCTTCTCAGGGGATATCAAATATGGCTGGTAACCATCGGCTTCTAATACAATCTGACAAAATAAACATAGAAAGTCGGAGAACATGAAAAATCCTGAAAAGCAACAGAAGATACTGAAAAAATAAAAATTTGACAGTAAAACTGGGACAAAACATACCCGTTTGACATTATTGATATCAAAATGTCTGTCTATTGGAAGCTGCTTGATCCTATTCGGAAAATTCCCCTCAAAACTGGCAACAATTTTCCATCCAGAACCCTGAAAGAGAAGATCCTTATTTCAATTGATATTTTTAAAAAAGAAACTTCATAATTTTTTTTTGGATGTGATGACTGAAGACAGAAAAAGACAAAAGAAAACAAGGGGCCCACCAGCTCAAAAAGTGCTGCTTTAAACGGTCATATTTAGCCAGTTAAATATTGGCATCCACTAGCAAAATTTACTTGCCAGAAAATCAATGGTATAAAGTAGCTTCCAAATCACTAGTTCATGACAATTTTCCATGGGTATAACAGAAACTGCTACTACAGATCCTTATTTCTGGAAGGTCATCACCCATATTATGGACAGGTTCTACCATAGATAGAGATCATACTATTCAATATTGGAACCCTAATATTTCTCCAGGAAGAGTTTAAAAGAAGTTCTCCATACTCACAGTCACAGTAACGATAGAACCCGTACCATGTCATCTTCCTATAGCAGTTACTTTTCTTAAAAATCTAGTTTCAGTAGACTTATCACTCACCTCACCAGTTGTAATGTGTTGCAGAAATCTATCCTCAAATTCACGACAGAGTTCCAATGCAATAGCCCTTGTACCCTCAGCACTCTGGACCATCTGCTCACCAAGCCTTACCAATTCATCCTGAACAATTTGGGACTTCCCTTGTAACCTGTATTGACACAAAGGAGTAAGGGATAAGAAAGTGGAGTAAATTGAGATGAAAAACACTGCCATGCTTCAAAGAGTAAATACTGATTTATCCTCTTTTAGGACTAACCAATTTCATTTATAGCATTATGAACATCATGGCACATTAGATTCAGTTATGTTACTTGATAAGAGTAGGGTCATGCTGTGTATCCATAGACAGCCATATATAATCCTGCTTTCATCTATCTTGCACCTTATGGAATATACTCAAAAAAAATATTGAAGATTTTACAGATATACCAAGCATACCTAAAATATCCATTTTATCATAGCAACTCTGAAAATTAATTTTTGAAATACACCGTACATTAATGATGTATCCCAAAAATATCAAGAAACAGTAAAATGTCACAAACACAAGAATGTCATAATTATTATATTACGGGACTAGCAAACAATGCCAACCATAATAAAATATTTAAAATACAAATACAGTGAGGGTACAAATAACTGTTACTTTGTAAGGAAAAGCATGCTTTCTTGTGTAATCTCTTATAGTATGGCGTATGTACCAAATAGCTTTAGTATTGTAACTTTGTATGTTCTAATAATATTTTGATGGAGATTGTGATGAAACGCTTACAATTTTTTATATTCCATTTTTTTTATACTTGAATTTAATTTTAGCAGTAATATACACATCAATATATCTACAAACTTAGGGTCTAATCTAGATATGTTTGCTAACCTTACACTACTATTTAAAACTTCAGTTATCAGTAATTGCTAAACATACAATACATACAATGTAGAAGTAGATGTAGTTTGCAACACTAATCAACAAAGAAATTAAGATTTGTTCAACAAATTTCATAAATAATGTGCCTGTTTTAGAGAAGTGAAAGCCAAATAAGACGGACGAAAATACATTTACAGCATTTCAGTTGTATAAAAGACCATACAGATGCATGAAAGAAAGTAGAAAATATTTACCCAGAGAGGAGGTTTGGAAGCCTGACTTTCATGCGCTTACGAATCTGCTGTGCAAGAGCATCGACCAAAGCTATTCTTCCCAGCTTGCTCTGAGGAGCTCCAATTAGTATGGATTTGAGGGTTTCAAACTCTGCTCTCCATGCTGTTTCCAAAGAATTTTCTGATCCAGACTGTGCAGAAGCTATTGAAACCGATTGACCAATTAAAGCAACCCATGGGATATCAGCTGTCTTTGGTGGTCCCTGATTTAACAGGAGAGCCTGAACAGCCGCAAGTGCTTTTTGCTCAGAGGCAGCTTGATCTATTTTGCTAATTACGCCAATGGTTCGAGTACCTATCATCAACAGAAAAAGCTGGCTGAATTGATCACTAAAGAAGATTTCAGGAAGAATAAAGGCAGTGGGAACACAAATGAAGGAGAAGAAAGGAAAATTGTTCACTCAATGAACTAATTCAGCCTTTATCCAAGAAAAAATAAGTAAATAAAAACTACAAACAATGTTCCTTTACCTTCTCCATCATACTCTTTGGCAAGGCGGAGTGCTCGTGATGAAGCAATTTCTGGTGCTTGGGCCGCAGGAACAATAACTAATAAAATGGCATCATTACGCTCAGCATAATCACTAATCTACACAAGAGCCATCACCAAAGTTGTTATTAAATACCATTTCATTTTCCATACAATAGCAACTCATACCAAATACCTATAAACAAAGAATAAAGAATACCCATCACAAGAACAAAGAGAGCATCCACCAAAACTAAAAAATAACACTAAGCTACCTACACTTCCAAATGAAATGGTCTTAAACCATTAACCAACACTTACCATTGATTCATCCATAATTCGCTGGTCCAGTCCAGGCAAGTCAATTAATTTCAGGGGAGGTGCTGAGGAATAAAACTCATGTCAGATTAAAGGCAATGTAGTAAACAATAAAAGTAATCTTGTATATGCACAGGTAGCAAGGAATCAAATGAACCAAATGGAAATTCTCAGAAGCAGCAGAAATTTGGTCTTGAAGTAGTAACCATCAAAAGCCTTCTAATGGAATAAAATTAAAGCTTGACAGAGTTAACCCCCATTAGAGCTCACAAATCAGCATTTCTATCATTAACTGAGGGCTCCTCTTTTTCTTTTTTTCTTTTTTTCTTCTTGCAAATGTTTTTCAACTTACAAAGAGGTACTCAAACAGCCTTTCATCTTAGACACCTAGACATCTTGCAGGCTTGAATTGAAACTCAAAATAATTCACAGGATAGTTCTTCATATAAACAGATCTAGCTCAATTTGTGAAGAATATTCACATTTCTAAAGTATCTCTCATGTATGGAGAGCATCGTTATCACAGACATTATAAATAATTCCACCCAATCAGTTTATCATATTTAGATGTCCTGTCATCATCCTGAAATTCCTGTAAAAGTTTCCGTGCAATTAAAGGATAATTTTATTACACCAGCATAATACTTGTGAGCAATCTTTAAAATCAAGCCATTAAATGTTTCTAACCATAAACAAGACAAACTTTTGAAACTTATCTAACAACATGTGAACAGAAAAAATTAAAAAACATATCTAACATAAGAACCAACCTGTACTTGTCCGCAGCTTAAGGTAAATCTCATCTCGGTTCTTTCCTGAGGAACTCTTACTTAATCTATCTTGTAAAGAATGCCGCAATGCACCTATAGAACAACAAAAAAATTCAAGCAATACATGAGTAGATGTTTCAAACAAGATAGTTATGTACATTCCATCCTGGTGAGATCTGAAATTGTCTTATGGCGTGATTATTGGCCCAGTTCGAGGTTTACTATGGTTTTGAATCCTCTAGATTCATTTTCTAGCCTATTTTCCACTATCAATTTGGTTTCAGATACATCTACCTAATGCATCTCAAACATCAATAAACACTTCCAAGATCAACTTCTTCAAAACTCAACTTCTTCAGCAGCTTTTATTAAGCATCAGGGTAGGTTAGTGATATCATGAGGGTCCTAGGAAGATGTTTCTAATATAAGCCACAATATTTACCAGAATTCAAATAAAATACTTTATGGGTCTGTGCATGTATGTAATTGTAAAATTATGAGCCTTGAACATAGATACTAACTGGCAGAAACTTGTTGAGATTTGTTGTCGATTTGCAGAATAATCGATTTGCTGCTTATAGAACCATCCTTCTGTAAATCAATGCTAATAGGAGCCCTGGTAGCACCATTTTCACCGGTTGGCTGGGTAAGAAAGAAAGCAAAAATTTAGGAACAAAATAAGCGCTTTAGTTCACTTCAGTTCAACCAGCAACAAAATGGATATCCCAGAAAAGAAACTTGAGCAAGCCAACTTACCAGAATAGGGTGTCCAATTAAACTGTTTAAAACTGCAGATTTCCCAGCCCCCTAAACAATTTTTCAACCAAAAAAAAAAAAAAGAGATGAAAGAAAAATAGTCAGGGCAACATTTCTATATGCAAACAAATTGAAAGAAAAGTAATACCCCAATGTTACATTAAAATTCCTAATATTATATTTAATACTAGCAAATATGTTTAGAATAAGAAAACAGTAAATCAAATTCTAAATGAAGTTCAAATAAGACCGAGTATGACATTCAAGCTTCTTTAAAGAAGCAACGGTGATTTTTTCATTCTACAGCTCAAAACCCTTTCTAACCTGTGACAAAAGTACAAATCAGCCAATTCGTCTCTATCGCTTAGATTCCCTATCAAACTTAGTAATTAGAAATCAGTAAAGAAAATCCAATCTCAAGGAAACAAAAACCCACAAAACCCCCAAAATTCAAGGATCTACTCCTGCCAGCATGCCAGATACAGAAAAAGCTCAAAACCGAAACCGATGAACAAAAACAAAACTAAAACTCAATCCAATCTACACATAGAGCAATTAACGACAATCAGTTTACTGTAAAGCAGATTAAAAGCTTAAAAATTCAAGAATAAAAAATTTACTTAAGATATTAACAACTTACAACATTGCCGAGAGCAACGACGTTGAGGAAAGTAGAAGACCTCTTTGAACTTGAGTTTTCATCAACATCTTCATCGGCAAGCAACGCCGCCGCTTGCCTCATGGAATCTGAAAGCTGTGACAACTCTTCGATCGCTTCCATTTCTTTTTGAATCTAAAGATCTGTTTCCTCTTTTGGATCAGTGAAAATCAAACAGAGTAATAAAGAAGACTAATCGATTAAAAGGTGGCGCAGATCGGAGCAAAATCAAAGGTGGCGTAGATCTCTGGAGAAACAATTCAGAGATTTGAAAAAACAAAGAGAGAGGAAAGAAGGTACAGCGTCTCTAAAAGTCTTTTCTCTCTCTGTGTTTTTTTTTTCTTTTTCGCGTTTTGAAATGTGATTTTTCCATTTCAACTCCTTTTCTATCTGCCTTTTTTTAACATTGTTTTAACTGTTGGGTAAAACATAAAAAGGAAATTCAAAAATCAAAATTTACCTCCCTACGTTTTGATTTTTAATAATTTCTAATGCATAAATAAATAAACATTTACACCATGTTTGAATTAATAATTGTAAAGGAAAATAAAGCAAAATAAGAATAAAATTTTATATTAAGGGAAGAAAACAAAATTATTTTGTTTGGATTGATAAAATTAATAAGAGAAATGAAGTAAATTTATGAATGGTTTGATATTACTTTTGCAATTGAAAAGCTATTTTAAAATTTTTAGTTTGGAAAAAATGTTTGATTAAGTGTTACTGGGAAAATGTTGCGAAAAAGTATTGTTTGTTAATTTTAAAGTATTTGGTATTACTATTAAAATTTATTTGTTTTAAATGCGATGTTGTTATTTTAGAATTTTAAATATAATAATAAATAAAATTTAAATAAATTAATAAAGTGATATATGAAATATTTAAATAATTTAATAGAATAATATTAAATAATTTAAAATGTTAAATATAATAATAAATAATATTTAGCTAATTTAATATAATAATACGTAAAATAGAATTTAATTTAAATTTTTAAATACTATTTAATACAATAAGAGCATTTAGATAATTTGCACCTCCAAAGGCAAAAGCCAAAAACATCTAAGCCTCGTCTTTTACATTTGGGTGGAAAAATATTTTTTCAATATACTTTTTACCCCAAAAACTAAATGTTTGGCGTTGTTTCGGGGGTAAAAAAGTGTTTTTCTACTGCCAAACAAGGCCTTAACCATTTTTGTTTGGTTAAGTGGTAAAAAGGAAAAGAAAAAAAATATATATGACTATAATGGAATGTGATTTTTTGAAATATGATTGTTAAAAAAGTTAATTTATAGGGTCTTTATATTAGTTTCAAATTTTAGTAACCTTTTCAATTGAATTGTGTGGAATTACGTGGACATAACAGTTTTAAAATTGTTTCATACCATCACTTTAAAATTTTTAAAAATTAAAATTATTTATGTTTTTAATAATTATTATTTTTCTAAAATATATATTATTTAAAAATTTTAGGTGGTAATATAACACTCTGAGATGTCATTATAAACTTAAACTTAATGATCAAATTTAGAAAATTGGCCGAGTTCCAAGATTAACGTGGAAGAAAAACTTTCTAGGACTTAGAGAATGTTGTCAAATTTGAGAACTAATGTTGTTTTATCCCTTTAATGTAAATTTTTTTAGTAAAAATTCATCTTTAGTCTCTCTCAATTTAAATATTAAGTAAATTGGTCTCTCTTAAAATTTTTGGAGCAATTTAATCCCTATCAATTTAAAAAATGAGAAATTAACGATAATTAATCACAATAGTTAATGTTTTCCTTTAATTGTACATCATTTTGATTGATATAATAACAAATTAAGTCATCAATATTAAGATATTCTATGAATCTAGTATTGATTCTAAAAAAATCTTGAAAAAATGTATAAAATTTTAAAAAATCTAAAAAATTTCAAAAAGAACATGTAAAAAAAACTTTATTTCACATGTGTATAAATAGATAACACATATAAAAATTGAGAGCTAAATTTGTTATTAAACTAAACAAAATTATGAAAAATCGAAAAAAAAACAGTAATTATGCAATTAATTGTCCTTGTATGCTTATTTTCTAAATTGACAATGCCTAAGCTGTTTCAATTTTTGTTGGGGGACTAATTTGTTTGATATCAAATTTTAAATGGGTTAAAGAGGTCCTTTTATCTTTCATGTTCGAATTTGTGAGTGCCTTCTAGTTCTGACAATGTCATTTCTAAGGTTTAAACTAATATTCTCACTTTAAAAGTGCAACGTGATTTATTGTTATACCTAATACTTTAATATAACTTAATTTAGTAAAGCGTATATTCATTTTACAAAATATATTTTTCATATTAAAATTTTTTCTTAAAAGAAAAATTAAGGAGGGGATATAATAATGAAGACTCAAATCTTAAATATTGAATTGCCAACACAAAATTTTAACCAGTTGTTTCATTTTGTTAACAATATAATTAAGTTAATTGATTCAAATAAATTTATTTTAATAATATTTTTTCCATTAATAATAATTTTAAATAGTGCTCTTAATATTTTATATTAATATTTTAATGATAAATACATATATTATAATTTATAAATTATTAGAAATAACATTTTTATAATGTAAAATTTGAAAATTTTAATAATATAAATACAGAATATTCATGTTCAGTTTTCTTTATTATTTGTACAACTTCTACATGTCATTATTTAATCTCATGCATAACTTTAAATTTAAATTATAATATAATATAGTTATTATATGATAATTTTCAATATCAAAAGATATTGTTTCGGTAATATTTAATTAAGTTTTAATTAAGTATTGGTTATTATTAATTTATAAAAAGTAATACATTAAAATAAAAATTATAGCAAACTAAAATCCTTTAATAATATTTCGTAGCAAATATAATTAATATTATGTTTATTTCACTAAAAATGAGCTTTTAAAAAAATTATTTTACACACCATAAATTATTAGCTTTAAAAATTAATTTGTTTTTCGAAAATCAATTTTACAGAATTTTTTTAATGAAATAAAAACAACTTAAGTTTAAGATTATAACCCGATATATTAGTGGTGGAGTTTTTAATTGCATGAAAACATTAAAACATGTCTATTTTTTAAAAATATTAATTAAAAACAAGCAATGATTTTTTAACTCTTGTTTATAAAAATTAAAAATCATATATCAGTGTATTAAATAGTTATTCACAATTTAATATTTAGTTTAAGCTTATAAGTAGATCGGAATTACTTATGAAAACTTGGTTTAATGGAAAAAAAAATTCAAAATTCATCATATTTAGTACCTATAATGATTGTTTCTTATTATAATTGTCGATATCATCATCGTCACAAGATAAAATTCACAAGCCAATGAAAATTTATCATTGATGTAAAAACAGGAGAGTTGGGATATTAAAGCTTAAGTTGGGTCTCATTGTATATAAATTAATTATGGAACTTTTTCATATTTATTATAATCTAAATCCCATCGTATGTAAAATTATTTTAATTTAGCTCCAAATATATTTCGATATTTAATTTAACTGTGCTTTGTAATATGGGTTCTATCCAAACAATGGCGTAGCTAAAGGAGGTAAGTAGGAGCCTTAGCTCCTATTGGCTCAATGAAAAGATTGTTTTATAACCCATCCTCAAAGTTAAAATATTAAATTTAATCCCTTTTAACACTAGATTAAATAGAAAATTATAATTCTAGCATTTTTGAACATTTAATAAATTAATTTAAGGATTTTTAACATAAAATTTTTACTAAATTTTATAATTTTATCTCGACTTTTCTAAATAAAATTTTTAACTTTCTATTGTTTCCGAATCTATTTTAATTTAGCTACAAATATATATTTCAATATTTAGTTAAATTGTATTTTGTAATGCTTGATTGGAAAATTAACTGAACCAGTACCTATACTTAAATCAACGTAATCAAATTTGAATTAATGCTTATTCATAAAAAGAAGTTTTTCTAATTTTATTTTAAATTTGTTCATAAAATAAAATGCGTGTATTTTATAAATATATTGTTCACATGATAAATTATTAGTAAAAATAATATACTTAATAGGTAAGGAAATAAAATTCTAGAAAAAAAGGAATTGGGTCATGGCTCAAAGTAAGTAGGAACCGATTGATAAGTCAAAAGTATGCACGCGTCCAATTTTTAATAGTAATTTGATTGCATACGTTCCATTTTAGTGGCGTACTTGGCCTTTGGTATCACTTGCAAAAGAACCATGATGATCTAATTACAACGGTAATAGGTAATAACCAATCAGCTTTTAAAATCGGATTGATATAGTTATCGATTTATCAATTTAATTAATTTGATTAATTTAAGTGGTCTGTTCGATTTAATTAAATAAATTATTAAATTTTTTATTAAAAATTAAAAATATATATTTTAAAAATTTAATTTAATCAATTTAATGTTATTCTCCGGACAAAGTTCAAAAGAGATTTTTAAGTAGTGATTTTGCATGGGGATTTGCAATAGAAGAGTTATGAAGGAGAATGGGAGAAAGGGAGAGTGAATAATTAGTTTCTTTTTGGGTTAAAACTAATTGGGTTATTTATTTTTAATTCACTTTGATTTTGATAAATAAGAAGGGGATTTTTTTAACAAGTCCCCCTTATTAGTCATTCAAAGTTTTAGGTGTGGTTCACTATGTCACATCTCATTATAATATTGGGTTATGTGTCAATTTGTGTCAGAAATTAACACCGTTAAGTTGAAATACCAATGTGATGGAAGAAAAAATATATATAGGTGCCAAAACGAACAAATTGAAAGTACAAGTACTACATTAACAAATTCATTAAAGTGCAGGGGTAAAATTTGCCATTATCCCAAATATTTACTTTAAACTCTATGTTAATCCATAAATTAGTAGAAGAAAAATAATATTTAAACTTGCCATTATCCCAAATATTTACTTTAAAAAGCTTAATTCACATTTTGGCCGTTAAAGTGTTATTATTTTTCTATTTTGGTACTTAAATTTTTTTGTCTCAAATTAATATTTAAAGTCTCAAATTATTTTTTTTCTATTTTGTAACGACAATTAAAAAAAACTCATTAGCCAACAATGGCCAATGGAAAAGCACCATGTGGCGTGTTTTGATTAGGTTTATTTAAAATAAAAATTATAATTATAATATTAAATATTTAAATATTTAAATATAAACAAATTCTTTTAATTTTAACCGACCATTGACTAATATTTATTAATCACATGGCATGTTCTAATAGCGTTACATGATCGGTCAAGATTGTTTAATGGTCGATCAACGCCAATCAACAATAGATCAACATTCAGTTAAAGTCAAAGAGTTTTTTAATATTTAAATATTTAATATTATAATTTTTTATTTTTTAAATTTAATATTTTTATTTTAAATAAATTTAATTGCCACGTGACATATTTTTATTGTTTAAAACATGTCATGTGGCACTTTTCTATTGGCCAAAATTATTTAATAAACTTTTTTAATGGCCGTTATAGAATGGAATAAAAATAGAATAAATTGATAATCAAAGTACTAAATTAAGAAAAATATACGGATATCAAAATAGAATAAATAAATAAAAGTATACCGCGAAATCGTCAATTAAACACATTTTAAACTATACTATAGTTAAAAGATGCCATGCTATTTTGATTTAACACCATTAACTAGAGTTAATGACGTGGCAATGAGTAATTAGGTGAGGACCAGAAACATTAATATTTTGAATATAAATAGTTCTTAAAATTTTAAAATTAATATATAAAAAAATTTCAATGATATACGGAATCAAAATTATTTTAGGGTGAGTTTGAACGGGTGGTGCGTTTACCTGTTGCTAGTGTAAACACAGCAATGGCGGTGATATTAGATACCATAGCAATACTGTAGCGTGAGACAAAAAGTAACCTAAACGCACTGTACTGCACTACACCGCTCATCCAAACGAGGCCTTAAAATATAAAACAATAAAAAGTCTTTTTAAAATACAAAATTATTTTTAAATCTATTTTGTTATTTAAAAATGTTTTTAAATATAGCTTGTTCTTAATTGGAACATATTTTTATAATCATTTAGGTAATTTCGATTTTTTCTACCTTCATTAACGGTTAAAGGTTCGATATTCGTCCTAAATATAGAGCAACTTTAAAACTCGTAGCTTGTATCTACCCTCTCAATAGATTTATAGAATGCGTAATATTAGTTATTAGACTTGCTCTGATAAATATATTAAAAAATAAAAAATGTCAAGTAATAATCCCTAAAAAATATTTATATATACAGTTGATTTTACAAATCAATTAAATATTGACTCAGTTGAAATTTTTTTAAAATATCTTTGATGTATAAAGTAAATTATATTATTATAAATTATTTTTATCTTTTTTATATTTTTAAAAATTAATAAAAACTTAATCATAATAAAATTTAAACCCATGACAATAAATGTTTATGATAGACTATAAATGGTAGAAAGACTACTTAAAATTACTGAATTTATAACAATATTATAAGAGCAGGGATTTACTTATACTAATGTAAAATTAAAGTGATTTTACATCATTCTATATCTTTTTATTCAATTAATATTTTAACAATATAACTGTTGAATTTAACAATATATTTGTACTTGTCATACATATAAAATTTTGAATTAATCAGATATCTCTATCATATCGATGTAAAATATTATCAATATTAAAATATAATTAACGATTGAATTTTTTTACGTAAAACGAATAGTTAAAATTATTAATTTATGCCAAATTTGATATGTATAAATAGAAGGATAATACACTTTAACGCATTCAAACTCACATCCTTTTATATTGACAACCATATCCATGCCAATCAAATTAAAACTCAATTGAGTATAATCGAATATATTAAATTCTTTACAAATTTTTTAAAATCTATCAAAATTTTGATTCAGCTCATGAAAATTAAAAACCCATTTCAAAAAGTTTAATTTTTCTAGAATTTTCCTCTCAACCGCCATTTTCACGCAGTATCCGGCGATGGCCGGTTGGACTTTGACGCTTGCGGGCATGTTTGGCTTTAACCCAGATTTGGAACCACTTGAAAACAGAGAGAATCTTTTAAAAAAAATTTTTCTTTAATATAAATAAAACAAAATAAATGATTCATTCTTTTTATATTTGAAATAATAACTTATCTATCTCCACCTTTATAAAAAAAATTATTTTAGCTATTGATTTAGCTTTTTCATATTTTTAACTTTTAAATTTGTATTATTTATTAAATTACCTTAAAATAGATAGAAAATAATTTTATTAATGTAGGATGCATGCAACCATTAATTAATTTTTTAAATATAAAAATTTAAACATATTTAAAACATATCAAAATTATTAAAATATTTTTTAATAAATTAATTAATTATCGACGTGACATATATGTAGATTTTCATGTACATGTTGTCATGTTAATAAGGTTAATAAACGTTAATTAATTAATTTATTTTTGAGTGATTTGATAAACAATATAAGTTAAGAAAACAAGCGAATATTTAAACGAATAGCTAAAATGACATTTTTTATAAAGTTTGAGGGTCATCTAAATCATTATACATTGGTTTATTATATTATGCCATGGTAATCTTTACTTCAACCTTAATCTTGTTACCACGAGAGAATGGAATTTTTCTTAAATAGTGTGGTAACAGATCACGTAAATTTGGGTAAATTACATTTAAAGTTATTAAACTATTATTAAATTTTTTTAGTCATTTTATTTAAAAAGGTTACAATACGGTTATTGGATTATTTGAAAATTTTCAGTTAAATAATTGAATTATCCTAAAGTTTTTATTTAAGTAATTGAGTTGTTAAGTTTCTTTTTAAAGCCCGGCTAGTGAGATTTAAGTAACAACTTGATGATCGGTATGATGGATCAATAGCCAGCGACGAGTAAAGGAGCATATTTTAGATCCAAATCGATCAGATGGTTAATGTCAAAAATCAAAGAAGAAAGTTGTTTGGATTTTGGTTCATAGAATTACAATGTTCAAAGTTGTTTCACAGAAAAGTTGATCTGTAAAAAAAAAAGGGAATGAGAGTTTTCAATTGGTGTAGAGATACAAACAGAGGAGACCATACAATAGCGATTTTCACAGTCCAATAACTTAAATTAAAGGCTCGAAATGTTCAATGATTATTTTATACATTTTTTAAATTGAGTGATTAAAACATAAACTTACCAATAGCTTAAGGCGTAGTTTTCGCTATAAATTTTTGGTATTGAGGAATTTGATATTTTTAAAGTATACTTATCACATTAAAGAATTGGGTTAATTTTTAAATTGGTCATTAAATTATAAAAGTATCACTATTATATTAATAATATATTTCCATCAAATTTTTTTATTATTTTACACATCATATTTTAGCTCAAAATTGTCGTGAAACATATTTAAATACATAAATTAAATTATAACATTTTTTTTCAAATATTGATAACAAATTTTTTTTGTTAATATATCAGATCTAAGCTATTCACGTAATAAATACACACATATTTACAATAACATTTGACACTTAAATTAATGATTGATTGATGAAAAGATCTGGATAATAAAATATTAAAATTAAGGATTCAATTAAAATATTTTAAAATATATAAACAAATCTAATATCTAGATTAAATAAAATAATTTAAAATGTAATAAAAAAATTAATATCTAAACAATAGTTTGGCACCCATGTAAAAAAAATATGTTAGAATACTACTTATTTAATAATTCTTTTAATTGATAAATATATAAAGATATAAATAATTATTAATAAAACATTATCAAAAAGAGTTTAATTTTATAGAAAATATTACATTACAATATGTTAAAAAAAAAATTCCTTATAAAATTGTAGGTCAACTTACGACAGCAAACATAGATAAATTAGTACAAATATAGATAAATAGATAATCAAATTAATACAAAAAATTTAATACAAAGAAGTAAAGTTAAGGCTTTGGAATTCGAAAGGAATGAATTTAATTTAGCATCCACGAATTCAATATGTAATATCATATATAAACTTTAATTTTATGCAATGTTATACATGAAATTTTAATTTGATTCAATTTTCACAAATCACTAATAACATTGTCGACTTAACATCATATTACGTTGATATATTATATACACAAACAATTACATTGATCTAATATAAAAATAAATGTTTTACTTTTTAAATGTGTACAATTAAATTAAAATTAAAATTTCATACATACATATGAACCATAATTCAAATTTCATGTATATGATTGCACTAAATCGAAATTTATGTAATCAAATTGACATTGGACCAAAGATAATCTACATTTATCCCTAAAGTTAAAAATGAAATAAAAACTAACATATACAATTCTCAAAAAAGTTTAAATTACAAATCAATTGCAAAGCACATGCATGCACTTAGTAAAAAAAGTCCAAATTGGAAATGTAAAATGCCACCACAAAATTATATATTAAATAGATAATATAAAAAGAATTATGCTACAACTGCATAGCAAAAGAAGCCAGGAATAGCTAGAGGAACAAAATTTCCATGGCTTCTCCAACGTTTCAACACTAATAAAAGACTTGAAAATGCTCAACAACATATCTACCAATAGCCTCACAAATGCAAATAATCCGAATACTAACGTTACAACAAATACTGCCATGAACTTGTTCTCCATTGATGTTTGCCTCTCCCAAACTTTTTCGATTTCCCATCTGAAATTTAATGGCCATTATATTCAGCCTAGACACAAATAAAAACGCCCACCAAAATCCCACCAAAAAGATTTTATGGACCAACAAGTTTTCAAAACTATGCATCTTTTAGGTAGCAATAAAAGCATATATATAATGGTAAAAGTATCATGGAGGCCCCTATACTAGGTGTTGAATTGCATTTTGTCCCCTCAACTAAAAAAAAGAGCAAATTCGTCATTTCTGTTAAAAATTTTCATCCATTAGTACTGTTAAAAATTGACATGACTGACAAAATAACCAAATAATGACACGTGGCATGTCGTGTACCTCATGTTGATGTAAAGGGACCAATTTTAACAGCAAAAATGAATGGAATTTTTAACAAAAGGTGCTCTTTGATCTAACATAAAGGGACAAATTTGCCCATTTTTTTAGTTATAGGGGGCAAAATGCAATCCAACTCCTAATACAGGGGCCTCCATGGTACTTTTACCAGCATGGAACAGATTTTAGGCAAATAGCCCTATGAACATGGCTTACATGGATGTTGACTTGATTCAGGGTTTTACATTCTAACCATGGTGCCTCCTTTTTTAACATGATATACATGCGTTTGGATGCACAAGAATGCATACGCAAATCATGAGCATAAATGCAATTTTAAGGTGAAAGTACCTACTTAGTTTTACTATTATAGAGATTGGATCAAATTAGCCTCTCTATTATTAAATGGATCAAATTAATCTTTGTACTACTAAAAATAATCAAAATAAAGCCAAATTGTATCTGCGTTAACAATTACGATTTACAAAATGACATGAAATATTACCACAAACAAAAGATTTCATTTACAGAATCATAAATTTTTTTCAAAATATTAACTGAGTTAAACAGTAAATGCTAACTTTGTTGAAATTTAACCTTATTTGATTCCTTTCTATAGTATAGGGATTAAAATGATCCATTTAATAGTAGAGGGATTAATTTGATTTGATCCCTATAATAGAGGGGCCTGCTAGGTATATTCACCACAATTTTAATCACAACTTTACCCCAAATCTCCTCCTTCTGCCTCTATTTTATTTCCAAATACAATGAAGGAAAAATAACTTCCCTTCCTCCCTCCCCCCATTTCTTTCACTCCATTTTTCCTTTCAAGCAAACATAGTATAAATGTTTCATTCCCAAAAGAATGAAGAGACAACAAGAAAACCATCATACTTTGGTTATCATACATGATATTACAAATTCGGTTTGACTTTGGTTTTTCTATATCATAACTACTTAAAATTATAAACCGAAACTGTTTTGTATGAATTCAAGAAAAAGGTTTTACAATTTCAAATATATTTTTATAATAGATGTAAAATTTAGAATGCACTCACTGTTAAAAAAACTTCAAATGCTACAAAAGGAGATTGAACATAACCAAATTGATGAAATTGCCTATTAGAGGTTTTGTCGGTTTTAAGTTTCCTTTCATTTTAGTTCAGCTATAATTGTCTGTTATTCAAAGAAAAAAAGATCATGTTTTAACTATATGTTGTCCCAAAACTAGTACAGAAGCAACCAAGGTGCAGCACCTTATTGGTGAATAACTACACGTTATCACTGGTACACATCATTTTTGGAAAAAATTAAAATAGTAAAATCATACCACAGACTCATTAAACAAACTAAAATGCAATGAATTTTGAGCAAATTTATCATTAAGAGATAGAACTGACCTGAGATCAGCATTGTCTCTGACTAAAGTATCCAGCTGCACGGAAACCAGAGATTTCCAGGAAGCAATATGAGCAACATGTTTAGCCTGAAAACGAAAACCAAAATGATTAGAGTCAAATGCACCTGATTCAAATAAATAAAACTACTATTGAATCAACTAAGAGTTTCACATACAATGATATTCTGGCTTTCAGTGAGATCTTTTATGTTTGATTTAAGTTTCTCTAGAACTTTGTCTTTTTCTCCGATATCTTTGTCGAATTCTTTAAAAATGCTACCATACTTGTAATTCAAATCTTCTAAATACCGCTCCAAAACGGATAAATTTAAGTCTAAAGCTCGAACTTTCTGCATTAAAATTTTTAGAACACTGTCTCCAGGCACTCTACCAACTTGTTGATGTCGAATTTCTTCAATTGGATTGGGAACAACATTACTAGTAACATCAAATTGCACATTTAATTGATCCACTGGTGGCTCAGATCCCATTTCCTTGTGTGAATTTTGATTAATATCATCGCGTTGAGTGGACTCCATTTGTGAAGCCGGTTGTTTCTGATCACGTACTCCATCCTCAGGTCCAAATGGATTATCCTGAACAGAGATCAAATCCTCCAGCATTTTCTCCACTGCATCCACTCCATACACTTCAATAACACTTAGCGTACAATAAAACTCGGAACCATAATGGCTCAGAAGGTTTAACTTCAAATACCTAACCCATTTCGGTTCCTGAAGAACAAATCTCTGATCAATCTTCATATTGTTGGCAGTAAAGTTCCCCAGATTAATCCAAGCATCTGTCGGAAAAACCAAACTCCCAAGCAACTCAAATGCTTTCAAATTAGAGGAGTAATGTTCAAAATTTGCTATTACAATGGTGTCTACTAAAGTTTCTTCTGAAAGTTCTATAACAACAAATTTCTCTTCTGCAGAACAAGGATTCCGGAGGTACTTGTCCTCGTCTCTGCCTAAGATATTAGAGGCACCCTTTGCTTCCTTGTTATATGCCAGGACCTTCGCTCCTTTTGAAGCTGAGGCATAGTTGTATTCTTTACCCCCAGGCTCCAACCTATGTGTTATTCCTGCCTGACCAGTACCAGATTTACTTTTAGAAATGAATGCTCGGCTCTTGAATTCGTCAAGACCAACAGGCACAGAATGGGACAGTCTATCAGACTTTGGAGAGCCGTTTTCAGATTTTATATCAACAACCGAGTTATCAGCATTAAGTTGCTCATGAGTAGAGGCATCATTTTTGCAAGCTTCTTCACTTGCAGGTGAATCAACATGAAGAGCTGTGATCTCAGCACCATTTGTACAAAAACCATCATGAGAAGAAAAAGAACCAGATTCCTCCACCAAACATTGACCAGGAGAATCAGAATGTTCATTGTCTCCCACCCTAGCTTCATCCCCTGTTGATAAGCCAAATGCTACAGATCCACCTATATAAAATAACAGGATTACTACTAGTAAGAGGACATGCAAATGCTCTCCAGCAATTAAAGATTATCCAAACAGTACATAGGGAAGAAGACCTACATTTTTCTAATTGGTTAAAATATGCTCCAAGTAAACACATACTAATAAGAGGAAAACACCAGTAACAAATGCACTCCAGGAGACAAATACTAGAAATATGAAAGATACCTAAATTCTCAGGACTACAATCAAACAAAATGATAGGACATTTAACAAATCAGAGCGATGAAACCTTGAAAAATTAGCAAAGTTCCATGACAAGGACAATTGAAATAAGTATTTAAGCTCCTACGCAAAGAAAAAGTATAAAACTGAATTGAGATACAGATTAAGAAAACTCAAGGAAAGGGTAATAGCTTAAAACTTCTTTCCTATTCTAGATAAGTCATTTGAAATAAGAATTACATTACCTTCAACATTTGCCCATAATTTTTTTCTAAAATGAGCCACCAGCTAACTACAGACAGATTAAAAAAGGAAAGATAAAGAGACACATGAATAAAAACAGAAGAACTAGCATAGATATATTAACTTGATGTTCCAAAGTTCAACTAAATTTATAAACAAAGTTAAGTCTAAAGGCAAAGAGAACCAGCAATGACAACAACATTCAGCATAAACAGGAAGAGCAGCACTGGAGCTAAAATGCTCTGCAGTGGCAAGTATGGGGTAACTGAAAAATAGAAAGGAACCGTGCCAACACTTCTTATTTTTCCCATTCTAAGTATTATGTTACTTCACGTCCTGAATGAAACAAGTTTAAGATTTATGCTCTTATTCATATTGATTGGATATCTCACATATTTGATGCAACTTAATTGAATTATTACTAGTGAAACTGTATCATGATATTATCCTCAGTTTCTTGCACTTCTTCAATTTATCTGTTTAATTGCAATTCAGCAAAGATGTAAAGCCATTCTAATTTAAAACTTTTTCAAATCCACTCCTTCATTCTCCTAATGTAATCATTAGCCTTCCAGAAGCCAGATGACTTGCACCCAACTACTCAAGGCAGATTATTGCCATAATCACACACACACAAAAAAGGAAACACACACACAAAAAAGGAAACAAAATTATAGCATAAGAAATGCCCCCGCTGATTCAAAGAACAATTACAAGCTTAAAATAGTGTAGAGAGAGAAGAGTAGCTAGGACAGACTCCACTTCCAAATCAAGCAAAGATGAATCTAAGAGTAATATCTGCACATCTATTTAATCCACCATGATGAACCAAAAACATCAAAGAGTAACTCGATGCATGCACAATAATCATGCACGAACAAGAGATCTAATCGAGACTGACACCCACACAAGCACACAAGCAAACAGAACAATAATAATTCTGGTTCGGAGAAGATGACAATTAAGTTGAAGAGGACAATAACCGAAAAGATTACCTGTGTAACCATCACCATGACAAAGCCACAAGCTAAAGAGAAAGAGAATCCCCCACAAAACAAAAACCAAAGACAGAGAAACTTTGTAGAAGCGACTCCTTACAGACATAACTCCATCCAAAGCTCTTCTTCTCAGAAGAGCTGTACGTGATATCTGCATAGCACATCAATCCAGTATGCCCGCAGACTGCAATATAAAAAATAAAAAGTGTGGATGAGAAGTGAGAACCAATAGGCAATCATATACTACAACTTGTAGATTGTGCAAAAGGACTTAAACAAGTCAACAGAAACCAAATAAGGGGGAAGAAAATGATTGCTTCAAATTCAAATTTCAATCACCGACCCGATATTTTAAAAAAAACCGAATCTAAAAATGGACATCCATTTTTCACATCAGCAACCACGAAATTTATCAATAATCGCAAACGACATCAATGATTCTTCCATAAGGCAATCATAGTCACATCCCAAAATAAAATTATACTATCGTAAAAGAAAAAAAAAAGGACAAATAGAGCAATACCAACTTGATTTGAATTTGAATTTCCATATACAAATCAAAACATTATTTATTCTTTTTTTTGTTATTTTCATTTCAGCAATTTTCTCAGCGATAATCAAACACCATAAATCATTCAATAACCAGAGAAAATCCAAACGAATTTAGTTGAAAAAAAAAACTCTTAGAAACTCGAATTGCACAGTGTAGATCCAATCTTACAATCGTCAAAGATCAAACAAATAACAGAGCATAAATATTAATTAACAAAAAATAAAATCATAAGCCAAAAAAATGCAAATCAAATCACCTGAAAATGTATACAGGGTGAAGAGAACAACAAGATTAATAATAATATTTGGGTATTGGGAAATTAAAAAATGAAAATAAAATAAAAAATAAAGAAATCATTTGTCGAAATTGAAAATTGAAATGAAAGAGAATGTATAGAGACTATAAAAGCACGAAGGAAAGTGTAGTGGGGAAGTAAACAAAAGAGAGCAACGAAACGGCGTAGTTATGGCAATGGTCCGCGTTTTCCCTTGTCCCATCGCCGTTTTTAATTTATTTTTTATTATTATGTCCACTTTGGTAACGGCCTTACAGCTTAGACTTTTTTTTCAAAAATCAAACGATTTCTATTTCCTTTTAGTCCTTTTTATTTGAAAGAATTTATTTTTTTATATTTCAGATTTTAAATTTCAAGCCTAATTGTGAAAAATATTTAAATTCTTCTATTAAATTCAATTTTAATTACAATATATGTTTTTTTATTGCATGTCTATCAAGTGAGGTTTTTGTTTTATTTCAAAGTGTTACATTACTAAATTTAACAAAATAATTTTAATAGTGTTGACAATTAAACTTAAATTTTGAAATTTAAACAATAAATGACTAAATTTTAAATCTATAAATAGTATAAGGGCCTTGTAGCATTTTTTAAGCATATATAATCTAGGTTTAAACTACCCTTCAAACATATTGCTTTTTTCAAAGTGATATATAAACTATCAAATTCGTTTCATTTTACCTAGAAAGTGTACGGCATCTAAGAAAATCATTCCATGTGTCATATTTTTATTAGTCGGTATTATATTTTATTACAAAATGAGAAGAATTTGATAGTATAATTATACTATTTTTTATTTAAAATTTTCTTTAAGTACTTAAATAAGAAAAAATTATATAATTTGAGGGTTAATTTTATAGTTAAGTCTATAATCTATTAAAATATATATATTATAATATCTAGAATTATTTTCTAAAAACTATTTATATTTAAAAAAATAAATTAAAATACAAACCTTTATATGGATGGTTATATTAGGGTTAGTTATTTGCTAAAATTTAGAACTCCGAAATTAATAATTATAATTTTGATTTAACTTTCTTTTATAATATTTATATATATATTTTAAACTCGTGGTGTTAAACTCAGTAAAAATTTATATTAATATATGCAGATATAATTTTAAAATATTTTATAAATTTATATAAAATCTGATATTTTAATAATTTAAGTTGTACAAATTTAAATTTTTGATAAAATTTTTTATAGAAATTTATGTTTGAAAAATAATAGAATTTGAAAACGTGTGATAATATTTTTGAAAAAAAAAACTAAAAACTTATAGCGCTTTTTTTTTTTTTTTTTTGAAATAAGCTCTTTTTTTAAATGAGAAGTGCTTTTCTGTAGTTTTGAAAGTTCTAGAATTAAAACATATATGAATATTATTCAATAAAAAATTGTTACTTGAAAATTGAATAATAACGGGCAATTTATTTAACGCTGGCTTGTTTTTATTTTTATTTTTTTTTTTTAAATCTGCTCTTTAGACTTATATGGTAAATTTAATAATTACATTTTTAATCCTTATACTTTTTAAATTTTATAAATTTAATTTTAATCAAATGATAATAGGTAAATTTCTTAAATTAAGTTTTGTTATTTCGAAAGTCATATGCAGTAAACATATTAGCACTCGTTGAATATTATATTAGTTTATTATTTTCACATATTATTAAAAAAATTAATTATTGGGTTTAATTTCTATCATTTGCATCAATATCAAAATTCAAAATTCAAAATTCAAAGCATAAGGACTAAGAATGATCAAATTAGAAAATATAGACTAAATATACAACTTTACATTTAGTGCAGGAGGAATAGTAAAATTTAACCAAAATGGGTTTATCTTGTACAATTTGGATCAAGATTGAAAATTTAAAACATGAAAAAGTATATGAACTAAAATTCACCTATTTGAAACATACAAAGACTAAATCTGACTAAATTAATGTATAAAGACTAAATCTGTAACTTATGCATAAATACAATGACTGATAGTGAAATTTGGCTTTAACAAAAAAAGGTAATTTATTTTAGAAGTGAATGTACTTAGTAGATCGCTCGATTATTAGATTGGATCAAATGAATCTTTTTATTATTAAGTGAATCAATTTAGTCATGTACTATTACAAAAAATTAAATAAATCCAAATTCTAACATAATTAACATTTATTGTTTAAAATATGTTTTTTACTATTCAACAAAGTTATATTTTAAAAGATTTTTAAGATTTTTATTGATGAAATTTAAATTTTTAAAAATTATAAAAATATAAATTATAAAAATAATAAAATTACATTTTAATTACTATAAAAAATAATTAATTTCGACCCTTACAAATTTTTGAACTTCCAATTGAATTTCGCCCCGGCATATTATATAAAAAAATTATTTGTAATTTCAATAAAAGAAAAATGGAATGAGTTGGTGAGTTGAGTTGGGTTTAGTTGAAAAAGTAGAAGAGCTATCGTGGGGATTACCAATATTTGTGATATGAATTGAAGATGACAACTATACACGTATTTCAACTCATTCTTTCCTTAAAAGAATTACCAGAATGGAGGTGGTGTAAGCTATCATCACCACCACCTGCACTATAAAAAATTATTTGTTTGTTAGAAAAAAAAGTAAAGTTTTAAATATTTAATTTTAAAAAATTATAAAATAGTTATTAAATTATTTAAAAATTTTTATTTAAGTTACTGAATTATTCAAAAGTTTTTATTTAATTTACTGAGTTATTAAGTTTTTTTTCAAAGTCTAATTAGCGATCTCCAAGCGACAATCGGTAAGTGGATGAATACCTATTAACGAGTAAAAAATATATATTATATCCAAGTCGGTTTGACAGTTAGTGTTGGAAACTGAAAAAGAAAATTTATTTAAATTTTGATTAAAAAATTCATGATATTTAAAATTACTTTATGGAAAAAACCTTAATTATAGAAAAGAAAATAAATGCTTTGGATTGATGCAAATGGTGTGAACAAAGAAGCTCATACAACAAATTTAACAGCCTAGTGATTTAATGAATTTTTTTAAAATAGTTTAATGACTATTTTGTAATTTTTTTAAAAGTGTGTAACTAAAATGTAAAATTATTAATGATTTAGTGACTTTAAATATAGTTTATCCAAAAAAATAATCCTTACTTCACCTTAATTCTTACTCCACCTTGATGTTAGTAAAATTGAAGTTCAAGACTCATTGTTCAAATTCGAGTTTCATCACATGTAATTTATATGTGGTTTTTTCAAAAAAAATCGTTATGGTTAGTAAGTTAGTTCGAGTTAAGTTACTCATTCGTAGGGTGAAGTCAAAAAATCGCATCAAGACAAGGATAATCATAAATTTTAGGGATAAAGTGTAATTTTATAATTATACTAACTTATAATTTCAAACATTTCAAATGGACTAAAAGGCACTATCTCCTCTTGCATATGCCCCTACTCGTGTAATTCAGTGCATTAAAGTTATTGATTAAGTTGATATCACAACTTAATAGAACACAAGCTAGAAATAACACAAAAATAAATTTACTAAGAGAGTTATATAAATAATTTAATATTTGTAAAACATTATACTTTTTCACACTCATATTTTTAATTTACATTTTTTTATCAAAAATCATTAATTTTTTTATTAATAATTAGCATCATTATATATTAAATTTTGATTTGGTTTAATTTTCACAAATCACTAAAAATATTATCGAAGTAGCACAATGTGACGTTGATATATTACATATGCAAATAAATATATTAATCTGGTATGAAAATAAATATACGCATTCATTTTTTTAAATGTGCATAATTGAATTGAAATAAAAGTTTATTATAATTCAAGTTTTATATGTAAAATTACACCAAATTAAATTCATGTATCAAATTACATATTTAATCAAAGTTCATATATAAATTTAATATTTATTTCAATTAAAAAAAATTGTGAATTAAAAGTCAAACATTAAGCTTTAGCAAAGATTTAAATTACATCAAGCCTTTCTTCAATGGTACACAACTTGCACATTCCTTAAAGTATTAATTATATTGAATCATAAGAAATTCTGGAAGTCGGTCGAAAATGTTTGCAATAATAATAAATAATTATATAGTTTTTAATGCGTTCAAACTTTAGCATAATTATTGACAAAGCAACGGACATGCGATAAATAAATTAATTAATAAATAGCTGTCCATATTAAAAAAAAAGTCAAATATTGTAAGTCCCTGTAATATGTGATAATTGCAAATTTAATTTTTTATTTTAATTTGATCGAATGTAGTTTTTAGATTAAACCGGCTAATATGATAGTTCAGACAAAAAATTAAACTAATTTTGAATCGACTTTTAAGTAAACCACTTAAAATTAATTAAATCAACTTTCTTTATTTTTAAATATATATTTTCAAATTTTATGATTTTTTTGATAAATCTATTTAATAAAAACCGAATCATTCGATGATGGATCTAATTTTAAAAACCCAAGAAAAACTAGTAAATCACTAAAACCGGAATTTTTTGTTCTCATCGTTTTGCTAAATTGTTATGAAAAACTTTGGGTCAAAAAAGAAATTTCGTTGTGTAAACCCAAAGATTTTTGGGCCACTACCGATCCTTTATCGTATTTGAGTTTTTTTGGGGGATTTTTAAATTTTAATATCCAACTGATTTTTCTCCATATATATATATATATATATATATGTTATTGAATCTATTTGAAAATTGAGCAAAATGATCCTTATATGATAAAAAAAAGCCATTCCATAAAATTTTGGTTTAGTACAAATGTGAAATTTTAATTTGCTTTTTTGGATTAAATGACTTATTGGTACAATTACTCTACAAGTCCTTATACTATACTTAATACAAGTGTAAAGGATAAATATAGAGGTACTACATTTAGAGAATCCTGTCAATTAATCATTAAGCCTTCATACAAAATACAAATTGTGTGAAATGTTTGAATTCGAGAAACAATGTTAGCATATATCACATTCATTTAGATCATATCACGTAATAAATTAACTATATTAAATAATAATAATAAATTAAGCTAATTATTAATGATTCTTATAGTAAACAGTTAATTTTTCTTAAAATAAAGTATGAAGTAATTGTTTGATACAAATTTTTTTTTTCACATCAAGGTAACAAAAGTGAAAACTCCCAATAAAAAATCATATATATAATTACCAACAATAGAGTAGGGTTTTTTTTAATCCAATCCAATTGAAATTTAAAAAAAGTATTATTTCCCATAGCCCCAAAAATCCATCTCTCCTCTAAGTGAAAGTTGATTAATTGGGTGGATCGATGTGGCATTTGTACCATTATTATTACTATCTTCAAACCTTACCCCTTTAGATGATGAATCTTGACCTATTCCCATATGAGATGTCACCAACCGGTCCAACATGCCCCATTCATTCATCCCTTCATTTTCATCATCTCTTCCACTACCACCACCACCCGCGGCAACACCTTCTAGACCGGTTTCACATTGGTACCTCACACTTTCACTCCCACTATCACAATCCCTAGGGTTGGATGACATAAGTTGTTTGATCATTATAGGGTGGGAAGATTCCGATGGGAGACCGACCGGTGGTGGCGGGGCGTACTCGTAGGCGGTCATGCTTTTGTGGGTTGGAAGTAGGGTTTGGGGATGGAAAAGGGAGTATTGATGGGTTGGTGTTGGAATGTGGGGAGGGTAGTGAAGGGCTAATTCAGCTTTGTTTAGCTCTAAGGTGGTGGTGGTAGTGGTGTTGAGGTTGTATTGGTCATTTGATCTATGCATGAAAGATAGTGGTGGTGGTGGTTGAGTTTGGCTGCTGCTTGAAGTGGTGTTGGCGTGGTTGATATTGAGATGGTGGTGTTGATCTGAGGAGTTAAGACTTGAACCTCCATTGATGGTGTTGCTAACTTTAAAGAGGTTTTTCTTCTTGAACACCCTGCATACCACCCATCCATCTTCCTGCACACACATGGAAGCAAATTCTTATATATATATATATATAAAACCATTGATATACACTAATGTCTAATGTTGCATGAGATCATAGATTAAGTATACTATCAACAAGGTTTCCTTAGGGATCTTTAGGGGTAAATCTAGAAATTATATTGTGACTGGAATTGAATTGTAAACTTTTTGAGAGTTGCAACACAAAATTTTCTATGCTTTTAACTATAATTTTACAAATTTTAAGGGATTAAAAAGTTATTTTTCCAAAAAAGGGGCTAAGGCCATTCCTGCTTCTATGCCACACTCGGGGTTTTTCCTACACATGCATGCATATTATTTATTATATATGTATACGATAAAAACCGTTGATATTTATATATATGAATTCAAGAGGTAGGCAGGAACCTTAATTTGTCTCAAAAATTGGTAAAATTTGTTATAAATCCCTCCGGAAATTAATATCTAAAAGGCGCAAGCAAGGGCATTGACTCCTAAAACGGTAAAATTATTCCTTTAAGTCCTTTCGAGAATTATAAATTTGTATAATGGTAAAATTATCTTTTGAACCCACATGAATTTATGATTCAATTTTAGCCTCTAATTTTCTTTTACCTTCACCAAAAAATATATTAATTTTTAATGTTACATGAGATCAGTAAATAAGTGCCAACAATAGGGTTTCCTTGTCAATCTTCTTAGGGCTAGTTTGGCAATGCTTTTGAAAAGTGCTTTTGAAAAGTGCTTTTGAGAAGTGCTTTTAAGAAGTGCTTTTAAAAAGTGCTGTGAAAATTTTGACTGTTTGGCATTGCTGTGAAAAAGTGCTTTTGAGAAATAAAATGTCCATTTTAGACATGTTATTATCAAGTAACAAATATGCATTTAAATAATATTTAAATTAGTTAATTTATTATATTTTAGTAAAAATATAAAAAAATTATTTTAACTTCTTATTAATATTTTAATATAAAAATATAAATTTCAAATATTTTTAAGCAATAAATATTAATTATTTATAAAATTTAATTAGAATATATAAACTATATTTTAAATATTTAAATATAACTATTAAATATTTGTAATTAGTATTTTAAAAAATATTTTTATTTTTAATTAATGATTTTAATACATTTGTAATTAAGTATCAAGAAAAAAAAAGAGAAAGTATTATGTTATTGGAGGGGTAAAAAAGTAATTAAGCACTAAAAGTGCTTTTGGGAGAGGAAAAGCTAAAAATTTTAACTTCTCCTTTTCAGAAGTGCTTTTCAAAAGCACTTCTGAAAAGCTAAAAATTTCAGCCAAAAGCAGCTTGTTCTGCACAGCTTTTCTTCCAGAAGTGCTTTTGGAGCCAGAAATGCTTTTGAAAAGCAATGCAGAACTGGCCCTTACACATGCATGCAAATTCTTATATATATATATAAGTGTTCATATATACTAAATTCTAATGTTGCGTAGATTTGAGTACTAACAATTAGTTTTCTTATCAATTTTCTTACGCATGCATGCATATTTTTATACCTTATACGTTAAATCATCGATATATATATTAATTCCTGATGTTGCATGAGAATATAACGAGCCAGTACTCACAGTGGGGTTTCCTTGAGGATCATCCCCGTCCTCGAGCCGATATTCATGCATGATCCAGTCAGTTTTTTGGCCATGGGGAGCTCTTCCACGGTAGAAAACAAGGGTTTTCCTCATACCAATCTTCTTGTAGCTGTTCCTGATGCATTTGTCCCTCCCCGTAGCTTTCCAAAACCCAGCATTGGTAGCCCTATTAGTCCTTGACCCTGTTGGGTATTTCCTGTCCTTGTGACTGAAAAAATACCACTCGTTTTGTGGACTTGATCCAATTCTGCATCTTTCTATATATACATAGAGACAATATTGCAAATTATTATCAAGCTTAATCACCCATCAATTCATCATAATTATATATATAGCTGTTAAAATATGACAAAAGTCCTTATACTTTTCAAAAACTGTAATTTAGTCATTATACTTTTATTTTTAGGAATTTAGTTCTACTTTTTATATTTCAAAATTCAAATTCAACTGTAAACATTATTAAAATTATTTTGTTAAATTTAAGTCCATACAATGTTATTTTTTAGTTATATGGCTATCAAGCGAGTTTTTTTTCTTCTTATTTCAAAATATTACATAAACAAATTTAACAAAAAAATTTAACAACGTTAACAATTTGACCTAAATTTTGAAAAAAGAAAAGTAAAGGAAATTTATGTTTAGAAAACCCAACTTTTAAAAACTAGAAAAGTTTTTTTTAGAAAATAATTTAGAAATTACCAAAAACTCACTATTTTTATAATGCAAAAAGATTATTTTTAAAAAAATTGAGAATATATTTTTTTATATAAACTCTAAAAAATAGATACACAAAATTTGAACCTAAAAATTTATATTATTTATTACTTAAATTGTAAATTTAAACTAATACGTTTTAATATAAATTTTAAAGATTTATCACATAACTATTTTTTCACATGTTCGCAATATTTTATTAAATCTGAAATTATTTAAATACTTTTATTGTACCAACTCTACAGCTTTATTTAGAATCATTTCATTAAATGTTGAGAATATTCGGTGACTCAGTTTCAACACCGTGCACAAAACGGTGTAATAATGGGTTCAATTAATATATTTCCATTTTTTCAGGGGTGGATTTCTAAGAATTTTATTTTTCTATTTATCCACAAAATTAAAAAGTAAAAATGTGTGTGTGATATAGTTTTGAGAAGTGAATCTGATTAGTCTTTTGTTTAAGCCATTAATCTGATATTAATTGACAAGATTAGATTCTATCTGGTCAAAGTCAAACAGCATTAGTCTACAATTTATCAGTATTTATGACTTAAGTCCACATTAGTATGCAAATTGCAGTGAAGGTAAATTGGAACAAAATAGCAAATTATAGAAAAAAAAATTTCAAATCAAATTTTATGAAAGATATATGAAATTTATAATTATTAAATATTATTCTATTTTCCTAAAAAAAATTCTTGCATTCAAATATCAATTTTTTTTTTAATTGTAGGGCAACTTTTAGTGCATGTATATATAGGGGCGAATCTAAGGAGCTGACAGGAGCTCCAGGTCCCCCTAAAATGAAAAAGTTTTTATTTTAGTTCTTTAAAATTTTTAAAAATTTTAAATTAATAATGATAAAATTGCACTTTGACTCCTCTTAAAAATGATAAAATTTTAATTTAATCTTTTAAAATTATATATTTATTATCATAAAAGTTACAAGTTAATTTCAACCCCTAAAAGTATTTTTGGGCTTCCTCACTGTATATATATATATATATATATATATATATTTACTATGAAAAACTATAGTTGAGAACAAATAATTGTTTGGTTGTTTAACTAACAAAGAAGAAAACTAGAATGTTAACTCAAGCTTCTCTTACAAACTATATTTTTTTTAAAACTTTTTTTTATGTAAACAGGACATTGTCATTAATAATTGATTAAGATTAGATTTAAATTGCTATCGAAAATATACTTTTAATAACATATAAATTTAGATGAAAAATAAGAATTAAAATTATTAAATAATAAAAATGATAATATGGATTTATAATTAATATTTGAATCTGTTGAGAGGAGATTGACTCTTTTCAAAGAAATCTGTGAAGTGTTATTAATTTAAAGTTAATGAACTTCTCAATAGGTTAATATTGTTCTCGAGTCAAGTTAAGATTTCATCTCTTAACTTTGCGAAGAGCCCGAGTGCCTAAAGAAGCAACCTTAAACATAGGTTCATAGAACAAAAACTCTTTGTCGAGTCAGCTGTGCATGGTGCACGGTGACCTACCAAAGAAATGGTCACCATTTGCCAAACCCCCATACCTCTTCAGGCAGCTTTTCATAAAACTGGGGCTCTCAGCAAATAGAAAGATAAAATCCTAAATCTAGAAACAATACTAATCTATTGAAGTATCTATCAACTTTATATAAACGAAAAATGGGAAACTTTTTTGAAACCCTACTCTCAATAAAAACCCTCACCACCGCAATTGAGTAAATCATTCGTCACAAAAAGAAACTCAAGCAAATATATATATATATAATGAAGAAGAAGCTATATTACCTTGCAACTCCCAAGGTTCCATCTTGTTCAAGTCCACTTCTCTAATGACCTCCATATCAAACTTTTGAAACGACACCTTTTTGGTCAAGTAGTAATGGAGTAGCTCCTCGTCCGTCGGATGGAACCTAAACCCCGGTGGGACTCCGCCGTTCGTCGAACCCATTCACCTCCCAATATCTCAATGCTAACTAGTTTTCCACTATTTTTTTTTCTCTAAAACTCTCTATAGGATTAAAGTGTACGTGCATATATATGTATATATGGAGAAAGATTGAAGCAATCATATTTTATAGGAAGAAAGGGGAATAAATATGGAAATAAGTATGTCAACGGGTGTGGGTGGGGTGGGGATGTGAGGGGAATTGTGTGAGGAAGTTGACGGCCGGTCACTACGCCGTCGGAGAGGGTTAAAGCTGGCGTAAAAATGAAGTTTAAGGAAAATGAATGAGACCATGATTAGTATTTTTTTATTCAATGGTTTAACCTCATGGACCTTCCTTGCTCTACATGCCTTAGAGGAGCGTGTGGCTTAACTTTGTTCCTAATACTTGTTTTTTTTCTTTTATAGAAATACAAAAATGATTTGCATCTACTAACCTGAATTGGGTACAGTGGTAATACATATTAAACTTTTGAAGAGAGAATTTGAGTTTGAATCTTAAAAATGATATTGTTAAGAGAGTCAGTCATGAACCTTAAAAAGAATAATATCTATAAATCATAAAATGGATACAAAAGATACATTGATTAAGAAAAAGACATGTTAGGTTAGGACATATTATGCTCTCATATAGAAAATAAATTTTAATTATAAAAAATACTTAATCTTTTAGTGTAAATATTTAATATTAGTTAAAATATATTGTTATTTAATGTAGTTTAATAAAATTTGAGATTTAATCTTTCTATTAAAAATTATATTAATTTTGCTTCTGTTTAAATATTTTATAGTCTAATCATTAATATCAATATTATAATCTGTTAAAATTTATTTATTTTTTATGTCTGCTTACTAAGTTCATAATGTTTTGCTCACGATCACACTTGATACAAAGCAAACTTTAAAAGTAAATAAAAATAAAAGTAAAATGTTTTAATTTGGAGATAAATATCAAAATTATTCATACCTTTCTCTAACTTATAAAAAGGAGGATAATACACTTTGACGCATTCGAACTCACGTTCTCTTACATTAATAAAAATATTTATAACAATCTATATAAGACTGATGAGTAAGAGATTATAACTTGTTATGTTGAATATTAAAAGTTTGCACGCGCTGCAGAGAAACTTGGGACAAGGGCTACGTTCAAAGAAGCAAATTAATTCATTCAAAAATCATAAATAAAAATGACAGCAAACAATCCCGAGAAAATAAAGAGAGTTTCATTTTGATTGTTCCTGAAGCAAGGCTTGGAGAAAAACAGCTGCTATTACTTCTTGGGATTTTCGCATCTTATTCGACTTGGACGGCCATAATATATACATATTTGTATAGATATACATACTGTTTACAATTACAATTATAAGGGTTTAAATTTCGAAATATATCTAAATTCAAATTAGAATAAATTTAGATGGAGATTATGTGTTACGGAATTTACACTAGAGCACATGATATTTTCACATGATGAGATTGAAATTTGAAAGTTCAAGGTCTCGATACTTAAATCATTGCCAATGCTATAAGGCCTGGTAAATGTGTGTACATATAAAGAATTTGAAAGTACAACCAAACGGGAGTGAAAATGAAATATATCCGCATATGATAGGGCTCACCCATGGTGAGACTTAAACCTTTTTTACATTATATTTTTATATAATAAGACTCAAATTTGGGAGCTCAATGTCTTAAGACCTAAACTTTTGCTAACACTTCCAATGCCTCGTTTTGGTATGTGTATATAAAGAGTTTGCAAGTGCAATCACCCAGGATTGAAAACTATAATATCTTAAGACTTAGACTAAAATAAATCTAGATAGGATTCATGCGTGTTGAGATTTAAACCTAAAATAATCTGAGAGAGAATCCACGCATAATATTTTCACATATTGGGACTCAAACCCAAGAGCTCAAGATCTCAAGACCTCCGCATTAAATCTAAAATAATCTATTAGAGATCCATACATGACACTTGTATACGATAAGATTCAAACTTGGAACCTCAAAGTCTCAAAAATTCCTAAGCCTTTCTTATACACACATATGTATATATTCTAAGTTTTTGGGACTTTAAGTTCTCAAGTTTGAATCTCATCATATGCAAAGGTCATATGCAAATTTCTCTTCAAAATTATTCTAGGTTTAAGTCTCGTCATGCGTAAATTTTATCTAAATTTATTCTAATTTAAGTCTAAATATATATTATCTATGAATCCCATCTATATGTATATGAACTTTGATAATGTATGTATATATGTATGGTCCAAAATAACAACAGTTGGAGACGCAGTCGCCACAGCACAAGAGGGCACATGCTGGTACGACTTGGTGAGAGATTTCTGAGTATTTTTACTTAGCTTGATTGAATTACACGTTAATTCCCTTTCTATATATATATATTTGATTAATTTAACTTTTTTTATTTTTCTAAAGATATTTTATTAAATTTAATCCTTTATAGACGATGTAATATGTTTCAATAGGGTTGAATATCATGGTTAGTGGATATATATTTTTATTGCAAAAAAATAAAAGTTCATATTTTAGAATCAACAGTTGCATGCATATTGTCTTAGTTGTTTCCATGCATGTATATAGCATTTTCCCTTTAGTTTACAACTGTGTTTTTTCAAACATAGGCTACCATTTGAATATTAATTTCGGTGGGTTTATAAATGGACCGGTCAGGTTATCAAATTCCAGTTAAATTGATTTTGATTGGTTGAATTATCGGTTTAACAATAATAATTAATTAATTATAAATTAGTTTAATCGCTGATAAACCATTATTTTGATGATAAGAGTATGGATAAATTTTTTATATCCTATCAAGCAGGATTAAAAAGTTGAAAAGTATTTTTAAAATAAGATAAATATAATTATTAATTAAAAAGTATATTATAGTTTTTTTTTTAATTTGTTAGTGAAATTTTTTAAGTTTATTATAATATACCTTACAATAACAATATTGTTGGAACTGAATTAAATCGGCAAGTATACTAATCTGAACAAAAAGATAAATTTGTCTTTGAGCGAACCACTCGACACCAAAAACTAGGACAAGAAATCACAATTAAACTTGTTTACAGAATTTTAAATTTTTATTAGGTTTTATTATTTTTTAATTATTGTTGGATCAATAATTAAACCGAGAATTGATATGGTTTAATTGGTTCAATTACTAATTCAATTTTTAAAATATTGGTAATAATTCTAAGATTATATTTTATATAGTTTTGTCTTTTAACATAAATATATATCCAATATTTTAAAATAATAACAGAAAACAATAGTTTTCATTTTCGAGTATTTCTAAAAATGTAAAAGGTAAAGTAACAGTAACGTATATGGACTTCTTAATCAGTCTCGGGATTGACTTAGAAAAAAGAAGCTAGAATTTAATGATATTTAAATGATGATATTATGTTAATACGAGCTGATTCAATTAGTTGAGTATTTAATAATATATTGATAAATATTAAAATTCGAGTTTCATCAATAGTTTCATTGAATAAGTAATCTATAAATATAAATTTCAGTCCTTTGTAAATTAGGTGGTATATCTTCAACCGAGGAAACATCCTTTCACAAGCTATTTGAATAGGGGTGTATATGAGAAATTTGTATTATGAAGCTGTTTAAGTTTAACTTAGAAAAACATTAATTCAATTCGATAACATTGTTCAAGTATTGTAATACTTGGCTCGAACTATTTACGATGCTTATCGAGATTTTCGTTTACATATATTTTTATATTTTAAAATTACATTTTACCTTCATTTATAGAAAGAGTTTAAGCATGAATAAGTTTAATTGAGCTTGAGTTTAAGTATGAAAATTAAAAAAACAAGTTTAATCGAACTTGAGTAACTTAATTATGTTTCAAGCAGAACTTAAACTTAAAAATTATTATTCGGTCGAACTTGAACCGAATATTAAACCTCAAATTCTAAACTCAATCTTATTAATATTAAAAACTAAACATCAAATCTTGGGTTGTCTCTCAATAAACCTGATTTATAGTCATGGGCTTTAACCATCTTATCAATATTTCAGTACCTTTAGTAAAAAGTAGTATTGAAGGTTGACTCTTAGCTCAATTTGTATAATTATTATTATATTAACAATGACATAAGTTTGAGTATGTTTTAAGCGCGTTCTCCTTCAATTAATAGATTGAACAGAGATAATGGGTAATAATAAGTATTGTATAAAAATATTAACCATCTAATCTTACTTATAAATGATACTTAATAAAACGAAACGAGGAATCGAAAATTGATTTGAACTATTAGGATGTTCAACGAATTTTTGAATATAAGTGAAAAAAAATCACGGTTATTCAAATCAAATTATATTTTTAATTTATTTATAATTAATATTAATTTTGATGATGTAAAATAATTATTTTATGTTTAAATCAGCAGGGAAAAAAAACAAATTAATGTAAAATTTTCATATAAATTTTAAAATTTAAAAAATACTACGTATGAGTTATTGATTTTCTATGATAATTCAGAAAATCTAACAGAACCAAACTCAACCTAGATATATAACATCTCCTTAATCTCCTTAACGTCTAAAAGAGAGTAGGCATATGCTTATATTTTTTAGGGTGGTAAGCCATGAAAATGACAGAATGTGCTTAAGATGAAAATCAAGTATTTAGGTCCATGGTAGTGCATCCAACAATCTCATATTTCCATTATTATCCTAGTAACTCTTTTTTTTTTTTTAATACTGGGATAAATATAAAATTTATATATGAATTTTAGTTTAATATGTGATTTGATATATAAATTTTAATTTTTGTGTAATTATACACATAAAACTTGATTCTTATTTGTATGTGTGCATAAAATTTTAATTTTGATTCAATTATACAAATTTAAAGAAATTAATACGTACTTTTACTTTTATATTGGATTAATATAATTATTTTTATATACAATATATCGATATAAAATGATGCCAATTCAATAATGTTCTTAATGATTTGTGAAAATTAAATTAAATCAAAATTTTATATATAATTGTTACAAGCCAATTTTGGCCCACCTAAACTAAACCAATTACAAAATTTAAACCAAACCAAATTTAAACCCTTTTAACCCATTACATCAAAAACCTCAACCCATACCGGTTACATATAGCCCAAACCCATAAAACCTTGACCCAACAGACCTAAATCCTACCCAAGCCCAAACCCCTTCTACCCGGTCAGCCCAAAGCAGAGAAAAACAAAAATTGAGACCCTAACCCTAGCCCCTAATTCGGCGCCGCAAGCTTCCAACCACCCCTCTGACTTTCGGCCAACCACCCCCTGTCACCACCTGCTCCACCGTCACCTCGACACCTCCCATGCCCTGCAAAACCGAAGCAAACACGCAAGACAGAAAAGAGATAGCAAAAATATAGTAATAAGTCTTGTAAAAAACGGCTATATATAAGCTGAACCAAAATCAGTGTAAAGGCTGGCCATTTTTATCAATATATGAAAATATTCTAAACGCAAGAAATAGATTTCGGATATCAACAGTAGATCTAAACCCCAAAGCAGTGAATATCAGAATTGGAGAAGCATTAGGTGACGATTCGTCCTTTGAATCTAAGATTTTTGTTTCTTTCTATTTTACTACATGCATGTATAGATATACATATATATTAAAGTAAAAAGGAGAGAAGAAAATTTTCACATTTTCGGGGTTCCGGCCACCGTGTACGGTTGCCGGTGGCCGGTGGCGGCGACGACGGTGGACCACGGCCAGAGACGGCGCCGGAGCTTCAACTGGACTCCAAGCCGAGAGGAAAGGGAGAGAACCCTTGGTTTCTCTCTGTTTTTTTTAGAATTAAGTTAAAAATGATTTTTTGAAATTTAGGGAGTATTTAAAGGGTCTTAATACGGTGCCGTTTCGGCCTTGGGATCCAGGGCATGAAATGACATCGTTTTTCCCTGGATCGGGTCGACCCGACCCTACCCACTCAGGATTCACGTGTTTCTTATGCAGTGGTCTAATTTCGCAATTCGTCCTTCCGCCTTTTTGTATTTTGCATTTAAGTTTCTTTATATTTTTAAAATCGACCCCGTAATTTTGTTTGGCTTTCAAAATCCATCCCCCTCGCTGCGATGTCGTTTTAAATGACTGGGAAAATTTCCCTTTGAGCCCTCCGTTGTTTCTCGCGTGCTCAGACTTATCCATCAGCTTCCCTTTATTTTCAGATTTGTCCCAAAGTTCGTTTTTTCTTTCAATTTTCGTCCTTTTTCACCCTTTTTTATTTTAATATTATTTATGCTGTTATCTTTTATCATTATTATTATTATTATTATTATTATTATCTTACTATTATTAGTATTAGTTTTTTATTTTAATACTTATATCTAAATGTCACATATTTTTAATACTATATTATTTATATATTTTTTATATATTATCTTATGTACATATCTTTTACCATATTATATATATTTTTGTATATATCATGCACACACTTTTTAACACTATTATATATATACTTTTCATCTCTATTGTTACGTACATATTATTTATATTATTATATCAACTTTTACCTTGTAGGGCCTAAATTTAGCCCGGGGCCCATTAAACAATTACAAACCCAAAATGACAAGACTAACCCAGACAACACATGTTACAAGCCTAAATTACCCAACTAGACCTAGCCCAAAACTAAGCCCAACTACCCCAAAACCCCAAATGCACTTGGCAAACCCTAGCATCAGGGAGATCAGCGCCGTAAGCCCCAAATCAGTCTCCAAGTGCCGTACGTTGCGCGACTCCCTCCCACGTCGATGTCCCACTCCATCACGGCTCCACGACCTTCGCCCGTATCTGCAAGGAGGCCGAATAATCGGCATCAAACAGTGGTAAAAAGAAGGCTATATAAAGCCTTCGAAAAGCATGTAAAAAGGATCTTTTTTTTCCCTCAATAGGAAGTCACAGAGAAATACAAAAGAAATAGCAAATCTTTGAGTGTAATTTTTGTACAATCAAATAGCAAGAAGGTGATTTTTTTTTCCTTTTTTTTTCATCTTTTATTTTCGCATCTCCATTCGATTCTTTTCGTATTTTTTTGATATTTCACTTTGCTCCATTCAAAAAAGGGGTAGGGAGTACCTGTTTCGGGTAGCATCGTCGGAGCCTTGTCTCCTTCGTTTTAGAACCGCACCCATTTGAAATCAGGGCCCTTTTTTGATAATGGTCTTGGCTTTGCTGTTTCGGCTGAGGAAAAAGTTTGGAAAGGGGGAACTGGGGTCGTGCTTCAGTGTTTCAAAAAGGGAAATAGTTCAAATGATTTTTTAGCAAGGAAAGAAAGGTTTTAAACCTTATCAAAATGGCACAGCATGACTAAGACCCACATGAAATGATCCATTTTGCTTTAGTTCCGTGTGTCCCAATTTCAATGGGATAATTGCGCCGTTAACCCCTCCTATTTGTTTAAATTTCACTTTCTTTTTATGTTTATAAATCTACCCAGCTGTATTTTGACTCTGGTGTTTGGATTCCCCTTTTGCATGGTGCTTTGAAAGCCTGGGTTAATTTCCGGATTGGTCCCTCAACGTTTTTAGCGCATTCGCTTTAACATTTTCATTTGCGATTTGATAATCTTGCACTCCTTCCATTTTACGCCTTAAAGTTCATATTGTTTTACAATCCAATATTTATATGTTTTAAGTTATATATATATTGTTTTTAATCTGCTTTATGGATCACCCATGTTAGGTAGTTATGAACTGTTTCAATCTTTTCTTTATATTGTTAATTCCATTTCTCCATATTACCTCTTTCATATGATTACCGCATGTATGTAACTTATTTTTTATATTGTTTACTTCCAGTACCATATATATAATCTACTGCACCTCCACATTTACGTAGCACCTTAAATTATGTTATATGGTTTCAACCTTTCTTTTTTCCATTTTTAGTTCATTAGTTTCAATTTTAAAATTTGTTTTACCCTTTATTTATATTAATTTAGCACGCAAATTTGGTAGAATGATTACATTTTTTTTAGTTTATTGGTCTTGGATTTTAAATGGTTCCTTTCAGATTTGTATACATATATTTTAATGGTTTGGTCATATATATTTACTTTATTTTGAATTTTCTTTTATATATCCCCTTTATTTTAAAATTTAGCATGATATTTTTATTATTTTCATATACACTTCTTTAGTTGTTTCGTCTATTATAATTGACCTAATATTTTATTATCATTGTTGTTTTTACCCAACATTTCCTTATTTGTTTGTTCGTTATTACATTCTAAATTAGTTTCTGTTTGTTTACCTGTATATCATTTTTTTCTACGTATATGCTTGCATGGTTTATTTTATTTTTTTTACATGGTTTATTTTATTTTTTTTACCCGTATAATTGTTATCTGTATTATTGCCTGCAATATCATTCTGTTATGCATCCTAGTACCGAGGTTTTAACTACGTTGACCTTCAATAGACCCATAAAATGTTATTTCCAAAATGAGGCAATGTTTCATGTTTGGAAGACCGAAAGAGTTGTGCCCTAACGTGCTGGGTGTGGTTTTTTCGGTCGTTCAAATGTCCAAATATCCTTCTAATTTTAGGTTTTGGGAAATCAAGGTACGATTTTAGTTTTGAGGGTTAAAATGTTGCATCCTAACGTGCTGGGTGTGATGTTTTGTCCTTTTGGAACAAATAAGCCCTAATATCCTAAAACGAGTCGTTCAAATATTTTCTAAAAGAATCATATTTTAAAAACTCTTCAAATTTTCGACAATAAGGACATTTGTTAATGAATTTGGTACCAATTTTGGGCGTTACGAGGGTGCTAATCCTTCCTCATACGTAACCGACTCCCGAACCTGTTCTCTTAAAATTCGTAGACCAAAATGCTTTATAAGGTGGCCCAATTACATCTCAAAAAGGATTGGTGACGACTCCATCCATGTTTTTAAAGTCGGTCCATGTTTTTCAAATTAAAAATGGTTTCGACAACTTGGCGACTTCGCTGGGAATAATAAGAGAGTCAAGCCGTAAATTTGATTAATTTCTGTCCTTTTGTCGAAAATAAAAATTGTGTTTTAAAATTATGTTTTTCATCACATTTGTTTGTTTTATTTTGATCTAAGTGTTATGTTATTCTGGCATCATATTGCATGACCGTTGTGGTCACACCCTTAACTGGGAGTGAGAAGCTATACCTTCGTGAGGTTTTCACCTCCGCATGGGCTAGTGGATCGCTTTCGGGGTACATCCGTACCTATGGTTTCGTGAGGTTTTCACCTCCGCATGGCCATAGGGAAATGTATCCCCCTGAACTGAACTTGATCTATATGAGCCTATAATGGGTGAGGATTGAGGAATCTGCTGGTTCAGGTACCCTTCCATTAGAACTAAACCGCATATAATGATCCTTAGGAACCTACCCTAGGTAGAGCCATGCCGAACTCTAGCGGTTACCTAAATAGGTGTTTGATTATTTCTTGCTTGCTTTGATTTTTTTTTTATCATTCAATACTAACTTATTATATTTTATTTTGGCCATGATTGCATGTCATTTCATATCTAGGAAGGTGTCAATACCTGTTCGATTACTAAGTTAGAGAGCTTGATTATGGAGAGCGGACTTCTTGATAAAGTGGGGGATAACGCGGTTGTCCGTGCATGGTCAGAGAATGCGCAACTCGAGAAAGGGGATAGCCTAGCTGAGGGGTACGCGTCGGAGTTGTGGGACTTCACCCGTATTAGTGTGACACAGAATGAACTTCAAGAGTTAAGAGATATATGGGCTCGCTGGGATAATGAGACCAAGGAGTTGTTCTATCGTAACTACGGTGATCTGCCTTACCTGCTCGACGTTAAGGTAGACAAGTGCTTGTTTCGAGCTATGACTCAATTCTGGAACCCCCCATATAGTTGTTTCACCTTTGGAAGGGTAGATTTGGTGCCAACTGTAGAAGAATATTCAGCCCTGTTACGTTGTCCAAGGTTTCAAACTGATAGAGTTTATGTTAAGGTCCCCAATGTCCCAAGTTTTGTAAAGAAGCTAATGAATGTCAGTGGGATGAGTGAGCAGTGGGTTACAGCTCAGATTCAGCAAAAAGGTGAGGGGAAATGCATTCCTTGGGTAAACTTGAGAGACTTGATCTTGGCACATCCAGATGCAAAGAAGAAAGTTGACGTTTTTGCCTTGAGTATATATGGGCTGGTGATCTTTCTCAAAGCGTTAAGGCATATCGATGAAGCGGTCACCGATTTATTTGATCGACTTGCCAAACAGGCTACACCGGTACCGACAATTCTAGCAGAAACATTCAGATCCTTAAGTGCATGCCGAAGGGCTGGAGAAGGAAGATTTGTGGGATGCACGCAACTGTTATTGGTTTGGTTCCATGGTCACTTCTGGAAAGTTCACAAAAGGCCAAATCGAGCATTTTTTAAAAGTTATTCTCCTTTGAAGGAGATAGCAGCTACGCCCATGAGGGACGACATATCGGAGGAAAGATGGCCAAAATATCCAAGAGAAAGATGTGGTATGGAAGGCCCCTTGGATGGTTCCCAATGAAATCCTCTACCGGTGCGGAAGCTTTGACTGGGTACCTTTGCTTGGAATTTGGGGAGCTGTTGGGTATACCCCTTTATTGGTATTAAGGCAATACGAGTCAGAGCAGTTTGTACCTACGACACACGGTTTGGCTCAGAGTGAATTTTTGTATAAATGGGACAATTATAAGAAGAGAGTTTGAGAAATCGCCGATGCCTGGAAGCAGACACGCCGAATAAAGAAGTTGGCTGGATACCCAATGATGACTCCTGAGTACAGTAGGTGGTTGAGTCGGAGGATCAATGATAATATTCCGGGGCCGAGGTTAGAAGATACTCAGTCAATGGAAGACCGTTTGCGAGTAATTATTTCTGAGTTGGAAATTGTAAGATAAGACTTTGAAAAAAGAAATTCGGAGTTAGGAAAGAAGATAGAATAGCTGGAAGAAGTGAAGATACATCTAAGGTTAGATGTTGATGTTCAAAAACTCGAGGCTGAGAAACTACGAAAGGGGAAAAGAAAATCTGAGGAGGACTTAGACACTTTGAAGACTGATTACCGGCAGCTACATAAGTTAATGAGAAATGCTGGGCTGGGAAAGACGTCAGAGCAATGGCGACAAGAAGTCCAAGAAGAAAGGTCTAAGGCTGATCAGTGGGAAGGAAGGTTTCATGATGCTCGAGTACGAGAGAATGCTTTAAAAAGGAGATTGTTTGAGAGCCAGAATGAGAATGAACTGCTAGGAGCACGAGTGGTGAAGTTGGAAAAGGCATTACCGCAGTATCATGATCGTAGCTCAGTAATCGAGTTAAAGGCCAGTTTAAGCAGAATTGAAGATTTGAAATAGCAGCTAGAGAAACTTGAAAGGTTACTCCAAAGTCACGAACGTCGAAGTGAACAACTTGAGGCAGACAATGAGTATTAGAAGGAGCAGTTTCGCCATTCCCAAGGCCAAGTTAGAGACAGAGACCATGTCATGGGTGAAGCTGTGATCAAGATACGAGAAGTGGCTGATCATTTACAAACTCTAGCAGCTCAAGCGGACGTGTTAAGCATAAAGTATGGACTTATGTCAGATCGAAATCGAGAGCTGGCTCAGCTTCTCGAGGAAGTTAAAACTTTGGGCATAAGGGCTAGGCCGTATATATAACCCATTTTATGTAAAGTTTTCTGTTTTCTAATAAAGTTCTTCCAAAAGGAATTGAATCAGAAATGATACCTTCTTAGTTTTGCATTCATCTCGCGCATTTGCATCACATCGCATCATGTGCATTTAATTTCACAAAAGAACCCTATTAATTAAAGTCGCATTATAGTTACCCTGGAACATCACTACTACACTCGAAGAAAAATGAAGACAATGGATCAAAGGTTGGAAAAGTTAGAGCAGATGCAAAAGGACATGCAGGATCAGCTGCAAGCTCAGATGCAAAAACAATTAGCCAAGATCCAGCAAGATATGAGGGACCAAATGCTAGAGTCCCAGAGAAGCATGATGAGCCAGTTAACACAGCTGTTAACTGGAGGGTCTGATAGAGGGAAAGGCCCTATGGGTGATACTGGTGACAATAATGAGGACTCTGCATATCCTCCTGGCTTTGCCCCGCCAAAGGTGTCTGTCAATATTAGACCACAGTATCAATCTGGTACCTCGGCACCAGTGAATTTCCCAACAGGTTCAAGCTCTAATCCTAGAGGCAATCTGGCGAACCCCCAGGTCCCTGACTTTGATGACGCGGCAGAGACAGAGAAGGCAAGGGCTGAGCTTTCAAAACAATTTGAAGATCGATGCAAGTGGTTAGAGGAGAAGTTCAAGGAGTTAGAGAATGTTGATCACTACTGTGGAGTCGATGCAAAGGAACTGAGCTTGGTTCCAGACTTGGTACTCCCTCCGAAGTTTAAGATGCCAGAGTTCGAGAGATACAACGGGACCAGTTGCCCTGAGGCCCATATCACAATGTTCTGTCGAAGGATGACTGGATATGTCAACAACGACGAATTGTTGATTCACTACTTTCAGGAAAGTTTGGCTGGGGCTGCAGCTAAATGGTACAATCAGTTGAGCCGTGCTCAAGTCAAGTCATGGAAGGATTTAGCACAGGCATTCATAAGGCAGTACGGACATGTAACTGATATAGCACCTGACAGAGTCACGTTGCAGAACATGGAGAAGAAACTAGGCGAAAGCTTCAGGAAGTATTCCCAGAGGTGGAGGGAAGTTGCTACACAAGTCCAACCACCACTGCTGGAAAAAGAAACGACCATGCTATTCGTTAATACTTTGAAAACACCCTTCATTAACCACATGCTGGGGAGCGCAACCAAGAGCTTCGCGAACATAGTGATGTCTGGCAAAATGATAGAAAATGCCATAAGGTCTGGTAAGATAGAAGTGGGGGAAAGTACGAGAAGGTCGGCTCCGAAGAAAAGAGAGAATGAGGTAGGTAATGTAAGGTCAGGGTACTTAAAACCTATCACGGTTAGCCAATCGAGAACGATAGTCGCAGGCCAGCAGGCCGCACCAAGGCGAGAGCCTAACACAAGGCAGAATATAGAGAGGTTTCAGTTCACTCCTATACCAGTGACATATGGGGAGCTTTTCAAAAAGCTGTTTGATGCACACGTAGTGGCCCCTTTTCACTTGGAACCATTGCAACCCCCGTACCCTAAATGGTACGACGTAAATGCTCGGTGCGAATACCATGCAGGGATTACGGGGCACTCGATAGAAAACTGTACCTCGTTCAAAAGATGCGTTGAAAGGCTTATCAAGGCAAGTGTTGTGAAATTCGATGATACACCTGGTACCTGAAATCCGTTGCCCAGTCATGCCGATAAAGGGGTAAACGGGATAATTGAAAACTTGGAGAGGAAAGTCAAGCTGGATATCACGGAGGTGAGAACCCCATTGAAGTTAGTTTGGAGGGAAATGCAAAAAATGAGTTTAGTCCCTCAATGGTTGGGGGATAAAGTCCAAGATACATGGAACTACTGTGAGTTCCATCATGAGAAGGATCACGAGATCCAGAATTGTATTGAATTAAAGGCCCTAGTACAGGGTCTAATGGATAATAAGGAGTTGGAGTTCTTCGAGCATGTCGAAGAAGATGATGTGTGCTCTCTAAGAGGAGAGTCAAGCGAAGAAGGTTGTAGAGTCAGCCGCCCGGTGATAATTATCTCGAAGCCCAGAGTTAGTGAAGTAGAAGTAAGGGCTACGCAAAAAATTATAATCCAAAAACCAGTAGCTTTCCCTTATAAGGATAGCCGAAGGGTGCCTTGGAATTATAACTGCAGTATAACAGTACCAGAGAAAGAGGGTTTGGTTAACGCGCCAAACACAGAAGCCGAACCAGCAAAAGGGAAGCCCGTCATGCTCAAGCAATAAGGAGGGAAATCAAGACCACTGCTTAATAAGCCAGTAAAGGAAAATGAAGCCAAGGAGTTCTTAAAGTTCCTAAGACACAGCGAATATAGTGTTGTAGAACAATTGCACCGACAACCAGATCGCATATCTGTATTGGCTCTGCTGTTAAATTCGGAGGTCCACCGCGACGCGCTGATGAAAGTGTTGAATGAAACCTATGTTGCAAATGACATTTCTGTTAACAAATTGGATCGCCTCGTCAGTAACATAAGCGCCGACAACTTCATCTCCTTCAGCGATGATGAGATACTGCCAGGGGGTATGAGGTCTACTAAGGCTCTCCACGTCACTACTCGTTGCAAAGGGTATACGTTGCCTGGGGTACTGATTGATAATGGATCCGCACTGAATGTCTTGCCTTAGTCCACCTTGAACCGCCTGCCTACAGACTGCTCTCACTTGAAGACATGTCAGAACATAGTGAGAGCGTTTGACGGCACGGAAAGGAAAGTGATTGGAAGGATAGAGATACCTCTCCAGATTGGCCCAAACACGTACGAGGTAGACTTCCTCGTGATGGATATTAAGCCTTCCTATAATTGTCTATTAAGAAGACCTTGGATACACTCAGCTGGGGCAGTACCATCCTCGCTGCATCAGAAGGTGAAATTGGTTACAGAAGGCCGGTTAGTAACGATATATGCGGATGAGGACATTATTACGTCGGTTACCAGTAATGCGCCCTACTTGGAGAATGATACTGAAGCGGTTGAATGTTCATTTCGATCCCTAGAGTTTGTGAATGCAACATTTATAACTGAGGGAAGCAGCATTCCGATGCCTAAGCTATCAAGGGCTACGAAGATGAGCTTGCAGCTGACAGTTGGGAAAGGGGCATTACCCGGGAGAGGATTTGGAAAGCACCTTCAGGGACAAATCAAAGTTTCAGTCTTGGTTGGCAAGTGGGATCGCTTCGGTTTGGGATTCAGGCCAGATGCAAGCCAAATAAAGAAAGAGCTTGAAAGGAAGCAGGAACAGCGGAGAGCAAGATTAAGTGGGGCAGAAGTCAAGTGGGAACCGATGGGCTTCCCCCATATTTTTCAAACATTCGTATCGAGAGGGTTTATTCATTCGACACAAGAAAGGACAAGAGGAGGAATGGCTGAAGATGTGGTAGAAAGCTGGAGCATCAACGCCACGTTAGAAGATGAATTGAATGAAGAAAATTTATCGGGCATTTGCCCATATAAGGCTGGGAATGTTTTGGATAACTGGACTGTGGAAGAGCTTCCTGTAATCTTTAGAGCTAACACAGAGTAATATTCAAAACCCACTTGTTGTCTTCTAGCCTAGAGACAATAAGAATCTTTTGTGAAATAGGCTCATGTTCGAACATTGTTATTTTCAATAAAATGCATTTTCATAAATCAGCTCGAGCAATTCTTCATTCTTCCTTTTCATTCCATACACAATCATACCATACAAAGGAATTATTCATTGTTGTTTTTCCTTGGGTATTCTCCTATACTCATAATAGGCCCCCAGATGTCAGCGTCATGAGCAATACTGATACGAGCCCAGAATCTCCTTTTGAGCGAGATATGTACTTTGAGGGATCTCAGGATTTTGAAGATGACGAGGATTATGGTTTATCTTCAGACTTGTTAAGGATGGTGGAACAGGAAGAGAAACAAATTCTGCCACACAAGGAGACCGTTGAGATTGTGACCCTAGAAGAAGGGAAGGAAGTGAAAATTGGCACTTGCATTAATGAGAAAACAAGACAGGACCTCGTTGAACTGTTGCAAGAATTCAAATACGTCTTTGCATGGTCATACCAGGATATGCCTGGTCTAAGTACAGATATCGCGGTGCACCATGTCCCTACAAAAGAGGAGTGCAAGCCAGTTCAGCAGAAGCTCCAAAGAATGAGACCTGATGTAGCAATGAAAATAAAGGAAGAAGTCAAGAAACAGTTTGATGCTGGATTCTTACAGGTGGTCAATTATTCAGAATGGGTAGCCAATGTCGTCCCTGTCCCTAAGAAAGATGGGAAAGTGCGGATGTGTGTAGATTACAGAGATCTAAACAAAGCCAGCCCAAAAGATAACTTTCCATTGCCTCACATTGATACCTTAGTGGATAATACGGCAGGCTTCTCACTGTTCTCCTTTATGGATGGATTCTCCGGGTACAATCAGATCAAGATGCATCATGAGGACATGGAAAAAACTACATTCATAACTTTATGGGGGACATTTTGCTACAAAGTGATGCCGTTTGGGTTGAAGAATGCGGGAGCAACGTACCAAAGAGCCATGGTAACCTTATTTCATGACATAATGCACAAGGAAATTGAAGTCTACGTTGATGACATGATCGCAAAATCCTGAACTGAAGAGGAGCATGTGCAAGTCTTGAGAAAATTGTTCTTGAGGTTGAGAAAATTCCAATTAAAGCTCAATCCTTCAAAGTGCACTTTTGGAGCTAGGTCCGAAAAGTTGCTCGGCTTCGTAGTCAGTGAGAAAGGAATAGAAGTTGACTCTGATAAAGTCAAGGCTATACAGCAGTTGCCTCCGCCGTGCACTCAGAAGGAAGTTCGAGGTTTCTTGGGAAGACTAAACTACATCGCTCGGTTCATCTCGCAGCTGACTGAAAAGTGTGACCCCATATTTCGCCTTCTCAAAAAACACAATCCTGGGATATGGGATGATGAATGTCAGAAAACTTTTGAAAATGTTAAGCAATATTTGTCCAGTCCTCCAGTGCTAACACCACCTAGCCCGGGTAGACCATTGATACTGTACTTAACAGTATTTGATAATTCGATGGGATGTATGCTCGGCCAACATGACGAGACTGGGAGAAAAGAAAGAGCGATATATTACCTCAGTAAGAAGTTCACTGAGTGTGAAATGAGGTACCCGCATATTGAGAAGCTATGCTGTGCTTTAGTTTGGACTACGCGAAGGTTGAGACAGTACATGTTGTATCATAGGACCTGGCTAATCTCAAAGTTAGACTTTCTCAAATACATGATGGAGTCAACCACTCTGAATGGAAGAATGGCCCGATGGCAAATTCTGCTCTCTGAATTTGACATAATCTATGTCAACCAAAAGGCTGTGAAGGGAAGTGCAATAGCAGACTTTTTAGCTAGTAGAGCCTTGGAAGACTATGAACCCTTGAATTTTAATTTCCTCAATGAAGACTTAATGTATGTGGCGATTACTGAAGAAGACATGCCTGAAGATCGTTCTTGGAAATTACATTTTGACGGGGCATCAAATGTCGTTGGAAATGGAGTTGGGGTAGTACTAATATCCCTAAATGGAGATCACTACCCATTCAGTTGCAAGCTGGATTTTGACTGCACGAACAACATGGCAGAGTATGAGGCATGTATCAGGGGAATTTAGGCAGCTATAGACCGCAAAATTAAGGTACTTGAAGTATATGGGGACTCTGCATTGGTAATTTATCATATCAAAGGCGAGTGGGAAACGAGAGATCCTAAATTGATCAATTACCGAAGGTTAGTCCTGGAGCTAATTGAGGAGTTCGATGATATTACCTTCCATTACCTCCTACGAGACGAGAATCAGATGGCTGACGCCTTGGCTACACTAGCTTCCATGATCAGAGTGAATGAACAGGAGGATATGAAGCCCATTCAGATGAGTATTTGTGAGACTCCAGCTCACTGTTGTAATATCGATGAAGAGGAAGAGAGAGATGATCATCCGTGGTATCATGATATCCTACAATACATGAAAAACTGTGTGTACCCTGATCAAGTGACCGACAATGATAAAAGAACTTTAAGGAGGTTAGCCAGCGATTATGTCTTGGACGGAGAGATCCTGTATAAAAAGAGGAAGGATCAAGTATTGCTGAGATGTGTTGATGCTGTTGAGGCTAAGAAGATCCTAGAAGAAGTCCATGATGGTGTCTGTGGGACGCATGCCAATGGCTTCACAATGGCTCGACAAATCATGAGATCCGGGTATTACTGGTCTACAATGGAGGGAGACTGCATCAGTTATGCTAAGAAATGTCATAAGTGCCAGATCTATGGAGACAAAATCCATGTGCCTCCTTCACCCCTCCATGTCATGACTTCCCCATGGCCGTTCTCAAGTGGGGCATGGACGTCATTGGGCCAATCTCGCCGAAGGCTTCCAACGGGCATCGATTTATTTTCGTGGTTATTGATTATTTTACCAAATGGGTAGAGGCTGCTTCATACGCCAATGTCACCAAATCGGCGGTCAGTAAGTTCCTGAAAAAGGAAATCATCTGTCGTTATGGTATGCCAGAAAGTATCGTATCCGACGACGCGTTGAATCTGAACAATAGCGCTATAGCGGATGTCTGCAGTCAGTTCAACATTAAGCACCACAACTCGTCACCATATCGCCCAAAAATGAATGGGGCGGTTGAGGCAGCTAATAAGAATATCAAGAAGATTGTAGGGAAGATGGCTGAGACTTACAAAGATTGGCATGAAAAACTCCCATTTGCCCTTTATGCTTATCGCACATCTGTCAGAACTTCTACAGGGGCAACACCTTTCTCATTGGTTTATGGGATGGAGGCAGTTTTACCCATTGTAGTCGAAATCTTTTCTCTCCGGGTTTTATCAGAGCTAAAATTAGATGAAGTAGAGTGGATCAAATCCCGTTATGATCAGCTAAACCTAATTGAAGAAAAGAGGCTGAAGGCTATTCGTCATGGTCAAATGTACCAAAAGAGATTGGTGCGAGCTTACAACAAAAAAGTTCGCCCCAGGGTATTCCACGAGGGGGACTTGGTATTGAAAAAGATTCTCCCTATGCAAAAGGATTTCAGGGGAAAATGGATGCCAAATTGGGAAGGACTCTATGTGGTGAAAAAGGCTTTCTTTGGAGGGGCATTGATACTAGCAGAGATGGATGGCAAGAGCTTGCCTAACCCGATAAATTCTGATTCTGTCAAAAGATACTTCGCTTAAAGCATTTGAGGTGAAAACCCGTAAAGGGCACCTAAAAAAAAATGGGGGTCAAGGTGAAAACCCGTAAAGGGCGCCTTGAGACCAGAGGAGAGGCCAATGCGAAAACCCACAAAAGGCGCATTGAGACCAAAGGGGTTTTGAATTGAAAACCCGCAAAGGGCAATTCAAATTCGGACTAGGGCAAGTAACAGTCTCGCTACTTGAATCGACAAAGAAAGGATGGGCTACACCTTGGGGCATCGACAAAACGCTATAGATCCTTTAAGCACATGCCGAACTTAAAATGGTGACCGAGGAGTTCGTGCACAGAAGCTCAAACTGCGAAGTCTGGGGCACCTATTTGTTCCTTTTATCCATTTTCGTACTTCAAATAATAAATGCTTTCTTTGTTTAGTACATCTTTCGCGAATTTTGACTCGAATAAATTTCAGTTCTACCTACCCTTGTGCTCTTTTTCAAGCATTTTATTGAAATAATGATTAATGAACTAACAATGCTCACAAAAGAAGTTTTACATATTACTCTGAAAGGTTTCTAAATAATACAAGAACCTAAAATAGGACAATTATTTAGAACTCACCGAGCTTTAAACGTGTGAGGAATAAGGAATTAACCACATCTTCAGGTCCGCTGTTATCGAGCTGAACAAAAAGATACACGTCAGGGATGTTACCAGCGAGCGATAACAACCCAAAAAATTAAAATGGATCATTCTCATGACATTTTGCATTTATGCATTTAATATCCATAATACATATAGTTAGGAGCATTTAATTCATATTAATCATGGTATCCTAATCATCTGGCATAAGCATATCACTCCTCTACAGATGAATTCCCTAGTGGACAATCTAGCGGAATTAATCAAGATTACAGACATCATCAGCCTTATCTTCACTGAGCAGGAGTGAAGCAGGCTAAATACTAGATCTTATCTTCGCTGAGCAGGAGCGGAGCAGATCGAATTTTGGTGAATCTTATCTCCACGTACCGGCGATGGAGCAGATTCCAATCATCAGCCTTATCTTTACTGAGCAGGAGTGAAGCAGGCTAAATATACAGATCTTATCTTCACTGAGCAGGAGTGAAGCAGATCAAACTTTGGCGAGTCTTATCTTCACTGAACAGGAGTGGAGCAGATCCCAGCCACCAGCATTATCTTCACTGAGCAGGAGTGGAGCAGGCTAAACATACTAGATCTTATCTTTACTGAGTAGGAGTGAAGCAGATCCAATTTTGGCAAATCTTATCTCCACGTACCGGCGATGGAATAGATTCCTATCATCAACCTTATCTTCACTGAGTAGGAGTGGAGCAGGCTAAATATAGCAGATCTCATCTTCACTGAGCAGGAGTGAAGCAGATCAAATTTTGGCGAATCTTATCTCCACGTACCGGCGATGGAGTAGATTCCAATCATCAGCCTTATCTTCACTGAACAGGAGTGGAGCAGGCTAAACATACCAGATATTATCTTCACTGAGCAGGAGTGGAGTAGGTCAGATACAGCAGATCTTATTTTCGCTGAGCAGGAGCGGAGTAGATCGAATTTCAGTAAGTCTCACTTACATGAAGCAACAGTAGAGTATTTTGAAGCAGTAAGGTGCAGTGGGTTACGATGAAGTTGCGTAAATGAGCTAAGACACGGCAGGCCCAGGCAAAATTGGCCCTTTTAAAGTCTTTGCTCTATTCCCGTTGCACGACAACGAGCAAAGAGGGGCAGCTGTAGGGCCTAAATTTAGCCCGGGGCCCATTAAACAATTACAAACCCAAAATGACAAGACTAACCCAGACAACACATGTTACAAGCCTAAATTACCCAACTAGACCTAGCCCAAAACTAAGCCCAACTACCCCAAAACCCCAAATGCACTTGGCAAACCCTAGCATCAGGGAGATCAGCGCTGCAAGCCCCAAATCAGTCCCCAAGTGCCGTACGTTACGCGCCTTCCTCCCACGTCAATGTCCCACTCCATCACGACTCCACGACCTTCGCATGTATCTGCAAGGAGGCCGAATAATCGGCATCAAACAATGGTAAAAAGAAGGCTATATAAAGCCTTCGGAAAGCATGTAAAAGGGATCTTTTTTTTCCCTCAATAGGAAGTCACAGAGAAATACAAAAGAAATAGCAAATCTTTGAGTGTAAATTTCGTACAATCAAATAGCAAGAAGGTGATTTTTTTTCCTTTTTTTTTTCTTCTTTTATTTTCGCATCTCCATTCGATTCTTTTCGCATTTTTTTGATATTTCACTTTGCTCCATTCAAAAAAGGGGTAGGGAGTACCTGTTTCGGGTAGCATCGTCGGAGCCTTGTCTCCTTCGTTTTAGAACCGCACCTATTTGAAATCAGGCCCCTTTTTTGATAATGGTCTTGGCTTTGCTGTTTCGGCTGAGGAAAAAGTTTGGAAAGGGAGAACTGGGGTCATGCTTAGTGTTTCAAAAAGGGAAATAGTTCAAATGATTTTTTAGCAAGGAAAGAAAGGTTTTAAACCTTATCAAAACGGCACAGCATGACTAAGACCCACATGAAATGACCCATTTTGCTTTAGTTCCGTGTGTCCCAATTTCAATGGGATAATTGCGCCGTTAACCCCTCCTATTTGTTTAAATTTCGCTTTCTTTTTATGTTTATAAATCTACCCAGCTGTATTTTGACTCTGGTGTTTGGGTTCCCCTTTTGCATGGTGCTTTGAAAGCCTGGGTTAATTTCCAGATTGGTCCTTCAACGTTTTTAGCGCATTCGCTTTAACATTTTCATTTGCGATTTGATAATCTTGCACTCCTTCCATTTTACGCCTTAAAGTTCATATTGTTTTACAATCCAATATTTATATGTTTTAAGTTATATATATATTGTTTTTAATCTGCTTTATGGATCACCCATGTTAGGTAGTTATGAACTGTTTCAATCTTTTCTTTATATTGTTAATTCCATTTCTCCATATTACCTCTTTCATATGATTAACGCATGTATGTAACTTATTTTTTATATTGTTTACTTCCAGTACCATATATATAATCTACTGCACCTCCACATTTACGTAGCACCTTAAATTATGTTATATGGTTTCGACCTTTCTTTTTTCCATTTTTAGTTCATTAGTTTCAATTTTAAAATTTGTTTTACCCTTTATTTATATTAATTTAGCACGCAAATTTGGTAGAATGATTACATTTTTTTTAGTTTATTGGTCTTGGATTTTAAATGGTTCCTTTCAGATTTGTATACATATATTTTAATGGTTTGGTCATATATATTTACTTTATTTTGAATTTTCTTTTATATATCCCCTTTATTTTAAAATTTAGCATGATATTTTTATTATTTTCATATACACTTCTTTAGTTGTTTCGTCTATTATAATTGACCTAATATTTTATTATCATTGTTGTTTTTACCCAACATTTCCTTATTTGTTTGTTCGTTATTACATTCTAAATTAGTTTCTGTTTGTTTACCTGTATATCATTTTTTTTCTACGTATATGCTTGCATGGTTTATTTTATTTTTTTTACATGGTTTATTTTATTTTTTTTACCCGTATAATTGTTATCTGTATTATTGCCTGCAATATCATTCTGTTATGCATCCTAGCACCGAGGTTTTAACTACGTTGACCTTCAATAGACCCATAAAATGTTATTTCCAAAATGAGGCAATGTTTCGTGTTTGGAAGACAGAAAGAGTTGTGCCCTAACGTGCTGGGTGTGGTTTTTTCGGTCGTTCAAATGTCCAAATATCCTTCTAATTTCAGGTTTTGGGAAATCAAGGTACGATTTTAGTTTTGAGGGTTAAAATGTTGCATCCTAACGTGCTGGGTGTGATGTTTTGTCCTTTTGGAACAAATAAGCCCTAATATCCCAAAACGAGTCGTTCAAATATTTTCTAAAAGAATCATATTTTAAAAACTCTTCAAATTTTCGACAATAAAGACATTTGTTAATGAATTTGGTACCAATTTTGAGCGTTACGAGGGTGCTAATCCTTCCTCGTACGTAACCGACTCCCGAACCTGTTCTCTTAAAATTCGTAGACCAAAATGCTTTATAAGGTGGCCCACTTACACCTCAAAAAGGATTGGTGGCGACTCCATCCATGTTTTTAAAGTCGATCCACGTTTTTCAAATTAAAAATGGTTTCGACATACCTATTATATTTATTATTAATATTAGTATATATTTTATTATTATATATGTATATATATACTTTTTGTATATAGTATTATTATGTATATTATTATATTTATTATTTTCACTATTATCATTATTTATTTTATTATTATTATTCTTATTATTTATATATACATATGGATATTTTTAAGTACTTATTATAAATACGTTATTTTCTTATTATATTATTATTTATATTATTTTTACTCTTTTCTTCATTATTTTTTATTTATTGTTCTAATGCTCTTATATTATGTTAATATTTTTCATTAATTATACCAATACTTGCATTTTTATAATCCTATTAGTTTTGTTTATCACATGAAAAATATTTTCCATGTTTTAATTAATTTCAAAAAATAAGGCAATATACCGATTTCAACATTAAGTCCGTGATTTCATCGCTATGTTGGGTGAATCACTTTGGCTTGTGTTAAAAACGAGATATCCTTCTAAAAAATCAAAAATCTTGAAATTCTCGTGTTTTGATCGGATCACGATTAAAATATCAAATTGAACTCGCATTTTTGAAAATTGAGACAACACATGTTTAACAAGATACCAATTTTGGGCGTTACGAGGGTGCTAATACCTTCCTCGTGCGTAACCGACTCCTGAACCCTAATTTTTCTCTGAATTTTGACGTAGACCTAAACTCGGCCTTCTTTTATCTAAAAATGAAAATTTTTTCTGTTAAAAAGAGGTTTTATTAGGTGTCCGATCACACCTAGAAAAAAGATCGGTTGCGACTCCCATTTTAAATAAAACCGAAATTCGACTTTTCAAATTTTCAAATGATCGCCTCAATTAGTGACTGAAGCAAAATTTACATCGCTACAATAATATCACACAAAATCAATATTCATATATAACATTATACATTAAATTAATATTTATTTATAATTTTGATATTTATTCTTTTTATATACATCCCGTTCTTTTATAGAACCTCCATCATCCATCCTATATAGAAATTCAATTCTAAGAAATTGATTCATTTATTACTTTATTTATAAAAATAAAATATATTCATTAACTAGTTGATTGTATAATAAAATTGACTTGTTATAATAGTTTATTATATAGTATTACGATTTATTATATTAAATTGTAAAAATATTTAAAAAATTAAATATAAAATCAGAAAAAAAAAATCAGATACTAATATATTTTCGAGGGGAGGACTTAAATTTCCACCGGACCTAAAATTATTGACTAATCTTACCATAATAATGCTATTCTAATTAATATTTTTAATTCTTTTCTGAGATAATAAAAATTTTCAAAAATTTAATAGGGAATTTCTGTTCAAGTCCATCACGCTATTTATTCAATAATAAATTTATTTAAATAAAATTATATAATAAATATATTTATAAAAATATATGTATTTTTAGTTGAATGATACAATAAGGATATCAAAAGCTATATATTATTTAAAAATAAATATTTTATGATTAAATTTATAAATATATTTTATGATTAAATTAAATTCAAGCGAGTTAATCTAAAATAAAAAGATATTATCTAATCCCGTCTCAAGTCGAGTCGGGTGAACAATCCAATTTTCGGACAGATGTACTTAGCGGAAAAAAAATGAAATGTGCATAATTTTTTGGACTGACGTTGAAACGGGCGCTTGTGAGTTGGAAGGGGCACTGCCACAGTCACGGATCTTAAAAGCCACACAAATTTTTTTTATTAAAATATATATTTTCCACGTGTCATTTTTTTACTGGTGATTCCAAACACGTTTCCGTGTCTGTCATCTGCACCATGTTATTATGTTAACCTTTTCGACAATTTTTTACTATTTTTTTAAAGGATGATTTGATTTCCTTTTCAACACTGACACTGCCACTACACAACACTTCTTTTTTTCTTTTTTTTTTATCATCCATCACCACTATTCAATATTTTCGTACCGTCGAATATAATTATTGGGATTGATTAATAAATAAATAAATTAGCACCATTAATTATTAAATTATGAGTAAATTTTTATTTTGGATATTTAATTAAAAAAGTTACATTTTAATAATTAAATTATTTAAAAAATTTTATTTAAGTTATTGAATTGTTAAAATCGATATTTGCATTACTTACATCAATGAAAACTCTCTTTTCTTTTCTTTTCTACAGTTAAATTTTTTCATAAAATAACTTTGAACATCACGAATTTGCAAATCAAAATTCAAACAACTTTTTCTTCCAATCTCCAACACTAATTATTAGATCGACTTGGATCTAAGATATGTTTTTCTACTTGTCAATGGTACTTCTCGAGACCATTTTTTTTTTAGAAAAACGGAGGGTCGACTTAAAAAATGAAAATGGGGAGTCGCCACCAACCTTTTTAGGTGCGATTGGGTCACCTTATAAAATGTTTTGGTCTACGAAAAATCGAGAATAAGGTTCGGGAGTCGGTTACGCACGGGGAAGGATTAGCACCCCCGCAACGCCCAAAATTGGTACCGAATTGAGCAATTTTCTGTCTTTAAGTCGAGATTTGGAAAGATTTAAAAATATAATTCTTTTTTGAAACAGGGAAAATTCGAGTAGAAAAATCGAGATTCCTTTGCCTCGAAAGAATTCGAACGTCACATCCAGCCCGATTGGACACGAGGTTCTTTAAATCCTTCGAAACTAAAGTTGTCTCGTGAGTTACAAAATTTTGCTTAAAAGGGTATTTTAGGTATTTAGATGAGCGAGAAATCGTAACCCAGCATGTTAGGGCACTATTTCCTGTATCTCTAAACACAAAAATATTGCCTCGTTTTTGGAACATTTTGAATAACATTGGGATGATTTGGGTTGAAAAATCGAGATTCCTTCGCTTCGGAAGAATACGAACGTCGCATCCAGCACGATTGGACACGAAATTCTTAAATTCCTCGAAACTAAAGCTATCTCGCGAATTGCAAAATTTAGGAGGGTATTTTAGGTATTTAGACGAACGAGAAATCGCAACCCAGCACGTTAGGGCACTATTTCCCGAATCTCTAAACACAAAAATATCGCCTCGTTTTTAAAACATTTTTGATTATGTGAAATGTATATATGTTTTAAAACCATGATGAAATTAATAAAATATTAAAACATAAAGTTAGCACATAAAAATTATAATAGCGATAATATTCACGGCAACAGGAAATATGAAAGAAGTGCGTTTTAAAGAGTATATACGTAGTGAAAATATATACATAATATAACGTTAAGAAAATACATATATAACATAGTTTAAAAATATGTATACGTGAGATGATGAAAAATTACAAATAATACGATATAGAAGATAGGCGTGCGTAGTATACCAAAATGTGTACGTAATATAATATTAGAATGTTTATAGGATATAATATAAAAAAGTATGTGATAGATAAAATGAAAAATACAAATATATAGAAATGTGATGCATACATAGTATATAGATATAATATGTATAGATATAATATTGGAAATAAGTGTGTGTAATATAAAAATATACGTACATAGTAGTAAAAAAATATACATGAGATAGTATAAAATAATATAGAATTATAACATTAATATATATATATATATATACACGTAATATAGAATATATATACATATTAGAAATAACAATAACCGTTGATAACATTAAGTGAAAATATACACGTATAAGTATAGCAATAGCATAAAAAAATATACATGCCTACATATAATAAGAATATATACAAGTACTACTAATGATGGTAAAAGATAATACTTAAAAATATATACAAGAATGTAGAAATATATATTAAAATATATATACATATGCAAATACAATATACACATGAAACATATTGAAAACTATTAATACAAAACCTAAATATATACTGTAATAGCCCAAATTCGCCTGGGCCAATAAACCAAAACAGAAAAATATAAAAAAGGTCCACATACAGCAGCCCAATACAACCCAATACCCAATGAGCAGCCCAATTACAACACTAAATTATCAGCCACCTTTCATGTCACCATCAGTGCCTTGTCATCATCATTGACCTGCAAAAGAAGAAAGAAGCACAAACAGAGGCATAAACAGAGGCATAATCAGGGCAAAAATAGATTGTAAATTTGATCTTTTATTGGCTATAAAAGCCAAATGCAAATCATGTAAAAGGGATACCCACATACATACAGAGAAAGAAAGAAATACAAATAGTTTTTTTAGAAAAGATGGTTCTTGATTTCTTTTCTTTGCATTTCATTTTTTTTTACTTTCTTTTGGTTTCGATATATACGAAGATTTTATGCAAAAATACTACCAAAATACAAAGGAAAAGGGGTTACCTTTGATGTGCACGGAAAGCGGGAGATTTTAGATCCTCCGACCGCCGCATGCGACGGCGTGTGGTGGCATGTGTGGTGGCTGACTATCGGAGCTCTCGCCGGAAATTGCCTAGGGAGGAATGTTTGAGAGTATTTTTTAAGAGTTTTTAAAAAAAAAACAGTTTTAAATGAATTTTTTGTGGGAAATTTTATTTTTATAATAGCACAAAACGGCACCGTTTTGGTTTCAATTAATAAGCCTTAAAACGGCACCGTTTAGGTGTTGACCCATTGACCCGACCCGCACCTTAAGGATCCGTGTTTTTTTTTATTAATGGGAAATTTTTTTTTGTCCTTCCTTTTTTTTATCTTTTAAATTAAATTTATTTTACCTTTTAATTTTGTCCTATAATTCTGTTTTAGTCTCGACTTGATCCCTTTTCGATTACTTTTGCAATTTTCCTTTAGATATTTTTTATTATTATCATCATTATATACTATTTTTATTATATTTATTATTATTATTGGGATTAATTTTAATTAAATTTCTTTCTATCATTATCATAAATTTGTCATTTTTTTAAATTTGGATTATTATTAATGTTATATATTGTTATAGAATTAAATTATCATTAAATACTGTATATCATCTTACATTTAGTATATTATATGATTTTCTATAAATAGTTTGTATTAATTAATCTTTCAAAAAATGTTTTTATAAATATATGTTATTATATTATATTATTTTAAAGTTGACATCTTGTAAAATATTTAAATTGTTTCTTAAAACTTGTATATTTTATAGTATTTTAAGGTAATTTTTTTTAAAGAAAATAAAGTTTTGTTTTATATTGTTCACCTTTAAAAAAAAAAAAAAAACATATGTCATTTTATTATATTATTTTCCATATATTGAATATTATTTTTTTTATATTGCTATGTGTAACTTTTTTAAATTTATATATTATTATTTCACTATAAAATATATTTTATATTCTTTTATTATTTTCATGTATATAGTCGTTTTTTTATTATTTAATACCATATTATTTTAATTATTATATTATTTTTATAATGTTATTATTTTATATATATATATTTTTACTATTACTTTATATATTTTTAAAATTTATTGATTTTAAACCTTTTAAATAACATTCATTTTGTTTTTTTTTTTTTACTATATGTTCATAAAATTTATTTTGTCTTATGTTATTTTCATGTATATATATTTTATTCTAATATTTGTTACTATTGTATTATATTTATTATTTTATTTACTATTTATTTTATTTTTTATAATTTGTTATACTAAAACGTATTTTACTTTATGTTATTTACATATAGAAATTAGTACTTTGTTTTACTCTATTTTCCTATTGTCTTAACCATTATGTCCCTTATACTTTAGCTAAAATATTTTATTCATAACTTATTTTATAATATTTATATTTTAATATGTATTGTTATGTATAATCTTAAAATCTACAAATTGTTACCAAATATTTTTGTATACGATAAACATGCATTTTATTAATTGTTTTATGTTTTATATTATATTTATTATGTATATATTATTATGTATAATGGTGTAATTTATTTTCTATGTTATATCTTGCATGAAATATTAATGTATGAAATGTTATATTAAAGTATGTGTTATTGTTATTTTATTATCTTGTAATGTATCATCTTAATGGCATTATATTTAGATGAAATATAAACAAAGAAATGTTTTAAAAACAAAGGCAATGTTTTTTTATTTAGAAATTCGGAAAATAGGGCCCTAACATGCTGGGTTGCAATTTTCCGTTTGTCTAAATGCCTAAAATATCCTTCTAAGTGATTTCATAAATTACGAGACGATTTTAGTCACAAAAGTTATAAAACATCATGTCCTATCATGCTGGATGTGATGTTCATATACTTTTGAACGAAGGAATCTCGATTTTAAATTCGAATCATTTTAAAAGGGATCATATTTTTAAATATTTTCAAATTTTAACATTGAAGACTGAAAGTTGTTCAATTTGGTACCAATTTTTGGGCGTTGTGATGGTGCCAACCCTTCCTCACACGTAACCGACTCCCGAACCCGTTTTCTCAAAAATTCGTAGACCAAAATGTTTTATAAGGTGATCCAATCACACCTAAAAAGATTGGTGGCGACTCCCATTTTCATTTTTTTAAAAGTCGAACCCCGTTTTTCAAACCCGTTCAAAAATGGTTTCGACAGCTTGGCGACTCCACTGGGGACCAATAAGAGAGTTAAGCCAAAAATTGATAACTTTCTGTCTTAATGCCAAAAATTTGAAAGGATTTAAAAATAAGGATCCCTTTCCATGTGTTTGTTGCATATGTTTGTTATTTTATCTGCACACATGGCATTTGCATGACCGTTGGTCACACCTTTAAGTGGGAGTAAGAAACTAAGCTTTCGTGAGGTTTTCACCTCCGCATAAGTTAGTGGATTGCTTCCGGGAAACATCTGTACCTATAGGCTTCGTGAGATTTTCATCTCCGCATAGTCATAGGGAAATGAATCCCCCTAAACCGAACTCGGTCCATATGAGCCTATAATGGGTGAGGATCGAGGAATCTGCTGGTTTAGGTACCCTTGCTTTAGTGCCGAACTACATATAGTGAACTTTAAGTGCTTGCCCTAGGTAGTATGGTGACGACCTTTAGTACCTACCTTTATATGTGCTTGTTTATTACATCTTTTTATATGATACTGACTTATTTTTTTATTATTATTTTGTCATCATTACATGTCATTCATCATTAAAAGGTATCGATTCAAGGTTCGATTTCTGAGTTAGGAAGTTTTGTAATGAGGAATGAATGTCTTAATAAAGTGGATGACAACTCTTCCGTTTGTGCGTGGTCAGAGAAAACCTAGTTAGAGAAAGGAGATAGTGTCACCAAGGGATATACATCAGAGTTGTGGGATTTCACTCGCATTAGCTCGGCACAAAATGAGTTTCAAGGATTGAAGGATATTTGGGCCCATTAGGATAACAGAATTAAGCAGCTATTCTACTTGAATTATGATCTACCTTACTTGTTTAACATGAAGATAGACAAGCAACTGTTTCAGGCCATCACTCGATATTCGAATCCTCGCCTCTTCCGCCACTTAATGCTGCAAAGAAGATTGTTTAACACCTCATGACAAGGCGTAGGTTACTTCAAGGTAAGCATGAGGAGTTGATGGACACTTCTTCCATTTGAAGATGGTCGCCCTGGGGATGATAAGGGTTTTAGGAGGAAAATGATTGACAAAATGTAAAAAAACAAGTGGGATGGAAAGAATTTTGCCTATAGAAAGGTTCATTTACTATAGGGCAGCTACCAAACAACAAGCTTGAGTTTATTGTTGTACTTTAGGATGTTACACCTATTAGAAATAATGGAAATGCAAGCTCTGATGGTCGGGATAACTCAGATGGACGTGAGGGACGGAGGTTAAAGAAGATCGAATCATTCAAAAACCTTTAAAGTGGAGATTAGCCATGCTGCGAAGATACACATGTAAGCAATTCAAATTATCTGCAGGGGCAGAAATCTGAAGACTCTCAAGAAGCACTGAGGGTGTTGGATATCATTTCAAGGCAGCATACTGCGAAGCAGGAATGCCTACTTGTTCGCCAATCTTTCTTTCAAGATAATCAGAACAACTTCACAAGACATTGGAGGAGGTGTCCTGGTTGTAGAGATCACCTCATGGAAAAGCCATAGTTCAGATTCAAGAGGTTGCTGATCATCTACAAGAATTGGCAGTGCAAGCTAATGAATTGAGTGTAAAATATGAGCTAGTATCAAATAGAGGTTGAGAGTTAGCTTTGTTATTACATAGGGTTAAAACTCTAGGCCTACGAGCGAAAGCGTATTTGTAATCTGTTTTACGAAAAGACTTTTGTTCCTTAAATAACGTTTCCTAAAATGAAACTGAATCAGAATCGATATCCTTTTTGCATTCATTACATTACATCAAAGAAAAGAAGGTGTTGATTCAAAATTCGATTCCTAGATAGAATAGTTTCTCATAAGGAAACAAATTTCTTGATAAAGTGGATTATAGTGTAGTCATCTGAATATAGTCTAAGTAAACACGACGAGAGAAAGCTGGTAGTCTACGGAGGAACATATGATTTAATTGTCAGAGATTCAAGTTAACGAAGGTTATCCAAGAGCATTGCCAACGAAGATTATCCAAGAGCTGGCACTTTTTGATGAGTATCATGAAGATAATCGAGCAAGAGATCGAGGCTCAGATCAAGCAGCAAGGAGCTAGCAAAGGCATCTTTTAGAGAATTTACAGGATTCAACCATGAAGAGAAGATTACTGTTTCCACTTGGACTATGAAGGGCAAGACCGCATATGTAATCTATTTTCATGTAAAGAAATCTGTTTTCTAGAAAAGTTATTCTAATGGAATTGAATTCATGATCAACATCTCCTTTTCTTTTGCATTCATGCATTTGCATTGTATCACATCACATGCATTTAAATTCATAAAAAAACCCTAATTAGTTAAGGTTAAAAAGAGAAAGGAAGAGAGAGAGAGAAGAGGGTCACGGCTGAGTGAAAAAAAAGACGTTCCTTTACATATCCCAGACTTTTTTATCCGGAGGGATAGCTTACCCGGAGACGGGGGTGTTTTGAAATGAAAATCGTTCCATCAATGCCATACATGAAGAAGGGACTGATTAAGGAAATCTAGAGGGCATCCGTTCTTACTAACCTGGAAAGTCCTTAAACAATTGGACTGCGGAAGAACTTCCTGTAGTCTTTAGAAATTATACAGAGTAATCTGCAGAACACTCTTATTATTCTAAAGCCTAGGAGTAACAATATTTCATTTGTGAAATAGGCTCACGTTCAGACGTTTCTGTTTCAATAAAACATACTTTTGTTATCAATACGAGCGAATATTCTTTCATTCTTTTATACATATAAATATTCTTTTGACCTTCAAAATTCTTTCTAAATTTTCATTGCATTCATAACATGTAAATAGTCATTCTTGAATTCATTCCTTGTATATTCCTTTTATGCCTATAGTAGATCTCTAGATATCAATGACAGGGGCAACGATATTACAGATTCAGATTTCCTTTTTGAGCGCGACATGTGTTTAAAGGAATCTCAGTACTTTGAAGATGATAAAGATTGTAGCATATCTCCTGATTTGTTGGAAATGGTAAAGTAAGGAGAAAAACAGATTTTACCCCATGAAGAAGGTATAACCTTAAAAAAAGGAAAGGTTGTGAAATTGGAACATACATAGCCAAGGAGCCAAGACGAGACCTCCTGGAGGCTATTTCAAAAAATGTTGTCAAGGTAAAAGAAGCCTAGAATGTTAGAGGAGTGCATGATAACCAGGAAAAGCATAAGAATTAGACACTGTTGGACTATCTTGAAAATGGATCGTGTCAAAAATGTCGAATTTAAGGAGTCAAGACTTATGGGGCATGTCTGTTATGGGCCCGTGTTCTTCAAAAGTTTTGAGCTGGCAATGTATCATCTTTGTGGCTGTTGACTGCTCCATTAAGAGGGAGATAGTAACTTTATATGCCAATATTACAAAGTCAATAGTCATCGATTCAAAAAAAAAAGAAACACAAAAAAAAAAAAAACAAAACAAAAGAAAAAAGAAAAAGGGAAAAGAAAAGATCATTTTCAACTGCACAATGTCAAAGGTTTGCAGTCTGTTCAAAGATTAGACACCCTATCACAGTACATCAAAGGTGGCCAAAAGGACAAATCAAAAGAAAGAATACAGAAGATGACCGAGACTTTGTAAAATTGGCATAAAAAGCTACTACTTGCTCTTATACTGGAGCAAACACCTTCAATTCCAGTTGTTTCAAAGGTAGGCAAAGGCTTTTGATTTTCCACTATAGGGCATCAGTCCGTACACAGTCTCCAAAGCTTGAAATGATAGATTCTCTTCTCAAACCAGTTTCTGACAAAGTAGATGAGGGTATCCTGAAGAAAGCTTTCTTAGACTCCTATGCAAGTTCAAGGAAGAGGAAGCTTGATTGAATCGTTATCTCCAAGGATAGAGATAGCGAGGCTCAGTTCAATCGAGTTTCGAACAAAGGACTTGATCAAGTTATTAAGGTTTACAAGTTCCTTGACGAGAATTGGAACCCTAAGTTTGTGGTTATTATTGCTCAAAAGAACCAAGTTTTTCCAGCAGGATCTCTTGACAAAGTACTACCTAATACTGTCGTTGACAACAAAGTATGCCATCCGAAGAACAATGTTTTTACCTTTGTGCTCAGGCTAGAATGATAGGAACCATAAGGCCGGCCCATTATCATGTTCTCTTAGACCAGGTTGGGTTTCCAGCTGATGATCTATAGGAGCTTGTTCATTCTCTATCCTACGAGCACCATAGCCATATCTGTTGTGGCCCCTATTTGCTACGCTCATTTGGCAGCTTTACAATTGGGGCAATTTATGAAGTTTGTGGATACCTCAGAAACATTATCGAGCCATGTGTTTGTCAAAACGATAGCCAGAACTGCTTTTGGGGCAATCCATTTTTTATGGGTTTATGAGTCGAGATATTTTCCTCTAAGCCTCAATGTAGTCAAGAATTGAATACCTCTGGTGAACTTGAAAGTATTCATCCTAATATGGGTGACACAGATGAAGAGGATTCGCTCATAAGAATTTCTCGCAGAAGCCAAGGTGAAAACCCGTAAAGGGCGCTTTGAGACTTCCATTTCAAAAAAAAAAAAAAAGAAAAACAAAAGAACAAAAGAAAAAGAAAGAAAAAATAAATTGGAGAGGCCAAGGTGAAAACCTGTAAAGGGCGCCTTGAGACCAAAGGGGTTTTGAGTTGAAAACCCGAAAGGGCGGCTCAAATTTTGAAAGGCATGCAGTAACCTTGTTATACCTGATTCAACAAGAAGCGAAGTTACATGCTGGGGCATCAACAGAGTACTTTGAATCTTCTGAACACATATTAAACTCAAAGCAGTTTTTATAGAGCCTATATATGGAAACCCAAGCTGTAATATCTAGGGCATCTGATTTTTGTCCTGTTGGCTATCTTTGGATTCTTTTTCTTCTCAAAAATATGTCATCAGGTTGACTTCCTATTGTATTCTTGATTATTTATTCAAATATAACCATTAATTCATTCATCTTCTATTATTCTTAAAGTGTGTTGCATTGAAATAATGATAGATGAACTAGAATATTTTCACAAGTGAAGTTTTGCATATTACTCTAAAAATTTCTAGATAATACAGGAAACTGAAACATGACAATTGTTTAAGGAATTCCCATTGAGTAAGGATCGGAGGTCCTTGAGAGAATTTCTTCCTTAGTCCAAGTGATGATTGGACAATTCAAACGATTCGATCCTAAGAGAGGATCATTTCTCAAACATCTCCAGTAGGCCATACATTCGGGAATGGTATAATGAGATCAAATTGGTTCAAAGCATACGAGTAGCATATGATTGATACGTCTAGAGGAGTAAAAGATAAACTTTGATGAAGGAATGAGTGGTGACGTCTGGAGTAGGGGTCATATTCATAAACATTTTGCATCATGGCATGTCTAAGTAGGAGCATTTGACTCACTTTGATCATAGCATCCTAATCATTAGGCATAAACTCATGCACATTTTACAGATCTGGCCTTCACTGAAGCAGATCCAAGATAACAATTCTGGCATCTCTATTTTCGACGAAGAGCAGATACATAGCAGATCTGACTTTCAAATGTTTTCACTGAAGCAGATCCAAGATAACAAGTCTGGCGTCTCCATTTTCGACGGAGAGCAGATACATAACAGATCTGACTTTTAGATGTTTTCACATCAAAGCAGATCCAAGATAACAAGCCTGGCATCTCCATTTTCGACGGAGAGCAGATACATAGCAGATCTGACTTTCAGATGTTTTCACTGAAGCAGATCCAAGATAACAAGTCTGGCGTCTCTGTAGTAGACGGGGAGCAGATCGAAAATGAAGATTTGGCGTCTCTGTAGTAGACGGGGAGCAGATCGAAAACGAAGATTTGGTGTGTAATAGCCCAAATTTCAGTAATGTCAGAAATTGTGGTTCAAGACCACCAAATTCGACACATGAACTCGTAGATAATATTATTTAATATTTACAAGCCAAATGTGGTTTTTAAAAGATTTTTGAAATAGTAAAATTATGTTTGTAAAGATTTATTTGGTCAAGATATCGAGAAAAAGAGGTATCGAGATCTCGGTGTTATAAACCGAGCTATAAATATTTTTATGAATATTAAAGGATTGTCACTAAGGTAATATTAAAGTTTCGTTAAGAAATTTTAAGGTTTTGGTGGTCAATTGAGTAAAAATGACTAAATTGAATAAAGTGCAAAATTGTGAAAAGAAATGAAATAGCTCAATTGTCAAAAGAGGAAGGACCTAAAGTGAAAATAAGCCCAAAGGAGATATTTTGGGCGGCAATAGCTGAGAAAAATAAGAAAATGGATGAAATAAGGGCAAAATGGGAAAATTGCCAAAATTAATTAAATAAAAATGGGACCAAATTGGGAATATCTAGAATTCTCTTCATTTTTCTTCATTCTTTTCAGCTGAGAAACAGCCATGGAAGAGGTTTCAAGCTGGTTTTTCATACTCTAGCTTCATGTAAGTTTAATTCTTGCTCTCTCCTTGAAATTTCTATGTTTTTGGACTTTTACAAATGGGTCCAACTTATTAATTCATTAGTTTTTGATTCCATGGCTAATTTTTAAAGTTGATGTGGATTACTTTTGAAAGCATGTGATGAATAAGTATTGGATTGAAGCTTTAATTCTGTTATATGATGGTTTTATCAAGTAAAATTGATGGAAATTTGATTTTAGGACTTAATTGTGAAATAGTTGAAATAAGGGCCTATTGTTAGAATTCTGATTTTTAAAAGTTATGAAGTAGTTCAAAATGATATAGAAAAGTATTAAATGAGAAAATTAGCTCAATGGAGGGGTTAATTAAGCAAGGACTGAATTGTAAGAATGGTGGAAATTGGGACGAATTGGAAATCAAGATGTCACACTAAAGCAGTATTGGACAGCAGCAATTGCCTAACTTTGAAAAATCACCATAAATGGTAGAAGTTGAATTAGAAGTTGAATAAGATATGTAATTAAAGCTTGTTGAGTCTATTTTCATATAAAAGAAACAAAGAAAGCAAAGGAATCTGGTATCTTGAGATATTTACATTTTTGTGAGACTGGTTCAGATTGATTTCGAGATCCCCTGTTCTGAATTGTAAAAATTATTAAAAATTGTACAAAAATATTTATAGAACATAATTTATATGGGTGGATTCCTTATTGAGTCTATTTTTACTAGAAACAAACGTGGATATCTTTTGAAATCTGTATAAAGAGAAATTGGAATTTTAGTGAAGAGTGGTCAGGGTTGTCGAGTAGCGAAACAGGGGAAACTTTAACTAATAAACTGTATTAATTGGCCGCACCAAAAATTCTGGAAAAATTATGGTAAGAAGATATATGAGTCTAGTTTCAAGGAAAATTTATGGATCTGAATTTGGAGCTCTGTAGCTCAAGATATAAATAATTTAGTGACTATGACGCAGGTGGACAGCTTGAATGTTCACATATAAGTAAATTAAGTATGTTGAGACGAATAATAAATCCAAGTAAAACATGTCGAGAATAAGAATAAATACATTTGAGGGACAATATGTTTAATTTTAATTGGTTTCAAATATAAATGTTAGATGAAATAAAATATTTGATAAATAAATCGGTAACTCCGGTAATGCTCCGTAACTCTATTCCGGTAACGGATTGGGGTTAGGGGCGTTACATGGTGTCTCCGTAGTAGATGGGGAGCAAATCAAAGACGAAGATTTGGCGTCTCTGTAGTAGACGGGGAGCAAATCAAAGATGAAGATTTGGCGTCTCTGTAATAGACGGGGAGCAAATCGAAGACATAGTAGATCTGACCTTCATCAAGGCAGATCTAAGACAGATTTGGCGTCTCTGTAATAGACGGGGAGCAGATCGAAAACGAAGATTTGGCGTCTCTGTAGTAGACAGAGAGCAGATCGAAAACGAAGATTTGGCATCTCTGTAGTAGACGGGGAGCAGATCGAAAATAAAGATTTGGCGTCTCTGTAGTAGACGAAGAGCAGATCGAAAACGAAGATTTGGCGTCTCTGTAGTAGACGGGGAGCAAATCAAAGACGAAGATTTGGCGTCTCTGTAGTAGACGGTGAGCAAATCAAAGACGAAGATTTGGCGTCTCTGTAGTAGACGGTGAGCAAATCAAAGACGAAGATTTGGCGTCTCTGTAGTAGACGGTGAGCAAATCAAAGATGAAGATTTGGCGTCTCTGTAATAGACGGGGAGCAAATCGAAGACATAGCAGATCTGACCTTCATCAAGGCAGATCTAAGACAGATTTGGCGTCTCTGTAGTAGACGGGGAACAGATCGAAAATGAAGATTTGGCGTCTCTGTAATAGACGGGGAGCAGATCAAAGATGAAGATTTGGCAATCTCTGTAATGGACGGGGAGCAAATAAAAAACGTAGCAGATCTGACTTACAACGAAGCAAGATCCAATATGATAGATCTTATCTCTTTGTATTAGACGATGAGCAGATCGAAGATGCCAACATGATAGCCCTGAGTTTGCAAGGAGCATATTGGGGACCATGAAAACAGGATCAATTAAGACCAGGCAAATTTGGTCTTTTTGTAAGTCTTTGCTCGATTCCTGTTACACAACAATAAGCAAAGAGGGGCAGCTGTAATAGCCCAAATTCGCCCAGGCCAATAAACCAAAACAGAAAAATATAAAAAAGGTCCACATACAGCAGCCCAATACAACCCAATACCCAATGAGCAGCCCAATTACAACACTAAATTATTAGCCACCTTTCATGCCACCATCAGTGCCTTGTCATCATCATTGACCTGCAAAAGAAGAAAGAAGCACAAACAGAGGCATAAACAGAGGCATAATCAGGGCAAAAATAGATTGTAAATTTGATCTTTTATTGGCTATAAAAGCCAAATGCAAATCATGTAAAAGGGATACCCACATACATACAGAGAAAGAAAGAAATACAAATAGTTTTTTTGAAAAGATGGTTCTTGATTTCTTTTCTTTGCATTTCATTTTTTTTTTAACTTTCTTTTGGTTTCGATATATACGAAGATTTTATGCAAAAATACTACCAAAATACAAAGGAAAAGGGGTTACCTTTGATGTGCACGGAAAGCGGGAGATTTTAGATCCTCCGACCGCCGCATGCGACGGCGTGTGGTGGCATGTGTGGTGGCCGACTATCGGAGCTCTCGCCGGAAATTGCCTAGGGAGGAATGTTTGAGAGTATTTTTTAAGAGTTTTTAAAAAAAAAAACAGTTTTAAATGAATTTTTTGTGGGAAATTTTATTTTTATAATAGCACAAAATGGCACCGTTTTGGTTTCAATTAATAAGCCTTAAAACGGCACCGTTTAGGTGTTGACCCATTGAACCGACCCGCGCCTTAAGGATCCGTGTTTTTTTTTATTAATGGGAAATTTTCTTTTGTCCTTCCGTTTTTTTATCTTTTAAATTAAATTTATTTTACCTTTTAATTTTGTCCTATAATTCTGTTTTAGTCTCGACTTGATCCCTTTTCGATTACTTTTGCAATTTTCCTTTAGATATTTTTTATTATTATCATCATTATATACTATTTTTATTATATTTATTATTATTATTGGGATTAATTTTAATTAAATTTCTTTCTATCATTATCATAAGTTTGTCATTTTTTTAAATTTGTATTATTATTAATGTTATATATTGTTATAGAATTAAATTATCATTCAATACTGTATATCATCTTACATTTAGTATATTATATGATTTTCTATAAATAGTTTGTATTAATTAATCTTTCAAAAAATGTTTTTATAAATATATGTTATTATATTATATTATTTTAAAGTTGACATCTTGTAAAATATTTAAATTGTTTCTTAAAACTTGTATATTTTATAGTATTTTAAGGTAATTTTTTTTTTTAAAGAAAATAAAGTTTTGTTTTATATTGTTCACCTTTAAAAAAAAAAAAACATATGTCATTTTATTATATTATTTTCCATATATTGAATATTATTTTTTTTATATTGCTATGTGTAACTTTTTTAAATTTATATATTATTATTTCACTATAAAATATATTTTATATTCTTTTATTATTTTCATGTATATAGTCGTTTTTTTATTATTTAATACCACATTATTTTAATTATTATATTATTTTTATAATGTTATTATTTTATATATATATATTTTTACTATTACTTTATATATTTTTAAAATTTATTGATTTTAAACCTTTTAAATAACATTCATTTTGTTTTTTTTTTACTATTTGTTCATAAAATTTATTTTGTCTTATATTATTTTCATGTATATATATTTTATTCTAATATTTGTTACTATTGTATTATATTTATTATTTTATTTACTATTTATTTTATTTTTTATAATTTGTTATACTAAAACGTATTTTACTTTATGTTATTTACGTATAGAAATTAGTACTTTGTTTTACTCTATTTTCCTATTGTCTTAATCATTATGTCCCTTATACTTTAGCTAAAATATTTTATTCATAACTTATTTTATAATATTTATATTTTAATATGTATTGTTATGTATAATCTTAAAATCTACAAATTGTTACCAAATATTTTTGTATACGATAAACATGCATTTTATTAATTGTTTTATGTTTTATATTATATTTATTATGTATATATTATTATGTATAATGGTGTAATTTATTTTCTATGTTATATATTGCATGAAATATTAATGTATGAAATGTTATATTAAAGTATGTGTTATTGTTATTTTATTATCTTGTAATGTATCATCTTAATGGCATTATATTTAGATGAAATATAAACAAAGAAATGTTTTAAAAACAAAGGCAATGTTTTTGTATTTAGAAATTCGGAAAATAGGGCCCTAACATGCTGGGTTGCAATTTTCCGTTTGTCTAAATGCCTAAAATATCCTTCTAAGTGATTTCATAAATTACGAGACGATTTTAGTCACAAAAGTTATAAAACATCATGTCCTATCATGCTGGATGTGATGTTCATATACTTTTGAACAATTCGAATCATTTTAAAAGGGATCATATTTTTAAATATTTTCAAATTTTAACATTGAAGACTGAAAGTTGTTCAATTTGGTACCAATTTTTGGGCGTTGTGATGGTGCTAACCCTTCCTCACACGTAACCGACTCCCGAACCCGTTTTCTCAAAAATTCGTAGACCAAAATGTTTTATAAGGTGATCCAATCACACCTAAAAAGATTGGTGGCGACTCCCATTTTCATTTTTTTAAAAGTCGAACCCCGTTTTTCAAACCCGTTCAAAAATGGTTTCGACATATACATATATAAAGATATTAAGAAGATACAATATAATATTAGTGATAGTCATATAGTAGTTAAAATATATATATAATATTAAAAATATATTTATGAAAAATATATATAATATATATAATACATAATATACATAATATATAAGACGTTGAAAATATACATACATAATAAGTGCATAAAGTATTTATATTTTTAAATTGGTAAATAGCACGATGATAATGATGAAAATAATAATTAAAATAGATATTATATGTTAGTAATAATAATAGTAAAAATAATATGATAACATGTATAATCACAATAATAATAACAGTAATGACAATAATAAGAAAGGACGAGCTAATTTTAAATATAAAAGTCCAAACCCACGAAAATGGACTGAATTGGGCATAAAACAAAATTTCAGGGCCAATTTGGGAATAAATAATGAAAATAGGGGCCAAATCGAATGCGTGGGCAACTGAAAGGGACCAAAGACAGAAATTTTCCTCGTTTCCAAAACGCTGCGTATCAGTGAGGATTAAATCGCAAATCACAACAAATTTATCGGCCGATTTAAAGGAAAGAAAGAGTTAATTGCGAAATATAAAAATTGCGGAAGGACCGATCACGCAATAAACCCATTTGGGTTTAAAAACACGCGGATCCTCCTGGGTCGGGTCGGATCGACCCGACCCGGGCCAACTAGTATAAAAGGGCAAATTTTTTTGTGGGGGTTCATTTCTCACGGGAAAAAGAAAAAAAAAAGAAAAAGAAAAAGAAAGTGAAGGAGAGAAGAGGGAGAGGGGGGGCTCTGGTGATCGGTCCGGCCACCGGCGCCGGTGCCGGCCACCGCACGCGGTGGCCGGAAAAGGTAAGAAAATTAAATTTTTTATTATTTTTTTATTTTTTTAGTTTTTTTATTATTTAAAAGATATATACATGCATAAGAATAGGTTTTTATAAGCTGTAAAAAAAATAAAAATCACCTCGTAAGCTTTCGGTTCAAATTTCTGGTATTTTCCTTTGATTCGGGGTATCCCTTCGCTGTTGCTATTAATACTGCTGTTTTCTATTTTGGATTTGTAGCTTTTGAATCTTGAAAGTAAAATACTGGTATATTGCTTGTATATTTTTTGAAGAAAAACAGAAAATCCCCCCACTTTTACATGATTCTTCCTTCGGCTTTTATAGCCATTGAAATTAAATATACCATTACTTGCTGTCTTTTCTTCCTTTTGTAGGTGCAAGTGGCCTGGTGGGACGGTGGAGTGTTGCAGGCATGGTTGGTGGAGTCAGAGGGCCATAGGGGCAGCAGGTGAAGTTGGTGGCCGAGGGTCAAAGGCTGAAGGACCCTAGGTGCGGCGCACCTAGGGCTTGCTGTTTCTTGCCTCTGCCGATTAGTGTGGGCTAGGGTATTGGGGTTTTGTGATGTTGGGCCATGTATTTTGGGCCGATTGGGTAGGGGTTATTGGGCTAGTTTAGGGACTGGTTGGGTTTAAGGGGTTTTTGGTAACCAGGCCAAAATTGGCCTATAACAGTACTGATCTACAGTATTAATCATCAAATCATCGATTGTAACTCGCTAGTCGAACTTTTTTTTTAAAATTAAAAGTCCAATGACTTAAATAAAAAGTTTTGAATAGTTCAATAACTTAAATGAAAACTTTCAAATAATTCAATGACCAAATTATAACTTTTGAAATTGAGTGGCCAATACGTAAACTTACTAATAATTTAGTGATATTGGGTGTAACTTAACCAAAATTTTTATATGCATCAAACGGTTTACATGGTTCTACCTATTTTTATTTAGTTCTGTTGGCAACGATATTGATGCCAATGTAGGAGGATGTAAATTTGAGCGCGCTAAAACACGTTAATCGTCCTATTTAAAGGTTGTGAAAAATTATACGTAATTTTAAGCATTGTATCAAAATTTTTTTATATTTTAATGAAATTTAAGAAAAAATATTTAAAATTAAGTTTTGTCACTTTTTTTTTTCATTTATGTTTAAAATTGACATCAATACACCTATATAATCATGTGTGATTGTAAGCAAATTGAAAAAAAAAAAAGTTATACCTACTCAACAATGAATTTTGTCTATGGGTCGGAATTAGTTTATATGTTTTTATGATATTTTAAATGTTATTTTATTATTTTATTAGTTTATAATTTTTTATTTTTTTAAAAGATTAAATTTAAAATTTAAAATTTTAGTGGGTTAATGTGTAAATTTACTATATACTGACTTATAGTTTTATAAAATTTATAAGGGCAAAGTGTAATTTTTCATTTTAAGAGGTTAGGGTCATTGTCAGTCTTTCGATGCCTTGTCCTTATGTAACTCTGTGACTTTTTATACATCTATGTAAATCACTTGCAAATTCTATCATTAAACTTCATATCAACAATACTAATAACCTCAATAATTGAATTTAAAATTAAAAAAATAAAATGATTTAATTTTTAATTAAAGAATACTAAATTTCCAAAATTACCTAATATTTTAAAGCTTAAACCCACATCACTATTTCTTTTAGCATTGTAAAAATCTATATATCAATAATGTTTTTGGCCTTTAATAGATCCTATGTAAATAGTTAAAAAAATGTTGAAAAATCAAAATAGCAAAGATTCGAGTATTTTCAACGAGTGACAAAAAAGCAAAAAAACCAAAAAATTATATTTTCTTTTTAGGAATGATCTTTTAAGGGCCAGTTTGGCAATGCTTTTGAAAAGTGCTTTTGAGAAGTGCTGTGGAAAAGTGCTTTTGAGAAGTGCTTTTGAAAAGTGCTTTTGAAATATATAAGTGTTTGGTATTGCTGTTAAAAAGTGCTTTTGAGAAGTAAAATGTCCATTTTAGACATGATATTATAAAGTAACAAATATGTATTTAAATAATGTTCAAATTAGTTAATATTATGATATTTTAGCAAAAATATAAAAAATAATTTATCATAACTTATTGTTAATATTTTAATATATAATATTAATTTTAAATATTTCTAATTAATTAATTAATTAATTAATGTACCCTATTATTAATGAATTTCTTTTTTATTCTCAATATATCCACTTACACCGGTATAAATATATATGTTTTAGCTGAGGATCAAGTAACAAAGCTAAGCAAGCATAACAGAAAGCTTGTTTAACAAGCCTCGTGACTTGGTGAAGAAACAAAAGCTAAGTAATTAATATTAATTATTTATTAAATTTAATTAGAATATATAAACTATATTTAAATATTTAAATATAATCAATAATTAACAATTATATTATTTTAAAAATAATATTTTGATTTTTAATTAATAATTTTAACACATATACAACTAGAGGAAAAGTAAACAAAAGAGAAATGAAAAAAAAAAAAAAAGAGTCTGCTGTCAATTTGGAAAGAAGAAAAATGAAGGGTAAAAAAGTGATATAAGGCCAAAAGCACTTTTGGCTGAGAAAAAGTAGCAAAAATGTTGCTTCATCATCTGCAAAAAAGTGCTTCTCTAAAGTTGAAAAAGTGGTAAAATTGTAAGCTGTTCTTTAATGCTTTTAACCAAAAAAGTACTTTTTGGGCAAAAGCCCATCCCAGAAGCACAGCCAAACGGAGCCTAAGTCAAATTACATGACTAAATTAGTTGAATATGTTGAAAATAAAGTGAACTAGTTAAATAGATTTTTTTTTTTAAATTGAAGGAAATAGACTTTTTTTGAGAGAGTGTGGACATACTTTTTTTTGTAATTATCGAAAAATGAGTTTAATTGGTCACGGTTTCTATGATATGTCAGTAAAAAAGTTTGTGCAGTTAGTCGCGCTTCTACAAATACTCTTAAAAAATAGTCTATTTTCTTAAATTTCAAAAAAAATTGGCCTATTTTACCAATTAATATTTTTTCAATATGTTTGATTAATTTAGCTAAAATTACATTCTCAATCTCGAATTTTATTTGATTTTAAGAGTTTAAATAAAAATATTATGTTTGAAAAACAAAATGAGATAAAAAAAATAAAAGTGTTTAAAATATAATTTAAAGTCGGGTTTTAACATTTAAAGTGCAGATTAGGTCTGCCTTAATATATTTTTTTTAATTATGTGTTATATTATTTTATATTTATATATTACGTCATTTATACTGCATGAATACTAAATGTGTAATATTAGAATGTAACACTGAAAAACTAAATTGTTTATATTCAAATTTTTAATAAAAACAAATTAAATTATTTAATATTAAATTAAAAATACATAATTTATTTTGTAAAAAAGAAAAAAAAAAACAGGAACGAGCCTAATGATTTCGTATTTTATGACTCAAAGCATTGAACTTAGTTGACAGAATATTTATATCGGTAAAAGTTTATAGTATTTCTCGGTAATTTATTTTTGACTTGAGGGTAAAAAAAAAAACTTCATTGAGAAAAATGAAGGTAACGTGTGAATTTAGTTGTTGGATACAAATATAAAATATTATATTTTGTTCACTTTTTTATTTTTTTTATTTGAAAAGGAAACATAATAGTAAAATTATTTTATAAAAATTTAGGTAGCATTTCTGCCTATTTTACATAGAGCCCATTGTAAAATTTGGATTTTACAAAATATCCACATTCAAACTATCTCTCAAATCAATTCCAAGCACTACGATCTTTCAAAATGTATCAATAAACTAGATTTCTACGCTTTACTATTTTATCAAAACATTAGTTATAAAATACTAGTTAAGAAAACATAATGAAAATATTTAAATTCAATTTGTAATACCCCTTAACCCTAAACCGTCGCCGGAACAGGGTTACAAGGCATTACCAGTCAAATCAGACAATTTACAGATAATTCTTAATAAATAATAAAATTATCATTTAACAAATAAATTATAGTATAATCAGAAATGCATATAAATTATATTTTTCATTTTCTAATTGATTTCATTCATTCTTCTTTTTTTTTTTTTTTAATTTCGGCATCATTTCTGCTTATTTTTACATAAAACCACCTGCATGTTCAAACCAGAAATAAACCATTCCAACACCCATGGCACAATCAAAAACAATATAAACTTAAGTACACCTAAATTATAACCAATTAATTAACATAGTAATTTAATAACTAAACATTCATAATATTAATCAAAACTAACTAATAACTTCATTTGTTTTTCATTCTAACTTAAGACCAATTATCTAATATAATTTTTACCATTTTATCAAACTAATAACAAAATATGGTATACTATTCTTACAACCAACATTACAAGCATATCTATATAACCTAGTACATCACCTAGTACATCACCTAGTACATCACCTAGTACATGCCACTTTCATTTAAGAAAAGAAAACATCACCAAAATCTTTTTGCTGAAGTCGGGATCGTTCGGATGCTGGACCAGGAAATTAGACTTCTATTAACCTGCGCACGGAAACAACCGTACGCTGAGTATTCCATACTCAGTGGTATTACCAAAATTCAAATTATAAAAGCAATAATAAATAAAAAATATATAAAACTAAGCATCAAATAACAATTCATTTTTAAACTTTCATTAAATAACAATAATAATACAACATTTAGCTATTCTTCAATTCTAGTCACAAATCACATTTATCAAATTTTAATCACCTCATTCATTTTAAAATTCATGCATTTCATTTCCAATGTAAATTTTCAGTCCACAATTTCAATTTCCCTCATATTCACTAGTACAGTCGATCAAATTCATTTGATCTTCTCATTTCAGTTATTCACCCTATTAACAATTCGGACTTTAACGGATACACGGATTTTAACCCAAACACACCAGTATAACACATTGTGCCTAAAACGGTACATAGTACCTGATCAGTATACGACACATAAAGTGCCTGAAACGACACATAAGGTGCCTGAAATACGACAATTAAAGTGCCTGATATACAACACATAAAGTGCCTGATCAGCAAAGTCAGCAAATCCCGTACACTTCCAGATCCTATGGCATGCCAATTATATCCGACTCAGCCCGACTAGTTAATAGGGTATTTCAGTTCTCAATTTATTTTCATTTCCAATCCAAGAACACTTTTCAATTACAATTTCACATTCAAATCAATTTACAATTCAATTATACATACACATTCACCATTCAATTCAATTCTCATTCAACTCAAATATCAATACTTACCTTATATCTCACTTATTAAATATAGAATTTATATAAAATATTTAATAAAAAGTAATTTGAATTATAGTAATACAAACCGTGAATTTTTCGTTTTAATCCTTGATAGCTTTCTCCTTTCCTTTGTGCGCCGATGTCTCGAGTTCTTTGTTAACAATTAAACTCCAAGCTCCAAATTCCCTATTTCCCCTTTTCTTTCTTTTTTTTTCTCCTTTCCCTGCTCTGTTTCAAAAGTTTCTTGTTCTGTTATGCTTTGTTTTGTTTCTTTATTCTATTTCTTTTATTTGTTTTAGTTACTAATAATATATTATAATTTAATTAAATTATATAATATATATAAATATCTTCTACTTAATTAATAAGAAAAACATATAATCATGTTACAAGTGTATATTCATATATTATTACACATGTTTATTTTCTTTTTCATACATTTGTTTTTACTTAATTTAATTCTAAATATAATATTATTTAATATAATTTTTAGCTTAAATAAAATAATAGTAATAATAACTAATTTAATTAATCAATAAACAATTATCTAAGAAAAGCCTTAGATTTTTAACAGCTTATGCCGCCTCATCTATGCTAATTGGTACAATTCCTAGTTTGGTCCTTTTTATTTTCTATTGATCTATAATTGAACCTTTGCCCTTTATTCAATTTAGTCTTTTTTCTTAATTACTCTTAATTAAGTTAAATTCTCATATTTAAAATTTAATTAAACTCACTACTAGACTCATAAATATTCCTAATAATTATTTACGAACTCGATTTACTAAGACAAATGCCCAATAATGTACTTTTCCGGTGCCCATGAATTTTAGGTCATTACACAGTTTATAACATAATATTATATATATAAGCCTAGGTATATGCTATTTACATCAGCTATAAAGTAACCTCTTCACCGACATTGTTTAAGTTGAACTTCGATTCTTCGGATGCTGCTGGAACAATCTAACGAATCTAACTACCTGTGCACAGAAAAATAGACAAACTGTACACTGAGCAATTTTTATACTCAGTGATACTAATATCATATAAATCATTACATAAGTATTGGACACAAATTAATTGATAGAAATAAACTAAAGCATGATTAAAAATATCATTATTAACATCACAATAAAAGAAAATTATAATATTAATAAACTTTAATATTTTGATATTCACAAATCGAATAAAGAAAATAAGCTTTTTAATTAATTTCAAAATTGTGTAATTAATTTAATTTGCACAATATGAAAATTAAAATAAATTTAAGTTTTGTTTTTACTTTTCTTTCAATTTAGACCCCGTACTAAAGTTTAGACTCATAACCAGATACACGAATTCGCCACCTCGAGTTGTTTGGCAACGGTGGCTATCAGAGTAGTCTACGACCCTCTGGGAATTGAGACTGCCCATGACTTTGTGGGAATTAGGGCTAACAATAATAACAATTGATTGATTTGGCCTTTTCTCCCTCAACCCTTTAGGAATTGGAGAGATTTAAATTTTTTGACATAAAGACTCCATGACATGCCGACTATATCTGATTTAGTCCAACTTAGTGAAACGGGGTAAAAACCAAATTTCATGATCCATTTAAATTCTATTTTCATATAATTCTCATTTCAATTCTGTTTTAATTTCAAATTACATATCGCCTAATGTAAAATAGGTTTCCAATTTGAAACATATTAAATATTTCCTTACTCAATCATCTAAAATCATAATACTCAAATGCAAATCATAACCATGAATTCACTAATTTAGTCTTGTGAAAAACATAGTATTCATTTCGAAACATAATTTTATAAATATTAACTAAATTATTCAATCTCATAAAAAACTCATAGAAATAAAATAAAATAAATATAACTAATCACGTTAAATTAAATAGTCTAAAGCCTTATGTAATAAAAATAATATATTAGCACAAATCGAATTTTTAATTGCTTTACTCATTTTCTTTGCATTTCTCCTGCAAGATGTTCGCTTCGTTATTAGCTACAATAGGAGCAATTCAATATAAAACATCATTTATCAATTCTAAAACCAAAACTAATAAAAAACAAACTTAAATATGCATGATTATTTATATTGACAACTTAAATTTTCTAGTTCGAAATTCGCATATCTTTCGACTTAATTATCCGTTTTCAATTCTGTCTTCACCAGAGTAATCACTGCTTCTTCACAAGCTATCATTTAACACAAACATTACACAAAGTGATCAATGTTCTCTACTTCCCCTTTAACATGACCAAATATACGAAATAAACTTTTCATATATTTTTGTTTATTTTTTACATTTCTTATAAGCTAAAACTCATATTCTAATAATTACCTATCTAACAATATATTTATTTCACTTAAGTTTTCTAAATTTTCATTAATATCATTTAATGGTAAATTTTAAAATACTTCATAAAATAAAAAACTATTGATATATATGTAAAGTAAACTTCAAAGATTCAAAATCTTAAAAAAAAATTTAAAGAAAAACCACACCTTAAACTTAAAATTGAAGGAAAATGATAGAAAGGTATTTTTTTTCTTCAATCTTTCGTGAGAAAGACGTTGAGAAAGAACTTATATTTCTCTCTTTATATATATATATATATATATATATATATATCTTATAAAATTTAATAAATTATTATTATTTTAAATAAAATGTTAAATAATAATTATTTAATGAAAATATAATTTAAAGCCATTATGAATTTTTTGATATTTTTTAAGAAATGAAAAAATTGCGATTAAGTTTTTTCCATCAAAATAAAAATAGGATAATTGCACTTTAGTCTTTATATTTTTTTAACTTATTCAATTTAATCTTTGAACTCGATACAGAATTTTTAATTTAACCATATACTCTTAATAATAATCTTCTGTGTTTTTATGTCTGACAGTTTTCTCTAAAAACGATCACAATTTCTTATACTATTACTTATTTATAGATCACTTATTTAAGGACTTCTACAATAAATATTTTTCTTCTCATTTTTTTTGAAGTGGGGATATTACATAACGAAATTCACCATTGATCAATTTGATCATTAATAGACATTAACGGACATTGACGATACTAACAAAATCAATAAAATGTTAATACATGTAATAACAACAAATATTTAAAAAACTTCAAAATTATAAGTACGAAATAAATTTGGAGTATTTTAGACAAATCAACGTCTAAATTTATTTAAATATAAACATATATTTATCTAAAATATTTCTAGATATTATTTTTTAAATATTTTTTTATAATTAAAAATAGTTTAAAAATTCACAATTTTTAGTGTTTCGGAATTTTAAATTTTATTTGGTGAGAAATTTTCTAATTTATAATTTTTTTAATAATACAAATTGAATTTTTTATTTTCTTTTTTTATATAATGTTGACAGACTTGAGAGTAGACAGCTTGAACTCATATTAAATTAGTGTTTGATTCCTATTTCATACAAATCGAGACGATTTTGATGTTTATTAAACTTAGTAAAATATAATATTCTATAATTTTTCTTAATCCATGAGTTCTCCCAAATTTTTAGTGTGTTTTTAAAACTCTCGTAAAATTTAATATTTGTGTTTTTGGTTGGTGGGCATATAATTCCTGTCTTTATTGCGAACTGCTGCTTTTTTTTTTTATTATGCATCACATCATTTAAAAAGCACGCAAACAAAAATTTTTAGATAAAAAAATCTAAAATTTATATTTTTTATCAAAAACACGGAATATATATTATTTTAAAGATGTTTTAATTTTTTCATATAAAATTTTAAAAATAATTACATGTAATAAAATTTGAATTACAAATATTACATTTTAACTTCACTATTTTAACAAAAACTACATTTGGTGATTAAATTTTTTATATAAATATATTATATAAAATTTGCATATACATTATAGATATAACATAATGTAGTTAGAATAATTGTATTTATACCATCTACAAAAAATCACAAATGAAATTAAAAAATTTTCACATATCTGTAAATTATATTGAAAAAATTAAAAGAATAGTTATTGATGGAGTCTTAATTCAAATGGTATTAACATTATTTTCAATATAGGGAGACATGAGTTCGAATGCGCTAAAATGCATTATCCTCTTATTTATGAGTTAAAGAGTGGCTTTGAGTATGCTAAAAAAAATAGATATGATCAGAATCTATAATGAGATTATAAAAAAATAATTAAAATATGTTGGATATTAAAATTTAAATTTACGAAGAATACATGGATCTATGCCATATTTTAACCAAAATTAATTTATGACACATGGATGATATGGATAAAAAATATTTATAAAAATAAATAGGATTTGTTGATATTTTTTAAGGCTTAAATAAAATCATATGGATTTTATATAAAAACTATTTATTATTTTATAGGAAAAGAATTTTAATCTTTGAAATTAAATTAGTGTTGGGATTATCCTGCAACCAAAGGGCCCATTTGAAAAGTAACAACATACAAAGAAAGTACAAAGCAACAAATATTTACCCACCATTTTCAATTTAATAATAAAAGAATATAAAAAATTATCATCCTATTCAAAAACCATAGGTTTTTTAGTAGGTTTCGTAGTGCTTACTGAAATTGAATGGAGTTTTGTCACTTTTGCCACTTTTGTCATCCCTAATTGAATAAAAATTTACAAATTATACAAAGCAGCAGCAGCCATTGAAAAGAGCAAAAAAAAAAAAAAACTCTACTCTCTGGTTTTTGCTTGAAGTGGTGATTATTTGTGGTAACTATTGAGAACTGATACTAATGGCGGCTTTCTCAGCCACGATCTCTGATTCTTCCCGCTTTCTCTCATCTACCTCATTGCCTAAACGGAAGATCTCTGCTCCTTCTCAATGTCGTTCCTTTTCGCTTTCAAAGCCTTTTCCGCTTTCCAGGTTATTATCGTTTTTATCCGCTTTGTTTCAGTATTTAGTTGTTGCGGTAAACTCTGTTTGATTTCTGTTTTGTTCTGAGGAAATGATGGTTAATATTTGGATAAATGAATAGATGTAACGCGTTATTTGTTTGTTTATTGTTTTTCTGCCATTTTTAAGCTCGTTTGAAGTGTTTTATTTTGTTTTTTCAGTGTTTTTTGTTTCGTGGAGGTAGAATCAATTTGGTTTTTGTTTCGATTATTCTTAGAGAGATGTGTTAGCTTAGATTTCGAGGAGATTGGAATTGGATTGCGGTTGTGTACTAGTGCTTAGATTGCTGTGCTCCTAAATTTTGACTTAATTTGTTTGTTATTTTAGAACCAAAAAGCAAAGGGAAAAAAGAAGTGTTGATTGCAGTTTTTTTGTCTAATTTTTATGAATAACAAAAATGCTTTAGTTCATATGATTATGCTTTTGTTTCTGAGCAAGTCTTAATGTCTTAAAGCTTCTTGTATATGTAACATTGGTTTGTTATTTGTTAATGCGTTAGTGTTAGAGAAAATTCCACCTTGACTCGTTGATTATTTGAATTAGCAATGCTTTAGTGTTTGAGCAAATTCCACCTTGATTCGTGACTAATTTTTGTGCCTATTGCCTTGTTTTAGAGTCTCCCTTATGCTTTGGACAACTTTGGTGGAAGTCCTGGTGATATAGGCCTAGGATATTGGTGAGCTGAATGCTCAAATATGTATCCATACAATCAATTCAAACAACATAGGCCTAGGCTAATGACTTTTTGAAAATTTGGACCCTTGTTGTCTTTCTCACAAACATATCAATTTAAACTCTTGAGTATCTCAAGAGATGAAGGGTCTGGGTAATTTTTGTGGGGTTGTCATCAAATAACCTGTCCTTTGACATTCTAGTTGGCTTTTCTGTTATTTCATTTTAATAAAGCATTAAAGGGTTTCTCTTGTTATCTATGTTCCAGATCAAATATCAGTTCTCGGTTGGGAAGAAGGAAGTCACTGAATATCTTTGTCCAGGCTTCAGTATCAGGTTTGTTTTACATGTTATAGTCCTCTTTCATGTTTTTAATAACAAATTTTGGATTTATCTTCACATCTTTACTCTTGAAGTTTGTTTCATTGTTCTCTGTTGTACCTATCGTCGATGGTTTTGCAATTATATAAGATGATCATCTATGGATTGTATTTGTTGTGTAATGTAATTTATTTTTATGTATATGTAAATGGTTATTGAATCTCCTCTTTCATTGATTTAGGAGCTAGGCTTTACTAAAATAATCTCAATGGTAATTAGTTAATTAGTACCACAGACATGATTTTACAGTGTTGACCATTGAACTTTTTTTTTTTACCTTGATCAACCTTGGTAATGCATTTACATTTACTAGGTATAATTTCCTTTAGAGAGAGACCTGGATCTAATTTTGGTTACAAAATGTAAAGAGTACAAAGAAGATAAAAGAAAAAGAAGGAAATGATGATGGTTTGATTAGTTTTTTGTAATATTGTTGCTATATCAGCTGAAATTTTCTCTCATTAACACCTTAATAATTAAAACACATAAGCATGCAATTTTTTTCAATTCATCTGCAATTAAATGTTTTGAGACTACAAAACTACATGGACTGATTTTAGTATATTCTTTGAGCTAGCACAATGGCTAATTCTTGATTTCAACCAATAGAAAATATCTGCATTTATATTGGCCTGATATACATGATTAGATGCATTATATATTAGCTTAATCAAACAGTTTGTAGGTTATTTAGTTCTGGTTATTGACATTTAAAAGTTACATCTTATTTTCCCTCTCACTTACAGATATCTCAGTGGAGAAATCAATGGATAAAGTGCATCTTCCCAAGGGAGACATGTGGGCCGTCCATAAGTTTGGTGGCACTTGTGTTGGGACCTCCCAGAGAATCAAGAATGTTGCAGATATAATTATTAATGATGATTCAGAAAGAAAGTTGGTAGTGGTATCGGCCATGTCTAAGGTGACAGATATGATGTATGACCTTATCAACAAGGCACAATCTCGAGATGATTCCTACATCTCTGCATTGGACGCTGTCTTAGAAAAACATAATTCCACAGCACTTGATTTGCTTGAAGGAGATGATCTTGCTAGTTTCTTATCTCAACTGCATCATGATGTTAGTAACCTCAAGGCGATGCTACGTGCAATATATATAGGTAGTAGAGCTCTTTCTCCCTCCCCGATCTCAACTAGCAACATTCCTGAGTTTAATTAGTCAAATAATTGTGCTAAGTTCATTTTCAAGTTTGGGTTCTGGATCTTCATTGTTGTTTAATTACTTTTATTCAAGTTTTCCATTACTATGGTTTGGCCTTTTGACGGGCTTGTGGTATTTTGTTTGCTTCTCCTTTTATAGTATGATTAATACTTCTAAAGGGGTATTTTATGTTATGTAAACTTACATGCTTATCTTTTCCTTCTTTTCAGCTGGTCATGTCACGGAATCTTTCTCAGACTTTGTTGTTGGGCATGGGGAGTTATGGTCTGCTCAAATGTTATCTTATGTTGTTAGAAAGGTATGTGGTTTTTTTGCTAATTATAACTTTTGGTGACATTGTCTGATGAATTATGAAATGAATTTTGGTGCAGAATGGGCTAGATTGCAAATGGATGGATACAAGGGAGATCCTTATTGTAAACCCCACTAGCTCAAATCAGGTCGATCCTGATTTCTTGGAATCAGAAAAAAGACTTGAAAAATGGTTTTCACAGAATCCATCTGAGATAATAATTGCCACTGGTTTCATTGCCAGTACACCTCAGAATATTCCTACGACTTTAAAGAGGGATGGAAGTGACTTCTCTGCTGCCATAATGGGCGCTCTATTTAGAGCTCGCCAAGTTACAATATGGACAGATGTTGATGGTGTGTATAGTGCAGACCCTCGAAAAGGTTGGCTCTTGGCCCTTAATCTTCATTCAGTCTCTTTAACACTCACCTTTTGGCATTGTCTATGGAGAATGGTTTAGTGCTTATTTGTTTTCAAGTGGTTCGCTGTCTGTGATTTCTTTTATTTCCTACTCAAAAAAATCTTTAAATCTAAAATCTATAATAGAAGGTGCTTGAGGTGCCAAGCATTGTTGTGTCAGTAACACTTTACTTTTTAGTTTTTTTGGTAATTTTGTTTCATTGTTTCCCTTAAAAAATATAAAACACCTCAATATTCAGAACACATCTGCATCAGTTCTTGTAACCCTGCTTGTACACTTGTCTCAAGCAACAAGACTTTCTTCATTTCTTTTCCCTTTCATAAATTTCAAGGTTCCAACCACAGCTTCTATTTCCTTATTTTCTCTGCTAAAGTCCCCTAAAATTTTGGGTCCTGTCCGCATGACAAACCACAGCACATGTATTTCTTTCATCTAAAATTTTATAAAATATTGATTTAGACTTTAATGAAAGAGGTTAGATGTGTTCCCAAATTAATGCTGTCAACGATTCCTTACATTTATTTTTCCCTTTAAAGATGATATCGTTGTGAGGTTTGACTCTAATGATAATGAATAACTTTTCTCCTGCAGTTAGTGAAGCTGTGATATTAACAAAATTGTCTTATCAAGAGGCATGGGAAATGGTAGGCTCCATGGCTCCTTCTATACCTGTTGAAATTTCTCAACTTTCTAGATATATTTCTAAGATAAGTTAATGTAATCATGCAGTCATATTTTGGGGCAAATGTTTTGCATCCTCGCACCATTATACCTGTGATGCGATATGATATTCCAATTGTAATAAGGAATATTTTCAATCTTTCTGCTCCTGGAACAACAATCTGCCGTTCTGCAAGTGCAGATGTAGATGGTCAGAACCTAGATTCTCCAGTCAAGGGGTTTGCAACTATTGATAATCTGGCACTAGTAAATGTTGAAGGGTATGTTCTCTCATATGATTTTCTGCATATATTTGGTTATGTTTTGCTGTACTATTTCATCTTCATCATATTTATGCTGCACCTGTGATTTTCTTTTGGTAGAACTGGAATGGCTGGTGTTCCTGGTACAGCTAGTGCCATTTTTAGTGCTGTGAAGGATGTGGGAGCTAATGTTATTATGATATCCCAGGTGCCTACACTACATTCTCTTATCCCAGCTATTCTTGATATGCATGGGATGCTCATTTCTTGATATTGGTGCAGGCTAGTAGTGAGCATTCTGTCTGCTTTGCTGTGCCTGAGAAGGAGGTAAAAGCTGTTGCTGAGGCTTTGCAGTCTAGATTCCGCCAAGCTTTGGATGCTGGACGTCTTTCACAGGTGCTTTTTTCAGTTTAAACATGCATATGGACTTGCTTATCGGAAAAGCATAATTGATGCAGTGGAAATGCAATAAATCTAGAGGGGAAATGAGAAGACAGAAGCAAAAGGGAGATTTTGACAGAGAACTAGGGGAGAAAACTGGCAAATATCAACGGAGAGAAATCTCAATATTGTAATATCACAATATCTCGAATATTAATCATCCAAAATCTAGTTAAAACTAAAGTAGCATAGGTATTTATAACTAAATTCGGAACCCTGATAAAATGCAAATATCAGATATGACTCCAAAACCTTAAAGACTTGGGGGATACGGTGAAATGCTAATTAATATTAAATACCGAATGTTCTAAAATATTGATAAAAGTTACAATTAAACCCATAAAATATAATAAGAAATAAAGTCTTAGAAAATTTGTTCTCTCAACTAGCATATCTACATCTACCGTCTATAGCAGACCATTGTTATTTTGGTTTGTTTGAGCTGTTACACTTTTAATGATTCAAGAAAACTCTGATTTCCTAGCTTTCATTTGGGTTTATCTAGGTCTTGGGACTCTGGCATTATAATTTGAATAATGGAAACTAAATTTATACTAGTTCAAAACTCACTTTGTAGTTTGAATTCACAGCATGCATACCAATAAGTGTATTTGACATCTTAATACTTCTAATATAAGCTATCTTCGTCTTGGGACTCTGGTGCTATAATTTGAATAATGGAAACTAAATTTATACTCGTTTAAAGCTCACTTTGTAGGTTGAATTCAGAGCATACATACCAATAAGTGTATTTGAAATCTTAACTAATATAAGCTATCTCCGTGTTTGCTATTCTGGACATTATCTAGCATGTTGCAGCATCAGGATCAATTATACGTTGTTAACCTGTGTATCAATATTGTCCTCATGGGTTAAATTCTGTTTACTATCTCAATTCAAAATCTGTTATCGGCTGCTTTTTTTTATATGGAGAGGATCTTAATATTTATTTCGTGGTTATGGTGTTCATATTCAGTTACATTTATGCTACATTAGCATGGTCCTATTTGTTTTCTCAGGTTGCGGTCATTCCTAACTGTAGCATATTAGCAGCAGTTGGCCAGAAAATGGCTAGCACTCCTGGAGTCAGTGCTACTCTTTTCAATGCTCTGGCAAAGGTAGAAGGTTCCATATATACCCTTTCAGACAAATATTTTGCTTTTTGCTATGTTTATATGATATTCGTGTTGGCACTTACTATTTTCCCCTTTTTTCCATCTCATAATACAGGCTAATATTAACATTCGTGCTATAGCTCAAGGTTGTTCTGAGTACAATATCACAGTGGTTCTCAAGCGTGAAGATTGTATACGGGCTTTAAGAGCTGTGCATTCAAGGTTTTATCTTTCAAGGACGACCATAGCAATGGGGATCATTGGACCTGGATTGATTGGTGCGACATTACTCGACCAGTTGAGGGATCAGGTGTAGTATCAGAGGAAGCATTATTTATTTGTTGTTTTTTTCCTCTGTTGCTAACAAATAATTTATTATTTATTTGGACATGGAATAATTTATTCTATTACTTTTTTCTCTTCTATAAACACATTGCATGCGTACATTAAAAGTTGCAGTAAGATGTGCAACTCATTTATTCTACTTGATAACCATATTATTTCACATTTTTCCTATAGAGGTTAATCTTTGTTTTTAACCTTTGCAAATATTATTGTGATTGATCTGTCATTTTGTAAAATAGGGATGTAATTGAGTTGAGTCAGTCACAAGTTACTCAACTGACTTGCCAGTTGCTCTTACTTGAGTTGGCTTCTATCAGCAGTGTGTTACTGGAGTAGCTTGCGTATAAAGTGTAGCTTGAGTATGAGAAATGAAATGCAATCAAGCCTTAGGCAAGTTTGTAGTTTGTCTATTTTCATATACTTCCATGTAAAAGTGGGCATTCCTTGAACAGCAAAATTCAGTCATTTTTTACCTAGGCAGCCGTGGTTCTGCTCTGGTGACAGCAGTATTGACTAAGGATGAAATGTTGCTCATTTCTGATCTTATTGAACCTGAATGAATGGTTGAATTGCTTTTTGCAGGCAGCAGTCCTCAAGGAAGAATTTAACATTGATTTGCGTGTTATGGGGATTACTGGTTCGAGGACAATGCTTTTAAGTGAAGTGTAAGTCTTGAGCATTCACAGAAATAGTCCTATGTTCAGATATGTTTTTAAAATCTTATTTAAGAAGAAATCATCTTGTTTGCTCTTGTTATGGGATAAAATTTAAAAATATTTAGAACTGCTATAACCATTGTATAAAGCTTATGGGTACTGTGTTCTTTCTGTTCTTAGTTTCTGTTTGAAATAAACTAATTCCACTAAACGTTCTGGAATTGTCTCTTTTCCATTGATTTGAAGAATATCAAATTATTGATGGAAATGAATTCAACAAAAATATGGTTTTCATTTGTTTTTTGAAAAACATTCTTTGGTGTGATTTGGGTATTGCATTGAAGTAGAATTCTTCAGATCAAATGCTAAAATTTAAAGAGCACATGTCTTTATTAATTTGCACTATGATGAGCCTGTATGCCACATTTGACCCATAATTGCTGGTTTGGCTTGTGAAGGATATAATTGGGTTTGTCTTTAAGTATTTCTTGTGAATATGGAGAGAGTTCTTGGAAGCTTAGAGAAAGCCTAAAATTAAGCATTTAATTTGACGTGTGTGCTCTATTGTTTAAAGTTTCTATTGCTTTAGTGTGACTTTCAAGGTGATCTAGTTCTTTCTTCTTGCCTTATTAATTTTATTAGTTTAATTAATACATTTCACCTTTCTGTCTTCTTGCCTTCCCTCTTTCTTTTGCATCTCTTTTTTTTTTGAATTTCTTAATTCTGTCATTTGTATCACAAACCATATTATACCTCCTTTTACATGTATGCAAAATTATGAATTACCATGTCATAGTTAATGGCCCTTGTGTTGATTTTCTGTTTTTGTGGTTTCTCATTTATACTTTCTTTTCTTTCAATCTTGTGTTTTACAGCAATAATCTCCCATCATTGTAATTGTAATTTAGATGTATTTCCACTGTGTTTTCTCCTTCAATTTGACTGTTGGCATGTGTTGATGAACTGTTTTTATAATTTAGAAGTATTTGTTTTGTCTTATCTTGCCTTTGATTGCATGTTTTTTCATTCTGAATTATGTTCCTATGATTGACTCATCCATCTGTTATAGTGGTCTCGACTTGTCAAGATGGAGAGAACTTCTGAAGCAGAAAGGACAAGTTGCTGATTTAGAAAAGTTTACTCAACACGTGCACGGAAATCATTTTATTCCAAATACTGTTTTGGTAGATTGTACGGCGGACTCTAATGTTGCAAGCTGTTACCATGACTGGTTGCGTAAAGGGATTCATGTGATCACTCCAAACAAAAAGGCCAATTCAGGACCACTTGATAAGGTAATATCAATTTTGGCTACTAGAACTTGTAAGAGTTCAATCTTGATTTTTTTCGTTATCTTAAATATATAGATCACTGCTACCTTCCATTAATTCATTAGTGGCTTATCCTCACTGAAAGGTTATTTGGATGATATTTTTGTGTTGGTATTGAATTTCTTTTCTAATGTTATACTAAAAACGGTTATCTTATTGATTTAGCTTTGTGCAATTTGTTTTTGCCGAAACTTTGTGATTGCATCTCTGATTACTTCTCTATTTACATTTTGTTTTACTGGATTTGTCTCTCTGCTTTGTTGATATGCTCTTTGTGTGAAACGCAGTACCTAAAGTTGAGAGCTCTTCAACGGCAATCCTACACACATTACTTCTATGAAGCAACTGTAGGAGCAGGTCTTCCGATTATTAGCACTTTACGAGGCCTCCTTGAAACCGGGGACAGAATATTGCGCATTGAGGGCATTTTTAGGCGAGTCATGTTTTCTGTTAAAATTAACATTTCGTCTCCTAATGTACATTGTTTGACATGCTTTAATATTATTAACTGCAGTGGCACTTTGAGCTATATTTTCAACAACTTCACTGGTAATAGAACCTTTAGTGAGGTGGTGGCAGAGGCAAAAGCAGCAGGTTTTACTGAACCAGATCCTAGGGATGATCTGTCTGGAACTGATGTTGCAAGAAAGGTAAGTGGTCACTTTTTCTTTTGTTCCTTTAGTTAAATAAGTAAGTTAAGGCTGTTTTATTTTTCTGCATGTTGGCACTTACCAAATTCTGTCGTAGAGGTGGCAATTGGGAGGGTAGGACTATATGGGGTCAAGTAAAATTGGGGTTATTTGAGTTTCAATCACTTTACACTCTGGTCATTTCGAGTTCAGGTTCAGATTGTTGACTTTTAAAATCCAGTCAGGTTAAATGTGGGGGATCATTCAGATCTTGTCTGGTTTTATCATCCCAAATTTACTTACGGACAAATGTTAATTGGTGGTATGCTTCCAGTTTGGATATCATAGAGATAATCCAGAAAAAAGAATCATTGGATTATATAAAATGACTGAAAAAGTCATTTATGAATTTTCGTTGATTGGGTAGTTGATATCAATCTTTATTACACTAGTTACAAATTATATAATGGTTAAAATATGTCATCAGTCCCTGTACTTTTCTTACATTTGAAATTTAGTCCCTATACATTTATTTTTAGGAATTTAGTCCTACTTTCCAAATTTCAAAATTCAAGTCCAATTGTTAACACCGTTAAAATTTATCGTTAAATTTATTGATGTGACATTTTGAAATAAAAAATTCTCTCTTTGTGGGCCATGTAACTAAAAAAATAATGTTGTAATGTACCTGAATTTAACAAAATAATTTTAGCAGTACTAACAATTGGACTTGAGTTTTGAAATCTGAGAAGTAGAGGGATTGAATTCCCAGAAATAAAAGTACAAGAACTAAATTCTAAATTTATGAAGAGTACAAGGACTAATGTTATATTTTAACCTTCTATTAATAGCTAGATTCATCATGACTTAGGGAATGTTAGAAGTGGTGTTGTTAATTAACTTCTCGAATGCTAGTATTCTTTCGAGAGTTTTTTTCTGTACAAAAAATACATAATTATTGTAATACAAGAGTGACAAAAGATTTAAAAAAAAATTTATTAAGAGACTAATAATATTATCATTTCTTTTTTTCATTTTCTAGTTGCTCCTGCTTTATGCTCCCTGCAATCGGATGAGATTCAGATCATATATCTATTTGCATTTTGTAGGTGATAATTCTTGCCAGAGAATCTGGCTTGAAGTTGGAACTTTCTGATATCCCTGTTCAGACTCTGGTTCCGGAACCACTACGTGTAAGGGTTATTTTTGTGTTTTGGAATTACTATGCTTGGAAAAGGAAACGATTTCGTTTTCGAAAAGATGTGACACTTTTATTTGCCTTTGCAGGCGACTGCATCTGCTGAAGAGTTTATGAAGCAATTACCTGAGTTTGACAAAGACTTGGCTAAGGAGAGACAGGATGCTGAGGAATCAGGGGAAGTGAGTATTCAGTTTTTGTTCCTTCTTTTTTCCTTATTTCTACTTGTATATTAAAACTAAAACAAACTCTAAAACCGTACCCGTAATTGCGGATAAAACTCAAAAAACAATAATAGGGCATGCTTTGAGATGTGCCTTAATGCAAGGTGACAAGGAATTTGTATTTTAAATAGGTACTGCCGTGCCAGTGCCTTGAGGGTAATATCGTTTTTTATTTTCAAAGTTAATCCAATATTGCATGTGTACGAAAGAATTGCTTCTTTGAGTCAGATTGCATATTGTCCTCTCTACTCAAAAAATAGGCAAATTAATCTCTATACGTTAGATCAAAGAGCAAAGTCGTCTTTCTATTAAAAATTTCATCTCTTTCTTCGGTTAAAAATTGGCTTCTATATGGTAGCATGGCGTACATGTAATACGCGACCTGTCATTGTCTAATTATTCCAGCAGACACGCCAGTTTTTAACGTTACAAATAGATGAAGTTTTTAATAGAAAGGATTAAATTGCTTTTTGATCTAATATGTAGAGATTAATTTGTGCATTTTTCAAGTAGAGGGGACAAAATGTGATTTTGACCCTATTATAGGAGTCTCTATGGTACTTCTACCGCAAAACGGGGGTGAAAGCGAATGTAGTGAGGTACAAAAGCAATTAATTTTATGTTTCAACGATCACCTTTCTTAAAATTTGTGTTGAAATTTCAAGGTTGATATTGACTCCTGTTATGTTCGCGTTTACTTGCGTGCGTGTAATGTTGAAATACCTCTGTAGGTTATGACTCGAATCATTCTTTGGCAGGTCCTAAGATATGTCGGTGTAGTGGATGCCATTAACCAAAAGGGAGTTGTGGAGCTACGAAGATACAGCAAAAGTCATCCATTTGCTCAACTCTCGGGATCCGACAACATCATAGCTTTCACAACTACGAGGTACAAGGAGCAGCCACTGATAGTCCGTGGTCCAGGTGCTGGTGCCCAAGTAACAGCGGGTGGAATATTCAGTGACATTTTGCGGCTTGCTTCATACCTCGGGGCTCCATCTTAGGCAACATAAAACACTCCGGTTTTGGGCACTCTTTGGTCTTTCGGACTCGAATCGAGTGTTGTATTAGTGTTTATACTCTAGTTTTACATATCTTGAAAAGCTTTATGTTTTCTTTTTTATTTAAGGGATTTGTGGACTAAAATAGTGATTAGATTAGTAGCAATGATGCTTTTCTTCTAATCAAAGGAAGTCACCCATGTTTATAAAAAGTGAAACAGGTCCTTCGAATTATGGAATGGAAATACAATTAAGTTAGGGATCATATCAGATTTGATTATGGTTCCATCAACGTATTTATTACAATAATTTTTCAGATCAATCAAATAATAATTTTGATTTAATATGTAATGTGTTGCATCAAATTTGATTTACTGTAATTTTTTATGTAAAACTTTATTGCCTATTTGATATTATTTTATGTTTACTTATTGCAAACAAATAATTATATTTTTGAAAATAGTTGATATTTTTAAGAAAATTATTAAGTGAATTGAAATCTTTATATTTTTAAGAAAATTATTAAGTGAATTGAAATCTTTCTTGCAAGTAAGTTATGCTTAAGGTAATAATAAACTATTAGTACAATTTCAAAAAGTTATAAAATTATTATTAAATAATTTTGAAATTTTTATTTAAGTTATTAGGTTATTCAAATTGTTGTTGAATGGCTTTCTTTATTCGTACCGTTTGTATCAATCAAAAGCCCTTTCACTTTATCTTTTCCAATTTTTTTACCATAAAACAACTTTGAATGTCACGAATTAACTTTGATCTAAGGTGTGTTCTTCCACTGGTTGATGAGTATTGATCATTGAATCGTCGCTTGGAGCTCACTAGCCAGATTTTTTTTAAGACAAAACTTAACAACCCAATTATTTAAATAAAAACTTTCAAATAGTGACTTAAATGAAAACTTTCAAATAGTTCAATGACCATTTCATAACTTTTTGAAGTTAAATGGTCAAAACGTAGACTTTTAGGTAATTTAGTGACTATAAGTGTAGTTTACATTGAATAAAAACCAAAATTTTGTAAATACTGTTAGGGGTGTAGTAGAGCTTGAATAATGGCAAAGCTTGAGCTTGACTTGAAATTCAGAGTTTAATACTTGGCTTGAGCTCTATCGAATATCTATTTTTAAACTTGATATATAATTGAGTTATTCAAGCTCAAACTTGATTAAGTTAGTATACTAAAGCTCAAATAAGCTTGTATGTATTCAAACTTGAGTTTAGTTTGATAATTGAAATCAAAATTAATAATATATATAAAGACAATAATGTAATTTAATAATATAAAATATTATTAAAAATAAAAAGCTCGATAAAGCTCATGAGTTGTTTGAGTAGAGTATTGCTAAGTTCGAATTCAATTGGATTGATAGCTTGAGCTCGATCTGATAATTACTAAATCGAATTTAGATTCTTTTTCGAATTAAACTCATGTAGCTTCCAAGTACCAATATCTCAACTACAACCCATACATGCTATACAAACAATTATTTTGATTGCAAATCATTTACGGTTTGAATCTTTTGAATTTTACTCTTAAATTATTCTTGTTTGGTCCAACACATATTGGGCTACAAATATGAGAGTATGATTCTCATAAAATATCAAAAAACTTGAAAAAAAAAATAAACATCTTATATCAAACACTTACCCAAGTCTAGATAACATAGAATAAACATGACCCCAACGGTTATCTGTATTTCATGCGAGTGAACAACACATGCTCTTCAACATCAACATGTAATCTGTTCCAGCACATCAAAGTCCATGTGCATCAATATTTTTTTTGATGTGTAAGTACTGATACTTGGAAAACAATAGATATATATAGATATACATATTTTAAGCAATTAGGCACTTTTTGGTTCATTGTTTTCAATGCCTAGATCATCAAATCTGCTGCTGGCGTGACAAGGATTTTCCATCGAGATGACTCATTCGAGTTATGGTTTTTGTATGACTCATTCGAGTTATGGTTTTTGTATAATATTTGTGACTCTACTGAGCTGATCTTTGAGGCTAGCTTGCAGCTGCCGGGGGTTGAGCAAGTCTGGCTTTTCTAAGACTTTTACAGTAGACCTTGCCACAAAATCGATCTGCGAGAAACAAAGTAGAAAATGGTAACTACAAAGAACAGGCTATTTTGATATCATAATACTGGATGAGTGATTCGGAACAATCATTGGTGATGCTCAAAGAATAAATATCTAACATTTCATACTCTGTTAAAGATATCACGCAGCCGAGTGTCGGCAAAATCATAAATAAAAACGGCATGGTTGAGTGACCAAAAATGTAAAGATGCGTAACTGTGTTAGACATTGACCTCTACAAGTGGAAGCCATCCGAGAGGAAAGTGCCTATCTTCAAACAAGGAAGGTTTTTACGTGCAATTGTAGGCTGTAATTCACAATATAGCTTGTGCGTATCAGTTTGCTATAATGTTACTCAATTTCGAAACAAGCCAAAGTTAAAGGCATCCAACAGGGCTGGCCTCATTGTGCTCTTAAAAATGTAGATTATTGACCCTCTAAGCAAATAATAACTTTCAAGGTGGGTTCAGCTAATGGAGTGATATAAGGTATCATTGAATAATCATATTTGAGTGCCTAGGTTGACCTGTACTAGATTGTTTTGAAGGAATAACTGAGAATATTTAAGGGTGCACGTGTTCGAGGCCAACCATAATTCCACTTTTCCTTATTCTTTGCTTCTTAAAAGCTGGGCAAATTTCTTTACTCGGCATCAGAACAATATTACAAGGCAAGGCAATTATTCTAAAGAACAAGTAATGCAATAATGATCTAATTCCACTTCTGCAGCATCTTGCTTATATGAAATATTCTTAGTTTCGTGCACCTTTGCACCTGCCACTCCTTGCGTGTAAAGAATTAGTGCCCAGCACAGGTGACGAATGAAAATACCATAGGTATGAGCACAATTGATGAAAAAGGCAGCCAAGTTCGGAGACACTAAGGATAGATCAGAAGCAAGTCTTCAATGAAAAACTAAATTCACAACTCAATAGATTATACAGTTTGTTATATCTTTACGCCATGACAGGAAGCACACGCCATGCCAATACAAATGTCTTAGCAGACAACACTGAAATATCATTAAAAAGTTATCACATCGAGTCCAGTCTCGTTTAAAGATCCCAACTTCCTAGGCTCACTAATTCTCATGGTAGTCCCATCAGGTTCATTTCTCATGCTAAGGGGTCAAATCCTTATGATCTGACTCCACACAAAGATCATCAGGAAAGGTGCGTCCGCTCTAAACCCTTTATCCATCCATAAAAGCCCACCTTTCAGGAGGAATATAAACAAAGCTTACATATGCAGAAAAACTCTGCTCGTATAACAACCTGACATCCTCCGGCCATCATTTCAGCAGCTCTCGGAACTCCCATGGTTCACACCAGCCTTCTCAAGCAGTTCCCAATATTTTATGTTCTAAAATAGTTGGTTTTACTCCTTCCTATATATAAAAAACCTTATCCTACTTGAAGTTATTGCCTTAACCTTGAAACATAAAATCCCTTTGGTAGATACATTCATAGCATTTCCCAAATGGATATGATACAATACAATACAACAAACATAACATGCAGAAGCTTCATAGGATAAAAATCTGCGTAAAATTCTAACAGCACCATACCGAATTTGTAGCCGTCTTCAAGAAAGCTTTTGTTAGAGGAACTATGCAAAACCTTTCGAAAATGAACCCCAAGAAAAAAACCAAAAAAGAGGAGTGATTAAGTAAAGCAATTGCTAATATTTGATTTAATTAGGGAAGAAAAGAAAGAAAACCTACATTCCTCGGCCAGCAGCAAGAGCTTCTTCCGATGGGTCTTTCCATTCATCAAACCTGCAACTCAATTTTGAAGCATACAAATGTAAATTCTTTGAAAATTTAAAACGAAAAAGAGAGAAAATTACATATAGAAAAGATATAAAGAGAGAAGATTTGAGGGGTCTTACACCCAACCATAACGCCGGTCGAATAGCAGGCGTTTTGAAGATGGTTTAGGGTTCGTTATCTCCATTGATGAAATTGTTTTTTAAAAATATATATTTTTAAGCTCTTCTTCTCTTCCTTTCTGCTTTGTTTCCGTTCTGTTTCTCTGTGTAGCAGCTTCCTCCCAATTTTCTTAGGGGTAGCCGAGTCTGAATATTGGATACATTCGAGCTCCATCAACTCTTCGGTTTAATAATTAAATTTAATGTTAATATTTAAAATATATAGTAAAATTAAAAAATTCGATAAGGTTCACCAGTTATATAAATCGAGTATTATTGAACTAGAATTTGGTTCAATCAATAGCTCATTTCAGTATTTACTGAATTGAATTTAATTTTTTTAATTAAATTCAAGTAGCTTGTAAGCCTAGTGTCTCATCCGCATGCTAATAACTTTTCACCTTATATTAAATTTAAAAATTCAATCTGATTCAATTCAAATAACACAAATTGAAAAATCTCGTGTGTTGACTTGAGTTCGAGTCACGTTAGTCGTGTTATTATTAAAGTTATGCCTTTCTCTTGTAATTTAAAAAAAAAAAACATAAATTCAAAATGATTCAAATATTTAAAGATTCGGTTTAAAAACTTAAATTTATACCACCTTAGATTGAAAATTTGAGGAAAATGACGAATAACAAAAATATGAAGAATACCCAAATTATTTTAACAACAAACTCTTTTATGCCTGGATTATGGGTTTTTCTTAATCAGATAGAATGAAGGCCAATAAGGTCATGAACTCTAAAGCTGTTGATGACTTCAGTTCCGTACAAGACAAAACTCCAAAGGCATGTGAATATAGCACTCTATGATGTACAACGAATCTCTATTGCTTGAACCAACAAGATAAATAGAACTTTGATGAGATGAGTCTATTCAAATCGTTGTTGCTGTAGCAAATAAAACATATCTGATCGTGAAACAACGTTTGCAATAAAATCCTGGCAAAATAATTTCTCGCTAATTCAAGAAACAAAGTAACAACTGATTGGAAAACTTAAGTCACCACGAGCAACCACCATGTGAAACCAAAACACAGTCCAACTCATGGATCAAGAATTATTATTCCAACCAAGGAAAATGGCTGGAGTTTGGCATTAGGGACATGACCAAGGAATAGGATAACGAGGATGGCAATCGATTGTTCAACGAGCGTAAAGCTAGTCACCATGAACACTTCCAAAATCTCTAGGCTTTTTGCCCAACTTCACTGTTCAAGATCTTCTACTGGAGATCCAAATGGTCAAACTCATCGACTAGACAGTAGAAATGTTTGATCGAAGACTCATGACGATTGAATGGTAGGTGAGCAACAATCAAAGGAACGCTCCTTTTGGACCTTAAGAGAAGTGAGGAATCCAACGGTTCTCTTCAAGTACATCTTAAAAGAAATTCAAGTTTAGAAATTCAAAGGATTAAATTAAAAATACAAAGTCAAACGATACTTTGACTTTAAAAAAATTAGACTCTACTTTAGCAGGATTTTTATCCGCCTAACAGGGCAGTTAGGAGACGCAACTTTAGGGCATTGGATAATGATATAGAAATTTCTCAATTTGGGGCAAAATTTTCAGCAAGCAGAAAAATCCACTCAATTGAAGAACACCAGATCATAGAATTGCTAATCGATCTCTCAGTACTTATTCGGATTTCCTGAACCGAAAGCAAGTAATTTTTAAAGGAGCTTGTGCAACTCAGGTAACCCTAAAACTGATGATTGTTTTGATTTTTGCTTATGCTAATTAGTATGTCGAATCATGAGTTTATTTCCCTATTTTGGGATCAAGATTTTCCTCAAATGAAACAGGTTTTTGATTTTATCTTTTAAGTGCCATAAGCTGTTGATTTTTGGGTTTTTTCCTTTCCATGTAAGGTGTTTTGATAATTGTTTTTTCTCTTAAAGATGAAAGATTGATGGTGGTGTTGTGTTCACTTTTTCATTGGTTTATATTTATGCATTTTTGTGGGGTTAAAAGGAAAGTGGAAACGGTTCATTGCGTCATGGTTCTTAAGATGCTATTGCATTTGAACAGTGTTATGAAGATGTGGGATTAATGTTTTCATTGCGTGATGGTTGTTAGGATGCTATCGCATTTGAACTGAGTTGCTAACTACAAGTCAGCTTTAGGATAAACTTTGCACTTGTCCTGGTTGTTATCGGCATGGAATCCGAGTTAGTACTGCACAATGGCGGTTGCCATTGTAAGAAAGTAAGATGGAAAGTCCAAGCACCTACTAGTGTTATTGCTTGGAAATGCAATTGTTCTGATTGCTCCATGAGAGGGAACGTTCACTTTGTTGTCCCGCATCAAAGGTTCGAGCTTTTGGGTGATTCAGACCAGTTCATTACTACATACACTTTCGGAACTCACACCGCAAAACATACATTCTGTAAGGTTTGTGGAATAACTTCATTTTATACACCACGGTCGAACCCCGATGGCATTGCTGTGACACTCGCGTGTTTAGACCCTGGGACACTTTCCCATGTCGAGATTCGGCATGCTGATGGCAAGAATTGGGAGGACTTCTTCCATCGGAGTGGCATTGCTTTACAATCCAAAATTCATTCCACCAAGTAGCTCTCGTTTCAGGTTTATCAATGGCTTTCACAAAAAAGGATTACCATTAATTTGATTGTCTCTTAAAAATGCAGTTGTTTAGCTTCTACGTTACATCCGATGTGTATTGGGGCTTCGTGGAACTGGATGCTATATGTATGGTACTTGTGTGTCTGTCTGTCTGTCTGTCTGTCTGTCTGTCTGTCTGTATGTATGTATATGTGTGTTCTAACTTTTGTTCTCTTGTTGGTAGTCATAAAAGTTTGGTTGTAATTGGAGTTTGCTATGAATAAACTCTATTGTAATTGGAGTTTGCTATGAATAAACTCTATGTTATGATTTACGCAATATATATATATATATGGATGGACCTTTCTTTCTTCTATAACCAGAGCTGTCCTCATCTGTTTTATGGTCTTAGACGAACCCTGTTCAGGTCGGGAGTGGTATTCAGATAAAGTCCTCCCAACAATGACGACTTTAGTATTCAAACTCAGTCCAAATGCCCGAGAAAGCAGTACTGTCACTTCTTCTAAACACTTGTTGGTATGGGTAGACACTTACAAACGTAGATATATTGCTTTAACCAGTTCATAGTGTGAAGTGCTAACATTTTTCCTTTCCATGTGTGATTCTTACGTTGTTAAGCCTGCCGCTTCAGTGTTGGTTGTTCATTTTAAATATTTAGAAATTAATATTTTTCAGACTGATGAAAATTTAATCAATAAAAACAAAAGCTCCTCTTATTAACTGAGCTAATATATAAACATTGAAAATTTTGTCTGCGTTTTAATTAATTTTCTAAAACTTCTAGCCTGCTAACTGTTTTGATTTTGCTTATTCTAGTTAGGATGTTCATCTCTAGTTCATTTCCCCTGATCAAGATAAACAGGTTTTTTATTTTATCTTTTGTTCTATAAGCTGTTGATTTTTGGGATTTTTTTTCTTCTTTCCATGTAAGGTGTTGACAATTGTTTTCCTTTTTTTTTCTTTCTTCTTAAGATGAAGATTAAGGGTGTTGTGTTCAGTTTTCATTGATTATATTTATGCGTTTTGTGGGGTTAAAAGAGAAGTGGAAATGGTTCATTGCTTGGATGCTATTGCATTTGAACTGAGTTATGAAGATTTGGGATTAATGGTTTCATTTCATGAATCGTGATGGTACTTAGATGCTATTGCATTTGAACTGAGTTATGAACCAAGTAATGAAGTTTTGGGATTAATGGTTTCATTGCATGATGGTTGTCAGGCTGCTATTGCTTTTGAACTGAGTTTCAAACTACGGAATCAGTTTAGGATAAACTTGTGCTCACCATCGTTGTTGTTGGCATGGACTCTGAGTTAGTACTGCACTATGGCGGTTGCCACTGTAAGAATGTAAGATGGCATGTCCAAGCACCTACTAGTGTTGTTGCTTGGAAATGCAACTGTTCCAACTGCTCCATGAGAGGAACCATTCACTTCGTTGTCCCGCGTCAAAGGTTCGAGCTTTTGGGTGATTCGGAGGAGTTCATTACTACCTACACTTTCGGAACTCACACTGCAAAGCATACGTTTTGTAAGGTTTGTGGAATAACTTCATTCTATACCCAACGGTCGAATCCCAATGGCATTGCTGTGACACTCGCATGTTTAGACCCTGGAACACTTTCCCATGTTGAGATTCGGCATTTCAATGGCAAGAATTTGTAAAACTTCTATGATCAGAGTGGCATTGCTTTACAATCTAAAATTCATTCCACCTAGTAGCTCTCACTTCAGGTGTATCAATGGCTGTATACTGGGGCTTCGTGGAACCGGATGCTATATGTATATGGTACCTGTGTGACTATGAATGTAGATATGATTTCTAACTTTTGTTTCCAAGTTGGTTGCCATGAAACGTTTGGCTGTAATTGGGGTTTTCTATGGATAAACTCTATGTTATGATTTACTTGGTATATATTGTCTTTTAGTGCAGGGGCCTCCATACGTACCATGATTAGTTTTTATTGCTTATATTTATGCATATCTTGGGGTCAAAAGAGAAGTAGAAATAGTTCATTGAGTGATGGTTCTTAGGAAGCTATTGCATTTGAACTGAATCATGAAGATGTTTTATTGCATGACGGTACTTAGATGCTATCGCATTTGAACTTAGTTATGAGCTGATTTATAAAGATATTGGGATTAATGGTTTAATTTCGATATGCTACAGCTATTGCATTTGAGCTGAGTTATTAAGATGTGGGATTAATGGTTTCATTGCATGGTCATTGTTAGGATATGCTATTGCATTTGAGCTGAGTTATCTACTACGGAATCAGCTTTAGAATAAACTTTCACTTGCCCTGGTTGTTCTTGGCATGGAATCCGAGTTAGTATTGCACAATGGCGGTTGCCACTGTAAGAAAGTAAGATGGAAAGTCCAAGCACCTACTAGTGTTATTGCTTGGAAATGCAACTGTTCTGACTGCTCCATGAGAGTGAACGTTCACTCTGTTGTCCCGCGTCAAAGGTTCGAGCTTTTGGGTGATTCAGACCAGTTCATTACTACATACACTTTCGGAACTCACACCGCAATACATTCTGTAAGGTTTGTGGAATAACTTCATTTTATACACCACGGTCGAACCCCGATGGCATTGCTGTGACACTCGCGTGTTTAGACCCTGGGACAATTTCCCATGTCGAGATTCGGCATGCTGATGGCAAGAATTGGGAGGACTTCTTCCATCGGAGTGGCATTGCTTTACAATCCAAAATCCATTCCACTCAGTAGCTGGAAATATACCCCAACTCTGGTGGGGTTATCAATGGCTCGCAAGACAGGATTGCATTAATTTGATTATCTTTTCGAAATGCAGTTTATTAGGTTATAGTCTAAAACTGCTTGTGCATTTAGGTATCATGGAACTAGAGGGGAGCATGAGCCGGGCCGGGTTTGCGTTGGGCCCAACAAAAAATTTAGGCCCGGGCCCAGCCCGCAAAATGAGCTTAAAATTTTGCCAAAGCCCGATCCGGATAAAAATATTAAAATCTGGGTCTAACCCGGCCCGCCCATATTAATTTTTATATAATTTTAAAATATATATAATACAACAAAAACACTAAAAATATCAAAATAAATATTTTTCAACAAATTGAAAATAAATTTTAAAAAATATGTATACTTAAATAAACTAAGATAGATGCAACTTAACAAGCAAATGTGTCTAAAATAATAATGAAATTAAAAAATGTCTTTAAAGTAATAATAAAATTAATAATAAAATAAGTTTTATACAATATCCAAACAATAATAATAAAATAGTATCAATTTAATAGTAAAATGGTAGCAAAATGGGGAGAAAATAACAAGAAAATCATATTAAAAAATTATTTTTTTGTCATTTAGTGATTCGGGCCGGGCCGGGCCGGGCCAAAAATATCTTACCGAGGCCAGGCTTGTTCTTTAAAAGGGCCTTATTTTTTTGTCCAAGCTCATTTTTGAGCCTATATTTTTGCCCAAACCTTCTCACATTTCAGGCGACCCTTCGAGCCAGGCCACCCATACTCACCTCTACATGGAATTGGATGCTATATGGTACCTGTGTGTCCCTGTGTGTATGTATATATACATATATGTGATTTCTAACTTTTGTTCCCAAGTTTGTAGCCATGAAAAGTTTGGATGTAATTGGAGTTTGCTATGAATAAACCCTATGTTATGCTTTACCTTTTATCTAATTTAGGGGTGAATTTAGATTTTTTTCGGCTCGAAATTCAATTATATATTTTTATGATAATAAAATGTTATTTCACCATTTTAATTGTTTATATCTTTATATTTTTAAGGAATTAAATTAATTTTTTAATTATTTTTGGGATCAAAATGTAATTTTATTATTATTAATTTAAAATTTTAAGAATACTAAAGAGACTTAAATGAAAAAAATTTTATTTTAAGGAGGATTGAGGTTCTGCCACCCACATCTCTGACCCTAATCCTTTCTTTATTTGGGGTAAACAAATAATTGCTTGGAATTAGTTTAATTAAAAATAATATTCTTTAAAAATTATATCAATTTTTTATTAAATCAAATGTCAAAAGATTGTGTTAAGTATAGATTGTTTTATGTCAAATTATGTTTATTAATTTTCTTCTATGTTTAACTTTGGGGTGTATTTTAATATGACATTCTTTGGTTCTTGTATTTTATAATACTCTTAATTGTTTCAATTAAAAAATTGAGGTCAAATATTTTTTTAAATATATATTCCAAATCGATAATGCTCTTAATTGTTTCCAATAAAATATTGAAGACAAATATTCTGTTAAAATATATATTCCAATTGACGATGCTGAAATAGATTTTTTTGTGTTATAAATGTGTTTTTAAGAAAAATTCGTGTAATTATTTAATCATAACTAAAGATGCTAATTTTTTGAATTAATTAATTTAATTGTAAAAATAAAAAATTAAATTATGTTAAATTTAAAAAATTCATCATTTCAATATTAAATTAAATAATGGTTCAAAAGTATGTAATTTTTTTCATTTAAGCACTTAAAAGTTTTATTTGGTTATTACTTTAGATATTAATTGTTAATTTTGATTAAAAAAACCTCTAAGCCAATGAATTTATGACTTGTAGTATTTTTAATTATATAAAAGTATTTAAAATTAAAATAATTAATTAAAATGATAGGTCATGAAATGTGTTCTATTCTTATAAACGAGGATTGAACTCCTGATTATATAATTAAGGGACGAGGTGAGTAACCACTCAGCCACACAATTTTATAATTTAACATTCTGATTTTGAAATTTTTAATAAAAATGATCAATTTACTTTTTGATCTAATGTACGAGAAGTATTTTATCCATTTTTTAAATAAAGAAAAAAATAAAATCTAACTCTTAATACAGGGGCTTCATAGTAATTTTACCCTTTTATCTCACAAATAATGCGCAAACAAAAGTGAAGAATGATCAAAACGACAGATTCAATGCACTTAGCGTAGGTGATAGGTGTAAGCAGGTCGTTTTCGAGTAACCATTAATGTCCACGTGTTCTATCCAAATGACCGCCACGTTCATCCATGTGACAACAGTCAGAGACCATCATGTTTTATCTTGAATTATTTTGGTTACGTCAGCAAATTTATCACATGGGATGCCTCAAATTTTGCCACCACTTATAAAATTGCATGAAAATTAGGTGCACTTTTTTTTTCTTCGAACATTCTTAAATACACGCGTCACCTTATTTGACAGCCATATGTATGCCACTTGTCAACCTAGCTAGTATCTAATGTGGTTGTACCCATAATTGGCCAACAACGTATTTGTTTTATATCTTCATGACATAGAAAGTGCTATAAATTTGGTAATAAACCCTAAGTTTTTTCATCATCTTATTTCCATCCAATAATTTCTATAACAAAAAAAATGAAGGAATGGTCTCCTCAAGATGCCATGAAAGCTTATTTGGACACACTTCATCTTGTAAGTTCATCTTTACCTACTGCATGGAACCCAACTGCAAAGAGCACAGTTGAAGAAGGTGACAAGCAAGGACTAATAGAGCCCAACTGCATGGAACTGATATCAGCCATGGCAGCCGGCAAAGGAGCCAAACACATCGTCGAAATCACAGCCCAAGGCATTACCCCATTAACCATCGCACTCGCTGTCGCAGCAAAACACACTGGCGGTCAACTCACTTGCATCCTCCCATCCCACCACCACCACCACCACATCGCCGATCATCTTGAACAATACATAAATCTGGTTCACGCTGTACCCACCAACACCAGCCCACGCGAGATAATCATAAAACAGATAAAAATGCCGTTGAAGAACGTGGATTTTGCAGTGATCGATTGTAAGTTTGACGATGAGTACTTGAAATTAATGTTTAAAACAATGGTGGAGGAGGAGGATGGTATTAAAACAGGGTCGACTGTGATAGTTCACAATGTTCATCATAAAAAAGATGGGTCCATATTTGATCAACTTTTGAGGAAAAAGAGAGTGGAAGCTGTGACTTTGCCTATTGGTGACGGAACTGAGATGACTCGAATTTTGGGATGTAGGTTTAAGAGACGAAATAGGTTTCTCGTCACCTTCCATAATTGATTTTATGTAATTATATCAATTTTTTTTTTTCTGTATTGGAAGGTGGTCGACGAAAAAAATTACTTCTTTCTGTGTTTGTATTATATGTTAGTATTTTCGAACTGTAATTGTATTCCAAATTTTTAATTTTAGGATCTATAAATTTTTTTAAAAATATAACTAAAATTTTCTATAATAAAAAATATCACGTCATTAAATTTTTAAAGATAATAAAATATTATTATATATTTATCCATATCTAATATCTTTTACAATAAAATAGTGTCACGTCATTAAATTTTTAAAGATAATAAAATATTATTATATATTTATTTATATCTAATATCTTTTACAATTTAATTTAATTTTAATTAAATTACTTAAAATAGTTATAAACAAACATATTTTCTTCTTTTATTAATTATTTAGGTTAATATTTTTTTATTTTTGTGTAATCAATTTAAAAAATATTTTTTGTGTAATTTTTTCATGTCAGTTACACATAATTTTGGTAATTGTTTTATTCAAAACCCCAAACTTTTAACTCGAACCCTAAACCTTAAATCTTGAATTCTGAATCCTGAGGTTCAGGTTTGGGTTTGGGAATTAAGATTTATAGTTTGTGTTTGAGTTCAGGTTCAAGATTCAAGTTTAGAATTCAAGGGTTTAGGGTTACGAGTTTGGGATTCAATGTTCGGGTCTTGGGTTTAGGGTTCAAGATTCTAGATTCAAAGTTCACGGTAAAATTTTTTAACCAAAATTATGTGTTATGTAACAGCCCAATTTTCAGTAGCGTCGGAAATAGTGATTCAAGATCACTAAATCTGACAAGCAAGTTTGAAAAATTTATTAATTAAAATTTATGAGTTAAGTATGAGTTTAGAAATATTTTTTTTAGTGAATTTTGTGTTTTAAAAAGAATTATTAGGTAAATTAGGTTGAAAATGAGATATCGAGAGCTCGATATCATAAATTAAGCCGTAAATATTTTTATAAATATTTATGGAATGTTAATAGGTTAGTATTAAAGTTTCGTTAAGAAATTTTAAGGTTTCGGTAGTCAATTGGGTAAAAAGAACTAAATTGAATTAAGTGCAAAATTATGAAATTTGGTTAAATTGCTTAAGTAATAATTAAGGAGGACCAAATGGGCAAATTGGCATATGGACAAAAGGCTGGACGGTAGAAATATAAAAATTAGTAAAGAGGTAGTGTGAACTAAGCGCAAAATTGGAAATTTTGTAAAGTTGATAAATAAAAATCTTTCCTAATTGAGTTTTCTAGTGAATTCTTCACTCTTTCCAGCCAAAAACGCCAGAGAAGAATGTTATAAGCTGGTTTTTCACATTTTTGCACCATATGAGTTCAATCTTTGCTTTTTCTTTGTAATTTTTATGTTTTTGTGACTTTTACAATTAGGTCCACCTATGGAATTCATTAGTTTTTGATAAATTATTATAGATTTGAAGCTTCAAATTCATTATATGATGAATTTATTAAGAGATTTTTTTAATAGAAATTGATTTTTAGGACTTAATTGTGAAAAAGGTTTAGAATTAAGGTTGGTACTGAAATTATGAATGCTAAAGAGTAAGAATTAGTTTAGAATGATAGAATAATGTGTTAATTAAGGGAAATAAGTTCAATTGATGGGTTAATTGATCAGGGACTAAATTGTAAAAACTGTAAATTTTAAGGTAAAAATGTAATTTCAAAAATTGAAAGGCATAAATTGTAATTAAATTAAAAGCTAATGAATGGAATTTTATATTATAGATTAAGAGCTCAAGAAAGCCGTGGAAAAGAGAAAATAGCTAATTAATTCCCGAATTTCCTACAACTTCTGTAAATTGACCCGGTAAGTTTATATGTAAATAAAGCACTATTGTGTTTAAATAAATTTATGTATTGTTAAATTGTTAATTATGTGAAATTATATTGTTACTATGAATTTTAATAATTGCAAAAAAATATTAGTATGTGAAATGTGTATTCAATTGGAAATAAGAAAGTATATTTGGTTCCGAATCGAAATTGTGATAGAAAGATTGAATTGGAAATGAAATTTTGGTAAGTAATGATATATGAATTGAATGTGATTGGATTTAATTGTTGAATATATTTATATTTATATGTATGTGAAATTGAAGTATAGATATATATACACATTGATTGGTAGTGACTTTGAGCTGAGAATGTGTAATTGAGTTATGATTGAATTGAATTCGTATGATTATGATCAATTGAAAGTGGAAGTGAAATGAATAAGTGATTCCGATACCCTATTAACTAGTCGGGCTTAGTAGATATAGTTGGCATGCAATAGCATCAGAACAGTTCAGAGATTCTTTGACCTCGAGTCGATAAGGCACTTGGTGTGCCATAGATTTGCTTCGGATAGTTTCGATGAGGCTTTGGTAGCCACTTTGCTTCGGTTCAGCCGATGAGACACGTGGTGTGTCATAGATTTACTTCGAACTATTCGATAAGGCTTTGGTAGCCACTTTACTTCGGCTATGCCGATGAGGCGTTGGTCGCCATTTTGACATGTTAAGTGGATCCGTGTATCCGCCAAAAGTCCGAGTCTTGTTAATAGGGATAAATAGATGAAATGAGAAAAGTGAATGATTTGATTAAGTGAGTTAACGAATGAAATGAGAAAGTAATACTGAATAGATAAGTGCAATTCCTGTTGAACCTTAAGAATACTTTGGTGATAAGTGGTAGCTTCGGCTACATTTCAGTGGTCGCTTTGGCTACATATCAGTGTGGCACTTATGTGCAAGCTTTTGTGTATCATTTAGTATTCCAAATGGTTCAACGGGTAAATTGATGAAATAGTAAGATGAGAAAGTATGTGATTATATTATAAAAGTGAGTATAATTATATATGTGAAACCTTTATTGGATAAGTTTGGTCATAAGCTAATGCAAGTTTGTGCAGGATTATAAGTGAAACTATGAACAAAGGAATGATAATTGTGAATATGTGTATATGTAGCACCATAGGTAAGATTGTGAATGAGTAAGTGTCATTACGAGTTCTTGTAAATATTTGATAATGAGTATTTATTTAAATGACTAGCTATAGATATGCTTGATGTTATATGTGTATTTATTTAATAATACAAAGAAGGTATGAAAGAAAGAAACTAGTTATAAAACAGTTTGAACAACAGCAGACATATGATTTTGAAAAATCATTAAAAATGGTAGTAATTGAATTAGAAGTTGAATGAGATATTTAATTAAAGCTTATTGAGTCTATTTTCACATGAAAGAAATTGTGTAAATGAAAGATTTACAGAATAGGATATATTTAAAGTTTTCTGTGACAGGGTCAGAATGAACTTCGAGATCCCCTATTCTGATTTTGGAAAATCACTAAAAATTGTATAAAAATGATTATGGAGTGTAATTTATATGTATGAACTCCTTAGTGAATCTAGTTTCAAAATAAACAAACAAGAACCTTAACCAAGTTCTGTACAATGAGATAATTGATTTTTAGTAGAGAAAGGTCAGAACTGTCAAGTGGAGTAACAGGGGAATCTTTAATGAATAAACTGTACTAATTGGCTAGACCAAAAATTCTGAAAATTTTATGGTAATAAGATATATGAGTCTAGTTTCATGGAAAATTTATGGAACTTAATTCGGAGCTTTGTAGCTCAAGAAATAAATAATTTAGTGACTGTGACTCCAAAAGACAGCTCAATGGGAACATAGATAAAAAGTGTATTTAAGCAAAATGGTGATTATACCACTTTGAAAACAAAATTTTAAGACTTAAATCAAACGAGTCATTACTTGCTTATTATTATTTGCATATAAATTTACTAAGCTTTGAAGCTTACTCCCTTTTCTTTCCATCTCTTTAGGGTTGAATGTTAGCTCGGGTTGGAGATCGTTGGAGATGTCATCACACTATCATGTTATTATGGGAGATAAAGGTAATAATAAATCTCGTAAGTCTATGGCATGTATAGAGATTTGGTATTTTGTGTATTTATCAATTGTTTTGGCCATAAGATATAGCTCACTTTGATTAATGGGTTGTAATGCTTGTAAATTGAATTGGTTGAGTATTAGTATTAGTTTGAAATTGGTTTGAAGTGTGCTAGGGAGGTTAGGTTAGTATTCAAAACTCATATAGAGTCTACATAGTTTGGCACACGGGCGTGTGTCCAGACCATGTGAGGTACACGGCTAGCACATAGGTGTGCCTTGTAGCCGTGTGCACAAGTCAGATTCGGCCACGGGGTAAGGGCACGGGCGTGCCTAAGCTGTGAGCGAGACACGGCCTAATCACATGGGCGTGTGGCGTGGCTGTGTCAAATTTGGCAGAATGCACCACGGGATCTAGAAACGGGCGTGTATGGACCAACACGGCCGTATTACAAGGTTACACGGGCGTGTGACATTGATTAAAAGTAGAAAATTTTTCGAGTGTCTGTTAAGTTGGGATTCGAATCCTAACCACTTTTACGAATCATAATAGGTCCGTAAACCCCGATAAGGGTAATTAACATTAATCTGAGTATAATTTTGCGGTTATTTTGGATTTTTATAATAAGGTTTATTTGTATCCGATAATGCCTTGTAACCTTATTCCGGGGACGGTTTGGGGTTAGAGGGTGTTACATGTTAAGGGCATGGAAAAATGAAATGTAATTAAATAATTAAAAAGGGACAACGAAAAATGTGGTGGGAAGAGTCCATAAAATAATTTCTCTATGAATGAGTGTATAATAATAATTTATTGTCTTTAAAATTTGATGATGTGGCAAAATTTTATTAGTACCTAAAAACCTTAATTTGTAGGATAATCCTAATGTAAATTATTCTCATAAGATATTCGATATAGATGAGTATAATAATACTTTGTTATCTTTAAAATTTAATGACGTGACACTATTTTATTAGTGTCTAAAAACTATACTCTTTAGGATGATCCTAATTTAATTTATTTTCTTCTAATAATATGTAGATTCTATTAAATAATTTACTTTAGAAATTTAATTAAAATAATATTATTTAAAACAATTAGTACAATATTTAAATAATTTCTAATCATTATTAAAGCTTAAATTAGTACAATCTTTTTTCTAATAATTAATAAATTTATCACAATTATATCATATAATGCTTATTGTATTATTTTTTATTGAGATACATATGAAAAATAAAATTATTATATAAATAAAATTCCGTATTATAGAAGTTAACTTTTTAAAATGTTATGAAATAACGTTAACGTATCATAGAAGTTTTTGTATTGAAGTGATTGTGTTTTATATATTTTACTTAAAGAATAGAAATATTAGTTCGTATACGTTAAATCAATAATAAATTGATCGTTTTGTTAAAATTCTATTCATCTTTATTGTAAAAAATTTATCTATGTACATCAGAATAAGGTATTCATGGTATGCCACATGTTACTATCTAGTTATTTTGTCAATAAAAACAGATTAAATTTTTAACAAAAATGATTAATTTATTTTTTGATCTAACGTATAAGATTAACTTATCTATTTTGAATAAAAAAGAAAAATACTATTTGACTCTTAGTGCAAAAATCTCTATTATACTTTTAAAATCATAATCCATATAAGAAATATTTTAATAAAATTATAGCTCTTATTTATGAATATAATAATCTTTATAATAATAAATAATATATGTAAAATTACAAAAAATGGTATATTAGTTGGTTTAAAAGTTTCTCTATTTATAATAAACAAGAATTATCGTAAATTGCCATAATTTTATGAAAATTTTAACTAAAAACATTATAACAAAGATAATTTAATACATGTCCAATATATCACCCTATAATATTATTACTAAAAGTAAAATTATATTTCTTGAACCCGACATCCCATACCACTTTTTATTAATACATATACCATTTTGAATTTACCAATAATAAAATTATACGTAATAGATTTCAAAAATGAAAATTCTTTATTTTTTTTTTTACCAAGTATACCTCAGGAGATATGAGCAAAGGGGGTGGTACCCTTACAAAATTGACTTCTTTACTACAAATGCCAATTTCACAAAGCTGCAGCTGGAATTAAAGTTAATGAAACCACACTGGGGGCCTATTTAGTGTGTATTAGTACCCTTAACAGAGCAAAATATCATATACGATCATCTTGATTAAGGTAAAAATAAAACCTCTGCTTGGTAAACTGATTCTCAATAACCTCCATTTTCTTTTTAGAAGATGAAGAGGAAAAGCATTTCTTATCAAGTGTATAAATATTTTGGTACAACTTGAATCATTACCCCCCCCCCCCCCAAAAAAAAAAACACCATTAGCAGGCAATTCCTGCGATTTGTCTCATGGCATAACACTCTTTGCCAATAGGTCCAATGCTGGGGTTCCAACATTTATAATCAAACTATATTAGCTATAGATAAAATGTCAAGTTCCAACAAAACAATCACATAAAACTAGTTGGCAAAATCTACAAAAATATGCTCGCTATGCCATTCACAAAATTCTACAAGAAGAAATGCAGCAAAATATCGGTTCAATTCAAGTTCAATCCCAACTCCAATTATTCTATTTCTACGATTCATCTCTGTAAGAATAAAAATGCTAGTAGCTCGTTCTCTAGAACAGAGAACATAGGCATGGTTGTGGCTTTAACATATACAACCACAAGTTTACAGGTTTGACAAATAGACCTTGTAATACAATAACTATAACTATCACAGACTGAGAACTATAATATAAAATAACTATAGAAACGGAAAATAAAATATCAACAAAAAATAAGAGGAAGTGAGAAACTATACATCAATACTCTTGATCCCCCAAGCTGAGGAAAAAGGCACCATTGATCAAATTAGCAGAGACCGAATAGAGTTTGAGCAAATAGTCTTCTTATGTATCTCTACGTGCTTTGGCTTTCTCAATTGATTCCATGGCTTCTTCAAATGATTTCTGAGTAAATAAGAAGCAAGTCTTAATTGAGTAAATATCCTCTAGCATCTAATCTAACTAAAAGTTCAATCCAGCACAACATTAGAGGTCGAATCAATCAAACTGTAATGTCTTGTTTGGATTTATGAAGTATTTTTATGCGAAGGCAAGGCTTTATCATGCAAGAAAACGTCATAAACATAGATAATATTAGAGAGAATATATTAGAAATTTCGGCACATATACCATTTATAACTAGTTCAATAAATAAACCAATAGAAAGATAAGAAATGGGAATGGAGAGGGATGAATATGGGTCCAAAGACTTGAAATTCTACAATCTAACAACAAATCTACGCCTTAGAGCACCTGAGCATTTGCTTCAGTGATTGGTGCATAATCCCCTCGTTCAGAAGAGTAGGGTCAAAGAAAATAAGAAATCTAATGCCTTAGACCATACTTAAATAAAAAGACAAAGATGCCAAAAAGGATAAAATTCAACAAAGAAAGTATATAGACTTTCTTATGAGGAACTGAGAATGCTTAAGCAAAATGATCTAGCATCTACTATTAAAAAAAGGGTTTCACTTTATGCACACATTGGAAGTAATGTGTGAATGCAAGAAATTACTTATAATTTTCTTCTTTTGATGTATTTTGTAGGCTTCATCAAATTGCTTTCGAGTCTTAGGTTTATATTTCTTCAAGGTAAAGCTAGGTTCCTATTTATTTATTTTTTCTTGAGCTTCAAGTGTCAAAGAGTATTTTCCTTTCTGGTTTGCTGGAAATTCCAAACTTTGTGTTTAGAATCTAAATTCGGATTTAGCTTATATAAACGGGATTTGTTTTAAGATTGCAGTTCTCTGTTCGAAGTCTAACCATATATGTTGGGATCATATTGGGAAGAAAATTTCTTGTATCTAAAAATTCAATGTTCTCTCTCTATTGAGATATAGAATATTATCAATGCATTTTCATCATCGATACACTTGCCGTTGCCTGATATGATTAAAGTTAACTCGTAAGGTACTCCAGGTGAGAAGCTTTATACTATCTTTTCTTAACTCAATTATATTTTCCTATGTTCCTCAATCCACAAGAATTCATATCACAAACATGCCATAAAATTACCCTCCTAGGCTAGCTTTCCTACATCAGTATTTAGTAAAGAATGCTTGCCTAGTTTCTCCCTATAGTATAGAACAGCCCAGAAGTTTCTAGTTTTAAACAAAATGATAAAGGAAGCTAGCTCGTATTAGAGATTATAGTGAATAACCCGGGAAGACAAAAGTTGTCACAAATAAAGATATAAATGAAACATTGGTACTCGCAAGCTACTCAAGTTTGACTCAAAAACATTTGAACTTGGTAATTATTCAGCCGAGCTAGAGCTTGAGCAACTCAAGCTATTGATTGAGCTAAATTCATGCTTAGTAATACTTGGCTCGAATGGCTCACAACGCTTATCGGCTTTTCATTTTTAATATATATGTTAAATATTTTTCAATTATTAAATTACGATATTGTCCTTAATATATATTATTAACCTTAAATTTAATTATCCAGCTGAGCTCAAGCTTGAATACTTCCAAGCTTAATCGAGCTCGATTATATCTTGAGCCGAGCTCAAGTTTAAAAATAGATGTTGGATTGAGCTTGAGCTGAGTATCGAGCTCGAGCTTGCCAGTGTTTGGGCACGGCTCGGCCTGATTGCACCCTTAGCCACAACTGAAATGAAGAGACTCAAATGAGCAGCAGTGAAAAAGAGAAAGGATAGAGCAAAATGTATACATACCCCAGGATTATGCATTTTCCACAGTGCTTCTCTGCTGTTATCAATTACAACGATTCCACCATACAAAGCACTGTAGTGAAGGACATAAACAAGTCATTCTGCTAAATATCCCTAATCAAATTGGTTTTAATACCTCCACCATGCTGAAATCTAAGATTTAATCCCTCTACAAATTGATAACATTGTTAGCTGTTGCAAATTTTTTGTTAATGACTTTTTTTTTATACAAGTAAGCAATCACAGTTGGGGAAGGGAGAACTGGTTCACAAACACATGAATCCAACCCTGAAACTCATGCAATCAACTTAAAACCCGCAAAAGTTTGCCACTGAAATAGTGGCGTGATTGGCTTTAACAACCTTCTTACAGTGCTGATGAAAAAAAAAAAAAAAGGCAGTTCCTCACAGTCAGTAGCCTGGATAACTTTTCTACAGTAAAAAGCTACATGATCGTTATTTTATCGGAAACTATTAACAATGTAATCAGTAATCAATTTGGACAAACAAGGATCAAATTATGTTAAATTAGATGGACTAAATCTAAAATTTCAGCATAATAGAGTGACTAAAACCATAATTAGACCAATTTTAAAGAGACACAACGAAAAGAAGCAAGGAGAGAGATAGATTGATTACCCAGCAAAGGCAAGATTGAGAAGGAAGGCGCGCGTAGTGAAAAATCGTAGCGAAACATGCCAGAAATTACTCGCGTAATTTTGACGATTATTTTTATAAGAGTTGGCCGAAGAAAAACCATAGCCGCCACTGCCGCTGCGGCGGCTGGCGTTTGCGTATCGCTGATAATAATTATAAGAAGAAGAAGCGGAGGAAGAGGAAGAAGTAAGATTGTAGTGAGCGCGTTTCCGATCGTCGCTGAGGACCTCGTAAGCCTCGGAGACTTGCTTGAATCGGAGGGTGGCGGAATCGCGAACGGGTTTCGGCGAATCGGAGTGCTTATCGGGATGGTATTTCACTGCCAGTTTCCGAAACGCTTCCTTGATTTCATCTTTGGTGGCGCTCCGATTGACGCCCAGTACCTTGTACAGATCCATTTTTCCTTAGGTTTCGATTTGCCCCTTCCTCTCTATCAGCTTCGTGTATTGTCTTTACCAAGGTCGAAGCCATCATCGCCTTCGTGGCTCGTCCCTGTCCTTTCTTTGATTTCCTCTTAAAACTTTCATTTATTTTTGGTTAAAATATGATCTTAGTCCCTATATTCTTCGTGTACTTGGAATTTAGTTCTTTTACTTTTATTTTTGCTGAATGAACCTGAGAGGTCCCTCTATAATAAGTGTAGCCACGTAAAAAATTTCGCTTTAGTCGCTAATTGGGGTGATTATTGAAAATTTGAAAAATCGACTTTCAATTTTAAAGAAAAGGGAGTCGCCACCGATCTTTTTTTTTTGGTGTGATCGGACACCTAATAAAACCTCTTTTTAACAGAAAAAATCATTTTTAGATAAAAAGAAGGCCGGGTTTAGGTCTACGTCAAAATTCAGAGAAAAATAGGGTTCGGGAGTCGGTTACGCACGAGGAAGGTATTAGCACCCTCATGACGCCCAAGATTGGTATCTTATTAAATACGCGTTGTCTTGATTCCCAAAAATACGAATTCAATGTAGCATTTAATCGTGATCCGATTGAAAAGACGAGAATTTGTAAATTTTTTATTTTTTGGAAGGACGTCCCGTTTTTAACACAAGTCACCGTGATTCACCCAACATAGCGATGAAATCGTCGACTTAGTGTTAAATCGGTACGTTACCTCATACATCGAAATTAAATAAAAACAATATTAGGATTTTTTAAGTAATGAAAAGCGAATTGATACGAAATGCGAATAAATGAAAGAATGAGTTAGAAATATATCGAAGTAAATAATGAATATGACCATAATATCAAAAACGATAACGATATATGCAATATTAAACGTAGTAATGGTAATGAACATGAAATAAAAACAATGAATATATACAAAAATATGTATTGTAAAAAAAGAATATATACGCATAATAGAGTTTAAAATACATGCAGAGAATTCATACAAACATAATAATGACATTTAAAATACATATATAACATGGTATTAAAAGTATATACATGTATATAAAAAGACCCAACATGAAAAAGATATATGTACATAAAATTGAGTTACAAAATACATCCATGGTAGTGTTTATATATATAATATATACATGTATTAGGAATAATAACATTAGAGAAAAAAAAACTATTAATATATTACATAAATATATACGCCTATATGTTAAAAATATATACATAACGATAATATAAAAATATATGCCTAGTAGTATGAAAAATACACGCATAATATATAAGAATATAATACATGCACAATATAAAGAAAAGGGTAATATACATAATATGTTAAAAGATATAATGTTGAAAGGATATGTATGCATAATATATACATAATAATGGTATATAAAATACATATAAATAGTAGGGTATTTACCAATATATACATATATGAAAAGATATAATATTAAAAGTGTATATACATAATATAAAGTAAAACGTATGTAAAATATAGTGTTAAAAATAATGCATCAGGATACAAAACATATATAATACATATATATACTTGAAATGGTAATAATATAAACAAAGACTATCAATTTATTACATAAATATATATATATATATATATCTAAATGCCGAAAATACGTATGACAATAATACTATATATAGTAGCATTTAAGAAACACATAATATAAAAGGGATATATACATAATATAGGTTGGAAACAATATATAATGTATAAAAGAGATATAATATAGTATGATATATGTACATAATAGGTAAATAATATATAAATAATATAGTGTTAAAAAAGAAAAAGGAAAAGGAAAAAAAAAAAAAAAATATATATATATATATATATATATATGCATTTTAGGAATACTAATAATGTTAAAACAACTATCAATATATTATATAAATAAATAAATATTAATACTGATATGAATAATAGTAAAAATATTAATAATAACGTAAACACAATAATAATAAATATAATAATAATAAATATAATGAGGACAATACTAAAAGTGAAATAAAATAGTAAAAATAACACAAAAATTAAATTAAATCTAAACAAAGGACTGAAATCGAAACAAAAGCCAATTTTTGAGGCAAATTTAAAATGAAAACGAAATAAGAGGACCTGAATAAACGCGCGTACGAAGAACGGGGACTAAAAGGGTAAATTAAAATAATAATACAGGACTAAATTAAAAACTAATACAGGACTCTAATGAAACGCGCTGCAAAAGGGAAGGACCTATTGCACAAATATACCCTCTATGACCAAACACACGCGGATCTAGCCGCATACGGGTTGGGTCCTCGGGTATGGCCAATACGGCGCCGTTTCAGCTCTGTGGCCTTGGTGCAAAAACGACACCATTTTCGTTCACCCATAAAATCAAAATTTTTTTACAAAAAAACCTCATTTTAACCATTCAAAATATAAAAACTTCCTCTGCTAGGGCTTGAATGCCCGATCAGCCGTCCACTGTGCCTGCTCATCGCGCCACCGTGCCACCATCGTACTTGGTGGTCGATGGTGTGCGAAGATAGGTCTTTCAGCCTCGTTTCAAGGCCCCGTTCGGAGGTTGAACCTTCTTGGACTTAAAGACAAATGGCGACGGCCCTCGACCACCTAGGGCAGACTCCGACGAAGGAGAACGAGTCTCCGACGCCGCAAGCGCGAAGATTTCGGTGACTATTCTCTTTTCCCTTTTTATTTTGATTTCGTATATGAACTTTGGAAGAAAAGAATGAAAATCAAGAGTAAGATGCAAAACGGGTAAAAAAAGAATTCATAAATACCTTTGCTTTTATTTTTTTGTATTTGAAGAATTTTGAGTTACAATTTTTTTTTTTACATTCGAAAATCGGGAGGATTTTTTTTTAAATCTTTTCTTTTGAATCTCGTCAAATCCCCCCCGAAATACATTGAAAATATGGCCTTTATAGCCGATTCTATTAACTATTCTTGCTTTCGTTTCTGTTCTCTGCTTTCTTTTTTTGCTTCTGTTTGCATATTGTTGTTCTGTTTCTATTTTTGGGTTGTTTGCAGGGTTGAGGGAGCAGTGGGGATGTGATGGGGCGGTGGATTTGACCCGAGTTGGTGGCCAGTGCGCAGGAGGTGTCAGAAGGTAGAGGGTTAGGCGGAGAGGGCGTTGACATTTCATATAGGGCAAACGGCGCAAGAGAGTTAGGGTTTCGGCTGCTAATGTTAGTGCTCTTGGGCTAGGGTTTGGTTATGGGGCTTGGGGTTGCTGTTTGGGCCAAAGGGTAGTCGGGCCGTTTGTAATTGGGTTTTAAGTTTTGGCTTGTGGGTTAAAGGGTTTGAAAATGGTTTAAGGTCTGCTGGTCTAAAGGCAAATTTTGGGCTTCTACAATAAGTACCTAATCAAAATAGTCCCTCTACTATTAAATGGATTAATTTAATTCTTCTACTATTAAAAAAATCAAATAAGACCAAATCAAGATGGAGTTAGCATTTGTTATTTAACAGAGCTAATATTTTTAAATTTTTATGATTTTGTAAATGAAATATTTTATTTGGAATTGAACTGCAATCAGAAACAAATAATTTTTAAGATATTTTTTATACAATAAATGTTAACTTTGTTACAAGTTGAACTTATTTGATTTTTTTTAATAGTATAGGAACTAAATTGATTCATTTAATAACATGATTAATTTGATACAATCCTTATAATATGGGGACCTCTCAAGTACTTTAACCCTTGTATTTTTAGGAATTTACTCGTTTAGTCTCTCTTCTTTTCAAATTTCAAAATTTTAGTCCAATTATTAATATTATTAAATTTGATAGTTTAACATTTTGAAATAAAAAAAAATTCACTTAGTTGTTATGTATAAAAAACAAAAAAATGAACTTAAATTTAATGGACGAATTTTAATAATATTAAGAATTTGGACTTATATTTTTAAATCAAATTAGAAAAGAAAAAAGACTAAATTTCCATACGCAGCACATAATGAAATAAGAAAGCCACATACTACAATTACAGATGGTGGGACTCGAACTTAGATACTCAAGGCTTTCTCTTAACCAACAAGCCAAGGCCTCGTTGGCATTGTTTTTTGATATAATGTAGATGGACTAATTTACCCATTTTTCAGTAGAGTTGGCAAAATAGAATTTAACTCCTAGTACAATGACTTTCATGATACTTTTACCGCGTCTATCTCTTTTAAGTCATATACTTTTCTTCAGAGAAAAATAGAATCATATTTTTTTTATCATGTAATAAAATGTATTACATTATAAATATTTTATAATAATGTTTACATTTTTTTGTGAATGAAGAAGCTAAATACAATTAGCTTTGAAGAATCTTTTTTTGAATACCAACACTCTCTTGTAGGACTTCCAGACGAACCGATTTGGAGGGAAACTCATAGATGTTCAAGTCAATAGAATCATTTTCGCATAAAACTGCCATAGAATCAACAACTATATTTGTTATATGTAGAGTATACATCACCTTCGCAATCCATTCCCTAGCTAACAATGCTTTAATAATTCACACCAAACTTACATCAGTCTCCAATGTAACACCCCCTAACCCCACACCGTCGCCTGAACAGGGTCACGAGGTATTACCGGAACCATACACTAATTTACGAAATAAAACGAGGTATAAATTTGAGTTTCAAATAAAAATCCTCTAATTTCCATCAATTAGACCTTAATATAGGCCTACGGGGCCCAAAATAAATTTAGAAATTGATTCGGGATCAAACCGAGAACTTTAAAAATTTTTCATAGAAAACAGGGGCACATGGCCGTGTGGCTTGGGACATGCCCGTGCGGACAGCCCGTGTGAAATCACATGGCTGTGGGGCCAGGTCGTGGGCAGACTAACTTGCCACACACAGCCGTGTGACTAGCCCGTGGAAGCTACTGACTTCCCCCACACGGCCAGGGCACACGCCCATGTGATTTGGCCATGTGAAAACTGCATGTTTCATCATTTTAAAGCTATTTTTACCCTCAAAACATCCCTAATACATGCCCAATTAATTGGCTTATAAATGACAATAAAAAATCATTCAAATCAATTTCAAACTTAACAAAAACTCATTCATTCATTTCAAGAACTTCTCAAAGTTTATACACTATATTTACACCCAAAATATTAAATATATACAAGTGACAAACATTAACCTAGTACATGCCACAATATCAAAAGATGGATACATCACCACTAATTTGAGCTGAGATCGGGATTGATTTGGATGCTTGACGAAACCTCAATTTTACCTAACCTGCGCACGGAAAACAACTGTACGCTGAGTATTGAAAATACTCAGTGGTATTATCATAATTCAAACTAAAGCAACAATCAAATAGCATACACGTACATGGATAATCACAAATCATTGCATATGATCACATATCAAGTTATCATATTACCACACTTCATTTCCACTATTTGAATCCATATTCAATCAATATCATTTCTAATAATTCATGAATCTTGGTTTCACAATTAAGTCACATATAAACACTTAATTCACATTTCACATATGAATGCTTCATAACACTTTGATTTATGCTTTCAATCACATAACACACATCTCATTTCAATAACTCAATCACATTTATTCAGAATTTATCACTTTACTTATTTACCCCTATTAACTTGACTCGGACCTTGGCGGATACACGGATCCAATTAACATATCAGAATGGTGACCAACGCCTCATCGGCATAGCCGAAGTAAAGTGGCTACCAAAGCCTCATCGGATAGTTCGAAGTAATTCTATGGCACACCAAGTACCTCATCGGCTGAGCTGAAGCAAAGTGGCTACCAAAGCCTCATCGAAACTATCCGAAGCAAATCTATGGCACACCAAGTGCCTCATCGACTCAAGGTCGAAGAATCTCTGAATTGTTCCGATCCTATGGCATGCCAACCATATCCACTAAGCCCGACTAGTTAATAGGGTTCCGTAATCACTTATTCGTTTCACTTTCACTTTCCATTGAACATAATCACATAATCATTCATCCACCAATCAATTCACATTTCAATTCCAACACTTTAAATCCATATACATTCCAATACTCACATTTAATAACATACAATTCAAATACTACTACTTAACTAAATTTCCACTTCCATTCATTTGAACATAATGAAATCAAATATATAAATAATAAATATAAATGAATTATGATAATACAAACCGATTTCTCGAGCTATTCTTCAACTACTTTCTCCTTCCCTTTTGTATTGGATGTCCCGTTTTCCTTGTTTGCTACGAAAATTAGCAAATTTACAATTAATTAATAACACACACATTTATACAATTTACTAACTTTCCATGCAACTTTTACTATAATACCAAATTTGTCCCAACTAACTTCATTTTCTTCCTTTTAACAATTCACCTCATTCTCTTATTCAATTTTCATCAAAACTTTCATATAACTATCAAATTTTCATCATTTTTCCATAATTTCGAATTTCTTTCAAATTAGTCCCTAAAACTCAAAACTTATGCCCTATTTTACAATTAGGTCATTAAATCAATTCTAATTAATAACTTTATCAAATTAATCCCCAATTTTATCATTTTCTCAACATGAACACTATTCAAAAGTCTATCAACTTTCAATATTTCCACATAAATTCAAGAGTACTAAACTCTAAAGCTTCAAAAACATCAAAATTACAAAGAAATGGACTTAATTGACTTACCAAATTAACTTTCAAGCTTCCAAACCCTAATTTCTCCTTTTTCCTTTCTTTTCTTCTTTCTTTCTCCCAATTTCGTTTCTTTCTCTGGTAACTTTCTCTTCTTTTTCTTTCTTTTGTTTCTTTATTACTTAATTAATTAACTAATATAAAATATCTAATTATAACAAATAAAAAAAAATAATACACATGTTTTACACACATACATACACATGTATCATCCATCACCATACACTTGTCTCCATCATAATTAATCAACAAAAATTATAATATCACATATTTAATATTAATTATAACAAATAAATAAATAAATAACATTTACTTAATAATTAAGCAAACACATATAACATACATTTGTACCAATAAAATTAATACACATGTATTTTATCCATCATTCACACATGTCACTTTTATGGTCTAATTACTAATTTAATCCTTTAATATTTTATATTCTTAAAATTAAACTTTTACCTTCTATTCAATTTAGTCCTTTTTACTAATTATTTCTAATTAAACTAAATTCACTTCACGAAAATTTAATTCAACTTATAACTAACCTTATAAATATTTTTAATAAATACTTACGAACTTATTTTCCTAAGACGGAGGCCCTACGACTCGTTTTTCCGGTACCCGGGAATTTTGGGTCGTTACATCCAATGTCTGACTATTAAGCATATTGACAGCAACCAAGCAATCACTTTCCACCAACAACTACTTAACGCCTCTCTTCCAGGCTATGTCCACATCCATAATTGCCAAAAGTTCCGCATCAAGAACTGAACACACACCTATATTCCAACTATAACATGTAATCCACTTACTTTAGTGGTCTCGAAACAAACCTCCAACTGAGGCATGGCCTGTCATCAAATGCATTGAACTATCCATGTTCAATTTGCTCCAATCCCTGGGCATTGAGACCAACAAATACGAGAACTTCTCGGTTCACTTTGTTGATTTCTCTTTTTGGTGCCATAGTGATTGGTTTAGCAAATGCTATAATTCCAGCATTGTCACTCATCACCTCACCAGATTTGTTGTTGAAGATTGCATTATGATAGCTTTAATTGCTTCCTCTAAAATTCTTAGTCCTTCCCACTAGAAATGGAAGTAATTTAATCTTGTAAATTTCAAAAGTCAGCAGTTAAGGACAATTAATCATTAACCATTAATATTTTTGTAACAATCCGTTTTCAGTAAAATCGGAACAGTAGTTTCAGGACCAGAAATTCGAAGTCAAAAAATTTTATTATTATTATTATTATTTTATGTTCTACTGTATGATATAAATATAATATAAAAATTTCGTTAAGAAATTTTACCGTTTATATATCTAATTTGATGAAAAGGACTAAATTGTATTAAGTGCAAAAGTTAAGTTCTAATAGTAAAGGCATTAAATAGCTATAAAATTTTAAATTGGAGGTCCTTATATAGTAAATAGACCATTAAAATGCTTAGTGGTTAAGCATGAATAGTCATCATTGGAAATTTCATAAAACATTAAGGTTAATTTTGGAAATTATTAATTAAAGTGATATTAAATAGAGTAAAAAAAATCTATTATCATCATCTACCACAAAAAAAAAAAGAAGAGAAAACCTAACCATGGAAGCTTGAGATATTAGCAAGCTTGTTTTGCTTAATTACGTATGTATTCTTGTCCCTTTTTTTTATAATTTCTATGTTTCCGAGATCGTAGTAACTTAATCTAGCTTACTTGGGGATTAATTTGCAAAATTGATGAAGTATTAGGGTTTTCCATTGATGAGTATGCTTGAATTTTCAAGCTTTATGATAAAAAATGAAAAGTTGTTGTTAGATACAGAACATTTGTAAATAGAATTTTGATGAAATTATCAATTAAGGATTAAATTGAAAAAGATGATAAATTTATGGTAAAATTGTGAAATTGTGAATTATGTGGGCTGCTATTAATATGTTTAAAAATTGACTAGGCTTGAGTAAGGATTAAATTGCATGAAAGTCATTTTCCGAACCTAGGGACTAAATTGTAATAAATTAAAAGTATAGGGGCAAAATAGCAAATTTTCCAAAAATGTTTTGTTGGACTAAATTGAATATGAGTTATATTGAATTGAGTTAAATTCATTCATATAGATTCGGTTAGACCTAGTACGGAGTTAGATCAAGGCAAAGGAAAAATATCGGATTATTCGCCTTCGTATCTACATAAACTCGTCGAGGTAAGTTCGTGTGATTAAATTGTACATTAATATTTGTTAAATTGAATTATTGTTTGTGAATTATACAATTTCCATGAATAAATACTGGTTGTATATTCGACGATTACCGAGTCCCGTGTGAACCTTATGAAATTTGTAGGATACAAATGACATGCCATTAGGGTTACTGATTTGGTTGGGGCCCTGCATGTGTTGCAGACACACACAGCTCGTATGGGCTTCCCGTTATACAGCTCGCATGAGCTTCCTGTTATTCATCTCGGAAAAGCTTCTCGTTTACAGCTCATATGAGCATATATGAATATGAATTGACGGATTACAGTTCAGTACACCTTGTTTGTACCACTCATGTATCCAACGATATTTTAAATGGTTCAACGGGCACAGTTCTGCTATGAAATTATATGAGTTTAATGTAAATTATTATTATTTTCGTAGCTAGCAAAGAATCAGAAGTATCGAGCAAGTAAGGAAAAGAGAAAGTAAACGAGGAGTAAACGCGAGAAATCCGGGTTAGTATTACTATAATTCAAATTTGATTATTTGTTATATTTTAAATTAATATATATATGATAAGCAGATTGAGGTAAGTATCAAGAACGAATTAAGTGATAAATATGTATTGGAATTGAATTTATTATTAGTAATTGTTGAATTTTGAATAATATGTTTAATAAAAAAGAATAATGTTAATATTGATATTGAATTAAATAAAATTGATTTAAATTGTGAATTGCATGAAATTGGAATGAAGTTTGAATATGTATGAACATTTGATGAAATATTGATTGGGAAGTGGAAAAGTGATTGGAATTGAATCAAATTGAGTTGAAATGTGATTTGAAGTGAAATTATGTGATTTATGTGAATTTAAAATTGTGATTGAATTGTTATTGTGATTGAATTGAATCCGAATGATTATGATCAATTGAAAGTGAAAGTGATATGGATATGTGATTTCGATACCCTATTAACTAGTCGGGCTAGGGTGGATATAGTTGGCATGCCATAGGATTTGGAAGAGTACGGGATTTATCGGCTTTGCCGATCAGGCACTTTATGTGTCGTATTTCAGGCACTATGTGTCGTATTTCAGGCACCTCGTGTGTCGTTTCAGGCACTTTATGTGTCGTATACTGATTAGGTACTATGTATCGTTTTAGGCACAATGTGCCGTATTGGTGTGTTTGGTTGGATCCGTGTATCCGCCAAGGTTCGAGTAAAGTTAATAGGGGTAAATATGTAAAATGATAAATTCAGAATAAATGTGATTGAGCTATTGAAAGAAATAAGAAAGTGAATTTGTGAAATAAATTATGATATGAAATTGGTGATATAAGAAATTGATTAGTGAAATTGTTATTGTTGAGACATGACTATAGTAAACACAAATTGTAATAGAATTAATATTGAATAAAGTGATAAAAACTTAGTGAATTGTAAATGATACGAAATGAGCTAATGGAATGAGATGTGAAAATTCACTGAAAATTGGATAGTGAATTAATGTATGAATTTGATTAAATACAAGTCTTGAAATAATGCTTATTATTATTAAATAATTTGATTAAAAGTACGAAATAATTATTAAGTAATTGTAACATGGATTGAATGTATATAAATTATTGTATAATTTGAATTATGGTAATACCACTGAGTATACCCATACTCAGCGTACGGTTTGTTTCCGTGCGCAGGTTAGATAAAGATAGAATGTTGAATCAGCATCCTAAGCCGATCCCGAATTCAATAAGGTAAAGTGTGTTAATTATTGGTAATGGCATGTACCTAGGGTGTCGTATGTGTGTGTCATTTTGAGATTGTAAATGCAAGGATGAAATAAATAGGTTTGGGTTTGGTTATGATAGATAATAGAATTTGGTTAATTTGGTATGAAATCGATTTATTTGATGATATTTGATATTTGAATAGAATTAAATTTTGGATAATATGTAAATGTTTAAATTTGGCAAATTATGAGTGTATCTGGTTGTGTTGGTAATCATGTGTATTTTAATTGTAAATGTCTGATAGGTCTGGTAATGCTCCGTAACCCTGTTCCGAGAATGGTTTAGGGTTAAGGGGTGTTACATTTAATATGAACTATTACTGGTATTTTACATAAAATACTGAAATATGATTATTTGATGAATTCAACCATGTGTGTTGGATCTTATTTGGGATTTTCATAGCTAATATGTTGTGATCATATGTTTAGGCTTTTGGCCAAATGGATTGAGATATGCTATATTTACTTACCTATTTTATGGAAATATGGTAAGTTAAATTCTATATTATACGAACTTACTAAGCTTAAATGCTTACTTTGTGTTATTTTCCATGTTTTATAGTAATAAAGAAGCTTATATGAGTTGAAAATTGGTCGGAGCTATTTCACACTATCCATCAGCTCTTTTGGTACTTTTAGTAAATTAATCTTGGCTATAATGACATGTATAGGTTAATTTGGCCAATGTTGGTATATAAATATTTTGTTGAGACTAGCCATTTGAATGGCTTGTCTTTGGTATATTTTGATGTATTTATATATGTGGCCTTATCATATTTAATGTGTGTTTGATATGGTTAAACGATGGAAAACTTATAAGTATATTGATGATTGATTTTGAAATAGTATAATTGGTACAATTATGCATATATGCATTTGGTTATCTAGGTAAATATGGATATTTGGTTGACATGTTATTAATTTGTCATTTGAGGTGCCTAAGGGTATATTGGTTGTATATTGTGATAATACATGTTTAAGACTTGATTTTAACTTGATTTGAATGCCTTGTCATGGCTTGTTAATATGCAAATTTTTGTGTTTAGGTTGGTACCAAATTGAGTGAGAAATGTGGCTTAGAAATGACCTATTTTTGTCCACACAGGCAGAGACACGGGCGTGTGTCTCAGCCGTGTGTCACACACGGCTAGGTGACATGGCCGTGTGTCCCCTGTATCTTTAAAATTGCACAAGCCAGTATGCTCAACAGGACCTAGCACACGGACGTGTGACTTGGCCGTGTGACCCAAGTCAGAGAGTTACTTAGCCGTGTGATCCAAGTCAGAGAGTTAAACAGGCATAACCATGAGCTGGGACACGGTCTTATGTCCCTATTTCAAATGCCCACACGGCCTGAGACATGGGCGTATCTCTTGGTCGTGTGACACACAGCCATGTGCCCCCTGCATCTTTAAAATTTTTTCATGTTTTTAGAAAAATTCTTTAAGTACCCAATTTAGTCTCGACTTGTTTCTAACTCGTATTTTGAGCCCTGAGGGCTCGTGTAAGGGGCAATATGTTTAATTTTGATGGGTTTCTGACATGAATGTTATATGATATGAAATGTTTATTTATTTAATCTGTAAATTCCGATAATACTCCATAACCCTGTTCCGACGACGGATTCGAGTTAGGGGTGTTACAATTAATCTCTCAAGTTGATTAATTATACATAATTTTAATTGGTATAAAATAAATTAATCTCTCAATATTTTCATATTCAATCAATTTGGTTTTAATTTTAAAAAATAATCAAAAAAATTTGAAATTCTAAAAAACCTAAAAAATTCAAAAAGCATATATAAAAAAAAACTTTAGCTTTGAATATATAAGCAAAATATGTAAACTTAGAGGACTAAATTTATTATTATGATACTTAAAATTATATAAAATTGATGAAAATCATTAACGTTGTTATTAATTATTCTTAGATACTCATTTTTAAAATTGATAGTTAAGGTTGTTAAAAGTGGACTAATGATAAAATTGATCGAATCATTAATTATTGACCTGACTAGTTAGTCTGATTTTAATTAAATAAATTATTTAAATATATATTTTTAAAAATATAAAAAAATAAACAAAATTTAATTTATCTAATTTAATTACATGCTCAATCGATTTTTAACTCGATTAAACTTATTCATATCTGTTCACAATCGGTGTACTTACCGTTCTTTATCTAACCGATTTAATTGAAAAATTCCAATTTAAATAATTTTGTCTACAGACATTACTTTGATCAAAATTGAGTGGTGTGTAAAAAGTTTTTTCAGTGAAAACTAAAAGAGCAAACCTCACAGTGTGTCTGTTTGTCACATATCCTAAAAACATCTTCGGTTTGTCGCAAATTTAGGAGCTTATCTCACAAAACTAATTGCATTTTTGTTTCTCACCCATTTTTCCTTTATCTTTTCCTTTGAATTTTATCATTTGATAAATATTTTTTCTTTTCTTTCCTGGGATTTTTCTTTCTCTGGGTTTTCATTCTTTTCTCTCGACCATTTGATTTTAGTTTTTTTTTCCATAATTAATTTGCAAGATAATATTGTTGATTTCATCTCTTTTTTTTAGATTTTAATTGTTTTTTTCCCTATGGTTGAGAAGATAATGAAAACAATGTTGACCTGGGAATCCCAGGATTCATTCATGGTGATGATCCTTTTTGTTTAGCTTATTCAAAACCAAAAAAAAAAGGCATTTTTTGAGAAGATTATGGGCTGCATTTTTTCAAAAGAAGCCCAAGAAGAGAACAACAATGACAAGGACATTGATAGCAACAGCAACAAAGACAGCGAAAAGAACAATGGCAATGGTGATGTTTCAATTGCTAAAGGTGAAAAGAAATTGGTGATTGAGGGGGGATTAGTTTCTGCAGGGTGGCCTTCATGGTTAGCTTCAGTTGCAGGTGAAGCTATTGATGGATGGTTGCCTAGAAGGGTAGAATCTTTTGAGAAGTTAGATAAGGTATATTGCTTCTCTATATCAATGTCTCTTTATGATTAGTTTCATTTTACTGTCTTGAGCAATGATGTATGTAGTTAATTATACGATTTGATGATGAGTCAAATTGAACCATGGAACTTGAAGTAACATATGAAGTTGTTATGTACATTCATATGGTTATATGATTTAATGAGGATTAAATGGAACCATTGAACTTGAAGTACATTTGAAGTTACTATGTACATTCATATGGTTATATGATTTTCTTGTACATTCATATATGGAACCATGGAATTTGAAGTACATATGAAGTTGCTATGTGCCCATCATGGTTATGTGAGAAATTTTCACTCCATGCTTCCTATGACTTGCATGTACATTCATATGGTTATATATGATTTATTGATGATCAAATGGAACCATGGAACTTGAAGTACATTTGAAGTTACTATATACATTCATATGGTTATATGATTTGCTTGTACATTCATATATGGAACCATGGAATTTGAAGTACATATGAAGTTGCTATGACCATCATGGTTATGTGAGAACTTTTCACTCCATTCTTCCTACGACTTGCATGTACATTCATATGGTTATATATGATTTAATGATGATCAAATGGAACCATGGAATTTGAAGTACATATGAAGTTGCTATGTGATCATCATGGCTATGTGACAACCTTTTAGTTCATGCTTCCTATGACTTGCATGTACATTCATCTGCATGTGCAATGATATTCAAGTTCATGAATACTAGTTTGAAATACTACATATAAATTTTTTTTCATATGGATCAAGCATGAATAATTGGATTGCCAATTCTCTTTAAAATTGATAAATATGTTGAAAGGGTGATGCAATGTTAAAAGTTACATTGGCAGCAAATTTTTGGTACTGGTCACCTACAAATGAGCATCTTTAATCATTTATGCATTCTTGTTGGTTAATTATCATGGACAGAGGCGAAGCTAGAAATCTTTTCTGGGGGGTCGAGATTGAGTTGTATAGTTTTATGAGAGCTAAAATGCAATTTCACCATTGTATTGACATATATCGTCATAATTTTCAGGACAAAATCATTTTCTTTTTCATTTTGGGGGGGGCCAGGGCCCCTGCCTATGGATGCATATTGAAATGATTTTAATTTTTTGCCTATAATGACATAGTAAGCTCCATATATATAGGTTGGACAAGGAACTTATAGCAGTGTATATAAGGCCCGTGACGTAGAAACAGGCAAAGCCGTTGCCATGAAGAAGGTCCGGTTTGTTAATATGGATCCGCATAGTGTTCGTTTTATGGCTAGGGAAATCATTATCTTACGGAGGCTCGACCATCCAAATGTTATGAAACTCGAGTGTATAGTCACTTCAAGGATGTCGAGCAGCTTGTATCTTGTTTTCGAGTACATGGAGCATGATCTTGCTGGGCTTGCGGCAACTCCTGGCAACAAGTTCACTGAACTGCAGGTACATGTTTCTCTATTTATCATTTATTTCAGGAATAATGATATTATGCATGTTATAATATATTGTTGGTCTTATAAGAGGCATATGTGATTTTGTTGTAGATTAAATGTTACATGCAACAGTTGTTCCGTGGCCTCGAACACTGCCATAGCCGCGGTGTCCTGCATAGAGACATTAAGGGCTCAAATCTTCTGGTAGACAACAATGGAATTCTTAAGATTGCAGATTTTGGTCTAGGTACGATCTTTCAGGTTGGTCAAAAGCAGCCTTTAACAAGTCGAGTCGTAACACTTTGGTACAGGGCACCCGAGCTGTTGCTTGGGGACACTGAATATGGAATTGCGATAGATTTGTGGAGTACTGGTTGTATACTTGCCGAATTATTTGCTGGGAAGCCGATAATGCCTGGAAGAACAGAGGTAACCTCTCGTTTATGTGTTCATCCTTTTCTGTCTGGTCGTGTTAGACAAGGTTATCGAGTCCATATTGCATAATGCAAACTGTTCATTGGTGATTGCTTTTCCGATTGTTTCCAGGTGGAGCAAATGCATAAGATCTTTAAGCTCTGTGGTTCACCTAGTGAGGAGTATTGGAAAAAAACAAAACTTCCACATGCAACTAGTTTTAAACCGCAACAACCTTACAAGCGCCATGTCACCGACATGTTCAGAAACTTCCCACAATCTGCCTTGTCTCTTGTTGATAAACTCCTTTCAATGGAACCGGAAGATCGAGGAACTGCTGCTTCAGCACTTAACAGTGAGGTATTTAAGCAACCGTGTATATCTATATGCCCTTCCGTTGTGATTCAAAGTGTTAACTTTCTTGTGCTACTCTGTTGAACTGATTGCTTAGTTCTTCACAACGGAGCCTTTCCCTTGTGATCCGTCTGATCTTCCAAAATATTCTCCGTGCAAAGAACTAGATATCAAACTTCGTGATGGAGAAGCGAGAAGGTATTTCTTTTATGGCTTATTTCAATGTTACGAATTTTTGTTTTGATTTTGTGTTCTCCCATGTAACATTAGAAAAAGAGCCGAGGATGTGAAGGGACGAGGACCTGAATCTGTTAGAAGAGGGATGTCAGATTTTAAGGGAGTGCGGACTCTGGAATTCATTGAAGAAGGACAGTCAAAAATACGAGCCGGTCATATCAAGGATGGTGTCTGTGGCTTCCATATTGATACACACAATGTCACTTTGCAAAACTGTTTATCTCAATCCTCTTCGATGATCCACCGTAATGCGGTCGGAACATGGAAAAAGTCGGTTCCTACACGAAATAGTGTTGATTTAAGACCACAACCTTCACTAATGCCTCAAGCAACTAAAGCTTCACATAAGACGTGGGATACAGCAACTAACGAAGATCCTACTTCAGTAAGTAACTGACTCATTTTGCCTACTTTTCCTTGTAACTGATACTTTCATCATCATTTTCTGGTTAAATGATCATCATGATCGTTGAGATTAGATATGGAACCCAATACATGAATTTGAATAGGCTATAGTATACTGAACTTGAATTAGAATATGATATGTGTATCACACATGTTGCGTTAATCATGCTTAAACGTATCATGTTTATACGCGTTTACCAAGTCTAGTTTGTGGTTGTGTTATTGCAGGTTCGTGCACTACAGAAAACCCGGATCCACTGTTCTGGACCATTGATGCCTCCTGGGGGAAACATTGAGGATATACTTAAAGAGCATGAGAGACATATCCAGCAGGCTGTACGTAAAGCACGTCTTGAGAAGCCGTGAAACCAATAAAAAATTGCAACCTAGTATTCTTTGTAGAAACATGATGGAATATTTGAACAATGATCCTTACAAAGGTTTGCCGTCTGCTTCCGTGTGGGAAGCTTGCTTCAAGGTTGTTTACTGGTTGCTTCCACGTGGAAGGCTTGCTCCGAGGTTCTTTGCTCATTGCTTCCTCGAAAAGACTTGCTCCGAAGTTATTTGCTGGTTGCTTCAAGTCCAAGGTATCCAATTGTTATCACAGGCAAATGCACGGTGCAAAAAGGCTACAATATAGTGAGATTGAAATGCTACACAAATTTGAGGTCCTCGGAGTGTTTAAAAAGATGGCATACGTTTTCGCTTGATATTGCCTTTGCTTGAAGATGCTATCCGATCCAATGTCGCGAGATGAACGAACGCTGGCAGAAAGAAGGATTTTGAGGAACAAGGTAGAAAGATTAAGCTAAACTGAAAGATAAAACATGGAAACAACTTCAAAGTTCCAAAACATAGAATGGATTCAACATTGTAAAACCCAAGGCTCAAACATGAGAATTTTAAATCCCTACTTACGTTTTAAAAATTTTAGATTTAAAATTTTCAGATCATCGTTTCTGGTGTCATTTTTTGAATTTGGATTATTGACCTTTTAATCGAGTTTGAATTTAAATTAATCGGATTTGTGTTGTCACCAATAATACTATTTATGTAGTGATTGTCATCATCAATAGCTTCCTCAACTTCTTATTATATATATATGTATACCACCCAATGCTTCTAATGGCTACCATAAGATATACAGATATGTTTGGTTTCTTGATATTTGATATTTACTTAATGCGATGATGATTTATTTGGCTCTCCAATTTTGACAAAAAGTTATTTTAATATTTTATTTAAATTTTTGTCTCTTTAAATCCTTAAACTTGTATTGTTTGTTAAATTAGCCTAAAATGGAGGAAAAAGTTAACTTTTGCTGTATTAGCAATTAATTAATTTCTTAAAAATTAATTAATTTTTATACTTTTTAATATTTTTATAATTTAAAAAATTAATTAATTGTTAACGTGACATCCACTGGTATGTTACGTCAGTAAAGTTAATAGATTTTAATTTTTCCATCCATTTCTAGTGATTTGACAAACAATACAAGTTTAAGGGTTAAAAGAGGCGAAAAATTAAATGAAAAGTTAAAATAATTTTTTTAAAAGTTGAAAAGTCAAATAAATCATTATGACTTAATTAATTACTAAAGAATGATTAAAAATTAATATGTTGTTTTCCTTTATGCAAAATCAACATAAATATTTATTTCTTCAATCAAATACAGGTTTGTAATTCAAGCAAGACTTGTTTAATGTGATAAAACAAATAAAGTAAATAAAATATACAAAATAATTGTACAACTTTGTCATGGTTAAATTAAAGAGATAATTGCACCAAACATCCCCAAATTATGACCCTCATTTTAAATTGGTCCTCAAATTTTAAAACATTCTAATTACATCCTCAAACTATTGATGTTATATCAATAAGGTCCTTCCATTACTAAAATCGTTAATTTAACTGTTAAATAGGATGTCAGGTCATATGCGACATAATTTAAAATGAAAATTTTAAAGAAAAATGAATATTGTAAAAATTTTGATTTTGAGGTTTTTGAAACTTTTACAGAAACTATCGTTCACACGCTCTCTCTTTCTTTTTCAGTTTTACTTTATTTTTAATTTTAAAAGTCATGCAACAACAATTTGCATTTCTTTAAAATTTTCATTTTAAATTATATCACGTAAGATTTACGTGCCATTTGATGGTTAAATTTATTTTTTCAATAATAGAATGACTTGATAGATATAATATCGACAGTTTAAGGATGTAATTATAGCATTTTAAAATTTAAAGCTAATTTAAAATGTGAGTCACAATACGAAAATGTTTACTGCAATTAACTCTTAATTAAAAGATGTATTAAATAATAATTACACAAAAAATAAAAGGCATAATCTTTTTGTTCATTAATTAAAGGGCATAACGAAGGTAAAAGTATCATGGATGTCTTTATATCAAGAGTCAAATTGTATTTTACCCTCTTTACTCAAAAAATAGACAAATTAATCATTATACGATAGATTAAAGAGCAAACTAGTAATTCTATTAAAATTTCATCCATTTCTACTGTTAAAAAAAACTGATCCATGTACGTTAGCATGAGGTACACATGACATATCACGTATAACTTTTTGATTATTCCATCAGCCACACCAGTTTTTAATAATAAAAATGGATAAAAATTTTATCAGAAAAAACTAATTTATATTTTAATCTAACTTGGACGGAGTATCACTGAAATTAACCATGTAGGTGAGCATTTATGAAATTAATATATACATATAGTACAAAAAAGGGTGTGTTTGTGATAAGGCAAATATATAGTCGTCATATAATTAATTAATTATAATTGTGTGGAAAAGGACAACACTATCATTTTTAATAAATAATAATTTAATTTTGGTCACTTTTTAGCAAATCTTTAGAATCTGATATAGTGTTGAGTGGAGGAGTTTCAGATCTTTATCTCATTATTCCCACTTTGTGCGACTCATCATACCTTAGGCCTTTTCCTCATCATTTATTAATTTATTATTAAATTATCTCAAACCTTTTAAATTTTATTTCACTTTTTCTTTTTCTATTTTTTTAATAAAGTAGGATAAACAACAATTTATTAAATTAATAAAATTCATTTCAATATATAAAAATATATTATTTGAGATCAAGGGCGAAGCCAAAATATTTATTAGAGACCGAAATTAAATTATATATTTTTACGATAATAAATATACAATTTTACTATTTTAATAACTTATATTTTTATAATTTTTAAAAATTAAATTAAATTTTAAGAGATCTAAATGAAAATTTTTTCATTTTAGAAGAGGCTGGCCCTGCCATTCCCAGATTTGTCACTGCTTGAGGCGAATTATATAAAACAATTGCACTATGTTAGTATATATTATTTTTATTCAAATCGTAGTTATATTTTTTAAAAATTTAACTATTTATTATATATCACATGTGATAATTAAATAATAACAAATAATTTAATAATAATTATAAAAAATTGATAATAAAATTAAATTAAATATGGACATGAATAGAACCCAAAAAAATAATTCAAAATAATATTTATTTCTCCAAAATGAAAAATATTTATATATATATTTATTTATAATTTATAATAAATATAAGCATGAATTTAAAAAAAAAACTTTTGAATTGACTAATATAACTTTTGTTGTTCATGATATTATTGAATTTTTTATTTAAATGATTTTTTATTTTTTTATAAATTTATCACATTTATAAATAAGAAATTTAATTTTACTAAAATATGTATTTAATTAAATAAATTTACTTCATTAGAAAATTTATCATACTTATAAATAAAATATTTGATTCAATAAAAATACTTTTATTAAATGAATTTTATATAATAATAAATAAATAAACTTCAACATTATATTGACTTAATTTATATTTAAACTATTATGTTTTCATTAACCAAAAAATTGAAAAGAAAAAAATTATATTACTTTAGTTTTAAAAAATAATTTTTATTTATATATAATAAATAATTTTATATATCATATACAAAATTTTATAAACAATACATTTATTTAATCTAATTTGATATATTATAATTATATTAATTATATATCTATGGTATGGTGAATTTATTAATTTTATTTAACAAATCATTTAAGGTGTGATATGTAAATAGCTCAATTAATTTTGAAAAATTTTGAAGTAATTTGATAATTAATCTTTGATGATTTTGAGGGTGAGCAATTAAAAATAATTAATTACCTCGTTAATGTTTTCCTTTAATTATATATAATTTTGATTGGTATAATAACAAATTTAGTTCCCGTCATTTATATATTTTGTGTAAATGTTGAGAGAATGTGTAAATATTATGGGTTAAATTGTTTAATTATGATTTTAATCCCTCTATTATATTCTCTTCTTTAAATCATACTCTTGCTTCTTTTGTTTTATAATATTATTAGTAGATCTAAATTGATAATACCATTAATTGCTATCCTTAACATGGTGACGTGAAACTTTTTTAAAATAATATTAAACATTCGACTATTATACAAATTTATTATTGATTGAACACGAATGATTGAATTTTCACATAATTATGTGATTGATTAATAGTAAAAATAATTTAACTTTAACAGATAACAACTAACAGTATTTTCAAATTCGACTTACGAATAACATTATTAAAATAAAGACCAAATTATGTTTAAGTTTGAATAGTGAGATTAAATTTTAAATTTTAACATAATAGAGAAACTGAAACCATAATTAAACCTTTCTTAAAAATGATATTGGAGTTGGTCTTTGTTTTGCTGTTTAAATTGGCAATATGCTTCTCTCTTAGTCTTGTTTTAACAGTGTTTTTCATTGTAGCTGTTGAGCTGCTGTGCTGTACTATGCTAAAGAAAGAAAAAACATAAGTTTAGCTCTTAATATTTATATTTCTTGTTAATTTAGTCCTTTTTCTTTTGAGCTAAACTTAACCCTTATTTTTTCAAAAGAGTCAAATCATTTTTTTAACAAAATGCTAACTAAAGTATTAATTTTCCAACAATGTTGGCGTCAGAGGCGAATCTAGGGGGGAAGCAGAGGCCCCGGCTCCCCTAAAATGGAGAATTGTTATTTAGGCCTTTTAAAATTTTTTAAAATTTTAAATTAATAAAGGTAAAATTCCACTCTTGGCTCCCTAAAATTATAAAAATTTGATTTAATCTTTTAAAAGTTAGAAAGATATAGACTATTAAAAATTAAAATTTCATTTGGCCCCCTAAAAAAGATTTTCTGGCTTTGTCCCTGGTTTGCGTGGCAACCCACGTGTATTTCATAATAACATGACACTATTTATCTTATATTTCACGTTAACAAATAATTTAAAAAGTAAAAATTCAAACTATATAAAAGGTTCATAAAATTTATTAAGTGTAAGGAATGAGGGTAACACGGTTGGAACCTATACCAAATTAACAAGTGTCTGACAAGAGTTTTCATTTATTAAAATTTTATATATAGGCTTTTTAACATTTTTTTAATATTTTTATGATAGTATTCTATATCATTATAGATTTAGTTTTTATGTGTTATAAATTATAATATATATATATATATATATATATAAATGACATAAAATAATACATTATAAACATAGAAAACATATCAAGCTGGGCTCGGCCTTGAATGTTTGAGCCTGAACTCGGCTCATATTTTAAATGGGTTTAATATTTTTGTTCAAACCCATTTTTAAGCCTAATATTCTTGTCTAAATCTTCTCAAATTTCGAACAATTCTTCAAGCTTAGATGAATTATTCAACTCATAAACAGGGCTACTCATATCCTAAAAAAAGAATTTCACTTTATTATGTTTTTTTAGGAATTGGTCATAAAAGATAAATAGTAAAAAGATATTTGTAAGATTATAATTCAAGCTTCTATTGATTTCAAAACAGCTCATAAAAAGAAAAATACAAAAAGGAAATGATTTTAACCAATATTGTTTCTATAGCACGTGCCAAAAAGCCGGTGATGTCGTTTTACTCAACCACAACGAAAAAATTGTGCTACAAGTCGGAAGAAATGGCAAATTTGGATATGGATAGATCTGTCATGTCTTAAAATCTCCGATCAACGGAGAGAAAGAGGAACGGTGGTTGAGTATCATTAATTCGGTGGAGATATAAATAATGTTTTTAGAATTAAACTAGTGGTTTATTAACTTTAAATTAGTCAAATCATTGATTTGTAGTTTGATTTCTTCAATTAAAAAATTTTAAAAATTTTAAAAATTGATTCAAATAATTTTTAACCTATTCAATTGATTTAATACCATTATTTGGATTGGTACCCTAACCGATTTGATTCAAATATCATTGGTTGTAGGTGGTCGAGTATGATGGTAAATAAGAAGAAGAAAAAATTATAGAAAGAGAGTCTTGGCTTGTTTCTAGGCCTCGATGGTTTTATAAAAGGTGTTGGCCAATTCCAACGATATTTGATAATGGGTGCACAATACCTTTTTATAAAAATTATCTATTATAATTTGATCACTTTTAATTACTCTACTTTTTTTTAATATTAATCTCATTATAAATTCTTATCATATTTATTCTTTTTTATACAATACCTTAAATTACTTATAATTCCTCCCTAACTCTTAAATAGGATGATAATGCGCTTCAGCGCACTCAAACCCACATCCTCTTACATTAACAATAATACCGATATCAACCGAGCTAAAACTCAATCCATAATTTTCAACTAATTAATTGGAGATGTTTAATTGTCATCATTTAAACTTTTATTTTATCCATTAAGGACTATAGTAGAATAAATTAAGATATGTTTTTGGATTTTTCTTTTAAAAAAATGATGAAAAGAATATGGGATCGATTCATGTTTACAATATGTGAGCGTGAGAGTAAAGGGGTCCCTCCCCTTTTTCAGTGGAGAGTGGTGGCCTTGTCCCATCCCTCCAAAAGAAAGCATAAATATATATCCCACATTGTATGCGAGTTGTGTATTTTTTTTTTCTTCTTATAATTATATTTAAAATGTTTTATATTTTAATAAATTTTAATGTATTTGTTTATTCTTGTCCTATTTGCATTATTATAAATGGACTGTTATTCATATCAAATTTTAATGAAAATAATTTATATGATTTATTCATGGGTCAAATTGACTGCAACATAGTTCTAAAATTTTCGTGCTTAAATTTGAACTTAACATAATTTAATGGTACATTTTACTATTGGTATATTATAAAATATTGAAAGAATTGTTTTTTATATTAATATTTATATATTTTTAATTAAATTTAAATAAAAATACTTTTTCATTATTTAATTTGAATACAAGCTATGCCAATAGGGGCAGAGAGAGGTGGCAGGTAGTGCCTTTGGTTTCTAAAAATAATTTTTTTTATATAACCCCTTTAATTTTTAAGGAAATTATAAGTTAGTACAACATTAAAATTTTATTCTGGTTTCCCCGAAATTTTTTATTCATTTTTGGCCCTTCAAAACAATTTTTGGCTTCTCTGCTTTCAAGCCAATAAGATAATCAAAAGGGAAAGCAAGTGGTTGATATAATGAAATTATATTTTAACCCCTCGAAAATAATTAATTTAATTCAAGTCCACTTAACATAAATTTTTTAAATCTAAACTTGGAAAATTTATAATTTTATCTCAATCCTTAACACAAATCCCTAATTTTGTCCTTCCAAACAACTTGGAGTGAAAATTTTCTTTATACAAACTCAACCGAAATCAAACTAGACTCACCGGATTAAGGAAGCTACTCAACCCTTAAACATATGCACTCATTATTTAATTTGAATACAAGTGGAGCCAATAGTAGAATCTAAGGGGACAACCAAAAGTATTTTAATCTAAGTCCTCCTAACATAAAATATTTTATTTTGATCCTTGAAAATTTTATAATTTTATCTCAACTTCAAACACAAAATCCCTAACTTCATCCTTCTAAATCAACTTAAGGTCAAAATTTTCTTTATACAAACTCGATCCAAATCAAAACCAAACTCATTGAACCAAGTAAGCTACTCGACCCTTGAATAGTTCAACTCATTAATCATCATGTAACAGTATGTCTTTAAAACTTATTTATTTTCTTTTTCCTTTTTCAAGTTTATCATGTCCTTTGTTCCACCCTTAAAACATCTTTGCTTTAAGCATCAAGTGCTGTTTTCCCCTCCTCTCACCTTAAGTACAATCACCATACATACTCAGTACTCACACACACACATATATATATACACTCAGGTAAGCTAGAGAGCCATTGCCATTTCTCTTAGGCTATAGGCCCCAATGGGTGTTCCTCAAAACCAAACACAAACACCACTTTCAGCTCCTCACCTTTATCCACAAGCACTTCAACTTAAACTCTATCAGGCTTTCATATTTTCAATTCCCATCCTTTTCTCAATAATCCTCTTCTTATTATTTTACTTGTTTTACCTCAAGAGAAGAGCTTCCAATATATCAAACCCTAGGCCCATTCTTCCAACAGCTACTACTTTTAATCCCTCAGTAAGTGTATCTTTCTTTTTTCTTTTTATTTACTTTATTCAATCATGCATATAAATCATGTGGTGGTAATTTTTTTAATCAAAGTTACCCTTTTTTTTTACTTTTTTATTACTTTGCGGTTAATTTATTTATGTGCATTTACTGCAGCAGCAGCCGCCTTGTCAATTGAGTTTAAAAACTGGGTTCAAAGATAAGTTACCTACAGTCTTATTTGATGAAGAATTGAGGACAAGGGATACACTGTGAGTTTCTTGTTTTATTTTACTTTTGGGTTTAGGGTTTTTTTCATCAAAATTATTAATAATAAATGTTGCAGTAAGATAGTGATATGTGACATCAGTTGAGATTTAACTAAAAAAATTAACACAACAATTAACGGAAAGATTTAATTGAAACAATATTAATAGTTTAAAAATTCAATTAGAATATTTTAAAAGATTATAAGTTAATTTAATATTTGAAATATAATTTTAGATTCTATTATAATTACTAATATCTATTTAGCATCTAAATTTGATTTTAATGTTCAATTTAATACCTGAGTTTAGTTTCAATATTCAATTAGGTGCTTGAGTATTTTTTTCAATTTAATGCTTGAGTTTTTCTTCATCCCATTTAAGTACTTGAGTTTGACTTTAATGATTAATTTGGTACTTAAAATTTTTTTTATCTCAATTAAGTACTGTATTTTTTTATTAGAACAAATGTGTCAAATATTTATTACGCCACATGATTTTGTTTGATTTAAATACCAAATTAAATATTAAAATTAAATTTAAATATCAAATTAAATATTGAAACTAAATTAAAATACGAATCGAGATATTAACCTCAATATATTATGTTCAATCGTTGTAGTGTATAAAATCCACTCTGCCCTACGCCATGTGCTTCTGAGGTGTGACACTATATATATATATATATATATATATATATCTTTATCCCTGACATTGATGGAAGATGATTGTATAGGAAAAGGAATGATGAAAAATTGACTATCAATAAAGTATAAAGTGGTCATCTAAGAAAAGACCTAGATGAGGAATTAAAATTTGCTTAATTTTCCCTCAATTAGAGACTAGCTAGAATCAAATTCCTTTCACAAGCTTTTCTTTTTAAATTAATTATTTTTACCCACAAAAACAATACTAAGAATTTTGTTTACATAATAGAGAATTTAATAGATGAATTAGGACCATTCATATCAAAAGTATAAAATAAGAGTATTAGATTCTTAAGTATCAATACCACTTGAATATATAACAAATTAATATGTGTTCAATATTGTGCACATTATCAACAAATTTTATTCTAATGCGTTAAATCCATGATTTTTAAAAAAAAATTATTAGAAATTGGCTATTCCAATTATTGAATTTTAGCAATGTAAAACAATATTTTCATTAATTTTGAGATTTTTTCTTATGTTAAATAACTTTTGAGTGTTTTAAGGTATTCATTTGAGAGGCACAATTAATATGATAGAATGTTGATTTAGACATACTAACTAAAAGTATATTTAAATCTATAATTGTAAGTTTTTTTTTAATTAAAATTCTTTACCTTATAACAATGGTACTAGAGCAGTAGGTTGTTCAAGATGTTGAATAGAGATAATGTTTCAGTTTGATATTTTGAGCTATCAGGAAAATAACAGAATACTTAAAATGCTAACAAATACAAGAAACGTGGTTTAGGAAGGGGTTAGAAGGATATTCTAGTGTTTATAGAGACATGCATAATTAAAATGAAATCGATTATTTTGAAACTTAAGATCAAGAATATGTATCAATATTCAAAGAGTAGAACTAGAAGAGAGGAGCTAAGAGAAGGCATTAGAGGTGTCATTTATGATGTTGTATAAGCTCACTCAAAGAATAATTTCTTAAAATTTTGCTTGGTATGAAAGACAGAAAGGAGTGAGAATGAAAAATTATTAATCAAATAGGTAAATTATAAAATAAAAAAGTGGTAGAATTTTAATCATTTGATCGATAAATTTTCCATTCACAGTTATTTCCATCTTTAATAATATACTGGCCAAAGCTAAAGGAATGGGTAGAGGTAATTGAAAGGAGTTAGAAAATCTTAGAGCTCCATATTAACCGTGAGATGAAACTAAAAATATACATTTAGGAATGGTCAAGTTTGGTTATTAGTCCTTGTACTCTGTGTAAATTGTGGATTTAGGCCCTATATTTTAATTTGGTCAAATTTAGTCTTTGTACATTTTGAAATTTCAATTCCAGCCCAAATGATAGTAGTTAAATCTGTTTGGTTAAATCCTACTATTACTCTTGTATTATGAGTAAAGTTGTAAGCTTAGTTCATATTCTCCAATTGGATTGTTCTCAATTCCTTATACTTTTCAAATTCCAAAGGTTCAATCTTGACCCAAATGATCGTCACTAAATTTATTAACTGGTTTTTCTGTGAGTAATATGTAGAAAAAGTAAGTCAACATGACATGACACATGTGACAAATTGTTCGTCATATCATATTTTGAAAATAATAGAAGTTAATGAATTTATCAGTAACCATGTACTTAGGAATGAAATTCTAAAATTTGAAAAGTATAGGGATTAAAATTTACCAATTTAAAGTACAAAGACTAAAAGTAACTAAATTAAAATATAGAGATTAAATCTACAATTTGAGTATAATACAAGGACTAATAACAGAATTTAACCTTTTTTAAGACTTACATCACCTTCGTTGTTAGCAATTTAAACCAGTGGCTGATAAGATCGTTGTTTTACCAATCCCTTATTGTTTATCCGTTACAAATTAGCCCTAACAATAGTAACACGTGAAAAATTGCTACTTAATCCTTGCATATGCCTCTAGAGTCTAGACTTAAGCCAAAATGTTATCATTAGCTAGGTCTAAGATTTGTTTTTTTTAGTAAAATATTTTATACTAATATTTATATATTTTTAATTAAACTTAAATAAAATAATTTTTAATTATTTAATTTAATTTAGGGAAAACTAAATTGGCTTATATATATGTCCAAGGCTTGAACTTAGCAAATTGTCCAACACATGAATAGATTTATACATCAAACATGGTGATATAAAAGGTCAAATTTAACCATTAGTCCTTGTATTATGTGTAAATTATGGCTTTAGTTCATACTCCTTAGCACCTGTGTTTTTTGAATTTTAAAATTTAAATCTTGATCTAGATGGTAGTCATTAAACTTGCGAAGTTAAGTTTTGTTATTTTCAGAATCTTATGTAGCAAACATATTATCATATGTGTAATATTATGTTAACTTCCTATTTTCACTTAGTACTAAAAAAATCATGTTATTTTAGTTAATAGATTCGATGACTACCAGTTAAGTTAGAACTGAAATTTCAAATTTTGAAAAATATAGAAATTAAAAAAGATCAAATTGAAGAATATAGACTAAACCCACAACTTACACCTAATACAAAACTAATAGCATAAGTTGACTTAATGGGTTTAACTATTACCATTTGGGTCATGACTAAAGTTTTAAATTTTGAAAAATATAGAGACTAAAATTAAACAAATTAAAGTATATGGAATAAATTCACAACTTATGCATGATATAGGGACTAATACAAAAATTGACCCATATAAAACCCTAAACTTGAGAATTACACCTTAACAACTAACTAAACTCAAATTAACTAACTATAAATAAAATAAACCTAAAGAAGAACCACACATTTATATACGACGAGACTTAAGATTTTGAAGTTCTCAAAACTTCAATTTGATCATTAAAACAAAACCTCGTTCACAATACAAATAAAAACTTTAACCCCATTGCAAAGAGGGTGAAAAAAATTATAAAACAAATTTACAAAAATTTGATGTAAAAGTTAAATATGTCTTTAATTAAAATGGTAAATTAAATTGAAATAGTAAAAATTATGATGTTTTGGGTTCAAATCCCACGATCCTTATCGTTTGTATATATTTTTCTAAATATCCAGATAGTAGATGTCATTAATTCAATCAAACACATCATAATAGTATAAATAATAGTGTATATTAACTAGACTTGTTCATGGGTCGGGCTACACGCCTAGGCTTGAAGGCTCGTTCGAAATTTAAGAGGATTTGGACAAAAATATTAGACCCAAAAAATAGGCTTGGATAAAAAAATTAGGCCCATTTAAATTATGGTTTGGGCTTGAACATTCAAGGCTCGAGCCCAGCCCGACCCATTTTTAAGTTTATAATACTTTATATTATGTTTTTTTTTTACATATTATGTAATTTAGAACACATTAAAAAAATAAACTTATATTAAATATATAATACTACTCTAATGTAAACATTAAAATAATGTTAAAATGACCATATATAAAATTAAATAAATAAAAATATATAAAATTAGTAAATATTAAAATATTATAATTTAAAGATTTTTTAAAATTTTTTTTAAAAATAATATGGACGGATTTGAACAAAATTTTAGACACATATTTTAGGTTGGACCAAATTAAAACAAATATAAAATATGTACTTAAGTCCGTGATAAGCACCTCTAATATTAACCATACCATAAGATGCATTTCAAATGTGGCTACCATAAACTACATCAACCTTGAAAAGGGTTAAAATCCTTGGTGGCCTTGTTAGCCCACAATTGCCTTATTAGCCCACAGTCCAATAAGTGCAAATAGATAATTAGGTTGAAGCATTGTAAGAGTTAAGCCCAAATCTCAATACACTATTGTATATTTCATTGCATTTTTTTTCTTGGTACCATATTGCATAAGTAGATAAACTTATTCAACTTTTTGGAAAATATTTTTACAGATGCAGCGTTTGCTTAGGTGAATTTGAGATGAAAGAGGAACTGCTCCAAGTCCCATCTTGCAAACATGTGTTCCACATCGAATGCATGCATCGTTGGCTACATTCTAATTCAACTTGTCCACTTTGTAGATGTTGTGTTGCCGTTAGTGTTATTCCCATCACCAAACTCCATCCTCCAATACCATTTATCCACACTGACCCCCCACCACCCCCGGCATCACCGCCATCACTGCCACATCAACAGAACGGTTTGTCTTAGCCACAACTTGAGTTACATCGACAAAGCAAGCCCCTCTGTTGGTGTACAAAATTTGTTTCATTTATTAAAGAATAGTTAATCTCAAATCATATGCGCACAACTCATCGGAGAATAAAATGACACCGACAAATCAACAAATTATTAGTCTAGTGATAAAAATGACTTGCAAAGATTCAAGTTTCAAAGTTGACATTAATGTCTAGAGGTTCAAATCTTGTAATTTGAATGTAAAAAAAATGTTGTTACTCCTTATACTTTGAAAAAATTGGAGATCTAATCCATATACTTAGAATAATTAGAAATTAGGTCTTCCAACTGTTTTGATTTAAAAAATCTCAATCCAATCATTAACAAAAACTACCAACAATGATAATGATCAGACTAAGATTTTTTAAATTAAAAAAGTAAAAAGATTGTATTTTTAAATCTCAAATTCTATAAAAGTACAAGGACTAATATCATAATATTTTAACCCAAAAAGATGGCAATCCTACTTGCGTGAAACATGTAAGGATAAATTAATTTGTTGAATTAATTACTCAATTCAATATACGTAATGATTGATTCTAATAGTAATTATTGTTATATTCGAACGCAAATTTTTCCTCAAATTAGGTTGCAAATACAAGTAGTGAGGGTAATGAATATATTCAATTATGGGAAAAAATTTAGGGTTATTAATTTCAAAAACTCTAAAGAGGCATCATTGAATGGATTGGTTTAAATTTATATATGGGAAAGAAATAATTAAGTAATGGAAGCATGATTGGAGTGAATGAAGGAAATTTAAGGAGAAATTAAAGAAAAGGAAAAAAATGAGATAGTGGGTATGTATGGGTTTGAGCTTAGTGCTAAAGTCATCATTGAGTGATGAACATAATAGGGGTTTAATATTATTGTATTTGGAGCATTGGCCAACTTTGTTAGTAAAGATCATTGCTTATGGGACCAATGCTTATGATATTCTTCTAGTCTAATTTTATTTGTTTAGCTATATCATTGTTAATATTTTGGTTAAATTTTGTTATTACTCCTTGTATTTTACAAAAGTTGTAATTTTAGTTTTTATATATTAATTTGATATTTTTAGTCTATATTTCCAGTCTTCACCATATAATAATTGTTAAAGCCACTAGTTAAGTTTTGATCTTTCTAAAATCTGATACAACAAATATATTATCATATGTGTAATGTTATGTTAACTTAGTCATTTTCACATCTTACTAACCAAAAATCCAATTAATCGATTAACGACCTCATTTGCATCAAAATTAAAATTTTAAAATTCGAAAGTTATAGAAATTTAGAATAATTCAATCGGAAAATATAGATTAAATATACAATTGTATGCATAATATATGACAAGTTATTGAATTTAACCTAACCAATTTAGCCATTATTTTTTAGATCAGAACTAAAATTTTAAATTTTAAAAAATATAAAAATTAATTATTTAATATTTTATAATATTTATTTAATTATTATTAAATCGAAAACCAATACTATGAATAATTTAAGCACCATACGATTTCTAGAAAGTCCTAATTCCATTACAAAACATGCATGGGACATGTTCCGTTGCTTGCGGTGAGACATCAATAAAATAGCCGAGTGAGGCAGTGAAAATGAAAATATGGAGTTCCCCTTTTTTAACCTTTCTAACTCAACCCACAAAATAAAAGGTTAAATATCTTTGTAGATCCCTATACTATATATTGGAAAGTAAATTAGTTCATTTACTATAAAGTGTACAATTTAATCCAATTTTAAACAACGGTAACTTCGAATATTAAAAATTATCTACTTGTCATGTTTCAAAATAACATTCAAAACTCGACATTTTTTAAAACACGACAAATTTTCTTATCATTTTCAATTTTATTTACTTCAAAATTAAATAAAAATAGATTAATTTGCTTTGAAATCTATAATACAAACACATCTCGAATATTTAACCCGAATTAAATAATTATAATGTTAGCAATATCAACATTATGCTTGAAATCGGTGCATCCTTCACATCACAATCCCTAAAAATATATTAACTACTATCTAATGCAAGAACCCCACCACTCACATTTCCCTCTCCTTTTTCTTTTCCACTAAAAAAGAAAATGAGAGGAAATGATGTGCTTAATCTTCAACTTTTGCTAAATCTTGTATTTCAACTTCACTCCACTGAGGACTTGGTTATATTTATGAGGTTGAGATTTTGAAATTTTGAGTTAAATTCGAATTTCAATTATACAGTTTTTTAGATTTATTCTATTTATTTAGCTAATTAGTTGGGATTGAATTAGTCAATTTAGTGTTTGTAATGATTAGTTTTAATTTGAACAGTTGATATATAATTATAACTTTATCACTTTAGTCACTGAGGACTTGGTTATATTGACAAGGTTAGGTCTAAGATCTTAAGTGTCTAAGTTCGAATTTTGGTTAATTGGTTTGAGTTGAGTTAGTCACTTCAGTGCTTATAATGATTAATTGCGGTTGAAATTGTAAATCCATAGTTAATAACTTTTAAAAAGATAAAAGCACAATGATAAATTTAACCCTTAACGTTTATATTTTTTTTAACAATTTAGTATTTATTTCTTTTGAGCTAAATTTGGCCATTAACCTTTTAAAAAGAGCCAAATCACTTTTTTTAATGGAAATGTTGACTAAAACATTATTTTTTTTAACGATCTAAAACATTATTTTTTTTAACGATATTGTTGCAACAACACGCGTATTGGTCCACGTGTACTTCATGTTGGCATGAAACTTTTTATCTTGTATGCCATGTCAACAAATAACTTAAAAATTATAAAAATATTCAAAAATAAAATAAAATGTTCATAAAAATAGCATGATGTACACATGGATTGTTGTGTAGGCTATCATGTTTAAAATTTTAATGTTTTAGTTAGTATTTCCATTAAAAAATAAGTCGACTCTTCTTGAAAGGTTGATGGTTAAATTTGACTCTTTTCAAAAGTTTGAAGGCCAAATTTAGCTCAAAGAAATAATAAAGACCAAATTGATGAAAGATATAAACATTAAGGGCTAAATTTATCATTATACAAAAAAAAACACTCACCACTTTTATAACATAATGAGTAGAAGCAAAATCTTATTCTATAGAACAATTACTAACACTATACTCTGTTACATTTCATATATCTTCTAAGCTTCCTTGCCTAGCTTTTGGGTCATCATGACATGGACCGCCATTTGACAAAGATGGATTGTAAGAGAAAAACTTGGAACAAAACACATAATTGAAGAAATTAATGAGGCTAAGAGCAGCTAACATCCAATAAAAAAGGTCTAACCTATCCTTATTAAGGTCATTGTCACTTAGCCACCCTCCATGGGATTTAGACCTTGTAATTTGGTTCACAAGGGAAACCAATATGGAGCTAAGATAGAACCCAAAAGAGTAAGAGCAGTAGGTCATGGCAGTTAAAAAAGATTGCATCCCTTCCAAGGATTGTTTATAGAAGAATTCTATGAGTCCCACTGCTGTGAACATCTCTGAAACCCCGAAAATAAGGAATTGAGGTGCAATCCAAAAGATGGACATGGTTTCATCGTGATGTAAAGCCGATACCCTTCTTTTCTTCTCCACCAAGGCAGCTGATACCATCGAGAATGTTGCAACGAATAGGCCGATTCCTACCCTTTGTAAAGGGGTGATCCCAGAGTCGTTCCCGGTGATTTTTCGAGCGGTGGGTACGAGGACGGTTTCGTAGAGAGGGACGACGAAAATGAGCATGATGTAAGGGATGGATTGTAATGAAGCCGGTGGGATTTCGAAACCGTCGATGACCTTGGTGTTCATTGTGCTCCCTTGTTGGACTGAAAATGTTTGGAGTTGTGCTAAAATGGTGTTGAAAATTATGGTGCAAGCAAATATGGGAACAACTGATATGATTATCTTCACTTGCTCCACTTGGCTCACGGTGCATAGTCTCCACGGACTCTCATTTTTACCATCTTGGGTTCTAATACATGCCTTATCAAGGAATCTACATTAAAATCATTAAAATATTTTAAAAATTAAAAATTTTTTTTTTTTAAAAGTGTCATTTTTCAAAAGCACTTACTTGAATTTATTAGTATGAAGAAGATTTTCGGTGTTGAACGACATATCGAAGACTCGGTTCGGTCCATTGTTTCGGCTTACATTGAGCATCTCAACATTTGAAGGGCATATTTGCTTTCTCTTTGTTATTGCAGCAACAAGAACCTGTATAAATAAATGACCCTTGATGTTTATATCTTTTATTATGTTGGCTCTCTTTTTTTTTTTTTTTGCTAAATTTAGTCATAAACCTTTTAAAAAGAGTTAAAATTGATCACTAACATTTTAAAAAGAGTTGAATTATTATTTTTTAACATAAATACTGACTAAATGTTAGATTTTTTAAATATGACAACCTGTGTGGCAATCCACGTGCATTTCATACTTTTTTTATATAATTTTTATATATTTTTTTAATTTTTAATTTTATAGTTTTAATTTATTTGTTGACATAGCATATAAGATATAGTGTTACGTCAACATGAAATATACATTTACTGTCACACGAGTTGCCACGTCAATATCAATAAAAAATTAATATTTTAGTCAACATTTTCATTATGCTTAAATAAATTACCATTAACACAATTCAAGGAATTAAACTGAAAGCAAAATAGCTAAGTTGCTTAACAAACAATGCACCAACCAAACCTGAGCAATTGGGGTGAAAATACTTCCTCTTGGTGGTTTGTTTCGATACAAGACCGTACCCGAAGCCAAGCTGATCATCCCGATCCCCATCACGGCAGCCGAGATACCGAACCCGACATCCATCCCGGAATGAGTTTGGACCCAAACAAGAAGAGTGAGTGCAATTAGCTCCCCCATGCAAAAGGCAAAGTAAGCAATATTGAAGTAAGTTGAGAGCTTCTTAGATTGCTTGGTGTTTTCCCTGGTGAATTGGTCAGCCCCAAGGGATATAATATTGGGTTTTAGGCATCCACTCCCTAAAGCAACTAAATAGAGTGCGATGAACAATATTATGGCCTTGTAACCCTTTGCTTCTTCGCAGTGATCACCATTAGAGACCATATCACAATGGGGTGGTCTTAATTGAGGGACATGTGCTTGAATGCAAAGTAATATAAAGCCCTGCAAACATACAAGTTTTTAAGTATTAAATATGGCTTTTTTGAGGGTAAACTATACCCAAGGTCACTAAATTATTTGTATGTTTACATTTTGATCACTCAACTTTAAAAAGTTACAAAATAATCACTAAACTACTCAATGTTTTCATCTAAGTCATTGAAGTGTTAAGTCTTTTTCTTTTTAGCTTTGAGCGGCGATTCGATGATCAGCACAGTAGAACAATACCAATTGATAAGTAGAAGAACATATCTCAAATTTAAGCTGATCTGATGATTGGTATTAGAGATCAAATAAAAAAACTATTCGGATTTTAGTTCACAAATTCGTGACATTCAAAGTTATTTCATAAAAAAAAAAAAATCTAAACTTTAGAAGAAGAGGGAAAGTTTACCCCTTTGATGGGTGCTAGAGGTGAGAATAGAGAAGGCCATGTAACAATTTTAACAACCCAGTGACTTAAATGAAAACTTTCAAATAGTTGTAACCATTTTGTAATATTTAAAGTTTAGTGACCAAAATATAAACTTACTAATACTTCAGTGACATAGAATATCATTTACTTTTCTTCTTCTTCTTTTTTTTTTTGCTTGGATCTTAAGTGAAAGATTACTTACAAAGAGCTCCACAAATCCAAAAACCAACATAGTCCAAAAGCTACCAAGATATGAATCTGAAAGGAACCCGCCAACAAGTGAAAGAAGGAAGACAGTTCCTATAAAATTGGTGACTACGTTAGCTGATTTTGATAAAGGGAAATGCATGTCATTAAAAACATAAGTTATTAAATTGTTCCCAACAGCTGCAACTGCCATCATCTCAAATGCTTGAAGACCTTAAAAAAAAAACAAAACAAGACATTAATGTAAAGCTCAAAAGCTGAACCAACGACAAAGAAAAGAGACAGAGATAGAGACCAAGGACAAATATAGCAGCAGACATGCCACCATGCTTGTTAGCCTTGCAAGGCTTGCCTCTCCAATCAACAGATACCTCTTCCATGGAGCCAAACATGAAATGGGACATACACTTCGGCTTAAATTTATAATGATATCATGTTGGAGGGGCAATTGTAGGTTAAGTTGACTTTGGTATAGTGGTAATGGCAATGACATGTCCCCATCCATTATATGTGTGCGGTCAAAATATTGAAACAAAGCAAGTCAGCTCCCACAATAAGATAATCAATAGCTTTTGGATCTTCCCCACTTAAGGATAGAATCTTGATGTTGGTGGTTTTGATGCCATGGAGATTATAAGAAAAGCTAAAAAAAAAAAAACATTGGTGATTCATATATATCATCATTGTTTTTTTGGTTGGTATGTCATCTCTTAAATGTGGGGCATAAGCTCCATCATTCATACCGTTTCATCTTTTATTAGTTGAGGCGTATTAAGCAGCTTTCATTCTTAAACCAAAGAAAACAACAAAATTTCCTTTTTTACAATCTATAGGTTCTGGGAATTCATTCTATTATAGGGACTACATTAAAGATGAACAAAAAAAAACAACAAAATTCTATTTTCAATATATATACAGATATAAAGTTGAGAACTGTTATACCAACATTAGCCTACCCTACTTAATCCACAATAGCATCAATGATAAAGCTAGAAAATTATTTTATGGGGCTAGAGATGAATCATAAATTTTGAGGGATAAAATGTAATTTTATCATTATATTAATATGTAACTCTTTACAACTTTAAAGAATTAATAGCGAGTCTATCACTTGAGGGGATAAGTCCATTGACTATCCCTTTGGCTTTCGCCCTTGTCAACAATTAAAATAATCTAATATAATTTTGAAACTCAAATTTATTATTGTTTGCTATCTAATTTTGACTGCTAATATTTTATTTCTTTTTAGAGATAAAATGAGATTAAATTTCAAGAAATTATATTTATGAAGATATTAAGGAAGTTAATGCATAAGCAAGTATTATGATTAGTTTACTTAATATCTTTTTTAAGAATAGTAATTCTTGTTCAGAATAATTATTGCTCAAAACAATTGTTGTTGAAGAATGACTATCTAAAGAGCAATATCTATCCAGAAATAATCAGAACCGCTATTGTTTAAATTATTCCCTGCTAAGAAAGGCATCGTCAGTAAAACAACTCTTTCATAGAACACCTCATTTACAGAAAAAAACATATCATAAAAAGTATTTTCTTCGATAAATATTCTATACAATATATTTCTCCCCATATAATTTCATCAAAAGAAAAAAAAAAAGAAATAACCTAAAAATATGGAATAATTCTGGGTTAACTTCCCACTCGAATGTTATAGAGAGCTTTACTTGGAGTTTTTTTCTCTTTCATTCTGTTCGATATTTCTTTATTAGCAATAAACTCTTTTTAAGAAACCATTAATATTTTTATAACTAAAAATCTCTCTTATTACTCATTACGGCCTAATTTACCTAAATAATCCATTTAATTATTTAAAACATAATTTTAAATTAATATAAATTTCTAATTAAATTTAAATAAAATATTTTTAAAAATATTTAATTTAAATTTGAGCCAACCCAAGAATAAGTGTAACTTAAGTCAACCGATGCCTACCAAGCCGAACAAATACCCAGTTCATGAATAGATTTGCTACTCTTTTGTAATTATCATTCTCGCGACATTTTTTTAAAATATTCCATAAATCTTTATACTTTTTTGTAAATTTTAATTTTTATACTTTATTTTTATAAATTTAATCCCTTTACTAATTATAATTTTTAAATCCAATTATTAAAAATATTTTATCAAATTTAAAATCATTGTCATTTTTTTAAATTTCATTCATACCAAACGAATATTTTTTTTTATTTTATAACATCAAATCAATAAATTTAACAAAAATAACAATATTAATAATAAGACCTCAATTTAAAAATCTAAAAAAAACATAAAACTAAATTTTTAAAAATAAAAATATAAAACTAAATTCCTAGAGTCCAGAACTATAACATACTTTTTAACTTTTTTTAATAAAAAAGGGCATTCATAGTCAAATTATGCCAAGGTAGTTATAATTTAGCTAAATAATAAACACCAAGATGAAAAAAAATTAAAATTTAGCACATTATAGTTTGGTGATCAAAGTACAACATTAGCAGCAGTGACATCGAAAGAGTCTGAAATTAATGCAAATATATAGTATTGCATCATCCATTCTCAGTCATCAACCCTTGGATGGAGAATGAATATATATATAAGTCCCTACTTAAAATCCAAACCATATATATAAAATAACAAGTTCCAAGTTCAAGAGAGGGTAGAGAGAGAAGGTCCTAACCATGGTTGGTACATTAGAAGAGAAGAACCCTAAGGAACCCAAATATCTCCTAGGGTTTGTATGCAAAATGCTTGCGAGCTCCATATCCATTAATGGAGCTCCTTTTTCATGATGAAATGTTAGAAAAAAGCTAAATGCATATTAAAATCACAAAAGAAGAAACTATTTACCATAGTTCAATCAGAAAGGGGCTAAATACTCCCAAAGTTTTAGCCACCATTAATGAATTTACAAAAGAAAACAAAGCTAGGGTAAGTTTGTACTTAAAAACCATTATCTTCCCTTTCCCTAAGGGAAGATGGTGTTTTGATTTTTTTCACATATTATTACATTTAAGATATGAAGTGATGTTGGTAAAAAAAGCATTTTAAAATATATATATGACTACATGGTCCTAGTTTTTAAACCCTAAAAACCAGATGTCAATGCACAAAAAAAGAAACTAGGGGGCATTCAATGCCCTCAGTTTTTAAAATAAAACTGCCTCATTGACAAAGAGGTGATTAGCCATTTGAAAAAGATGAGTGGCTTGCTTTTTAGTGTTGCTAAATTTACAAATTTTGCAAACCATTTTTCTATTTATTAGCCTTGCCTAGGCTAAAAGTAAGAAAAAAAAGTCTGTTTTTACTTGGCCTTTTCAAGGGCTGACAGTACAAAAAAGATTGTTACCCCAACTTAGCTGATCCAATAGCTAAAGTTGAGCATTTAGATAAAAAAATGCTTTGGTTCTCTTCAAGGAACCCTTGCTGACAAGATGCAATGGAAAAAAAACATGCATGATTCTCCATTTTTTGGAGGTGATTTATAGCCCCTACGGGAGGCTTCAACTTAGATAGAGATAGAGGGAGAAAAAAGAACCATGGTTAGGCCCAAGGTTGAAGGCTTTAGAGCAGCTGAAGAAATGTGATATCATAAGCTTGGAATGAAGTCTCCTAGCATGAAGAGCCAATGTCACACCTGTGGCACAGGCAAAACACAATGAATATATAAAAATAGTATATAGCATATATGGTTGTAGTAGTACAATGCAAACAAACCTTATTGCAAGGGTGGAGTAGGTGCAAGAGCCATAGGTGCACCATAGTGCTGTGGATAGCTCCCAGTTGAGTAAGGAAACAGGTGGTGTGGAAACTGGACACCGTATCCTTGGCCGGAAGAGTAGACGGGGCCAGCCATTCCTTCTCCGAATTGAAGATAGGGATAGAATGCTGTTCCTACACCAGTCATCAAGCCACCACCATACACTGGATACTGGCCAGTGGCCCCTCCATACAGACTATAGTAGTTCTGAACCATAATGACACAATTCCCAACAGTTAGGAATATTATACATATTTCTCTATACATGTGATCTCTGACAATGTAAACAAGGGATGAATATATATATAAAGTAAAATTATAGTGGTAGCAGTTAGAGACATTTTTAGAAGACTGTGAAAGTGTGAGGGATGGACCACAAGTTCTATGTTCTAATTAGGAAGTTGAAGATAAGGTAAACACAGCATAACTGTATGCAAATGCAAATACAAAAGCTGCTAGCTGGAACTATTTTAATATTGCCTTTCTACTTCGTGTATTGAGCTGAATGTTATGCTAGTTCTCTAGCAATGAAAATTTATATAATTTTGAAGAAAAGCCTTTGACTGAGCCTTGACTTTTGTGAAGAAGTGATTAGAGCTCGTGTCAGGCACCTAAATGTACCCCAACCCCAATATGGTATTTAAAAAAAGCCTTTGGATTTTGTCATTGCTTTTAAGTATTGGGATTTTTTATTCTTCCCTATTCAAATAACAAGTGTTAAAGTACTTTGTAATGGGTTTTCTTTTCTAACACCAAAGAGAAGTTAAAATAGAAAGTGTATTCGCAAGAGGGGCAAAAAAAGAAAAGAAAAGTAAGGCCAAGTTCGGTTCAGTTCAATCAAGTTATTTGGATTTTTGAACAGTTAGATTCTCCATTTTACCATTCTAATTTTGAGTTTTGGGCTTTTGCTTTTTATTTTAACAACATAGGCTTGTTTCATGTCTTTTAAACATTATTTCGTTAAATCTTCATAAAAAATTTTTAATTTTTCAAGGAAATAAAAATAACACATATATAATATTTTTTGAAAAATTATTTTTATATAATATAAAGTTATTTTCATTTTCAAATATAAATTATTTATTTTACATAAAAAAAGAATTAAAATTAAATTTTGGTTAATTTCATACATCCACAATTTTTTTAACTTGTAAACCAAAAAATTCCCAAGACTAAAAAATATAGTATAAAAAATAAATAATATAAATAAGAAAGATTAAAGAGAAGGATCATGTACAAACCGTGGCATAATTAGAGTAATCAGGTGAGCATGGAGAGTACCTGAAAGAGTGCAAAAGGGGAAAGACAGTAAGCAAAATCTGTTTAAAAACAATCATAGTTAAAGTCACAGTTCTCATTCAAAAAATAGAATAATTTATCTATTTTATTTTGAAATTTTTGGTCAAATTTGATTTTCATCCCTGTACTATTCTCAACTTGAAAATTAAAACCCTAAACTTTAATTTAACATAATTTGATCCCTACTATTGTTAATATTATTCCTTAGTCCAAATCACTAATTTTTTAAAAATAATAATAATCCAAATCATAAGGTTGAGCTGGAATTTCTTTTAAATAAAAAAATTGAAATTTGAATATTTCAGTAAAAGTGCCCAATTATATCAAATTAAATTACATGAACTAAATCTTTAAACATGGTCCAAAGACAGAAAACTTTCAAAAAAAATAATAAAGGTGTTGAAGTTAGTTCCCATGCAAAGGCATTTGACAAAGTGACACTATTTAATTCAATAACAGTTAAAAAAAAAGCATACCCATAAAGATTAAAAGGAAGTCCTTGTGGGATGCCATAATAATGAGGAGGGAAGGTTGCTGCTGAAGAAAAAGCTATTGCCGTGGGAAAACACCTCATTCCCCTCAAATTCCTTCCTCCTGCAGTCACCATTTCTATTATTATTATAATTTCTTTCTTTCATTTTCTTCTTTAATTATAACAAAACAGCTAACCTAATATTCTTACATATATGTGTATATATAATTAATGCACCACCAATGCATGCCTGTCCTATTGACAACCCAACTTTCATTATAAAATATCTACTTTTTTGGCATGCCATTTTCTTTATTTTTGCAATTTTTACAAGGGAATAAATGTAGCACAAAAACATATATACTCATTTTTGTTTATTTTGCATATTTATTGGCATGAGTTTTGTTTTTCAAGATTCTACACCATCTACTTTTCTTTTCCTCCAAAAACAAGAGTTTGGATAAGATTGCCCCATTTTTACCTTCTTCTTTTTTTGTAGGAATATTCATTGCTTTTATGTATTTCTAGTTAAGTTACTAGAGATAAAGTTTTTACAAATAATGTTGAATTATACTTGATACATTTTTTGAAGAACCAAGACATCTTCCATATTTATTTTATGGTCCATTACTGGATTTGTGACTACCAATCTCAACAATTGCATCTACAAGGTTTGAACCTGAGTTCTCACTTTTGAAAGTGCAATGTGACCACTGCACCCAACATTTTATTTATTCTATATTTGACGCATTATCATGATATAAAAGTGTCTTTAAACGTATACATATAGTCAATCAATCAAATGATGTTATATCATTAAAATTGAAATCATTATGATTCATACATTATATTGTCTGGAATATAAACTACTATCAATAAACTAAATTATGACGTATCTTTAAAAAATAAAGTTACTTTCAAAAAAAAATTTGATGACATGATCTCATTCAATGAGGTAAATCCATATATGATATCATTAATCTTTACTCCAAATGTGTTAAACATGCAAATGCAATCATGAATATCCCCAAAAACCTAAAATTCATCAAGCATTAAACCAGATCAATTAGAAAACAAGTAGAAAAGGCAAGAAAAAACTGTTCACCATGCTTTGGAGTAGAGGGTTTAGATCTTTGAGCACCCAAAAACCCAAGATTGCAATTAGCCCTTCTCCCATCAATCACAGGAGCAGCATCAACACAAGCTCTCATGGCTGCTTCTGGTTCACGAAACGTCACCTACAAAAAAAAAGTCAAATTTCCATTTCGCGTAAAACCCATCACTAATCACCACCAGATCTCCCATTTTCCTCCAAGATCCAGTAATAAAAACAAGGAATACAAAAGACAGTGAAAGAAAGCATTATCATACAAATCCATAGCCTTTAGATCTGCCAGTAGCTTTATCAGTAATGACGACAGCTTCCAAGATATCACCAAATTGTTCAAAATACTTCTTCATTGTATCTTTCTGGGTTTCCCAAGCTAAACCACCAACAAACACTTTGGTGAAAGTGGTATCACCGAACTGCCCTCTCTTATCACAAGTCATCTTCTCTTAATCACAAGCGACTTAAGATCAATTTTTCGCTGCTCTTTGTTTGATGGATCTGAGGGGATGTGATGGGATTGTGTAGATTTTAGAATTTAGAGGTGAAATTTGAGTTGGTGGTGTGTGGTTTTTAAGGGAAATAGGAGGGAAGAAGAAAGAGAAAGCAAAAGGAAAAAAAATAGAGAGGGAACACACACTCTCTGAGTATCATAATACGGACGTCAATTATACAACACAGCACATCCCCACATGTTCTTTTTCTGCATTTCACTCCCTCACGCGCCTTTTCTTTCATTTGGATGAGAGATGACAACGGGCCGGGCCGGGCGGGGTGGGTGGTTTTTCACCTGTCCTGACTTGACCTGATATATTCTTAATTAGAGAGGTTGTATGTCAGGTCAAGTATGAGTTGTGCCAACGTAAGATATTTAAATTAATTTTTTAAATCTAAAAAGTGGGTTTATTTTTTTCAAATTCGAACTAATTTGAGGAAGGTAAATTCAAATTTGTTTATATTTAAATTTTTTAAATTAATTTTTATTTAAAAATATTTTTTAAATATATATAATATACTAAATGCAGTAAAAAGTTAAAATAAAAATATTTTAACACATTAAAAAAGTATTTATATTAAAAAATATTATTATAAATATAATAAATGTTTTATTATATTAAAAAACAGAAATAAATAAAAGAAATATTTTTTTATTTTTAAAATTTTATATTTTAGTTGGGTAATTTTTTTTTTAGGTTTTGGATGATGGGTTTAATTGTTATTGGGTTAGTGATTTAGTATAAATATAAATACATATGTATAATTATTTAACATATATAATTAATATAATTATTTTTTATAACATAATATGTGTCAGGCCAAGTTTGGGCCAAAAAATTTTGCTCAAAACCTGATCTATATAGAAAACAAACCTTAAATTTTATTCAAGCTCATTTTTCGGGCCTCATATTTATGTCCAAATCCTCCTATCTTTATGACAAGCCTTCAGACCCGGCTTATGAGCAGGTCTACCCCTAACACAATATTGAGACTTAAAATCAAATATTATTTGTTATTCTAATCTCGACTCAAAAAATCAAAGTTATACATGACTTGAATTTGACCTAATGTGTCAATTTTTTTTAAATTTCTTAATGATACTATTAATTGTTTTCTATAATTACTTATAGTAATACTATAGCAAATATTAATATAACTTTCAGTCTAAAATGTATACTAGTCATCCATTTCGATTTTAGTCTCTTATTTTTATTTTAATTAATTTAATCTTTTACTTTTCAGATTTAAAAATATAAATCTAATTGTTAACACTATTAAATTATTATATTAAATTAAAGTTCACTACAACGTCATTTACTTGTTGCATGACCATCAAGTAAATATTTGTTTATTTCAAAATGTCAAACTAGTGAATTTAACAAAAGAAGTTTAATAGAGTTAATCATTGAACCATATTTTTTAAATCTAAAATATAAAGAGATTAAATGTCTAGAAATAGAAATAAACGAAATAAATTTCAAATCTACAAATAGTATAAAGATTTGTAGCATATTTTAACCTAAATTTTTTTATCATATATTTTAAACCAATGATATCCATAAGGGTATTTCGATCATTATACTAGAGTGGGATAAGGTCAGTTTTTCTTAAACCCAATCCCGATTCAACTAATTGAAGAATTAAATTTAGACCACCTTAACTCATCTTGAAATTGAATTTAAAAAAGAAAAAGGCAACTCAATTAAATTAAGTTAGTATAAGAATTAAATTTTAAATTTATTAAGAATACATGTAGTTATGGTATATTTTATCATATTAAAAAGAATATCATATCTTTTAACTTGTATGCGATAAAAGTAACTTTTATTTTACATCTAAGTTATTTTTTAACATAAATCCAATTTACATTTAAATATAAATAATAAATTATTTTAAGTGACAACCTTTTAACCTAAAAAAGATCAGTTTTATACTAAGGGTGTTGCAACGCGCCTCTGCTGAAAGTGGGCATAAATAAATGCAGATTTTTTATGTCGGCCTAGCTGTTCTTCTATTATTTTGAGGGATGAACGAAATGACTACATTAGCCTCTTACTTTTGACATATCTACGAGATTTACCATGCATATTTGCAGGTATGAGCTGGAAAGTCAGTAGTGGTAGAAACGGAACCGGAGGAGGGGGGGGATTAGGGTAAACACGCGGGAGGTCAACGGTCAACCATCCAATTGCTTTGCATGCAAAAAGCAATTGGAGGTGGAATTACAATTTGAGACCAAGGATTGAAAATAATTACCCTTTCACGTATTGAAATAGTTGGGTTGCTATTGATTTTTTTGGCATACAAACCAATAGGTATAAGAATTAAAAGATGAGACTCGTATTATTTAAGCACAAGATAAATTTTAGTTATTGTTTTAATAAATTTTGGGATTTATTTAAAATTAAATTATGAGTGAATATTTAATACACTTATTTATCACTTGTAAAATAAAAAATATTAAAAAAATTATAAATATATTTTTATTAGATTTTGAGTTTAAAGTTTATAACTTAAGATTTAAGTTCTTTATCAATTTTGGGTTCCAAGTTTTAAATTTAGAGTTCATGTTTAAATATAATTAAATGTAAACTACAATTATTATATTTGATTTAATTTTTAATTTTAAATTTAAGATTTAGGATTTAATATTTATATCAACTTTTGGGTTTCAAGTTTTTTACTTAGGGTTTATGTTTAAATAAATCTATTAGCATTTATTTACAAGTTCAGCTAAACTTTAATAATAAAAAAATCCCAAAATTGATGTAAAATTTTAAATCTTAAATCTTAAATCTTAAACTATAACTTCTAAACTCGAAATTCAATAACATTTAATCATATTTAAATAAAGTTATTAGTATATATTTAATCATATTCAATAATTGTGTATGAAACTCGTTTGCTCAAGAGCGATGATACGCTAGATGATAAGATAAGCTGAAATTGACTTATCTATTTATCATATAATAATGAGGAAATATTAAATATAATAATTAAAAGTAATTTAATTGATACCATGTATTATAAGAATAAAAAAATAATTTATTCCTAATCAATGGCGACATTAGAAGGACTTGCAGGGGTCTCGACCCCCTTAAAATGAAATTCTTTTCATATGGCCCTTTTAAAATTTTTAAAATTTAAAATTAGTAAAGTAAAATTATACTTTAGCCCCCCAAAATATAAAAATTTAATTTAAACCTTTAAAAATTATAAAGATACAATCTAATAAAATGATGAAATTGCATTTTTTTCTATTGTAAAAATTACAATTTAATTTTGGCCCCCAACAAATTTTCTAATTTCACCCTACTCATAATACATAGATTTTTACTTTTACAAATTATACAAGAAATGAATTTAAAATCCAAAAATTCAAATTTATCTTTCCAAAACCAACCATTAAAATTATGGAAGAATAGCCCTAGATATTGTGAAATTAAACTAGAAAATCCTAAGAAAATTATTCGGGTAAAGCCAATGATCTATACTAAACAAGATATAGACGAATTTGACATTCAAATAAAAGAATTATTAGAAAAATGATTAATAGAAGAAACTACTAGTCCACATTCTAGCCCTGCATTTATGGTAAGAAACCATGCAGAAATAAAAAGAGGAAAAGCCAGGATGGTTATTAATTATAAAAGATTAAACCAAAATATTATCTTTGATGGATATTTTATTCCAAGAAAGGAAGTATTAATAAATCAAGCTAAACATGCTAGATATTTTAGTAAATTTGATTGCAAGTCAAGATTTTGGCAAATCATGCTAACAGAAGAATCTAAACCTTTAACAGCTTTCAGTGCACCTAATGGTCATTATCAATGGAATGTAATGCCATTTGGACTTTGTAATGCTCCACAAATCTTTCAAAGGTGGATGGATTCTATTTTTAAAATTTATAAAAAATTTTGTGTCATTTATATTGATGACGTTTTAATATTTTCTAATTCCCTAGAAAGTCATAGAAAACATCTAAATATTATTTCTAGAGAATTCATAAAGCACGGAATAATATTAAGTCCTAAGAAAATAGAATTAGAAAAAACTGAGATCGAATTCTTAGGTTTAAAATTATCAGCAGATGATCTTCAATTACAGGATCATATTATAGTCAAAATAAAGGATTTCCCTGATAATATTAAAGACCAAAAACAGCTTCAACAATTTTTAGGAATTGTTAATTATGGAAGAACTTTCTTTCCTAATTTATCTAAAAAACTAGATAAATTATAAGAAAAACTAAAAAAAAGAATAACTTTTGATTGGTCTAAAGAAGACTCAGATATAGTAAGAAATATAAAAGCAGAAATAAATTATATTCCAAAAGTTTATTTACCTAAACAGGGTGATAAATTAATTTTAGAAACAGATGCTTCTGATAAACATTGGGGTTGTATATTAAAAGCTAAAACAAAAAATGAAGAATTAATTTGTGGATATAGTTCAGGAAAATTTAGACCAAATGAAATCAATTATGTTATATATGAAAAAGAGTTATTAGCAATAAAGAAGGGAATAAAAAAATTCTTAATTTATTTAGCATCTGAATACTTTATTATTAGAACTGATAATCAAGCTGTTAAACAATTCCTTACTAACAAAAGTTTGGAATCAGTACCAAGAAGAATACGATGGTATAATGATCTATGTAGCTTCAATTTCGAAGTCATTAATATAAAAAGTGACGAAAATATTCTTGCTGATTTTCTTAGCAGGCCTTATGGATAGAGGTAAAAAACCTCTAATAGGAGAATGGAATACTGTCCATAAAGTACCCAACAAAGGGAAAATAACAAAATCCAACCAAGGATTTGTTCCTATGCCTACACAAGTACAATTTTATCCTAACCAAGGATATTATGTACCATATCCAATGGTAAGACCACCAATTGGATCTCAATTCTCATTGACGCCAAACCCGGTAAGTCAATCTCAATGGTCACAAGACCCTAACTCGGCATTTCAAACCAGTTATGCTGAAGTTATTAAGGGAGCAGAAAATTTTTTATCACAACAATCGCTCTCTGAAATAAATGATTTTTATAATTCAGGACTACCACTGGAATATTATAATTTTATTAACAAAATATGGAAAATCCATATTTTAGAACAAAGAGCAAATTTTAGGTGAGCTCTTACCAATTTCTCTCAATTTTTAGTTGAAAAAACAACTAAAGATAATAAAGCCCATGATCTTTTATTAAAATCTATTTTATATAGAGATTGGGACGAATGCTATATTGAATATATGGATATTAAGGAAATAAATAATTTTCTTGATATATTTCAATATTTTATTGATAATGGGATAAACAGTCCTGTTATAAATAAAATGTTCAGACGATATTTAAATTATCATTATATGTTAAATAATGATATTACAGATAGTAGTAGTAGTTCTAATGATGATAATAAATCAGAAGATAATAATTCTATAATTTCAGAAGAAATTAATGCTACCAGTTATAATTCTGATGAAGAAAACACTTCAACAGAAGAAAATATAGAAATACCGGAACCTATGGATACTGACAACACAGATCCTTATATACCGAAACCTAAGGAAAATGATAAAAAAGATCCTTATGGTAAAAGAAAAATAGAATCAGATATTCAAAAAGATGATTATCTGAGATCTTTTAATAAAGATAATGAGATAGTCAAAGAAACGACTAGAATATTTGAAACTATAGCTACTAATGATGTCAAACCTGAAAACCAATGAGAAACATCTACTCAACCTATACCATATAGGATTGATGATTTAAATAAAAGAAATGTTGCTCAAGGAGGTATATATTTAGATTTAACTAAAATACCTTTATCAGATTATGAAAAAACTATAGATGATTGGGCACAGTCTATGACTATTGTTGTTAATAATAACAGCAGTAGTTGGACAAAAGAAAAATTTTTAAATTATTTTGTAGGAACTTTCCAATGAGATGTTTTGAAATTTCTCCATCGTTGGGAAGAATCTGAAAAAGGAAAACAACAAAAGGAACAACTTATTAATCAAATAGGTACTCCTAAAGAATTATTAAAAGGTTTAACTTTAATTCTAAAAGCAGAATTTTGTGGTTATACTGATAAGAAAGATCAGGATGGCCAATCTAGCTATATTCTATCAAAAATAAAATTATGTGATATTAGATACTTAGAAGAATTTTCTAAAAAATTCCTTCACGAATATCAAAAATTAAAAAATTGTAATATAGAATTTTGGAAAAACCAGTATTTCCATAAATTACCCCCACATTGGGATGAAATTTGTATAAATAAATATACTTCTTATCTAGATAAACACAGTAAATCAACTGGTATAGATAAAGCTAATATAGATAGTATAGGAAATAGGATTAATTTTGCTAAAGAAAGAATTACTTTACATTGTTTACAGAGTAAAGCGGCTAAACAAGTTAAGAATAAATTAAGCCATAGATATTGTACAAAATTATTGGAAGGAGAATGGGAGTTCGGTTGTAAACCCATACAACCTAAGACTTATAAAAATTATAAAAATAAAAAATATAAGATGATAAAATGGAAACCAGGAAATAAAAAATATACTAGTAATAATAATAAAAATAATAAAAAGAAAAAATTCGTAAGAAGAAAGACTTCTAAAAAACCTATAAAACAAATTTGTAAATGTTTTATATGTGATGAAGAAGGTCACATAGCCACAAACTGTCCTAATAAAGGGAAAAATGCCAGAAAAATGATTAAAAGTCTTGAAGAACAAGATTTAGAAATATGTTTTAGTGAGGAAATAAATCCTACAGAAATATTATATGAATTAATATCAGAAACCGAATCTGACACTGATAATGAAGAATATATCTTTATGTTAGGACATAATAATCAATTAGAAGAAATTCCTAAAACTGAACAACAGGATATAAAATTAGGAAATTTAATAGGAGAAGAAAAAGACTTCTCAGAAGAAATGATAGAAAGGATAACTAAAAATCATATTTCTAAAGAAGAAATATATAAAATATCTAAGTTTAAAATATGGTCATAAAGACATATTGAAAAGATTAGCGGTAATACAGTCGCTAAAGATACTAAGGGCTTATTAACTGAAATCCCTTTATTTACTAAAGAAAAAATTAAGAGGATTAGAAAGAAATATCCTCAGGTAAGATATATACATTTAGGTATAATTATGATCAAGATTAGAGCTTTATTTAGAAGAGGTCATGATGTACCTATAATAGCAGTTTTATTAGATAAAAGATTTGAAAATCCAATAAAAGCACTTATTGGAGGAATTCAATCAAATTTATATAATGGAATAATAGGATTTAAGGTAAAACCAAATTACTTTATATCCAGTACGAACCCTCTAATAGAAGAGTGTCTATGTTTAAGAATTTAGACAAAAAATTCTGATATTAAGGATTTAGCAGAAGACCTTGCAATAAGCTGGACTGCTATAAATGAATACACTAATACTGCAGAGGTAGAAATAAAAGAAGTCAATAATAAAATTATTGAACTTTTTGAACCGAATAAAATTACTACAGAAATACAACCTAAATTATTACATTTAAAAGATCTTTCTATTCCAAAAGACTGGATAATAGGAGATATAAATAATGCGAGTACTTCAAAACCTGTAAGTACTATTGAATATATGGCCTCAGGTGATAAGTTATATTTTAAAAATAATCTGTTAACAAATATAGAAGATAATTTAGTTCTACCTTCAACTTCTCAAACAGAGGAAGAAGAAGATAATAAAAGTACAACATCCTCTACACCGATAGGTATGAAAACAGTTCATATCCCTATCTTTCCTACTGAACCTAGTAGAAATTCTAGAAATACTAGAATTGAAGATATACAAACTTTGGCAAAAAATATAAAAAATTGTATTTATATAGAAATAAAAATTAAGGATAAATTTCCTTTACATGCTTTAATAGATACAGGTGCTACAACAAGTAGTTGTAAAATGAATGCTATTCCTAGAAAATATTGGAAACCTGTAAAAAGACCAATAAAGGTTAGTGGTATAAATAGTAATAAAACTTTAGTATATTATAAGGCAAAAAATATACCAATTTACATAAATAATGTAAAACTTATAATTCCTAAAATACTATGCTTTCCTGAAATGAAAGGAGATATATTATTGGGTAATGATTTTATAAAACAATATATACCATTTTCTATTTATAAAAAATCAATTATATTGTCTATAGAAAAGACTTCTATAGAAATACCAATTGTTAGAAATCCTAATTTTATTTGCTGATTTTCTTAGCAGGCCTTATGGATAGAGGTAAAAAACCTCTAATGGGAGAATGGAATACTGTCCATAAAGTACCCAACAAAGAGAAAATAACAAAATCCAACCAATGATTTGTTCCTATGCCTACACAAGTACAATTTTATCCTAACCAAGGATATTATGTACCATATCCAATGGTAAGACCACCAATTGGATCTCAATTCTCATTGACGCCAAACCCGGTAAGTCAATCTCAATGGTCACAAGACCCTAACTCGGCATTTCAAACCAGTTATGCTGAAGTTATTAAGGGAGCAGAAAATTTTTTATCACAACAATCGCTCTCTGAAATAAATGATTTTCATAATCCAGGACTACCACTGGAATATTATAATTTTATTAACAAAATATGGAAAACCCATATTTTAGAACAAAGAGCAAATTTTAGGCGAGCTCTTACCAATTTCTCTCAATTTTTAGTTGAAAAAACAACTAAAGATAATAAAGCCCATGATCTTTTATTAAAATCTATTTTATATAGAGATTGGGACGAATGCTATATTGAATATATGGATATTAAGGAAATAAATAATTTTCTTGATATATTTCAATATTTTATTGATAATGGGATAAACAGTCCTGTTATAAATAAAATGTTCAGACGATGTTTATTTAATAAAGCGAGAAGGATATTACCTGTAGATATTTTTACAAAAATAAATTCTATAATTTGCAACCAGCAAATTCAATTTAGAAAAACTTTTTCTGAATATTTTCTACAAGCCTATGTTTTTACAAATCATATAGGGGAAAAATTTCCTACTATAAAATTTAGGCTTAATCATGAACCATTTGATATAACCAGTATTGAATGAGGATTTGTTAAAGAGATAACAGTCCAAAATCTTTCTTTTGACTTATTAAAAGATTTTCCAGCTATCGTAAAATCACGATTAGCGAGTTTTCCAAATATGGATTTCTTTTACTATTTTCATATAGAAATTAGCAGTCTTATTGGTATTGCTGAACATGAAAGATTTTTTCAGCCATATCAAATTTGGACTATTCAAACGATGTTTGGAGGAATAAACCTCTCATCGGTTGATGAAGATAAAGATCACTTGTCAAAAACCATTGACATGTGTTATAATAATTTTTCTCATTATCAAGTCCAAGCAAGAATTGATTTAATGCTTAAAGCTCCGTATCTACTTCAACATAATACTTATGTCCTATGGACCGATGGAAGAAGGATACTGGCATACAACACCGAAAGACCTCATCAAGAACGTGATGAAGAATCCGTACAGCTACTAAAAAAGATAGCTGAGATGGAAATTGATGATTATCCATTAACGATGGAAATCAAAGACACGTGGGAAAGTTGGAATTCACCAGCACTCTCACCGGATTCATTACATCTAGACGAGATAGAAGAAATGAATCTAACAAATATCCAAGAAGGATAAAACCGAGACAAGACACTTGTAAAAATGTCATCCAAAAATGGAGCATTTAATTTTTGATGGTGATTTGCCAAGAAGGAAATATCATCATAAATGTCTCATTAATCAAATAAGACAAAGATGATGATGGAAGCCATGATGCAGAGATGATGGAAGCAGCCATTAATGCATAGATATATGGAAGCAACCACCAAGAAAAAGACAGAATAAAAAAAAAATTCAAATTTATCTTTCCAAAACCAACCATTAACTATTTGATATATTACATATACACAGCACAGCTGTTGCATCAAGCTATTTATTTTGCATAATTTACTGAACCCTAAATAATTTCAATCATAATACATTTAATTATTATCTCAATTTATTTGTAGACTTAAATTACCTCCTCAAATTCTAAGGCTTGTTTAATATTTAGAAAAAAAAATTAGAATTATTATTTTTTATTAATTATTGATTTAAAAAATGATCCGGAGTAATCGATGATACTATTTATAGTTTTCTTTCTCCTCTTACATAAATTTAAAGATAAGAGAAAAAATGAAAAAAAATCTGAGAAAAAAATTGAGAAATTTCTCAAAATTTTGTTGAGGGATTGAATTGAATTGAAGTTGGAATAGCAATGTCAGTGAAGGGGTGGCTGAATGAAAAGATTGTGGATCCTATGATCCAAATCCTCCGCAAGTAATCTAAAATATATATGTTTTTATTTTATTTTATAAATTCTACAAAATTATTTTATTTTTAATATGATAAGTAAAATATAATAAATTTTTATCCACGAATGTATAAAAATGAAATTGCAGGGGAGCACAACCCAAGCAATTGGCCTTTTCTGCAGCTTTGGGACTTACTATAGGAGTATTTCCAATTTGTGGTAATTTAATTTATTTTATATATTTGAAGAAATTAAGAAAAAAAATGAAAAATGGGGGAATGGGAAATGCAGGGGTGACAGTGGTGATGTGTGGGATGGCAATAGCAGTGTTGGGATCATTGGCCCATTCTCCAACAGTCATGCTTGCTAACTTCATTGCTACCCCTATTGAGTTGAGGTGCTTCTTTTTTTCACCATTTTTATCCCTTCATTAACATCATATATTTATATAATATTTTGAGATTGTAATAATTTATTTTTTATATTAATCTTGACAGTTGTTAAAGTGTCATGGTCATTTACGCAAAGGTCAAATCTATCAAGGGTCAATGTCTGTTGAATATGTTTAACTAAAAACTTTTCATGTGCTTTGTTTTTCGCAATTTATAGTATAAATTTAAATGAATGTTAATGGGTTTAGAATATAATATGAGGCAATAAATTTAGATATCATTCTGAACGATTTAGTTTTTATATTAGTGATTCTGTAAAAAGTCTGGCTTGAATTTTAGCCACTTGGTTAAATGGAAAACTTTTAATTGACCAATCTCATTTAATTTAATTCATTTTAACACAAAAAATTTTACCTCCTTGAAATTTTATAATTGGTTCAAGTTACGATCTCGTTTCCTTACATTAGTACTTAAAATATTATGTTCGTTCTAGTTCACTCCCTAAAAGCTAATTAGAATGTGATACATGGTAAATTTTAGAAGTAAAATTGGATGAAATGATAATTTGAGTATCAAAGTGCAACAATTAATTTTGATTGTGTTGTGCAGCCTTATGGTGCCGTTCTTGCGGTTTGGGGAACTGCTAACAGGTGGGGAGCCATTTGAATTAACATCAGATGCTTTAAACAAAGTATTGACTGGCCAAGCTTCAACCGAACTCCTCTTTAGTATTGCCCGTGCTGTAAGTTTCCCTTCTCCTTCTCTTTTACTTTATGTATTCTCCTCCCTCCGTATATGTCACTTTATTATCTGTCATGCTTTTCAACATCATCACATTGTCTTCTAATACATTTGTTCATGGAGATCGGGTCGTGATCTAATTTTAAAAAAATAAAATTCCAGTCCGTATTTGGTTTAATCTAATATCACAACTTGTTTTAGGAGTGGGTGAAAAAAACTCTCTCGTTTCTATTAGCTTTCTTTTCTGGTGGGAGTTAATCTCCTCAACTAAGTCATGGGAAAGGTTTATGCAACACCAAGCCCGTGGGACTTTTAAGTGCCACATGTTGATTGAGTATAGTCTATCTATCTGTAACCATACAGTACCTGATATGGTTATCTCAGTGGTTAACCAAATAAGGTCTTCGTGGTTGACTTGATGAGGTCTTCCAAGCACAATAATTTTGATCATATATATTTTATAATTAATTTAAATTTAAAAACTTGTTATGTGACTAACCCTAAAATATTAGGAAATTATTGAAGGTATATGGTGATATCATAGATTGAAATACAAAAAATTTACAAGGGGCAGCTAATCTAGGTTTAAGTGCAAACCAACTTTTGGTTTATTTGCATTTAAGCCTTTGGACTTAATTGAATTGTTCAAATAAGTTCTAAAAAAATCTCAGCTCCTTTGATTAAACCCTAAATCCTATTTTAATTCCTTAAGGGCTAACTAAAAGTAACATGTGTCGATGTTTGAGCATTGTCACGTTTGGTATTACCAATACAATGACTAAAAATCATTTAAGAAAACCTGAGTGTAATACATAAAGATATCGTAATTAAGTTAATTATAATCCTTGATATATTATATAGAAAATTGGTCTCTCATTTGAAATATGATTGGTGGCTGCAGTTGTTGGGGTGGCTTGTTGCAGCACCCATTGTTTTGGGCACACTCTACTTTATATTTTTGCCAATGTTCAAGTTCCTAGTCCCCAAGTTCAGTGGTGCTCCAGATAAAAAAGAACATGATTCATAATTTACAGAGGCAAGAGAAGGGGGAATGTTTTCAATTTTGTAATTTTTGTATATTTGTTTGGCAGAGTATATCAATCAACATTATTATAAATTATAAATTTTATTATACCTAATATAATACTTATAAGCAGGGATGTAAATAGAGTCCTTGGTCTTCCTGATTAATGATATAATTTTACTTTTAACCCCTTTTAAGTACAAAGATTTCGTTTTAATCATTTTTTGGCTTTAGCCGAGTGAAAGAAAGTTGCATTTTTGAACCTTCCAAAATTTTAATTATTAACCACATCGTCCCTGCTTATAAGTCTCCCTTTTGTAAGCTTAATATTCTGTGTAATGGTTATGTATTTTTTAAAATCATTTGCAATAAACTAGTTAATTCAAACACCATTAGTATTTCCATCAAAATTTACCATCAATATATACTCATGTAATGATACCGACTTCAGAGGCAAATCATTATGAACTAAACGAAACGATGTCCACGATTACATAAGAATTTTTAAATTAAAAAAAAAATAAGAAGATTAAATTTTTAAAATTTTAATGTAAAGGGACTAAATATCAAACACTACAAAAATACAAGGACCAGCAGCATATTTGACCGAAAACAAAACAAGTGCCAATATAATATAATAGAAGATGCATATGGCAAGTCTAGTTCAGACTTTAAACATGACAGATAATAGCACTGCTCATCACAAAGTAAAAATTAACATAATAAAGGCTTTTAACTGACAAAAAGAGAACCTCTAGTTCAGCATGTCCATACTAGCAAACTAAGTAAAAGCAGTGCTAAAAAACTTTTATATAGTTTTATACTTACACTTTCATCTATCCCACTCCAAATCGAAATGCTGCTTTGGGTTCACCTTTGAAGGACTCCCCTTGAGGCCTTTAGGTGACTGATTCGTCAACCGATCCCAACCCATGATGTGAGGCAATGCAAACTGTGACAACATTGGAAAACCACACAGCAAAAGCTTTTTTCGTTTTACAACCACATGGCAAGGGAGCAAATAATTTAACCCGAACCAACCCACTTAAAAATAAGGCCCAAGAAAAGCTCAAACAAGGTTTATGATCATCTACGGTCATTAACGGTACATTATTTCAGCCTGACTAAAACCAATTTTGACATATCATGAAATTTAATTATCATATAAGAACCTATTAACCTATTTTAAGTGCCATATAAGTCCCATAGCTCTTCAATGCTATGTCTAGCTTTGAAATGACAAGATTACTCTCCTATAGTGGAAGTCCAATATCACATAAAAAATAGGCTGCAAACTATGTAAAGCATTCGACATTCTAAATTGTATGTGCGCATGTATGTACATGTGAGATCAAAAGTATTTCTTTCAAGCATTGTAGAATTTTGAAAAAGGAGTTCTAGTCCTAATTACTAATTACTGATTACTAAGGTAATTTAGAGATTTCTAGTGTGATCTCACACAGATACCTACAATATTTATTGAAGATCACTAAATCAGGGAAATAGCAATAAAGTTGAGTTAGTCATCATAACATACACTGCATGCTGTCTTCAAGACTGCGAATTCCGCTGTTGTAACAGGTATGTTAAAGCGCTCGTTTGATTTTAGAATGTTGTTGGTAACAGCTGCAAAGAAATTACAGAGGAAGTTAAAACTCATATGGAATACCCTGACAAAGAAATAAATGTAATACCAGTTACCATATCTTCTTGGGGATTGCCTTGCTCAATAACAAACGGATAATAGTTGCTTAAAATTGAGGAAACATAGTATTGGGGAGAAAATGAAACGAAAGAACGAACGGTTGTTCTACACTTCCATCATAAAGTCTTAATTCTTCAAAAACAAAGCATTGCCGATATGCCTAAGGAGAAAATGATCTATTACTTTTTCAAGCATTAATCGATTTTACTTCTAAAGGGGAAGTTTTTTCAAAACAAATTACATTATATGTAGGTGATATGATTGCATAAATGAACATAATTGACATATTGATAAAGAAGTATAAGAAGCTAAGTTCCTATATTAGCCTAAATAGCATTTGAGGCACTAAACAAGGTATACAAGAGAAGGGCCCTGCTTAAGTTTCTCTTTTAGGAGGCTCTTACATGCTCTCACACCTACACATGCTTTCAGCTAGCCTTTTACCACACAAGCAGCAATAACAAAAGATGAGAAGCATTTTTGTTTCAATGGCATTGTCCATGAACTATGCAGCATCATCTCCCCTTTTAAAAACTGAAAGACACAGGTTGTGAATCTGATGTTAAAAGTTAGGCACATGTCTTTCTTAAGACCAAGATGACAGAGATATTTGGTCCAAGAAAATCTCATAACTGTTCTATACAACGAACATGTGTAGGTCACCAATCCCCTAGATGTATGTACATACATAGCAGAATTTTATGTTCTCATGACTGTAGCTATTCTAACACAATCTCTATCAATCAACCATTATCCTTTCAAGTGATCTTAGAGAAAGCTGTAATAAAGATTAGTATTGTCCTACACAGTTATGCCCTTGATTCCTAGACCTGTCCTGCCAAGATTATTCTTGTAAATATTAACTCAACACTCGCCATTCTTTCAAAGTTACGCCAAAATATAGCTTGCTCTCCCTTCACAGTAATACAATGTTATCAAGTATACAAATGAGACCATATGTTTCGTCCCGACTATTTGATGCTATTTTATTTTAGGAAATTTCTTAACACTTAAAACGCCAATTGTCCCCATTCAACTATTTGCCAACCTTATTCTAAGAACCTCTTCCCATCCTATGTTATTGGGCCTTGGGTCTAGTATCAGATAGAGGCATATGTCAGATACCTAAGTTTTTTCATGTATTTGGAAAGATCTTGGAGGGTCATATTCCCATATCGATGTCCAAAAATATGGAGAACACGGGTGTTGGACATGAGTACTTCAAGAAAAATGAAGCATCGGAGAAACATAGTCCTAGCAACCAATAGTAAATTTCCGTCCGCTACAACTACTTGAGTGTTGATCTGAGATCAACCTGATCTCATCAAAATACCAACTTTTAACTGTGTAGCACCATTGGTGATGATGAAACACTCCTAAACTGCTTCATATAAGTAGCTGTTCTTTACAGTAATGCTACTCTTTCTTGCAAATAGTTTGGAAGTAATGTCCAGCTCTTGGACAAGCAAATAAATAACAACAGCAACAACAAAAGGTAAAGTTGCTTTGAAAGAGAGCAACATTAAAGTTGAACACAAAGAAAGCAATTAGAACAGAGTACTTACTCAAAGAAATCATGTAGCCATTACCGCCATCAAGTGCCTTAATACATAACTTCTTGCTTACTTGACCAGCATTGCTGTTGCAGAAATAATTTGTCTTAAATATATATAAAAAGAAAAACCTTGCATGCAAGCATTGCTTTTTCTATTTGTTATTATTTTTTTAATTTTTGAAGCACACAAATGTGCCACTAAAAGTTAATCGAAATTAGAATTGCTTCCAACAAAATGAATATATAAAAGAAACAAGTGCGAAAAACTAACCTTGATTTCATTGAAGGGTCATGGTAGAATTCAGAGGCATCATGAGCACCCATGCTTATCAAAGACCCAACCTCCGTCGGTGACAAAGCAAATTTCTGCAATATGTTAAAAATGAGTGTTCCTAGCAACGTACTATGCAAAGGCCAAGAGCAACAAGAGAAAGTGTTATCATAAACAAAAGGTATCCAGCTGGGAGTATGCTAAATTTGAGCTCTATCTATCAATGCATTAGAAGTGCAATGAGGAAAACAGATAGGATTATAAGAAATACTTACCTGTCTGTGTTCCCAATCGTACTTGCGCTCTCCAATAGCAGGGCAGAATGTCAACATCATGGAACCACGGCGATTAACTTTAAGGCCTCCAATGTCGGACTGCAAACACGAGGCAAATGAAAGTCACCATTCACTAAAATGAAAACCACGTAAGGAAAATAATAACTACAAATATTTAGGAAAGGCAATGGGAGCATACATCCATCTTAACGAAAGTTGGCAGAACAGGAGAAATAGAGAGTGAAGCTTTCCCCTTGTATATCGTATAAGGAGCAAACACACGACCATTGGCATTTCCTGCATATATATGGAAAAAAAAATTACAAACACAAGTTATGGTTAATCAATATTTGTGAAAAAAATGCAAAAGAGAGGGACAATTCGATACCTGTAGCAGCGAAATCCTGTAGAGAAGTTGAAAAGGCAGCTCGGGATTCAAAGCCATCACCCCGTTTCGCAGATTGCAGTGACCTGTTTGCAGTGAAAACATCATTAAAAACAAACTCAACTAGAAAGGGTTCAATGGCCGTATATTTATTTGCTAAGTAGACTAAGTCATTTTTGCAGAACAATGAAAACCCTTTGCTCTGAACGTGATGAGATCCATGAAAATTAATATTTTCCCAAAAAACAGAAACTCTAACTCTGAAATATGAAGATATTTTTTGGGGGGTTTAGAGGAAGAAGACGAAGTTAGGGCTTAGTTGAGGTTTTAGAAAGTAAAAAAAAAAAATGAGTGAAGGGGACAATGTAATATAGTAGAATAAACACTTCGGTTCTTCATTCACAAGCACCATAAATCTTTAAGTAAAACAAAATAATTAGGGTTTTTGAATGTAAGCTAAAAAATTGAACCTGGAGAGCAAAGAGCGACATTGTTTCAACATCTTGGTGTAGGTGCGTGGATTGACGGGGATATTGCTCCGGTTATTTCCCGAAATTACTTTATAGTACCCAAAATTATTCTATTAAAAAATAATAAATTAGTTTCTTACATTTATCAAAATGAAAATTCATTCCTCTATTAAAATTTTTATACTGCTTGTTTATTTTATCAGCCAAATTAATTCTTAACAACATAAGTGTCTGCTTTTTAATTTCAATTTTAATTTCAATTTCAATTAATAGTATTTATTGATACTTTCAAAGTTAAAAGAAAAAAATGAATCACTAAGACATATATTTAATATCTCCTTTTTTTTATCAAATCTTTTCTAAACTAGTCTAATCTTACTCTATTTATTTTAATATTTCATTAAAATTTAAAATTATTTTATAAGCTTATCGTCTTAATTCCATTCTATAAAAAAATGGGTAAGGATTCATTCTTTTTTTTGGTTGTCCATTACTTAGTATATTATATTTATTTCGACTTATTTTATACTTATTATATTATCCTTATTACTTATTCTATTATAAATAAATCGAAAAAATAAAAAGTTTTAAAAAAATCTGAAAAAATCAAAATTAAGAATAGAAATCTTTGACGAACGAGTCTCAGAATTGTTATTATTTCAACACTAGAAAAGGGTGTGTAAATTTAATTTTCTGTGTCAAAGGCTAAAAAGACAAAGAATACTCCCTGTAATTATTTGTTCCCCTCATTTATCCTTCCTTTCTATTCTCCACTTACGTATTTTATGTTTAGTATCTACTCAAATTGAATTTAGAAAACAAAACCTATTCTGTAACATTTAAATCTGATACAATGATTAATTTGTTGTCCATCTTTTAATAAAAGAGCAAATACAATTTAACTACTAGTACAGGGGCCTCTATAGTACTTTTACCATTTTATTAGTTTTCTTATACGGTGAATCATTTCTATATAGCAGCTTTATTTATCTGCCCAGGTTTTGCCTATTACAAAGAGGTAATTGTTTTACACCTATAACAACATATTGTTATGAGTGTTATAAAAAGGTAATCATTTTAAACTTATCTTGAACTTATATCATGAAATTTCATCAAATAAAGAAAGTCAAAATTATGTTAAAAAAAAGTGGGAATCAAATCAACAAAATTAAAAGACGTATAATAAGTGCATGTATTATTGCTTTTATGCATCTTTTATTTTACATTATTTCACATGATTAATTATAAACTTCATAAATCTAACAAGTTCAATTCATCAATATAAGTTATCAAATTAAATAAATTAATTTATTACGAGATACTAAATTCAAGTAATCTATTTATAGATCTATGATGTTCCAAATTCATAGTAGAATGATTAATTAGGGAACTTAATAATTTACTGAATTGATATTTTTAATTCCACTCATTGAAGATTATTTTTATTTAATAAAATATAATTAATTTAATTATTTTATTGAAACAATATTTTAATTAAAACTATTTTTATTTAATAAATAATAATTAATAGATTTGTCATTTGTTTATATGAAAATAACTATAATTTTACTTAAAATTTTAAAAACATGTTATAAAAAACTAATTTAATAAATAATGTACTTCATAACTATGTATGTTGTTGTTATAATTCAAAAGTTGTTATATAGGGTTAAAATAAAATATAAAAAATTCAGTTCTACTAAAAACTTTGTTGTTATTGCAAAATATTGTTATAGTGGGTGACTGTTATAGAGAAGATTAACCATATATATTAAGCATTGAGCTAGTATTAAAACTCAACCGAGTACTAATTTAGTTCGATTATGTTATATAATTTTTTTTTACAAAATAAAGTATATTAATTTTAAAGTATTTTAATTATTTTATATCATTTAGGCGCTTTTATAATTTATAAAAATTTAAATTAATAATAGTAAAATTACACTTTGGTCCCTTAAAATGATAAAGATTTAATTTAATCATTTAAAAATTATAACGATATAGGTCATTAAAATGGTAAAACTGTATTTTTACTATCATAAAAAATATATAATTTAATTTCGACCCTCCTAAAAAAATTTCTAGCTTTGCCTTAGTGTCATGGGTTGTGCATTCTAAGTCCGTGACACTAGTGAGTTATGGGGACAAGTAAACTAATATAAGAGTGATGATGAATTTAGTAATTCTATCTTGCTCTATTATCATCCTTAATCTCTACTATAATAAAATCATTAATTGAATTGAAGTGACTCATCAAACGAGTTCCAATTCAGTTGATAAATCATTAAAATTTTATTTTTTTACAAAAAAAAAACTTATATTATGAAGATATTTTATTTTTTATATTTTTATAAATTAATAAAAAATTACGTAGAATAAATTTTATCAATAAAATCAAAACATCGACTCTTACATAAATTTTTAATAAATATATTTATCATTGATAATCTAACGTAATAAAATACATTCTAACATAAAAATAAAAAAATAAAGAAAAAAACTCACTTCAAAAAGAGACATGCACGTACATGGGGGTGTTAAAAATAACATACATGCATGGTATTTTTTGTTTCATCATTTGACCTAAAAGGAATAAGAAGCCTTGTTCACACACACATGAATATATATATATATATATCCACATGCATGCATGGACAAAATATAATGGATCTAAGTCTACCAATTCCACGCCAGCAGAAAAAAGAAGCCAAATTATTGGTCAACTTTTGCAACCATGAATCCGTAGTGAGAAGCCACCCAGTAATTTCTCAACTCTCAATGAGTCATCCACTTTGAGAAAATAGACATTCATCGTGGATAAATAAGAAAATTTTTATAAAAGCCCTAGAATTTGTCGTTTTATTAAAATAACTTTTTATAATCTTTTACATTTAAATAACCTTTCATTAGAATCGAATTATAATTTATTGATTTATATTTCCTTTTCTTAAATTGTTTAGGTTCGAATTATAAAAAAAATTACTTATTGTGGTGTGTTGACTTTGAGAGTTAAAAATACATAATAAAATTTTGGAGAGGGTAACCTACAATTGTATCAATATATTAACATGTGATTTCATTAATTTTGAAGGGTTTCTATAAGAAATTTACTATTTTAGGAGGGCAGAGATATTATCTGCCCTTGTTCCAGCCCCGGTAATGATTTGCTCTTGTTCCCAAGTGAGCCTACGTTAATATATGTAACTACATTTGGATTAGGTCTTGGATTCTAAAGAAAAACAGTGTAAAATGATATTTAAAAAAAAAGAAATGCATGAACCCCAGATGTTAGGCTTTGAAAGTAAAAAATTAAATAAAAAGAAAAAAGATAGCAGACACGCGTTTGCATTATTGATTATCACAGAATATTACTAAAACTAGTCATGATTCACACTGCAAGTCAATCACCGTATGGCAGATATACTCAAACTCAGCAACTTGCTAAACCCCCCAGCTATAAGCCTCTCTACCCTCTATATAAAGGACCTTCAATGGCGTCTCTTAAAGCATCTTATTCATTTTCCATCTTCAAAAAAAATGGCTTCGTTTCATATGATTACAACCCTTCTTTTTCTGCTAACAATAATGCTGGGTGCATCAAATGCTCAACTCAGTGCCACCTTTTATGCCAAAACCTGCCCTAATGTGTCCACCATTGTTACTAATGTGCTGCAACAAGCTCAAGGAAATGATATTTGGATATTCCCTAAGATCGTTCGCCTTCATTTTCATGATTGTTTTGTTCATGTAAGAACATAATATCTGTTCCATTATATGTATATATGTACATGCATGCACTAATGGTGATATACATGCAGGGTTGTGATGCTTCGTTACTGTTGAACGGTACGGACGGTGAGAAAACGGCGACCCCAAACCTTTCGACGGAGGGATATGAAGTTATCGACGATATCAAAACGGCGTTGGAGAAAGCTTGCCCTCGTGTCGTCTCATGTGCCGATGTTTTGGCACTTGCTGCTCAAATTTCTGTATCCTTGGTATGTTTTCCATTTTTATGGTTAAAAATCAGTTTAGCTAGCGGAATAATTAAATTGTTACATGTGACATATATTTCATTTAATGTACATGAACAGATTTATAATAGTGAAAATGAATAAAATTTTTGACAAAAGTTCTAATTTGTTATTTGATTTATCAGACAAAAATTAATTTACTATTTTTTTTAATAAAGTTCTCTATAGTACTTTTAGTTGATTTGGTTAGTAGTAAGACAATGTTGTTTAAAGAGTATGTTTTGTATATAGGGTGGAGGTCCCACATGGCAAGTTCCGTTTGGGAGAAGGGATAGTCTGACTGCACACCACGAAGGGACCGGAAGTATCCCGACCGGTCACGAGAGCCTTGCTAATATTGCAACCTTGTTCAAGAGCGTGGGACTTGATTCTACTGATCTAGTTGCTTTGTCCGGTACGATTACTTTCTATTGTAAAGATTGTAAAGAGTTCAAATCACTCGATAAACAAACATTTAATTTATTTTTTTCACGATGGTCGGTTCTTAGGTGTTCACACATTCGGAAGGGCCCGATGTGCGGCGTTCATGGACCGACTCTACAACTTCAATAACATAACGGGGAAAACCGATCCTACCCTCAACGCGACATATGCAAACACACTCAAACAACGATGTCCTAAAGGCGGAGACACTAGAAGTTTGATCGATCTCGATGAACAAAGTTCGCTTAAGTTCGACAACAAGTACTTTTCGAACCTACAAAACCAAAGGGGATTGCTTCAAACAGACCAAGAATTGTTTTCCACTAAGGGGGCTGAAACAGTGGCCATTGTTAACAGATTTGCAAGCAGTCAAAGCCAGTTCTTTAGTAGCTTTGCAAAGGCCATGATAAAGATGGGGAACTTAAACCCTTTGACTGGTACCAATGGAGAAATAAGGCTCGACTGCAAAAAGGTCAATTAGAGATTATGTCAAATGGGTTTTAACTTTTAAGTTAAGTTTAAAGTTTGGGGTTTTTTTTTTTTTTTTAGTGATGAGCTGTTTCTTTTAAGTGTGCAAAAAAAAACATTATCCTATGATGTTTTGGAATAATAATAGTGAAAACTTTAGTTAATAATTAGAATTTTGTATCAATAATTGAATTGCATATTGTTTCCTCTACTAAAAAAATAGATAAATTAATTTTTATACATTTAATCAAAGAGTAAATTAATTTTTCTATTAAAAATATCTTTCATTTCTACTATTAAAAGCTGGTCATTATATGTCAGAACGAGCAAAATGGTTATTCTGTCAGCCACACTAGTTTTTAATAGTAAAAATTGATGAAATTTTTAACAGAAACGATCAGTTGTTTAATATAATGTACAAAAATTAATTTACTCTTTTTTTTAATAAATAAAGACAAAATACAATTAACTCCTAATATAAAAATTTTCATAATATTTTTACCATGCATCTTTAATCATATAATATATCATGATCTTGTATGAATTGTAATAAAGAAAACACTTTATAAATCAAAACATTTTTTTTTTCTTTAATAACATAATCCATAACTCGTGAATTAAGTTCAATAATTATGTTGAAATGTGTACAATTAAACAAAAGAAAGTAAAATATCATATATAATGTTCATGCGATGCAACCATCGTAGACCTGCTTGGGGGGCCGTTGACGCAATACATTAAGTGGCAAAAAAAAAAAAAAGAGTAATGATCCAAATGAAAATGATAGGTGGTCCATTTTAATTTTTTTTATGTTTTTATTTTTAACTTTTCATATTTTAATTATTAACACAATTAAAATTATTTTGTTAATTTTAAATTTATTATAATATTTTTTTAGTTACATTGTTATTGAATAAATATTTTTTTAAAATATTATATTAACAAATTTAATTAAAAATAATGTTAATAATTAAATTTAAATTTCAAATTAAAAAAAAAATCTAAAAACACCCTTTGATTTTTTTTTTCTTCACCTTTGGACCGTAGTGTAATATTTCTTTATTTGGGTGTAAACAAAACCTAGAAAAACAACGGAACCACTATCTATGAGACGAGTTGGGGCCTGGAGGCCATTGACATCTCTGCAGGGTCACAGACAGTAACCTGCATATTGGACGACAGCCAACAATCCATTACAAAAATATTTTAAAATTTTATATTATTGCTCCAAATAATTACAAACAAATTCACCAAGTTGTGTATTAAAATTGCTAGTTTGCTGCATATCACATCATTGTGTCCTTACTGCAATTGCACATCCCATGTACAAAGTTGAAGGTTGTAATCCTATTTTAAAGAATTATATATAATTACGTAACATTACAAAAATATAGAAATCAAATTATATTAGAAATTAAAGTGTAGTACTTAAATATTAAAATTAAGCATAATAGAAGGATTAAAATTAAAATTTAATTATTTTTTCTAAAATTGTAAAAAAAAATGATAAGACCAATGTAAATTTAAAAGAAATAGGGTATTTAAATGATATATAACAATATAATATTTTAATCGAAAAGTTAATATTATAAAAATATAGAGACAAATTTATATTAAAAAAATAAAAGATAAAGATTAAATTTCAAATTTAAATATATTAGAGGGGCCACAATTAAAATTTAACCATTTTAATAAAATGCAAAAGAAAAAGGGAAAATATAACCTAAAAAAGTAGAGAGACCAGAATTGTAATTTGACTATTCTTAACATAATGTAAAAAATAAAATAATAGCTGGACACATGTCAAAGAAGGACCTTCCTTGTATATATATATATATATATATATATATATATACACTAATACTGTAACAATTTGATGTTACAATAAAAGAAAAACATTTTTATGTGGCACATTTAAAATTTTGCAATTTGTCACTATAAAAATTTACATGTGTAATTATTTATTATATTAAAAAATTAATTTAATGATTTAAAATATTTTATTAAATTTGATTATATAGTATTGAAATATCATTAATTTACTTTAATAATACTTGCGTACCAAAATAGTATTGAACAAATTAACCATGCATTAATTATCACAAAAATATTTTTTTATACTGCTATAATTTTAGTATAATATCTTTATATAAAATATTTTTTATATAATTTTACTATAAAAATTGAAGTTAAAGATAATATAAGCTAAAAATTGAATTTAAAATATCACCCGTGTTATAAAAATGGAAAAAATTTGTTCTTAATTTAAAATTTATATTTTATTAAATAAATAATTAAAAAACTTACTTAAAAAGTAATTATTTACATAAAATGAATAAATAAATTACTAATAATTACTCTATATGATATGTGTAAATTACTAATAATTACTCTATATGATATGTGTTTTTAGCCAAAGGTTTAATTTAATAATAAACCGTTATTACATACATTATACCATGCGATTTAATTTTACCGTTTTTATATGCAATGCATCGTAGTATGGTAAGTAATTAAACACAATTCAAAATTGCATAATGGAAAGTGCTAAAAATTAGGTCAAATATTCAGTAATTCTTATTCTAAAAATATTTTTTAAGATTACTGTTTTTTACTTCAATTTATTTTATTTATTACAATGATAATATTTAACTTAATGCAGGCAAAACACATGAAATAATAATGCAATATTATGACTAAACTTAACTATTTTAATCGATAATATTAATACATATCCCATGCATAGTTTGTCAGGAAACGTGTGAAGTTGGACCAACTACTCATTTTCGAAATTAAAAGAGATTAAATTACTTTTTTATTTTTGCAGGAGATTAATTTGTTCAATATAAAAAAATAAAGAGATCTTTTTACCTCTTTTAAAAATTCCACGTCATTTTTAAAATTATTGTTCTATCATTTATTTAAGTTCATTGGATAAAATTAACGAACATTTTTGTTCTTTAAAAAAGAACAAGATAAATTCACTCTTTTTTTCTAAAACTTACAAACTCTTTTTACTAATTTTAAAAATATAAAGACCAAGTACAATTCATTTTATGATACTAAAATTTATGTGTAATTAAACAGATCAACGATGTTAGAACTAAGCTGGATAGTAGTCGGATCAAACATATGATATAAATCAAATCGTTTTGAACTATAAGTTAACTTTAAGATTTTGTACCATATCATAAAGTTCATTTTAATTCCTCTATTATTGAAAGAAATATTTTAATCTTTGAATGTTTGAAAAGCTTACATTCTAGTCCCTACACATTAACTTTGTCATTAACTAAACTTTGTGGCTTAATGGTAGCTAGTATGTCATTAAATCATATTAAAAGGTTCGCTAGTCTTGAAAATAAATGATATGATATGGATCAAACTCTAAATAATTTAAATATCAACCACGTAAAAAAAAAAAAATAGAATCAAAAACAATTTCGAGGTAAAAGTAAAATTAATTTTCTTACCTCCATTCATTCTTGAAAACTGTTGTTTAGCTTTTTAAATTTAATAATTGATTTAATGTCACGCCAACCACTATTAAGTTATGATATTCTATTAACAATAAAGTTAATGTGTAAGAATTAAAATATTTACTTTTCAAATATACAATGTTTCTTTTAATAATAGGAAGACTAAAATGAACTTTAAGATACAATACAATAATTTGTAATAAACTTTAACTTTAGTAAAAAATCGAAAACCAAGATAAAAATAATAGTTCAATCAATTGAACCAAAGGTTCAATTGGTCAAATCAATAATTGATCATCTAATCAATTTGAGTCGTTCCAATTTTTATAACATTAAAAAAATTTGAACTATTTGCTTAGCCCAATCAAACTCAAATTATAAAAAAAAAAAATTAACTCCAATATTGAAATAATTTCAAAGGTTTTCCCTGACTTTGTCTGTGTCAAGAAACAATTCGAAATGCCTCGACTCTTTTAGAATGAGTTCGAGTCAAATAGCAATGATTCGAAACACTTCTTTTTACACTATTTCAGAAACTCAAAGACTCAATCATATAGATATGTAAAACATAGGATTTTCAATCCTAGTAGGAAAGAGATGGAAACGAATACTCAATTTAAAATGAATAAATAAAATTTCATACTCAATCTCATAAATACATATAGAATTCTGTAGAAAATTGTATTCGATGCGACTTGAAAATAAATCTTACGTATATTTCGAAATCCGCCTGCCAAAAAACTACAATAAATAATTTTAATCCTTATAAAAAGAAAATGAAACCTTTCCCACCACCACATGAGCAATATCCCATCCAATCAACCATGGCACTAAATAATTGGATGTAACCATTAACCATGTGATAAGAAAGTCCTACCTAATAAATTTCTGCGAACTTTTTTTTAGAAACCTATATAAGAGATTTTAAAATTTTTGATACCGCGAACGAAAACATTCATGGCATTGTGACGCGGCCTCCTAGCAATTTGTTAAAAGGCAAAAAGAAAAAAAGACTGCACGAATTCTTATTTGGACGAGGAAGACCAAAGCCGCGAGTAGAAAATGGAAGAGTATTTGCAGTACATGAAAACTCTCCGATCTCAGATCAACGGTTCTTTCTTCTTTGATAGTTTACTTACTCTGTTTGTTCCTTAATTTTTATTTTCTCGGAAAATGTTAATTTGTGGAAAGGAAAATGGCAGATGTGGAGGATCAAGCCGCCAACGTTTCAGCTGAAGAGCAGATCCACTTTACTACCATTCAAACCTTGCAAAATGATATCCTTTCTGGTACTTTCTTCTTGTTCTTCATCTTCTTTTCTCCTGATTTTGCTAATCGATTTGGCGGGAATATAGAATAACTTGACTGTGCTTTCGTTTCCTTTTCATGTATGTATGTATGAATGCGCGTGCTCGCGCGGAATACTATACACTTCTTTGTAATTTTCATACATTTATATATATTTAGTCTGATCTTTATAATCTTTTACTTGGATCGTACAAGAATACAATATGAATCGAATTTTAAGTAAATTAAAATATTTAATTTTTTTGTTCTATGTTAGAATGTTTCAGTAGTTAGATTTATATTGATAACCACAGTATTCTTGATCAATGACTTTATAGGCGCAGGAGTTATAATTATATTGCCAAGTTTAATAATGATTTGTTTAAATATTAATTGTGTATGAAAGAGTGTACAGCTTATTTATTTTTCCTCTACTGAATTACTTTTCTTGTGTGTATATTAAAAAAAGGAAAAGAAAATATCAGGGAAATGATAGGTATAGTGTTTTTGAATATATTTGCTTTTAAGGATTATATATCTCATTTTCTCTACTTTTGAATACAAATAATCCAATGTTTTGTATTGAATCAGTTGTTTCATTCTATTAATCTCAAACCTTACCGTATTTTCTGCTATTTGCAGCAAAATCTATGAAACAACAACTTATAGAAGATACCGAGAAGATGCTGACAGCAAAGGGTCAATTATGTTCGCTGATAATTGAGAAACAGAGAAAAATAGCCTCTCTAGACTCTGATTCAACCACACTTGCCCAGGTTATTTCTCTATCTCTCTCTTTAATTGTATGAGTGACTTCTCATGTGGTCATCAGTTTTGAACTTTGCTAAGAACAAGAAAGCAAAACTCATAGCCAGAATCGAAGCTATATATACTAAACCCAAAAAATCAGTCTATATAGGAATAGCAATGATAATGCGGATTCAAATATTTACGGATATTCAACCTGTAGTTAATGTGAATATAAACAGATATGCCTTCTAAAGCGATTAAGCAGATACAGATGTAGATATTGTAAAAGCGTATATTCAACCCGTTGTTACGCCTACGTCTGACTGAGAATCTCTACTGTGTGTATATATATATGCTTTTACTTTTAAACAAAGAAGGAAAGGAAACCTTTATGTCACTAATTTGAGAATAGCCATAATGTAAGATGCTGGTCCAATGAGATTACTGTTCTAATTGTTTACTGAATAGCAGGCTCAAACTCAGAACTTCAAATACAACTCTAATCTGGCCAGAACAATATGCATGTCAAACTTTAACTTTTTACCCAAAATGCGTATGTTGGCTACATATTTGATATGTTCACATTTATTTCTGCAACTGAGATGAGGTGTCCTATTGCCATTATGTTTTTTACCAGCATTTCGCTTATCATTTTTGTCTCTGACTTGCATACAGACACTGGAGCTTATTCAACATGAAAAAATCAGTTTATCTTCCAAACTACTAGAAAAGAGGTAATTGAAGTGAACTTATAACAATTTAATCTACACTGTTTCATACTGTGACTGTGAAAACTGTCTTAAACTCCAAGATGATGTGTAGCTTGTTTGTCAGCATGCTATCTATGTTTAAATTGTGGGTTTCTTGATCATTTTTCTGGAGAAATGTCACATATATTGACATGTTGCTCAACATACGAGGCCTTAAGTCCTTCACAATAATGGAACTCACAATACATGGTTCTATTTTTGCTATGGATTTGAGGACGTTGCTTAACTCATATTAATGTCAGTGGACCATGTAGTTCTGATGGATGGCTGCAGTTCTTGGTTTAATGTTAGAGTCTTTTATATGCTTGATTTAATGTTTTTAGGCTGAACCTTGTCAATTACTTATACTCACATTCTTTCATATGCTTGATTTATTTATCTTCCATGCTTTATGTGATGAATCCCAATCTCCTTTATCCTGATAACAGGGCTTACTACTCCAAGGTGGTCGAGGATCTTTCTTACAAATTGCAGCAACAACAGGTTTGACTTTTGAGTTTCAGAATCCACTTCTAGGTTTCTGAGTTTTGCATTCAGCTTCAGCATGCAGTTGGTGATATCCTCTTCATATGTGCCTAGGACTGGGTCAAATCTCAGAAACATAGAAGACGAATGGAAGGGCATGATTTGGTACGTTACTACATCTTCTATGCTTTCCTTTGTTTAGGAATAAGAATCAATTCTTGTAGTACAGAGCTAGTACACTCATCTCTCTTTCATCTTATACAATTTTTTTAAGCTTTTGGCTAATGTTGGTGAGTCCGACTTGACTGAATAAGTAACATAACATGGTATGTTATATAGTAATTCTTGACAACACAGACTGGTTTCTAAGGTATCATACTTGTATCATTTTTGGTCTTTGGCATAGTGATAAACTGATGTCCTTTTGGCAATGCATATAACATATAATATTTGAATGCAGATTTTTAATATGAAAATTCATGTAAAAGTTAAGTTCCTCTTTGCTGGGAGATCTACGTGAAATTAAATATCTTTTTTCGAGCTGATCTGGTTAATTCATGATTTTGCTTGAGAATGGAAAAGAGAGAGAGAGCCCTTATGCAGATAAATATTCAGGGATTACCCTAGTTATAAATCAATCTGTAATGGTTAATAAATTCATGACATCTTTTTGCTTATCCGAGTGTTTGTGTAGCTTCTAATTATTGTAAATAGATTATTTATTTATTTATTCATTATTCTTAAATTCTAATAATTAGTTCCTGCAGGTCAACAATAAACTTGACGAGAAAATGACTGAATCTGAAGGTTTGGCTTCAAGACTTATCTCAATTTATTGTTTGAGGAATTCTTTGAACTGTTTATGCGGGTTATGCTTGAAAGTTGATCCTAAGCATTTATTTTTACCCAACTGCCATGTTCTACAACAAATTTTGGTAATTTGCGAAATTGATCCTTATAACTATGTCAATTATTTCATACTGTTTTGGGTTAATCCTGCAGGTGACATTAGTGTCGGAAACTGTTTGATCACGGAAAATGAGGTAAAAACCCTTGCGCCAATGACTGAAAAAGATTCAAGGGGGTTAGCTATTTGCTATAAACTATACATCTACTTTGATCTAATATGTAATGTCATACATGAAATTTAATTTTATGTGATTTTATATATGAAATTTTAATTTGATTTAATTCTCACAAATTATTAACAATATTATCGAATTAGCACCATTTTAAATTGATATATTGTATTGACAAACAATTATATTAATCCAATATGAAAATATATATATATTCAATTCTTTAAATGTATACATATAAACCATAATTTAAATTTCATATGTATAGTTATACCAAAAATAAAATTCATGTGTATTGCATATTAAAAAATTATATCTATTTGATATTTATCCCTAGCTATTTCTAATGATTCCTTTTAATAACAGAATAATGAAGGGAATGACTTGATTGTCAAGTTGGACTTGGAAAAAGCCAAGCTAGAGAGGATTAAACTAATGAAAGCCAAACTTGTGAGAGATAATGAAAAGGTTAGTAGATAAATTCAAGCGGACTCACACTACACAAAAAATAGCATAATACAAATGTATAAATGTATCAAAATTTATATAACACGAATTATTAACATATCAAAGTTTATATAAATATATAAGACCTTAAACTTTATTATGATATATAAAAATACATGAATGCTACATAAATACATAATTCCTTTTACTAATGTGACTCAATTATATTTAAGTTATTTCATTTGGATGGAAGCGGTTTTATCCATTTGTCTAAAATACAAAGTGGATTGCTTTCTATATTTACAACCGAAGCTTAGTTTTAGCTTCCTTATTTTTAGAATTCTGATTGTTCCATTTTAAGCAAAATATTTCCGGAGATTATTTTCCTTTTTTTTAGAATTCTTTCATGGTTTTCCTTTTTTCAGATTAAGGAGTCTATTGAGCAAGCAAAGCGCGGATCAAACCATTCTAAGGTCAATTGCTTACTGAAATTCTTTCATACAACTGTGAGCTTGTTTACAAGTATGCCATTAGAGAACTGTCATTCATAATCCTCGCAAATGTTTGATTGAGTTGCATACCAAATAGTATATGATGTGAAATGGTTGCATACTTACTACTTTTATGTACAGTTTATGTATCTGTTACAGTTTTCTTCGTTTCGTTACAAATTTTGTTTGTAACTATAGCTGGAGCTGTTGGAAGTAAGTGTAATGGCACTTGAAGAAGAATACAAAGCACTTCTATCAGATAAAGACGGAGAAACTGAGTATCTTTGCTCACTCCAGGACCATCTTGAACAAATAAAGGTAGATATATGGTTTTAGATTATGCTTTCTGTTTCATGAAGCGGCCTTCGGATGTGGTAATTCAGATGGTTGAATGCTTCTGGTTCGCTTGCACGAGATAATTCGATGATTCCACCATCTTAAAAGTCTCTTAGGCCAGTTCTTTTCCTAGCAAGATTATTAATAGGTGCGTCCTTGTTTTACAGGGAATTTCTCATGTGATTAAATGTGCCTGTGGAGAGGAATACCTGTTGGGCCTTCGTGCCTGATCAGGTAATGTACAACTCAAAACTGATAGGCTAATATGGTAAAAATGTTAATAGGCTTGAACCAAGGGAGCAATTTATCACAAGTAAATGCTGCATATTTTACTGGAGAATGGATATCAGACACATGCCATTGCTTTCATATTATGTGCCAATATTGGTTCACGTGCTCTTGTGCCAGTTACCTACCCCAGCCATTTTGAAATGCACCTGTTGAGTTCGTAGTCCTTTGGTATGCCATTGCTTAACCTGAAATGGGAAAAAAAGGAAAAAGTTAAATGGGGAGTTAAAATGAGAAGATGGGATCAGGGGAGTAGAAAGAAAGAGAGAGGAGCAAAAACCATGGAAGAATTGAAGAAAATAAAAGAGAGAACCAGAGAATAAATTTTGATAGAGAAAATGAAGAAGGAATTGGAATTCTACGTGTGTTCTGCGAGAAGAAAAATGGATGAAAAAAAAAGCAATTAACCAATCAAAAGTGATTTTGGTTTAAGAAATGCTGAAATTTTTAGTTTTTCTATATGAGAAAAAGACTTTTTAGAAGTTAAAATTTTCATCTGAGGAATTTTTAGAAGTTGAGCAGTGTTTTAGAGTTTAAAAGTGCTTTTCAAAACCTTTAGTCTTTGAATAAGGCAAAATTTTCATCTTCTTCCTTGAAATTTTTTTAGTTCTGAATTTTGGTAATTTTTTTTATTTAACCCTTCAACTTAAATTTTAGTGAGATTTAGATTTAAACATGACACTCTTATAACATATTATCACTTAAAATTTTAAATATATTTAATCTAAAATATAAAAAATTTATTAGAAAATTATAAAGTAATTAAAAAGAAAAATTAAGTGATAGATATGATATAAACTCAATAGTGTTGCATTATTATCTGACCCAACTCATGGGCGAGTTCTAACTACACCCCTCTTTGTTTAATTAATTAATCTCTCTATGAAGCCCTTCACTGCCTCCATTAACAAACAAGTCTCTTTCAATTCTGGGACACCATAAAAAGTGTGAAAAGCATGGGGATACTCAATCAAACATGCTTCTTTCCCGCATTTCTTCAACCCTTCGACCACCATTGTCGCTGGAAACTTCAACCTCGATATATCATCAACCCGATTTTGGCCCAAACACATTGCAAGCTGGATGGTTCCGATCCGACCCTTCCGGCAAAAACGCCTTCCATAACCAGTCCGTACCCTTCACTGATATCATCGGCGCGTCAACTATTCTGGTCTCCGTTTCAGTCCTTTCTTCCCAGCCGAAGAATGGTTGTATTGCTATTAACCCTATCAGCTTCACATTTCTTAATCCGTACTCGCACGCTTTCACTGCCACATGGTGCGCCAAGTTGCCGCCGGCACTATCGCCGGCGATGAAGCACTGCTTTAAGTTAACATTGAAGGGAAGGTTTTGGGTATTAGCGTTGTCGTCGATGAATTTCAAGACAACAAATCCGTCGTCGTATTGTGATGGGTATTTATGCTCTGGGGCCAACCTGTAGTTTACAGATATAATCACTGCACCGGTTTTCTTACAAAGCCTTCGACAAAAGTCATCGCAAGGTATGGAACTTGCCGACAAATATGCAAAACCACCGCCGTGAAAATAGACGATGACTGGCATGTCGTCGTTTTGATTTAGGGAAAGAAGAAAGAGGCGGAAGTATAAGTTGCGAGTGGCGTCGACGACGGTGTCGGATGTTTTGACGCCGTCGAAGGGTTGTTGGGAGGGAGGAGCTTTGAAGTCGAAGAGGTTCATGATGTAGCGGTTGATGGTGCCGTCGGAACGGGGAGAGAAGTTGACGGCGAAGCCGATCATGGAACTGAAAAATCGATGTTTCCATGGCACGTCTTGAAAATTGGAAGTTGGATTGTTTGACATCTTGTACATGCTGATCTTTCTAATGGCTTTCAACTCACTTCATTCAATTCACAGTTGATTCAACGTTAATATTTGTGTGCAAGTAACTATGGATTACGTACAGCTGCGGACATAGTTTTAATAATGCAATTTTAATTTATGGGTTTGAATTCAATATTTTTATATTATGAAAAATCATTTGTGAAAATCTCATTAAATGTTCAGTTTTTATAATTAGATTAGTTTGATTAGGTTAGGAATTTATTGATATATAAATTTAAAATAATATAAAAACTCAGATTAATTTACTAATTAGTATAGATTAGTTGACTCGACTTAAAAAATTAATTAAATATAATTTATAATTTTAAAATTTTATGAATTTTTAATAATTTTTAAAGTTTTTATTTTAGATTTATTTAGGTATTTTAAAATTATTTCTCATACGCTATTAACTTTATCCTTAAGCTTTTAAATTTAAACATAATAAATACAAACATATGTTTGAATCCACGTTTTTTTTAATTATTGTAATAATAACATTAATTAAACTAATACTCAATTAAAACTAAATTATAATTATTAAATTCAGTTGGACTAAAAATCTCGTAGTCAATGTCTCATTATAAAGTGAATTTAAAGCTCCTATTTTAAAAAATTTAATTTCAAGTAGTTGTAGCCAAAAGGTGACCGATTAATTAAATGTGCAAGAAACTCAAGACTTCATAAATGCAAACAAAAAGCTTAGGTGAGTCCATACATATATATATATAAGATTTATGGGTTTTTTCTCTGTGTATGAAACTGACCGATTGATAAAAATAATCATATTCAACCTTACATTCTTTAATTTAACGCAACCTCACTAATAATTACCACATTGTTAAAGTCAGTCCCACATTCATTTTTCAAGATATAAAAATTAAAATATGCAACGTATTTTTTATATTTTCAGAATCTTCTTTATTTTCTTTAGATTTTAAAATTTAAATTTAATTGTTAATATATTAAAATTATTTATTAAATCACGAAAATATACCACAAGGCTCCATGGACGAGCAGGAAAACCCTACCAATCGCTATTCAACCTACAATAGAAGACTGAAAAAAAAAAAAACAATGGATGAATCATAGTTTTATTCATTTGTAGTAGATGTGGATGTATCTATGGATCGGGTTTGAGTAAAAAAAAATTTGAATTGCTTTTAAAATATACAGTTTAACTTGATTTTAAATTAAAATTTTTATTTTAAATTTAATTATAAAATATATAAATATTAATATAAAATATTTTTTATTTTAAAATAGTTATATGAATTTTTTTAATGAATCAAGTTTTTTTTTTTTAATTTGAGCATTCATCTAATTCATAAATATATCTATATTTCATAGAAACGAAAAGGAAACATAAAGAGAGGAAGGTTTCCAGGGCGATAATATGCTTAGGGAGGTTTTAACAATCTTATATTATGAATAAAGCATAAAAAAATAAACATAAAGAGAAAAAGAGAGGCGCAAATTGAAAACGAGTGTTCGAGTGACGCAAGCATTAAGGAAGCTCGAAAGGAAGGTAGGTTAAGAGATTTACGACTAGTAGACATTAAAAGTCACAGATTTAGTCTATATAACTTAATTTAATTAATTTTAATAATTTTACTTGTTGAATTAGGTAGTTATCTGTATATTTTCTGAATTTTAAAATTTTAATTCTGAATCAAATATTACAGATACATTTGTTAGGTTAAATTTAATTACTAATTATATATTATTAGTACAGATGTATATTTAGATTAAAAATAATAAAATTAAAGTGCATAGATTAAATTATAACTTTTATAAAATACAGAAATTAATGACAAAAATTTAACTTAAAACGTTAAAAATATAAGTATGTAGACAATAAAGTAATCATCGTGATTGTTTGAACCTGAATAGATCGAGAACTAATTAAATTATCAGTTCAAATAAATACATTAAACTAATTAATTTAGAAATTAGTACCAACTGATTAAATTGAGTTAAAAATCAATTGAATTAATTAAATTATTTTTTATTTTATAAATTTTTAATAATTTATTTAATTAATTCGAGCGAATCGGTACAATCAATTGGTCTAACAATCCAATAAGACGACTAAAATGTAAAAACCTGGGTATCAAACTTATTTAATTAATTTCCCTATGAAATCTTTCACTTCCTTCATTAACAAACCAGATTCTTTCAATTCAGGTGCACCGTAAAATGAGTGAAAAGCATTTGGATACTCAATCAAATATGCTTCTTTCCCACATTTCTTCAAACCTTCATAGTACCTTATTTGCCAATCATACAACGGATCAACTCCTCCGACCACCACCATCGTCGCCGGAAACTCCAACCTCCTTATATCTTCAACTGATTTCGGCCCAAACACATTACAAGCGGGATGGTCCCGGTCCGACCCTTCCGGCAAAAACGTCTTCCACAACCAGTCCGCACCCTTCACTGACAGCACCGGCGCGTCAACTAACCTATTTTCCGATTCCGTCCTTTCTTCCCCGCCAAAGAACGGTTGTATTGCTATTAACCCTATCAGCTTCACGTTTCTTAGTCCATACTCGCACGCTTTCACCGTCACGTGGTGTGCCAAGTTGCCACCGGCACTATCACCGGCGATGAAACACTGCTTTAAATTAACATTCGAAGGAAAATTATTGGTATTAGCATTGTCGTCGATGAACTTCAAGACATCAAATCCGTCGTCGTATTGAGATGGGTATTTATGCTCCGGGGATAACCTGTAATTAACGGATATTATCATCGCACCGGTTTTCTTACAAAGGTTTCTGCAAAGCTCATCACAAGCTATGGAATTCGCCGACATATATGCAAAGCCACCGCCGTGAAAGTACACGATGAGTGGCATGTTGGTGTTTTGTTCAAGGGAAGGAAGAAAGAGACGGAAGTAGAGGTTGCGAGTGGCGTCAACGACGGTGTCGGAAGTTATGACGCCGTCGATGGGTTGTTTGGAAGGCTGAGCTTTGAGGTCGAATAGGTTCATGATGAAGCGGTTGATGGTGCCATCGGAACGGCGAGAGAAGTGCATGCCGTAGCCAAGCATGGACCTGTAGAATCGTTGTTTCCAAGGCATGACTTGGAAATTGGAAATTGGATTATTGGAGGACATAGCTATTTTCAGCTTAGAGCTCACAGTTCACTTCTATATTACATCTGCAGCTATATATATTGGACGTGCGAATATATATACACCCATTTTTTATAGGATATATCATATACGTACGGCTGCGGGGATGCTATATAATTCATTTTTTTATTTAAAATTCATATTTGATAATTTATATGTTTGACTGTTGTTGAGGAATTTCTCTCTCCTTTTACCGGTGATGTTTATTTGTTTATATAATATGGATACTATTTATTGAGATAACAGATTAAATAGGCTCTATGCATATAGATACATACTCTACTTTAGATATAGCACGTATTATATATTCTCATGCACATATAACATTACAGGGGTAGGTTCGACGAACAAGTTCAGTTTGGACATCATCATGCAAACTCAATTTATAACTTCGTGGATTTAGATCGACATATTTTGAACTGGTGGTGGTAATTATCTTAATAAGTTTATAATTTTATTTTTTAATTAAAATATCATGAAAATAATAATCATTTAGTAGAATAATATGAATTTTAAATTATGTATCATTCAAGTAATTTAAAATTTTTAATCCTTTTTAATATTCCTTGGCGACGATTTGAGATTTTGAGGTGGTAGGATTTTTTGTGATATTAGATTAATGTTTAATTTTTCATTTTGAAATCTTAAATCATCATGAACGGTCGTGATTTGGGCTAAAAATCTAATTATTAATTGTAATTTTATGTAAAATATTGTTGATTTTATATTATTTTGATAAATGATTGTCAACACATTTTACTTAATAATTGTATACATTGTCAGTGAAGTGATAAAAAAATAAAGTAATTTAAATTTATTTTTTTAAATGTTGCGATGATGTGGTGTTATCTGATTCACTTAGAATTATATGTTTTTAATGTATTAATTGGTGATTGAATTTCTGGGCCACTTTGATATTCGAATTCGACAATTAGATGTGCTTTGATTTTTAAATTTAGAAAATATAAAAGTTTGACGATCTGATGCCAAGAGATTATGTCACGTAATCACTTGAAAATTAAAAATATATATTTTTAGGTGATGATATGGTACAATCTTAAAGTGTTACATTCAGTGTTTTAATAATTGGATTGGTGGTTAAGCAGAATAGACCACCAACTTTAGATTTAACCAAATTGATCGGTTTGATTGTCAGACCAATAATAATTAAATAAACAATTAAAAATTAATAGAAATCTAAAAAAATTATTAAACTAGTTAAACCTGTTCAACTATCTATTTTTGTCCCCTTTTTTTATCAATTTCAAGTTGTTTCCAAGTCAACCGACTCAATCTTTCTGTTTGAACCATTATATCATTCAGCTCAGCCCATCTGACCTAATCCTATTTTATAACACTGATTATATAATCAAATATTCACAAAATCCAAGTTTTAGAGCTAAAATAAATCTAATTACTAAATTTAATGACCAAAATAAAAAAAAATTATAAATACCAAAATAAATTTAATAACTAAGTTTAAAGACAAAAAATTATATTATCTCTAATTATTAATAATCGCCGGCCAGCGGATTAATTTTTCAAAAGATTTGATGCCTAATTGAGAGGCATGGCTTTGAGACAATCAATTTAAAATTGTTGGTAACTAAAACAAATCGATTAATTAAATGTGCAAGAAACAAAAGACTTGATGAAGGCAAACAAATGTTTAGGTGAGTCCATGGAATACATTTTGTTTTGTTTTTCATTAGGTATCCAATTGACCGATTGATTAAAAAAAGTTAACATTCACCCTTAAATTCTTTGATTTTATCATTCTTTAATTTTATGCAACATGACAATTAGGTAATTAGGGTAGAGATATTTGTTCAAGTTTTAAAAGATTTATTTAAAATTTAAAAAGATTTGTATAAAAATATTAAGTCTAAAAAATAAATTTAAATAAAAAAACAAATTAACTTAAAATATGGATTGTGGTTGGAGCTCTAATTGTCAAAGCTTAAATTCGGCTAAACCAATTTTTAAGTTTATAATATATTAATTTTTTCCTTTTCTTTTTATATTATATAAAAATTAAATATATAATATTATAATGTAAATATTAAAAAATGTGTTATATCATTTATCTTTAGAAATTTAACAAATGAAAAATATATAATAGTTGCATATAATTGTTATTGCTAAATATTAAACAAAAAAAGTTATATTTAAAAAAATTATAAATTAGCCTAAATAAGCTCGGATTAATTATTTACAAATATAGATAAATTTAAATAAAATTTAATACTCATATTTTAAATCAAGCTAAACTTAAACAAATATAAATAATATTAATATCATTCATAAACCCAATCCAAATATAATCCGTCCCTTTGAACTTTTGTCACATTAACCCTTCAATTAAAATTAAAATCTAGTTGCAACTTAAACTTGGATTACAATTTATATTTGTTAACCTCTACGAAGAAGATGCTTTGGAGGTTGTTTTAGAGTAGAAGGATGAATCGGCTTGCAAGGTGAAAGAATTGTTAAAGCGTTCAAGCATTTATTTCGAAACCTCTTACAATACTTAAATCAATGAATTAAAATAACGATAGTATGAGTGAAGATACTTATAAATATGAATGTATTTGGGCTTTTATATCGAGACCCACTGATAATCTAAAGTCGTTGACTGTATCAGAGTGCGTAAATGACTTGAGTTGCTGTTCACATGTGATCGGTAGGGACTAATGTCCTTGATCTAGAAGATTGTGATCCTACCCTATGATAAGTGCGGTTAATCTTACTCTTTGACCTATGATGTACCGGATAGTTAATTGTTGCCGGTGTGTTTTACGTAGAGATGTTCATGGACCGAGCTTAAGCATAATTAATATACGCTTGCTTAAACCTGGTTCAGTCTAAAATATGAGTTTAAAATTTTATCAAAACCCACTCATATTTACAAAAAAAAAAAACTCAAACCCATTTTTGCTCAAATCCAATTTTCAACCTAATATTTTTTACTAAATCCTCTTAAATTTTGAACGAACCTTTAAGCTTAAACAAGTAACCCAACTCACAAATACAACTAGTTGTGTACTAGCTAGCTATTTGTAAGTTTTTATCTTTCTGAGTTTTACTAATTTCTTTAGGTTTGAGGCATATTATCTTAATCTCTTGGTACAACAATAATTATTTAGGATAAATTACTAAAATAGTTACTTTTGTTTGCCTCAGATTACATTTTAGTTACTTATGTTTAAAATTTACGTTTTAATCACGTTATTGTGTTGTAACATTTTAGTTATTGAATTGTTAATTGCCATTAACGATATAACAGTAAGCTGACATACACATTAAATCATCATTTCAAACAAAAATTTTAAATTAAATTATACAATTGGTCTTTATACTTTTTCGTTTTCCTATAAAGAAAAAAAAGTTACAATAACATAAAAAATTTTAAAAAATTAAATTACTCAAAACGAAAAATATAAAGAGTAATTGTATAATTTAACCTAAATTTTTCGTTTGAAATGATGATTTTTAACATACTACATCAGCTTACTGTTACACCATTAACGGAAATTAACGATTTAGTGACTAAAATATTACAACACGATAATGTAAGTGACTAGAACGTAACATTTCAAAGTGACTAAAATGTAACCTAAAGCCAAAAAAAAAGTGATACTTTTGATAGTTTACACAATTACTTATTAATACCATTATAAAATTTTAGAAGAAAATGTATCCAAACATTTATGCCAATTAGTTGTATGATTAATTACACATGCTAAACTTAACATTGATTAGTAATTTCGAATTTTGGCTAAAAAATTGTATAAATTATATAAAAAAATGCAATATAATTTTTGGCTATCGGTTAAGTCGGTCGATTAAGTTACGAATATTCATAAGTAATAACCAATTGAGAGAATATATTTTAAATGCTTACAAAACCGCCTCAACAATCATATAACTAACTTGACCTAATTGACTCGATCGAGAGCTATCGGTTAAGTCGGTTTGAACCGGCTTTCCTACTTGACACGACACTAGCATATCATAAAGATCATATTTTTGTACCCAAAGAAAAGAACAAAATAAATATAAACATGAACATATATTAAACTTATAATAAGTAACATACATCCCTACAGGTATTTTCATGCAAACACTATACTGCAAAATAAGAAATACTTGCCTTTTAAACATTCACAAATGACATATCCTTCAAGTTCATTCATCTTCTCCACTTCTCAATTTCTCTAGAAGCTGCTACAGCGACCTTCTTGGTATTAATCACGAGCTCATCGATTAGGCCACTGATTTCATCCCTGATCGTATAACAATGTATAAAGATAACAAATAAAAAATTGTTACTAATGAAACAGAACTGTTGGTGACATTGTTTATGTAAAAAGCAAAATGCAAACAACATACAGGTTACTATGCATTTTTATAGTGCCATTCGATTCTACAATCATTTAGACGCTCGAAGTGTTGTGAGAAAACTGTTAATCTTGAAACCTAATGTAGCATTTCAAAACAGGGGAGGAGTCGTGCTTGATATTCAACTAGTGGAACCAATTACACTATTGCTCAGTACAAATGAACTGGTTTCAAGAAAATCTATTGCCGCAAATGCGGACAGCTAAAACAAAAATCAAGAAGCAAGGATAAAGGGAATTTAATGTGCGACCACTACAAGAAGTCAGGTCACACAATAAAAAGTTGCTGGAAATTTGATATAGACCAGGGTATTCTTAACCCAAAGTGACAACAAAAGGAACGAGCACACCCTACTCAAGCCAATATCATCACTACTTTAATCAGACTACTCCATGTAGTAGAGAGTTCAACAAAGATGATATTAATCGGCCAAAAGTCCTTCTTAACTCAATAATTTAAAAAAAAAAAAAAAAAACTTGAAGTGCATGTTCATTAGCACTCTCAAGTAAGTTTCCCTCTCCATGTGCTCTTAGTGTTTCAGATCCTCACTCAGCTCTTGGATCATATACTTGAGCAACCGACCACATGGCTTACTCATCTCATAGGTTTTCCACTTATAGCCCTTGTCCTTGAAATAAAAATATTATTATAGCCAGTGGTTCCTAAATGATGGTAAACAGGGAAGAAGACATTCACATAGGACAATCTTTATATCCATCCAATAAATTGCAAAACATCTAAACTACTGCTTGACTTCTTGCCTAAACAAGTTTTTCGGGATCAAGTTATGAGGAACACAAATGGGGGTTCTAAGGCCAACGGACTTTACTATCTTGACTTTACAGATTGCTATGTGAACACTGGGATAGTTACTCATCCATGCTCATCTATAAAACAATTATGCCAAGTTAAGACCAGATCTGGCTTCGACATTTTCAAGTTGTTACTGCAAATGGATGATACAATGGAGTGTTTTAATAAACTTTTATCCCCATTTTTTCGAAAGGAGAGAAATATTCATGACTCATCCGGTTTTTATAAACTTAACAAAATGGAAGCTGAAACCTCCTTGGAACAAACTGTGCCCTCCTTTCTCAGAGCAAAATTTCAAACAATTTTTGGAGGAAGCTGTACTTACAGCCATTCATCTCATTAATGGAATATTGGAGTACCAAACAATTTGTTTTTACACCACCCCTCAAAGATAATATTTTTTGACTTCATCCTTTTATATCCAAATCAAAATAACCTGGCTTTAATAACTTTAAACCCCATACTCTTAGAAATCCAAAAACCTACTTCACCAAGAAGGATGAAAGTAATCAACAACTTGCTAAGCTAGAGAGTAGGGTGACAAAGGTATTTGTTTCACGTCAGAAGAACATGCATTAAAATTCAAGCAAAATCTTCAGTGAAGTTAATTGTATTATTTCTATAGACATAGAATACTTAGAAAGATATAGCAGAACAAAAACAAATAAACATATATAAATAAAAATACTCACTGCATAGGAAGATGCTGGTTGCCAAATAGGCTTTTAACATTAGAATATGTACGGTACTCATCATGAGCAATGCCCCTACCGACACCATAGCCAAATCCTAAACCAACCCCACATCCAGCACCAAAACCAAAGCCGACTTGCAAGCCAGGAATTCCAGGACCAAAGCCAGCACCTAATGACAAAAACCATTCAACACTTAGCTAAGAAATTAAGAGCAGATCATCATGTGACACTGAATAGAACAAACTTAGAATTGAAGAAAATAAATAAAAACTGCAGCTTTAGGTCCGTGCAATCCCAAAGTATGAAGCACAAAAAACTTATGATCATTGACAAATTAAAGAGAATTCAGCAGTAGGCCAGTAGCCTTTGATCTTCCAAAGCACACAGTAAAACTAGCATCTAATCAATTATTCATTTATTAAACAAATGTTTTTCAAGTATAGATTAAATATTTGCAATTCAATCAATAAATAGATTGTATATGTTTTTAATATGCACCTTTAACTGAATTACACTGTCGGTAGCTATCTTTTAAACCATCAAATATGATACTATTTTTTTTTTTGGCTTCCACTAGTGCTTATTGCAGATTATATCAGTCCATCATGCTTAGCTTCCTTAACTTATATCCTAATCAATCCTCTATTTTATTTTCTTTCATATTAAAGCTTGGGAAGTTTATTATGTTACCCAGTCCCAGTGTGCTTTATGAAAGATCTTTGTACAAGTGTTTTTATGAAGCTGATAAAGCTTTCGGTTAGGAGTCTTTCCAAGTTGTCCTAATATATATATAGCTGTTCAAGTGTATGTTTATAACTTTGGGGGTCTTAACCTTACCTAATAGCCTTACTTATGTAAAAGAAATGCAGTTTGAAGTAATATGAACTTATTGCTAAGTTAGATCTCTTATCAGCTAATGACTCTACTAGTATCTCTGTATGGCTTCAAATGGTTGAGGCCTGTAAAACTTGTTGTTTTAGTCCCCAACAATTCAGTTAAATTTGAGATTCAAGACATGAAATGGACAGGGTTTGAGACTGCCTCTTGGACGGAGAGGTAAGGAGCTCAGTGATCCTAAGCAAGGTTCGGATTTGGAGTCTAAGATAAAATAGACACCAAGAGAGCTTCCACCTGTTTGAGGTCCAACCCAAGGCCAATTTAGCTACCAGATACTAGGGTCAAGAACAAAAAAAAAACGCATATACCTACCTATACATAGAGTTACTTTGTTACCAGAAATCACTATCTCCCTAGCGATTTTCAAATTGGTATGCTTGTTCCTTCCAAATCAGGGAACACTAGCAATCCGATTCAGTAAAACCAATGTTCCTATAAGCCTATAGTTTATTATAAAATTATTGAGTAAAACATACAATTCATCAACTTCCAAATTTATTTATTTTAATTATATATTTATATAAACACAAAAAATTTATATACACACACATATATATAGGAGTTCTAAAAATTATTTGCCAACAAATCGTTCCTACTAAACGAACTGGAGAAGTCTTAACCCTAGAGAATTAGGTTTTATAGAAGTAGCAAATTTCGTTCTACTTTCCGTTCCTCATAGTGGACTGATCCGCCAATGCACATTAATATCCCAAAAGGTTGAACAAAATGATAATTCTCTAAAGCAGAAATGTTAAAAAAGGGAATAAAATGAACTGAGGGAAAAAATAGTAATGAAAATACCTCCAACGAGGCCGATACCAAAGCCGAGACCGCAACCAGCGCCGAGTCCGAAAGCAGGACCAACCTTACCCACTTCCTTCAACTTCAGCTGCGGAAGTTTCCAAATCAAACCCTTGTCCATTTCTTCCACTTCTCTTCTGCGCCTCCTGCCGTTCCCGTTGCCATTTCCGTTCATCGCTCTCTGCTCCGATTACGGCTTTTACAATGGGATCGGTGCCTCTCCTATCCGGTAAGCTTCCACTGAGAGCAGTTGGGGAAATCGAAATTATGACCTAAACCAGAGGGAAATGAAATGAAAAACAACAAATTTGAAGAATAATAATGATACAAGGCTCTCTAGTGAACACAAGCGTCAACCGGTTTGACCAAAAGTCAAATTCGAATTTTTTAAATTTATCCTTTTTTCTAGTTTTTGTTTGAAACTATTTTAGAATTTAAATTTTATTATTGTAAAATAATATACTTATCTTTTTGTTAGGATTTTTATTTTATTTTTCCACTGAAGGCCCTCCCAAAAAATATGAGAGGGTTTAAATAAAAATATAGGTTCGAAAAATAAGTTTGATCAAAAAAATAAGGCCCATGTAGAAACGGATTGGGTCTCGGGCAAGATTTTCCGGAATTATATAATAATTTATACTTTATTTTATTTTTAATTATTTTAAAATTTTAATATAATCACTTTTTATTATATATTTAATTTGTATATTGTTTTAAGAATTGTTTTAATATCATTTTTATTTATTTTAATATTTGTTTTTATGTTTTCAATTATATTTGATTTATTATATTTTAAAATTTTTTATTTAATAAAATAAGTTAAAATTTTAATATGGATCGGGCCGGATCGGGCTCGGGCTTAGTAATTTTATTTTGAGCCGGACTTGGACAATTTTTTAGGCCCATGTTTAGGGCCAGGCCGAGCCCAAACCTAGAAAATGAGCCTAAAATTTTGTTTGTGTCCGACCCATGATCAGTTCTACCCACAACCAAGTTTTTTTTATTTAAAATTAACTTCCATTCAAAAAAAATTAGAAGCAACAAAGGATGAAATTGAACCGATGTAAAATTAATATAAAGCAAATTGAATAGAAACAATAAATTTAAGTTAAACCATACCAAAAAAAAAAAAAAGAGTGAGAGACATGAATGATTTGGAATCCAAAATTGGGGGCTGAACAAATTCTGCTTGAGTCATGCCGCCATTGTCAATAAAGAGGAGCAAAAACGGAACCCTCACTTGTATGTGAGTGTTCAACCATCGAGTTGGAGAAGCCATCGTGATGAGTAGAGCCCTTTTATGTCCTCATCTCAGTTGTAATAGTCACACCTCTCGTTAATCTGAAATAATAAGTATAGGCACCTCAAAATTAGAGGAAATTTTAAATAAATGTAATAATTTCTACAATTAAATTTTATGTTATATGCCACATGTCAATTTCCCAATCAACAGATTTGATCGTCCAATTTAATCTATTTGCGAGTTAATTGGTCTAACCCCTTATATCGAATTTGTATAGTTACTCCAATCAATTTTCAATCAAACCGGTTCAACTGACGATCTAGTTCAATACTAAGTATTACTTTTTAAACTTCAACTTAGCTCAAAATATAATTGAACTAGTTGATTTCAACTCAATTAGACTCATTTACTTGATTTTCATACTTAAACTTGATCTCGAATTATTTTTTGCATACACAAATTTTAATATTTAAATTATATATTATAAACAAAAGTTCATTAGACTTAAGAGGCGATTCAAATTCAATTCACTCAATAGCTTGAATTGCTTTATCTGAAATTTTATCGAATAAAATACAAACATTTATTGAATTGAACTCAAATAATTTATGAGCACAAGTATGTAACCGACGAAGTGTTGATAAACAAATTATTTTTATTACCTTCAATGTTTTAAGAACTAGATTTGTGGTTGAATTCAGGCCAATTTTTGGTTCAACTAATTCGACCATCAATCCAACAATGATTAAATGTTAACATATGTCATAAGTCATTATACTCTTCACGAATATAGAATTTATTCATTGTACTTTTATTTATAGGAATTTAATCTCTCTAATTTTTAGATTTTATAATTTAGGTCTAACTATTAACACTATTAATTAGTTTTTTTGTTAAATTTGTTAGTGTGACATTTTGAAATTGAAAAAAAAAATCACTTAGTAGCCGTGTAATTAAAAAAATATTGAAATGAATCTGAATTTAGTAAAATAATTTTGACACAGTTAACAGTTGGACCAGTATTTTAAAAATAGAAAACTAGAGTGACTAAAATTGTAGGGACTAAATTTTAAACTTTTGAAGAGTACAAAAATTTATGGCATATTTTAACCATAAATAAATAATAAAAACTTCTATAAACAAGTTCAATGGTCTATTTTGATCAAGTTTTCAAAATTTTGTCGATTTTGAATGGTTCGCTCAAGCGTTGGTTCAGTTCTTTTGTCTAGATCAATATATTAGTCAATTCTTGTAATATTTTAAAATTGAACCTGTGATCAAATTAGTCAGGTCACTTATTCTCGATTCATACAAATTTTTTAATTCAGCTCAATTGATATACGATCAACCTAATTTATATCTCTAATCAAATCCGTCTTCAATGATTCAATTCAAACAACACTAAAATTAGTCTGATTAACTAATCTGATCGGATTTCAATGGGTTCAGCTTGAATATTGAATAGTTGAAAGCCTCAAAGATAAAAAAAAAAAAAAAAGATAGAAAAAAGGAACACGTGAAAAAGTAACATCCGTGAAACCTCCTTTAAACACTCACTCTCGCGAACTACTGTCCGAACAATGCGCATTTCTTTATATGTATTATATATTTATATTTATATTTATATCTATGTAAGTAAATAATTCCCTTTCAAGCAAAGAAAAGAATAAAAATAAAAATAAAAGGTAAAAATAAAAAATAGAAAATAAAAAGCCCATTTCTAAAAGGGGGGCGGGGAGGGGAGAGAGAGGGAGAGAGAGTGAAACAGAGGAGTGTTATCTAAATCTAAATCTAAATCTCAAAAAATCAAAAGACAAGAAAGAAATGTCTGGAGGACTGTGGAGGAGATGGAGGAAGCTAGTGGTGATGGAGAATTTGAATTGTTTGGGTCATTGGAGGAGGATGGCCGTGGGAATTGGTGGAATTCAACATCGATTCTCCAGTGGCGGAGGAGGTGACGGCGGCGGCGGAGGTGACAATTACGATGATAATAACAAAAACGATGTTGCTGCTGGTACTAATGGAAGGACAAAGAGCAGAGGTAAAGCTAGAACGAAAAGCAGTGGCACTACTACTTCGGCTCTTACTCGTAGGATCAAAGCGGAAATAAATTGTCCGCGATGTTCTAATCACAATTTCTTCAATTTCAATCTTCCCGATGCTTCGTTAGATTCTTCCGATGGTAATTCTAGTAACGGAAAATCCACCGTTAATTTCTGTCCTACTTGTAGGACCGCTTACCACTTTCGTCCCCATCGGATATATCCTCTTCAGGGAACTTTCTTGGAGATTAAATCCAATTCGAAAGCTGTTCCTCCTTCTCCTCCACCTCCCCCTCATCCTCGGAACGGTGTTAAGACGTCGTTTTGGGATAATCTTAGATCCGAGAATTCTCCGCCAACGCCACCTGCTGGGAATGGCCTCGCTGTGCAAACTCCGCCTGGACCGCCCTTTCCTCCCGGAGTTAATTTCGTGAGAGCTGATGGGCCTAAGGAAGGTCATGCTCATGGTAATGGCACATGGTTGGGCGGGGCCAATTTGGGGAAGGATTTGCCTACACCGAGAGAGATTTGTAAAGCCCTTGACAAGTTCGTTATTGGGCAGCAGAAGGCAAAAAAGGTGCGTAATTTTTGAATTTATAAATAAATAGATAAGTAAAACCTAAATCCTCATTTATTGCTGTAAATCCATTATTACAGGTGCTGTCGGTTGCCGTTTATAATCACTATAAAAGAATATACCATTCCTCCTTGGAGAAAGGGTTAGTTCCCGTGTTCATTTCTGAAATTTCAACATGATATTTGTCATCTCAGCTTAATTGTGTTCCAGTGGGTATACTGATATAAATATAGTCATTAGAAAACTTAGGTCTCGGATTTGAATGCTAGGTCAGGAGTAGAAGAAGGAAGCTTAGAAGCACTTGAGGACAACGAAAATGTGGAGTTAGAGAAAAGCAATGTGCTCTTGGTCGGACCAACTGGCTCTGGTAAGCACTCTTCACTGTTCTTTGGTACCCAGTTGGATTCATGAAATTCAAATTCCTTTACTGGATTTCCTTAATTTACACACGTACATACAACAGGAAAGACTTTATTGGCAAAAACTCTGGCTCGCTTCGTAAATGTTCCTTTTGTCATTGCAGATGCAACAACTTTGACACAGGCAAGTACAGTGTCCATGTTAATCTAGAAAATCTTGTAAAATACATATTTTAGACTGGAATGTGTGTGAAACCCATTGGCCTTGAGCTATGTAAGGGAAGATGGTCCCAGCCCATATTCATCACTTTATTCTCCCCTAAATTGTTGAAGTATTTTAGCTGATGACTTGAGTTGTTTGATATCTTCCTAGACATACAAAATCTTACTATAGAAAATAATTGCTGCCTTTTGCTAAACACATCCGAGGTCCTAGAAGTTATTTTTACAATTCTTTTTTTGCCTTCATGATTAATTAAAGGTCCCACTTTTCTTAACTAAATATTCTTCTTTGTTTTTGTTGTCCCATTTAATGAGGGAAATTCTTCCTTTTTTCAGGCTGGTTATGTTGGTGAAGATGTTGAATCGATATTGTACAAACTACTCACGGTATTAACTTTGATCTTTGCATGGTAGGACTTATGGGTAGATCCCCATCATCATATCATTTAGTAACTCAAAATATCTCAATTAGTATGATGAGGGAGTGGGGAAGACAAACTTCTGGTTTGAGGCTTCTTCACCGATCAATGAGACTTTTGTTCTTCCATTTCTAACCCAAACATGCTGATTCCCCCCCCCCCCTCTCTTCCCCCTAGTTGTTATACATCACAACGTTTCTAGTTGCTCAATGCCTTTGAGCAAAATCGAACATGCTAGAACTAAAGAATGTGAAGGTGAACCAGAACCATTGATGCTGTTCCTTCAAGATTGTACAATAAGAATGTGGAAGAGAAAGAAAATTAAGCACTTGTAAATGTACAACAACATCATTCCAATGACCCTTGACCCCAGGAACCACGTAAAGGTGTTAACCAGAATTCAAGAGATGTGAGAGGCTATATATGTGGAGAAAAGGTGGTACGATAAAGGCAGAGAGATTAGAGAGAGAATAAGGGCTTAGAAAAATACTTTTAACTTTCTTGTTCTTTTCTCTTGATGTGTCTTTCAGACTTTAATTTTATATCATAAGATGGATGGTTATGTTCCAAGTTAATGATATCCTTAAAAGTTGTTTTATTTTTCTATAAATTCATGCACAATCTTGAAGAGAGAGTGGGGGGTTAAAGAGTGAGAGCTAGGTTATCTATTCACATACCAGTAGTCATATATATTTTCCTTTTGATGTGCATCTAGGTGGCTGAGTTCAATGTAGAAGCTGCTCAACAAGGAATTGTTTACATTGATGAAGTTGACAAGATAACTAAGAAGGTTATACAATTACTCAGCTCTAATTTACCCTTCTTCCTTTTTTTTAAAAAAAAAAAAAGCAACTCAAATTGTGAGGTTCATGTTTTAATCTTGGATTTCTTTTGGACCTAAAATTTTCTTATGCATTGAATTGCTTTTGCAGGCTGAACGCTTAAACCTTAGCAGAGATGTTTCAGGGGAGGGTGTACAACAAGCATTGCTTAAAATGTTAGAAGGAACTGTGAGTTGTTGTTGTTGGTGTTTGTGTGTGTTTTGAAAATAAGTTCATTGGTTGTGGACTGGTATGTTATTATTAGTTTATATATGTAATGTGCTGTGGTTGCTTGCTTCCTGCCAAATTTCCTTCCAACAAAAGTTCTTAAGTGGTTGCTCAGTTTCTAAAGTTCTCCCCCTAATTCATTAGTAGGTAGTCTAATAATTATCTAGGGTTTGAGTGAACAACTGGGATACTGGTTATGTTTATAATTTTGAGCAATATGTAGAAAGAGAAGCAATTCTTTCCCTAAAAGATAACAGAAAAACAATAGTTTGAGCTAGATTATCAGCTGAAGAATAATGGTTTGCTTTCACGGCACTGAGGAGAGAATTAGTTATGGAAGTAAATGTTTGGAAGAGGTTTAATCTTGAGAAGAGATAGGTTGAGATGAAGCTAAAATTGGTCAGTTTCTAAGAGGATAATAAAGTCAGGTATTGCTTTAAAACTTTAGTAGACTGATGTAGATTATCAGAAATTGCAAATTATCAAATCCTATAGACTAAATTCATATTGAACTCTGACAGTATAAACTAGTAATCTTTTCAATAATGGTATTGTAATTTTTTTTCCTATAATTGGAAGGAAATGGGAAAATTTCTTAAAAATTCATTTCATTTTTTCCTTTCATCTTGCGGAAGAATTTATGAATGAAATGTATATATTTGGAAGTGACAATAGGGATATGTAACATAGTATAATCTACAAAAAAGGTCAAATATTTGTTGTTTTGCCTCTTTTCATCCTACCTAATTTTGCATTAGACCTAATTTGAGGTTTTCAGCAGCATCCTCTCTAGCTGCCTCACAGTTGATAAATATTTCTTTGGCAGATTGTAAATGTTCCGGAGAAGGGAGCAAGGAAGCATCCTCGGAGTGACAATATACAGGTATTCTTTTGATTTATCATGTCATTCACAAATGTACCTTTATCATGAGCATGCTTATGTTGTGTATCTGCAGCCCATTGTATGCTTTTTCAGTTCAGCAACAATATTATATTTTCTCTGATATATGGGACAAACTGGTTCAAAATTTAATGGCATAAATTTCTTTTACGGTTTTATTTATTCATTTAGGATGGTTCCTAGATAATGCATTTGACTTTAATTCCTAAAAAAAATTAAATAGAATTATTTTAAGTAGTCAATGCATATGGTAAGCTTGATAAAGTATTCTTTCCCTTGGCATAAAGGAGAACTAGAACCATAGTGCAACTGGAAATATTTTGTCTTGGCTATTGTTGGAAATTCCTTGAGATGATTGCAAGAACTTGAGCCTTTGTAAGTGGTAAGAGCTCTAAATTACCTCCTCCACAAGCCTGAATGAACTGTTATAAAGAAAAGATGCTTTTTCTTTCTTCAATGAATCTCCCTATGCGTACTTTTTGTAGCTTTCGACTATCATACACCATATGATCTTAAGACATGTCACATCACTTGAATGTTTTACCAATCAACTTGTAAAACATCCGAATATAATATTAAAATGAGATGGCCAAGTATTATACTACTAGAAGAGATCTTTGTTGTATTAAGGAAATCTTTGCGACATTTGTCTGCTATTGAACACCAGCACTTTAAGTTTCCTGTTATATTGGGAATTCGAAAACTCTCAACTAAATCCAGAATCTGAAGCTTATTGGAGATCAACATGTCGAATTGAAAATTGATCTACTGAGATTTAAATCGTGTTACAGTGAATCTCCTTTTGTCTCTTCAATCCCAAAGATATAACCTGCTACAGCAAATCCTTTCTCAAACCATTAGTTATGATATGACTTGTTAGTATTTTGAATGGAAGCTCATACAATACAAAGATCAAATAAAAATCATTGCAAATACACAAATATTTAATTATTCACAAATGAAATGGGTATCATATATTGTTATTGTTTTTTTCTAACTTTGTACATGATATAAGGTTCATTATAGATATGAAATAGTAGAGAATTTACAGAAGTTCAAAACATTGAAATCTGTTCCTTGAAATTATCCTTATTTCTATGCTCCACAGTGTCAAAACCAATCAGATAAATCCTATTCCACTTAACACACTTGTACATTTTTCTTCGATCCTACATCTCTATGATCCTCCCTAAATTTCATCTCTCATAATTCCTAATAACTGAACCCTCTGTGTGCTTTCAGCATCCTATGCGTATGCACTCAATTTTTAACCTCTGAGAATTCTTCTTTATGAACAAAGATAGAGCTAGGAACTTCTTCTCTCATATAGGCCCTTGTTGAGCTACACATAGGGGAGTGTTAAGTGGTTTTATTCCACATTTATTATGCATTGTGTTCTCTGTGATCTTATATTCAAGCTGGGTGCCAATTGATGTTAGGCTGCTTGCTTAGCTCCTTCATTTAGAAGAGTTAATTTTTGCAACTACTCTTAAATGGGATGTAAATAATATGCAGATGGATACGAAAGACATCCTTTTCATTTGTAGTGGAGCATTTATTGATCTTGACAAAACAATTTCTGAGAGGTAAACCCTTATCAATACTTTACCAAAATGAAATTCTCTGTCAGATGTCATTTGTTCATTTTCTTAGGGGATTTAATTATTCGTTGGTGCAGACGGCAAGATTCTTCAATTGGTTTTGGAGCACCTGTACGTGCTAATATGAGGACCTCGTGGGTAACCAATGCTGCTGTGACATCATCTTTGCTTGAATCAGTGAGAATAAAACCTTTTTCCTTGTTTCTTTCTAATGTCAAGACAGCAAAAATAACATGTAACGTTATTTATATATCTAAATTCTCTCCCCAGCTAACCCTAAAAAGGACAGCAATTGCATAAAGTTCCACTGAGATCTTTAAGCTACATTTGCATTTCAGGTTGAGAGTTCTGATCTTATTGCATATGGCCTTATACCAGAGTTTATAGGACGCTTTCCAATACTAGTTACTTTGTCAGCTTTAACTGAGGAGCAACTTGTGCAGGTAACATTTCATATCACCTTCTAACCTTGGTCTACACATGTGCTGTTGTGTGTGCACGGTTTCTTGTTACTCAGTTTAATCCTTTCTGGTACATGGTACAGATCATTTTGCTATCTCTAAGCATTAAAATTGTTGTTCACTTCTTTCTTAACTGTTGATGGAAAGATGATTAAAATGGTAAAATGCAATGTATCAGATAAGGGATTGTTGATATTAAATACTAAGTTTATTTTTAAAAGGGTTAACTTAAATATTTGACATCATTATATTTCTATATAAGTCGTATAAATTAATTTTATAACTATATATTGATAGAATATAGTGCAAATATGAGTTAAAATTTGCAGAAAAGAAAAAAGCGTGATCAATTAGTTGAGATAATTAGATACATCATAGTTATGCCCCTTTTTTTGTGGAGGAATTCAGTTAAAGAATGTTTATGTATAGACAAATTTAGTAAGTTGGGTTTTGTTCAATTTATAAAAGATAAATTCATTAAACCAGTTATTTTCTAATAAAAAACTATATCTTTAAGAATATTCATCTCATATATTTATTATATAAGGTACTAATAAAATTATTATAATAGAAGTCAAAGAAGTTTTTGTTTCAGAAAAAAAAAAAAAATATATATATATATATATATATATAACATCCAGGAAAATACTAATATGATCTTTTTAACTTTACATTAACGGCAATGACTCGAAGGAGCAAGTGATTAAAGCTCTATGTTGGCACCTCAAGATTCAGGGTTCAAGTCCTAGCTATTGCATCCCCTCCCCCAATTTGTAAACTTGTAATGGTACCCAAAAAAAAAAACTTTACACTAACAACACTGTAGCATAAGGAGTAGTGGTTAAAGTCTCTTGGTGGCATCCCAATGACTAGGGTTCAAACCATGTTGTTGTAATCGCCTTCCTTCTAATTTAATTTGTAACTTACTCAGTACCCAAAAGAAATCATCATGTGACAATTAAAAGCCAAGGAGTTTAAAGACTCCAGCAACAATAATATAGGGTGATAATTCATAATACATGGATATGAGGATATGACCTTCAAGGATCCTCCAAATACATGAAAGAACTTTAAAAAATCTGATCACCATGTAGGACACATACTTGTATCCGACACTTATATCCGAGTCCAAATAACAAAGATTTATCCTTTCTTTTTCTTTATTTTGTTTTGAATTTTGAAGTGCTGATCAACATGTCCCACAAGTATCTGAACCCATTAATTTTTTCTGTCGCATTTGATTGTATCTGATACACATGGACAAGGACACCACTAATACACAGGTTATTTGAACTCCATGCTTCATAGCTAGCCACAAATTTGGACTCTAGAATTGGGAAAATCAATAGGATCATCATTAGGCAACTCATTAATAAATTACTCCTTTAATATTACTATTTGTTGAGAAGAATTCGTGACACAGGTGCTTACAGAACCAAAAAATGCTCTTGGAAAGCAATTCAAGAAGTTACTTAGCATGAACAATGTAAGTTGTCTCTGCCTGTTCAAGTTCTCTCTGTTCTTACACTCTTTTTTTGACTATGTTGCTCGGGTTCTTCGTTTTTCTTAAGGCACCTGTACCCGAGACATGGATACGATGATATAATCTCTGCAGATCCTCCAAACATGGAAAAACTTAAGAAAAATCTGACCATACCCATGCCGGATACTTGCCTGTATCCAACACTCATACCCGAGTCCGAGTAACATAGCAATTTGACAAATATTGCATTAATTTGAATCAGATCTCATACTTTCACATCATTACTCATCTAATTTCAGGTGAAGCTACATTTTACGCCAAAAGCAATGAGATTGATTGCTAAGAAGGCAGTGGCTAAGAATACAGGTGCAAGGGGTTTGAGAGCTATACTGGAAAGCATTCTCACTGAAGCTATGTATGAGGTATTTGAGGGCCCTAAGTTTTGAATAAATTATGTTATTTGGGTTTGAGTGCATCTATCAGATACGGATATGCTGCATCTGACACAGGCATTGTTAGATTTTTATGTTTTTACATATTTGAAGAATCTTTGAGGGTTGTGTCTCCCATATTCATGTGTCAAACATAGATACTTAAACAAAAAAAAAGTCATAGTACATAGATTCATATATTCGTACGAAATTAGAAATTTCATGATATGAATCATTTGACATTTGTATGTTTCAGATTCCAGATGTAAAGACGGGACACAATAGAGTAGATGCTGTTGTAGTTGACGAGGAATCAGTGGGTTCAACAGATAACCCTGGATGTGGAGGGAAGATTCTTCGTGGGGATGGTGCTTTGAAGCATTACTTTGCCAAAACCATGTTGAAGGATTCTGTTGTAAGTTTTAGCGTCTCCCTTATTTTTGACTCTGTGCATATTATCTACCTCTTTCAATCGTATTCATTGATAATATAATAATATTTATTTCATTAATGCCTATAGGACCGAGTGGTATGCTCCTTGTGCAAGATCTCAGTTTTGAGTCTTTTGAATAGCAAAAATAGGTGCTGGGATAGCTTACTCCCTATTTGGGGTCTGACTTAGCTTGATTTTGAGATTGACTTAATGCCTATAGGGCCAAGTGGTAAGAAGCTCAATGCTCCTTTAGCAAGGTCTCGTTTTTGAGTCTTCTGAATAGAGAAAATAGGTGTGGGGAGAGCTTACTCCCAATTTGGAGTGTAACTTAGCTTGATTTCAAGATAGTTACTGGATGCCGAAGGTCTTAGAACGCCCCCACCTCCCAAAAAAAAGAAAAAAAAAAAATCTTAGATGCTCTTATGGTTAGACTATCTGATGTGGGAAAAAGCATCCTTGCCCAATTGGAAAAAATAATTTCATATAGTAAGTCCTGACACAATTTGCTGTATTTATTTACTCATCAAGTCTCTTATGGATCAGCTTATACATTCATTATAACATAATTGGTAAACATGATTGTGCTTGTGCTTGTATTTTAGGAAAACCTCTCATCGGTAGGAGGACAGTTGCCAGAAGCTGAATCGGAGGTTTCAACGAGAGCCGTGAGCTTGTAGCAATTTTCCCACCAAAGCTGCTGCTGCTGTAATGTGGTAAAATAATAATAATAATTGTTATTTGTACAAGTAACATTCATTCATAGGTCCATTTACCTTGTATAACAACATAAAATTTTGCTGCCATAGTTGATTAGAGAAGATACAAGAGAAAGGAAAAGGGAAAAATCAAAATGTAGCATCTTAGAAATACAAGCAGCAACTTATGTAAAGTTTTTGGTCTATTCAAGTTTTACGTTGTAATATATTGTAACATCTTCATTCATTGAATAACATGGAGAAACCGTGATATATCATTTGGTGTTCATTAAGATTAGGGATTGGAGTTCGGATTCGGATAATATTAAAATTAAGATTTTAGATTTACTATCTGTCAATAGACACTTCAAATATCTACCATCCGTACTGCTTATTTGGGTCGGATAACTGCTGTGGATTTTCGAATCTACGGATTATTTTAGTTTTATGATTTAAATTAGGATTTTGCGAATTTAAATATCCAAAAATGATTAAAATAGTGAAATTAGTTTTTTGCAAATTTGAATATTCGATAGATAATATATTTAATTTGGATTCAAATTTTTAGATAATTTTGTAGGTTTAAATTTGGATAATTAAAAAATGAAACATTCAATCGACTACCATTACTGTATTTTCAATCCAGAATTTAGGATTTGTTTAACATAATTATATATTTTGATTGAAACATTTTAATTTCCCTAAAATGAAATAATATAAGCATAAATTAACTGGATACCAATTCAGTTGTAAAAATACTGAAAGCTCATTACAATGTGGATGTACCATAATCTATCATTTAGTAAAGTATGGAAGATTTAAGCAAAAAAATATCATGATCATGATACATGCCTTAGCAATAGTACATTGTTGAGACCCTCACTTGTTCTACTTGCAAGGCTACAACAATGGTAACCACACCATGATGCACAAAACCATGAAAACTACATATCCACAAGCAAAAAATGAAAACCCCCATGTGCCACTATAATCTTTTAATTCAAGAGTTTGCAATTTGTATACTAAAGAATGCTCCTCAATAAATGAAAACCAAATAAACATTTTAAAACCAAAAAATTACAAACCATTTGAAAAATTATTCATTTCACTTTTTGGCTATATCCAATAGTTAAATGTAGATTTTTTTGGGTATAACCACAGAAGTCCTTATTTGTTTCAGCTCAACACTAACGCCGTTCGGACCGAGATGGTATTCAAGTAAAACCCTTTCAACAATGAGTTAATTATAGATCTTTAGTAGCAACAAAAACATGCCTCTTGCATCATTCATTAAAAAGATAAAGAAATTGGTGTACCTGATATGCAGAGGGATAATTAGCATCCACCTATGATAGTGCTACTTCAATGGCTTCATACCCTATGGAGTTCGAACACAATTAGAATAGTTCCTTTTCTAATTTATAGCTACAAAAAAACTAAGATGTTAATAAGAATGTTGAAATTCATTGACATAAATTCTTTGTTTACCAAATGAGCCTACATATGTGACACTTCTAACCAAATCAAGAAAATTTACCATCAAGATAATGTTAAAATAAAGAGATGGTGTTCAAATTTTCTACAATAATTGTGTGAGTGGTTCTAGATTTAGCATTAATCTTTTTAACTCATGCAATATTACCATCACACTCCTAATTTTAGAGTAACTTCATGATAATTATTATAGCATATTAAACAAATGGTTAAAATATGCCACAAGTCTTCGAACTCTTCGAAAATTTGAAATTTAGTCTTTGTACTTTTATTTCTAGGAATCTAGTCCCTCTACTTTTTAGATTTCAAAATTCAAGTCCAACTATCAACACTATTAAATTAAAAAAATAATGACATTTGTAATGAACCTGAATTTAACTCCCCAAAGAAATACCAGTGTCAACAGTTGGACCTGATGAATAGTAGAGGAAAATAAAAGCACAGGGACTAAATTCCAATTTTTCAAAGAGTACAGGGACTTATGACATATTTTAACCTAAAAAAAAATATAGATTATTATAGCTTCATGATGTTTTCCCTTGCTATGCATGTCATTTTCAAAATTCTTTTATTTAATTATAGATTTAATTTTGAGTGCCCTATAGCAACATTATAAACAACTCTGGTAACACATGCATATGACACTGGATTTGATAAGTAAGGAAAATGGAAACCTCAATGTTCAGAGGTGTGTTTTGCCTTTTCCTAATAGAAAATCAAAAGGGTGAATGTACCTAAAAGGTCCCTCTATCATAGGAATCTGATCAAATTAGTACCTCTATCCTTAAATGGATCAATTTAGTCCTTATACTATTAAAATGACTCAAATAAGGCCAAATTGGAATAAAGTTAACATTTATTGTTTAAAAAATATCATTTATTGTTTAACAGAGTCAACATTTTCAATGAAATCTTTTGTTTGGAATTGAACTACAATTGAAGAAAATAATTTTCAAGACATTTTTTATACAGTAAATATTAAATCTATTACAATTTGGACTTATCTCATTCTTTTTAAATAGTATAGGGACTAAACTGGTCCATTTAATAATAGAGGGGCTAATTTGATCCAGCCTCTAAAATACAAGGACCTCCCAAGTACTTTAAACCAATCAAAAGGTAATGCTTAAAAAGTGAGAATGTAGTAATATGCACTATGAAACCAGATAATCTGTTGATAAAAAAAACGAATTGGGGAAAAATTGGAATAGAGCAAAAATGATAACCAAGTAAATGTGTCCCCTTTTTTTAGTTCCAAGAGTGAAACAAGCTAAAATCTTAGCTTTTATCATGGTTAAGTGTTCTACCTTGGACGCCCTCAACTCGTTTACTGCCTTTCGAAGAGAATCATCCAATTGTATTAACCGTGAAAGTGCCCCTGTACTCATCCTGCAAGATTAGACAAATACAACTGTAAACATGATGTGTAAGTAAACTAACATGTATCAAGCAACACAGCAAAATACAATTCAAAGCTCACAATTGAATATCGATAGAAAATTTAGAATGATGCCAATGTTTTCCTTTACTGACATTTCCTGCCAGTTTCCCTCCATAACTATGGCTATTCATTATGTAAGGGGTTACCACCAGCAGTCTATAATGTCAAAAAAGAGGAGATAGATTTCGAGTCATTCTTGAATTATCAGAATAGAACATAGGTAAAAAAGATGAGTCAACTAGATTGGCCAGAAATTTGAACCAAACCCAAAAGTTCAAACTGGATCCAATCTAATCCGAACATGAAAAGGGAATAACCCAAACTGGCTCAACCGAACCCGAAAATAATTCAAATTCCAAATGTTCCAAACATAAAATGATCCAAAATGATATGAATCCAAGATTATCCAACCTGAAAAACCCTAATGATTAAAACAAAAAATGAGCCTAGCCTAAACTGATCCAGAAATTTCAAAAAAATGGACCTAGTAATCAAATGGCAATAACCCAAACTGGCTCAACCAAACCAGAAAAGAATTCGAATCCAAGATGTTCCAAACACAAAATGATCCGAAATGATATGAACCCAAAGATGATCCAACCCGAAAAACCCTAATGATCAAAACCAAAAAGAACACAAACCTAAATTGATCCAGAAATATAATAACCGAATTGAACTACTGAAAAACCAACCCAACCCAACCCAACCCATCCAATTGTTAAGTCTAGGCAGAAAGAAGGCAATAAAAGTACCAGAGGTTAATATAACGCACCCCAGAAGCTTTGCAGCATCAGATATAGACCCATCAACTGCAAAGATTAGATCAAGCAGAGCCTGCATACCCTGTGAAAAGGGGGTTAAAATGAACCACAATTCATCAGTGTGTAATGCTGAAATTAACTAAATTTAAATGGGGAAAACACACACATATATATACCAATATAAACTTGGGATTGTTAGGCCCAATTTGGGGACCAGAATCAGATCTCCTGAGCGTTGAGTTTCGGGGAAGAATTTGAAGAAGCTCGGGAGGCGGTGAATACGATTCAAGGGAGACCGGATTTCTAACTTCATTCATATCAATCAAATAACAATTAGCTAATAGCAATTAGCATTGACGAATGCAAAAAGAAAAGGTACCTTTGAGAGCAATGAGAGTACGCAGACGAGCTAAGGCAGAAGCACGATTCATGTGTTGGGAACGGTCTTCAACGGCCTGAGCAATGATACCGGTTGGAAGGTGCTTGAGACGAACGGCAGACTCTCGCTTATTACGGTGCTGACCGCCGGGCCCCGAGGCTTTGAAGGTGTTCAATTCGCACTGTCGCATAAGCTCTTCGTCTTTTAATGTTAAGTAAGTATTACTGTTGTTGTTATTGGTGTTACTGCAGCAGTAGAGCTGAAATCCTATTGCTTTTCTCTTTAGGGATACCAAAAAATAGCTTGATGGCCATGGCCATGGCGGTGCCGCAGCCTTACCCACCAAGGAAACGGTGTTACTTCTCATAATTTGGTTCATAAATCCACCACCCATTGCCGCCGTTGCCATTTGCTTTCAACCCAAACAAAGCTTTTTCCGTGGTATTCGTTGTGGCATTTGAAACTTCTCGAAGGCAAAAAGGATATTTGGAATTTATTTTATCTAATTTGAAATCCGAATAAGAAATAAAAAACGCAGCGTTTTTGTGGGCCTGTGGCCCTGTTTAAAATCATAGTCGATAAAAGGCTTATTACAAAATTAGCCCTCATATTATACCCTTTTTCATCTTTATGTACTTAAATTTTTTGAAATTAATTTAAAATCTAAATTATCATTTCGTTTTATTTTACTTAAAAAAAGATAATATCCGATAAAAAAGAAGTCACATGTCATGAAAGGCATCTTATTGAAGATAGAAGATTTTACGACATGTTTGCCAAACTACTAATAATGTGGAACTAACTAATGGCATCCAAGACACGGTCTCATCTTTTGTACCGGTAACAAAGGAATTAAAGACTATCTATGATGGTCTCATTTTTGGGTACAAAAGATTGATCTTTTTTTTTGAAAGTTTTACTTTCAAGTACAATACATTACAAGAATTGAAAAAGAATTGAAAAAGAATTGAAAAGAACTAAATTAAGATTTGAATAATTTAATTACTTAAATAAAAATTTTAAATAATTTAATGGCTATATTATAATTTTTTAAAATTAGGTGACTAAAACGTGATATTAGACCTTATTTACTCTAAAATAAAATTAAACTAAAGAGAAAAATTTGCAAATAGAAACTGAAGGAAGAGTCTGGAAAAGGCAATGCTAAGCATATATAGCAAGAAAGCTTCTCTTTCTTTTAATCTTTCATTCAATGTTTCTTTTGTTGATTCACAAAGTGAAAATTGCAGACAAAAACAATAGCCGATGGACAGCGGAAGATGGAGGAGAGGGGCGGTGTCTCGTGGAATGCTGCCGTTGTTGGCTCTTCACGCCGTCAACGAATATTACCGGCTGCCGTGGAAGCCTCCGGTCACCGCCTGTCTTCTCGCCGCCAACACTCTCATTTATCTCAGGCCTTCGTTCCTAGATTCTCTCCTCCCTTTTGTTGATGAGGTTTGGTTCAATCCTCATCTTATTCTCAAGGTACGTTTTATAGTGCATGATTTCTTAACGCCCAAGGAAAAATCAATAATCAAGTAAGAAAGATTATGAATCTGGAGAAACATATAAAGATTTAGGAAATCGCTGTGAGAAACCGTAGATTGATCAATCAGAAATGAAAAATCTGAAAATTATAGGAAATTATTTACCTAATTTACGAATTATGATCAATTCTCAAGTATATCGATGCTCGGTAAATTAGTTTTCTTCCTTGCGAATTTGTGTGCTGCAACATTGATATACTATCAACTAGATCGAATTATTTGAAAAGGAAAAAAAATTTAAGGCATTAATGCAAATCAAATGATTTTGACAATAAAATCCATCATCTTTGTAGACATTGAGAGAGTTCACTGAAGGTCAATCCTGAAAATGGTAAGAAAAGAAAAACATAATGGAAGAAACCCTTTGAAATCATAGCCATTGAGAGGGTTCTTTGAATGCCAGTGAGCCTTGTTCCTTTTAAAAATGGTTTCAGATTTATAATTAATCCCTTGGCACAGAATGGTTTGAATCCACTTCATAAGTATCCTTTCTTTTTTTACCAATTGTTCAAAGCTGATGCCTTGTTTTAGCTTCAAAATCCATAGTTTTGCGAATTTAGGTATCTTAGGCACTTGAATATTCCAAACTAACCTGATTTCTTAGCAAGTAATCTGTTGTCATGTTTTTAATATGCAGAATAAAGATATGAAACGCTTCTTCCTGTCGGTATTCTACCATGTCGATGAATCTCACCTGGTCTACAACATGATGTCCCTCTTATGGAAGGGTATCCAATTGGAAACTTCAATGGGGAGCACCGAGTTTGCGTCTATGGTTGTTGCGCTGCTTGGTTTATCACAAGGTATCACGCTGCTATTAGCCAAATCCCTACTTGTCTTCTTTGATTACGGGAGACCTTATTACTCTGAATACGCGGTTGGATTTTCGGGTCTCCTGTTTGCCATGAAAGTCGTCCTCAACTCTCATTCAGAAAACTTCACTAATGTGCATGGACTTATTGTACCAGCTCGTTATGCGGCATGGGCTGAATTGATTCTTATCCAAATGTTTGTCCCTCGTGTCTCGTTTCTTGGTCACCTTGGTGGTATACTTGCTGGGATTCTCTATTTGAAATTGAAGGGTTCGTATTCTGGTCCGAACCCATTGACTACAATAATTAGAGAGCTCACCAGTCTGTTAAGGTGGCCTGTGAGATTTATAAGGAACACATTCCGATTAAGGAGACGAAGAATCTTAGGCCAGGGAACTGTTGGTGGGGGTGAGAGAAGAAGCTTATCTGGTACATGGAGATGCCAAGCTTGTACATATGATAACTCTGATTGGTTAAGTAATTGTGAGATGTGTGGAACAAGTCGAAGCAGCGAGAGCGGTGGGCTTTCATGGCAAGTATCTCGCCGTTCTCGTGATCTTTCTTTGGAAGAATTACGGCGTCGAAGAGTTGAGAGATTTGGTTAACACTTGATAGTCCAATATTAGTTTGATATATGTAGATGAAAGGGTTTCTATTACAGAAACAGAAGATTGCATTACAATTGCACAAAGTTTTAGCAATTTGATTTGTTTCCCTCCATACATATTCATGTTCAGTCTGCCACGGTGAATTCTATTTTATTGATTAAAATATACCATAGTTTAGTTGTTCTAAAATTTGAGATTGAGATAAAATTTTAAAAATTACGGGTTAAAATTAAAAATTGTGTGAAAATAGTTTAAATTAAATTATTAAATTTCTGTCATTTAGTAAGGGCTTAAAAAATTGAATTGAATTGAATTATTATTTTATAAGAAACACTAAAAATGCAATTGTGCCATTTAATCTGGATAATTGATTATAATGTCAATTAATGTTAGTTAGGAAAGCATAACGTTACCCTTAGTTTTTCGAAACAATGATAATGATATAATAATGAGTGGGAAATGTATGCATCTATATTTGCAGGGCATGTGGCAAAGGAAGGTCCAGATTATGATTGTTGTAATTGTGTAGGCATGTGTGGACATATATGGTATTCTACCTATTTCTGGTACTTTTGCTTTGTAGCATATTTGCCCGAGGATATCTTATTAGGGGAAGTGGATTGAACTCAAGGATAATGAGGCCTTGGACAATGAGGCTAAAATCTATGCCAAGATTCGTTAAAGGAGGAAATTTTGATAAATGATGAGTTATACATAAATTTCTTTAAAAAAAGTGATAGAAATCATGCATACGAAACACACATAAAATATCATATCAAACAAAAAAGTTAATGAGTGAAGTCAATCAGTCTCTTTAAAAATATATATATGTCAGACATTATTGAACAAAAATTATGAAATATGTACAAATCAATCACATGTTGAATGATATGTTAGACAAAATTTACAAGTTACATAAAACAAATATAATTCATATAAGGGAAAAAGGATGTTTTAATTTCTCTCTTTTTTAAATATCTCTGTTTTCTGTTTCTTTTACATTGAAGAAAAACCAGAAGTATTGTCTCTGGTAAAAAGTTAGTCACAATGGAGAAGATAACATGGTAAATGACATGACAAGAACAAATCTACGAGGAGTTCCAATTAGCAAAAGTTTAGCTATATTCCCTTCTATAAGTAGAAAATTCAAGTTCCAAAATGTTTGGTAACAGCCCTGAAATGCCTGGAAAACTATGGTGTAGCCAAAGGATAAATGTAGGTTTAGGGGTATTGTGGAAAGAAGCATAAGGAAAATATCAATCAGATTCATCGTTACTGCTGTCAACCATAATAACTTGTTTGTTGGCCTTCTTCAGCTTCTTTCTAGGAGGTCTTATTTCACTGCTTTCTTCTTCATTCAGCACTTCATTATTTGGATGCTCTGCATTACCATACTTTTTTACTTCTTCAAGAATTCTCCCCCCAAACTTCTCTGTCTTCAACTTTCCAATAATCTTTTCCAACTGCAAGAAACAGTATGTATATATATATAAACACGCGTGCAAACATACGAGTTATGTATTCTCTTTCTCTTGAGACACAAAAATAATCGAATGAGAATGGTGAAAGTATTTGGCAGGTTACTCTATTATAGGAACCAGATCAATTTAATCCTAGTTCTATTAAAGTGAATAAAATAAAGCCAAATTTTAACAGAGTTTTACTGTTTAACAAATTTAAAATTTTGAAAGCTTTTATGGTTCTGTAAAATGAAATCTTTTATTTGGAGTTAAACTGAAAATGAAAATATAATTTTCATGCCATTTTTTAAACAGTAAATGTTAACTCTATTATAGTTTGGCCTTATTTGATTCTTTTTAATAGAACCAGAGGTTAAATTAGGACTAATCTGATCCGGTCCTTATAATAGAGGGAACACAAGGATGAGCGGTAAAGTTCCTTTCATGGTGGCAAACAAGAGTTTTGTCCTACCAATTGTCAAGCATAGGATAAATACACAACAAAAGAGTTGAGAAAGTTTTGGACTTGCCTCTTCAATTGAATTTGGTAAATGGGCGCTTATGCTGCTGATCTGTTGGCCTGACAACACAGAATGAGGGAATATTCCCTTGTCATGAGAAGCGAGTTCCTTCCTCAGCTCGTCTAGCTTGAACTCCAATCCCGATGTGACACCATGTTTACTGGATTTCCTATAACCATCCACATCCTTCAATGCGCTGGTGACATCCATCTTAATGATTTTTTTCCCTGCATGCTCAAGTGTAAATTAACCATGCCAACCCCTACATACTTTCAATATCTTAACCAGAAAATAAATAGCATGTATTATAGAACAGATGCACACACCTTGCATAACTTGGTTTGCTCTTGGTCCTACTGTAACATAAGAATTTGTAGCATAGGCTGTATGCTGAAATTCTTCCTTCTGCATGATTGAAAAGCGGCATAGAGAAGTGAAAACAGACGAAGATCATAACATTACATTTAAAATCTTAACATCCAGAATCACTGCAGCACCCTAATGGAAAAATCCCCTACATCTAGAACTATCTGATCAATAACTATTAATCATGGTGGCAATCAGCAGATTTTCTTCCTAATAACGATGTGTTTGTTTGATATATGTTCTTGTCTTATTCCTTATTCTCCCAATAACTAGAACATGAAGATGTGCCGTTTCATACTAGAAATTAGATAAAAATGAAGTGCACGGGTGTATGCCCGAATATTTCCTATTATAGGGAGCAATATAACTTCTACTGAAGTAACTATTCCTTTAAATACCCTCTTGAGGGTTTTAAGCCATGATAAACTCCAGTTACTGAAATAACCACTGCTTTTACATCATTCATTTTGCACAAATTCAAAGGTACAGCAGTTTACATTTAAGTCATATAGCACATGATTTCTTAACGTAATTCAGCACACCTCGAGCATTTAACTCATAGAAATGGACCATTTCAGCAGTGAAGTATTTTCTATAAATAACTAATCAAGTTTATATAGTGTAGTCAGATTCAATGCATAATCACAAGTTACGCTAGACTCATGGCCCACAAAATAAGCGATTCTCACCAAAACACGATCTAGTATAAGCTGTACTACAAGCTGTTCCATCTCTTCCCTCTTTAGTTCAAAATCTGGTAAATTCATAAAACAATGGTTATAATTATGTTGCTACAATAAATGGGAACAGTCAAGAACTTAGGTTACCTTAATGATAATGAATGAAAGAGAACAAAAGAAATATGATATTTATCTTTCATACAGAGGAGCAGATTTATGTAGCTCACATGTTGAATATGACATTAGATATACATCCCAAACACTACCAATAAGGAGTTCCAATAGCAAAGCACACGTGACTAAATATTCTTAGCTCAACTAATTTTGAGGTACTGGGAGGCATAATTGCCCATATGAATAGCCACAAACAAGTCATGATTTCTGAGTTTTTATTAAACACGAAATACAATATATGTGTTTCTTAAGAGTGGCATTATTTTCATGCACCACCCAACAAGAATACATGCCCACCACCATCTAGAGGTTATAATTTCATGCTTATACTTCACCCCATTGAATGTTATGCCCTCCACTCACATATAGAAAAATCATCCTTTTGCTCCTCATACACCTTACTAGATAGAAAACAAAAAACTTCAAAGCAGTGTAGAAATTATACAATAGAAATGCAAATATATATTGACATCTACAATGGCATATAGATTTATCCCAACCATTCTTATTAGATGTAGTATAAGAAGAGATGGATGAACCTAGTTGCTTTTGCTTATTTTTCACTCTGTCCACCAATTGCAACATTGTGACTCTTTGATCTTTCTCTTGCATCTCACGCACCAGAGAAATCAAAAGTTTTGAATGACCTGCAAAAAAATAATCATATGAAGCAAAATACCACTTATTTTTCCAAACCAAATAAAAAATGCAACATATAGTCCCCAATACAACAAATATTTTACAAACTGAGTTGAACATATGGAACACCTTCAGCACCTTTCTGAGGGTGTTTGACCCAAATGTCTTAGGTGTGATTGCAAATGAAACCCTAGGTGAGATTTTCCCAGGTTTTTTCACTTTCCCCCCATTCTTTGTTTATTTCTTTTCCAAGCAAAACACATCTATAATAAAAAAAGGAGGGGAAAGGGGGGCAGCTGTAGAAGAAAGAGAAAATTCCAAGCACCTAAAGTTAAAATCAAATGATAATTGACATCTGTAAAGAGACCGCGTCTCATTTCCATTAAATTTTGTCAAATGAAAAGTTCAATTCCATTTTAAACTATATCGCTATGTGTCTGGCTAACTAAGGAATTATAATAACATAAGTAGCACAACTCCTGGACTAGAAAAGTATAGGAAATCAACACTCTGTTCAAGAAGCTAATATAAAGACAGTCTTCTTCTAGAACAAAACTAAGCAAAAAAAACACCTTATTTTGCTCAGTAAAATGTATTTTCTTTTCACCCTATAATAATATAGGCAAGACATAAATTTTGACTTGTGTAGGGAATACAAATACCTCACACCACAGAATGAAAGTTTAGCAACAAAATGTAATTAAAGGAAGAGGAGAAAAGCAAAATGAGATGGCCGAGCAAGAAAAACAGAAGGTGTCTTACATATAATTGAGTTAAAAAGAAAGGTGAAGAGAATATTACTCGAAAGATAAAATTTAGATACGAAAAAATAACTTCAATGAATAGAAGTCAAATAAACATACCTGAAGCATCCACTTCATTAATCTCACTTGAGAATGCACAGTTGTCACACATCCCTAACATAATATGAAATTATGATTATATTGACCAAAATTGGCGTAAAAGTAATACAAAGTACAAGCAAAATACCATTGCACTCTTGTAATGGCTCAGCAAAATGCCGGAAAAAGGCACTTCGGCGACATTGTCTTTTAGACTACAAAAAGAAGAAAATGTAATGCTTAGTAGCTCTCTTGAAATAAAGGATCTAGCACATGCAGACACTAGTAATGTAATCAAATCCAAATGCAATAAGTACCGATTCTTAAACAAAAACTGGCGAACAACTAATGGTATTGAAAGTACCAGCCAAAGAACCCAATGACAGAAATTAACCAGTGGTTCTTCTAAATCCTAAAAGCATAAGGATTTATAGTAGGAGTTACCAAATTTAATGTGTGAAAGAAATTGTAATATTGCCATCTTTTCCATCCTAAGCATATGGGTTTGTGTGAAAGAGATTGTAATATTGCCGTCTCTTCCCTCTTCTAACGTCTACAAACATAAGGATTTGTAGGAGCCATTGAACCAACTTTTAAGAACAAAAAAATTCTACATTTGTACTTCTTCAACTTAAAAGGGTTTTCGTTTCATTTTACTTCTCCCCATTCTATCACAGATAGCTAAAGGTTAAAAATTAACCAGCAGTAAGTAAGCAACAAATAAGGTGCAAAGAGTAAAACTAAATCAATTGTCTGATTATTAAACTCATTCTGGCAGACAAACTCCCTAATGTGTATATATATATACACAGCCGAGTTAAAAGACAGATGATTATACCTGACAGTATTGTACTATGTCATAAAGGTTCTGCAATCCAGAGTTTTCATGGAAGACCATGGAGCTCTGTTAAAACAAAGATCACAATTAATACAAGTCTGAAGCAAACATGACAACTTTTTTTAATTAAAAAAAAAAAGCCAAAAAGTTACCTGTCTAGGCATGTCAGCCGACCTGAAAAAGAGTAAACACTCAGAGGGGAGTCCATCTCTTCCAGCTCGGCCACTTTCCTGTAGCAAAGTAAGTTAGAGAAAAAGAGAATGTATGAAGGAAAAAGTTTACAAAGGGAAGGCCAAAAACCTGGTAATATGTTTCCATTGATTTACTCAAGCTATGATGGATGACAAACCTGACTACAGGCAGTTACAGTATCAAACCGTAAACAAGTGTTAGATATAACAGAAACAGGTAAAAATTATATTGAGTAGCATACGCCCAGTAGGAAGCTTGCTGGCTAGAAATTAGAGAGAATAGGAAAACAAGAAAAAGGAATGACAACAAATGCTTTTCTAAGTGCCTACTAGTTTATCTTCCAAAGTATATGGTTACCAACTTCATCTATAAAATATGGAGACTGCCAAGATATATAACTGGGGATGCTTCAGCAGGGGGATTGCCAGAAAACTATAAAGGTCATGGCCATATAAGGAGTACATGTATAAACTATAAAAGGTAACTTCTGCAGGCTATATGACCATATCAATGCACATTAGAATGCCTAATACAATACAACTTTCTTTCTCCAGTAAGTAGTATCTCTTTCCCTAATCATACTTACCATCAGGTTTGTTGATTCCCATTCCAAATGCAACCTACGTAAAAGTGAAGGTATAACAACTGAAAACAGAGAACCGACAAGATATCTAAAAAGGGCTGATGGTAAACTTACTGTACCAATGATGACCTGCAATTTGTTTTTGCTCCATCTACATCATGAAACACGACTAAGAGGCTGACAGAAAATAAAAATATGCTAGTTTTGAAATTTAAGTTTTCTAGGATTTTACTTTATATTGTATGGGTCCGATTGTAATCTTTACATTGTTTAGGCTAATTAAGATTCTTTGGTTATTTTACATTCATTGGTACTTTTCTACATAGTAGGCTTTATGGTATAATTGGTATTTTTTAGGTTTAGTTACAAGTACCTAAATTCAATCAATTCCTAGCAGGCTTGGTTTGAAGTTATTGATATGTTCTGCAATGTAGCCGGAGGAAGAGAGCATGACCTCTAGGAAAAAAGGTGAAGAATACTCGGCTATTTCAGGATCTTCACATTTGATGACTGAAATAATATTTTTAATTAAAATGTAATTAAACCTAAATAAAGTTATTAAAATATAATTTCTAACACCTGACTACTTCTAGTTTTAGAAATAATGTGTCATCCTATGATAATTTATTTATTCACCCAGTGGATCAAACATAAACCAATTACGTAATCCCAAAAGTGTCACACCCTTTAATTAAAAAACATATAGAAAAGACGAATTATATAACTCATACTGCAGTGATTAGTCAATTCCAAGAATGTGGTGCAAATCTAGTAAGGTAAGATAAAAAAAAAAGTTCACTCTGAGCATGAGATAGTTTGAGCATAAAGGACCACTATTAGAAGTTAAGACAGTTGAGATTACCGCATGTGAACTTTCTCACGAGCATTTACATCCATGTCAGCATGGTAATAATCAGCAGATATTCCCCTCTCACATAACTCACTTGCAACCTACAGCTCTTGATAGAGTGAAAAGAATATATAATACATACCTATGTACTCACTATAAATCTAGAAATTAGATACTGATACCATATAAGTAAGACTTAGTAACTTGACAACCAACAGATCAATTTACTGTTTTAACTTGCAACACAGCTAGAACATCTGAACATAGTCCAGACATTATAAAAGACTGAATTAAGATGGATGCTTAAGATGCCCAAGGATGCAATATGACAAGGCAAATAACATGCTAACAGGTAGTAAATGATCATGAATAATATATTGGTGAATATGATGGCATGGCATGATGCTGAGAGCATTTATTAACAACATAGAGGTTAGTGGTTTTATGCGTCTCTCAATAATGTGGACTTGGAACTAAACTAAGTGCATAATTTCTCTTCCTAGGAGTAGAACTATCAACTGTAAACAATAATCAAATCAACAAACAACCTCCAATTATCATGCCCCTAGATAGAGGACAGCAATGGCAAACATTTCAAGACATGAAATGTTCTTTTATGAGACGGGGTTGTGTGAGGCAACTCCGGTGTAAAAAAGCTCATACCTGCTCACATTCCTTTCTGGAAAAGCAATAAACTATGCCAGATTCCTTATTTGGATAGGATTCCTTTATATATTTAGCTATTTCATCAACAACAATCTTTCCAACAGATGACTTCTCTCGGACCTGCAATTTAAGAAAATTCCTTTATCTAACAACATAGTTCCTACAGAAACTCTTAACAACGAAATGGCCATTACTAATAATTGTGCCAATTACCATATAAAAAAGATTTGGCCGGTTGACAGTGCTCACAAACTTTACACATTTTGGAATATGCAGCATCTCAATCAGATCATTTTGGACTTTCATTGTAGCAGTTGCCTGCAAAATATGTTTAAAAAGTAAGGTCATGTATTTAGCCAAAAAATTGCAGCTATGCAAACAGCAAATATACAAATGCATGCAATGTTAAGGGGCAAGGAACTACATACTGTTAAAGCCACTACAGGAACATTTGGAAACTGAGTTTTTAGTATGCCAAGATTTTTGTAGTCAGGGCGAAAATCATGACCCCACTGACTACAACAATGAGCCTCCTGCAAAATAACCAACATAAAAGTAACATTGGGTCATGCAAACTATTAAATTTAATAACATAAATCACCTACACAATAATAATGATACATACATGCATGCATGCATATTATTATCAACAGCCTAGCCTGAGGATTCATAATGTTGGAGTTGCTTGACACTTGCAGTTTTCTATCAAATAATTATGTTTACTATGTACAACCAATAGTCCAACACGTTTTGAAAGAAGAACATGTACAAAGTATATGTATCAAACATAGATTGTGTAATGCATTTTAACATATAAAAACTCAGGCATGGTAAAATGTTTGTATTAGTTCATATCATAACCTCCAGCTACTTCCTATTCTTATATAAAAGATAAAGGTATGAATCCAGAAGAAACTAGTAAACAACCAATTTTAGTACCCCTCACAGCATAAAATATTTAAAACTAAAATCATAACAATATTGGTAAAAAGGAACCATGCATGCTTAAAACATATGAAATGTTTAAAAAGAATAAGAAATTAAAATAAGCAAAAGGAGCAAAGATATACACATCAAAATGACAAGAAAAGAAGATGTAGAGAAAAGGAAGACTAACATCGATGGAAATAAGAGAGAGGCGACCAGCATGATGGCATTTTTCAAGCTTAGACATAAATCTCTTGCTTTTGGATACTTTCTCAGGTGTGACATATAATAATCTTAGGTCTTCTTCACCTTTCTCGAGGGCCTTGTATATGAACTTCTCATCTTCCTTACTTGTGGTGGATGTGAGCATACGTGCTGGAATGCCTGAGGCAACCAAACCCATTACCTGAATCGTTATTAATACTTGCAGTCAATACTTTGAAGGGAAAGAAAAAGAAAGCCCAAATAATGTAGTATCAGATATTCATAATAACTAAAAGGAGGAAAAATAATGACCTGATCCTGTATTAAAGAGAGCAAAGGACTAACAACAAGAGCAATTCCTTGACGAAGTATGGCAGGGAGCTGGTAGCAAAGGCTTTTGCCACCACCTGCAGCCATTATCACCAGAACATCTCTTCCACTCATCACTGCATTTATGATCTACAAAACCATTATTTTAATTAGTAACTAAATCACATTTTTATTTTCAGAAAAAACCTTCATACCAGTATCATGTCCCAAAAGAAAAAGATCGATAAAAGGGGTGATCAAACATTATGGAATCAAGCAACCTACCTCTCGTTGATTTGGACGATACGAAGATATGCCGAAAACATTGAACCTAATATCTTCGGCTTGAGAATCCCAGTCAAATGACCTTGACCAATCTTCCGCTTGTACATTGGTCGGAGCGGAGCCATCTTTGACATCTATAGGGCATGTTTCCAGTAAAACTTGCAGTTCCGACCGTCTCTCGTACAACTTCTCTTGCTTCTCAATTAACTCCCGTATTTGCTCTAAAGCATTATTGAAATTACTCAATTAAGCAACACGCTCACCCATGTAATTCCACAAACAAAGGTATATAAAATAATTTAATCATGAAATTTGATAAATTATATCACCTTCGACATCATGAATCTCAAACTCAATGTTTTGCAGCTCCTCTGCTATCTCGCCTGCTTCCATTTTTTTTATGGAGAAAAATTAATAAATAAATAAAATGAACTTTGGCCTGGGCCTTTAGCTTTCCCTGTCCCCTTGGTTGGTTGGTGCTTGTGTAGGGAATATATGACCAGAAATCGGGTCTTTAGATGGAGAACTAGTTTTCTTAATTTATATATTTAAACTAGACAGTAACGAAAAGTGAGCACCTGGCATTTCTAGGGCAGCAACTTCAATTAACGTAAGTTAATATCCCTAAATGTGGAGATTCCCGAAACAGGGGAAAAAAAAAAAAAAACACCATCCCCAGTGAGATATATCACATGGGAATAAAGACAAACAGATGGTATGTGACTCGACAACCTGAAAATCGTCACTGAACTAGAAAGAACAACGAATTTTCAACCAACATCAAGAAGACCAAGCTTACTGGTTCCTAAGTGGCAACATTGGCTTAAAAAATCACAACATCCGAGATAATAGTCCGAAGATGGAAGTTGACAAGAAAGTGCAACAATGTCGCCACATTCAACCTTATTCTCAGAAGTTTTATTAAATTAGCTGTTAAGTCATGACAATAGACCTGTAATGTCACGACATTCAAGCTCGACGGACCAAAATTTTACAAAGAGCTTAGGTAGATGAAACTGAAAGCTTATTAATGTAATTTAGACTACTACGAGTTAAAAGATATTAATTAGATTAACTATCTATTAATTGATGAAAATTTCTAATTTTAGATTAGTCGCAACCATTGACATTAATCAATATTCAAATTGTTAATCTTATTGTTAAATTGGAAATTTTGTTATTTATGAAATTCAATCCAAACTTCAGTTTTAGCATTTAGTCGTAATATGACCAATAGAGTAGTAGTTGTCCGGAATTAGCTCAGCATTAGTATTTATTGTCAATTCAATTTAGATAAATCTTTTTTGAGTGTGATTTTCGAAATACTTTTAATATTTTGTTGTAAAATTTTTTGTATTACAATTTAACTTATATACTTGTAAATATAATACGTATTTATATATACTTAATTACATTATTTTAAGTTCTAGAGAATGCACGCGGAGGTGCAATCGATGTTAAATTTAATCGTAAAATTTTGCATGCTAATTCAAAAATTATAGATACGATATAAAGCGAGAAAAGGTTTAATTCCAAGAGAGAAGCCGCAAAACATAAATCTACCTTGGGAAAATCCATTGTTCGAGAAATGACCAGAGCAAGTACTACTCGCTAAAGAGCCTATTCAGCCAAAAAAGGATCAATGGTTGAATGTGATCACACGTAGCATGACTACGCATTGCCCAACCTAAATGTACAACTATCCTCTATAAAAAGAAAAAAAAATTGAACCATCATGCATAAATCTCCCTCAAACTAAGGAGAAATAAACCATCACAATAATAAGCCCAAAACTCATATACCTATTAATCATTTCTCAGCAACAAGCAGATATCATCCCTAAACCACGATTGAAGTGAACGATTCAATGTTAGGGTTCAGTACAATTAACAATTCCTCTCAGGCTAATTCAATTTCAGTCTTCGTTTGAAGTATTTTAGGGTTACTAAAATAATTGTTTCGCTTCAATATTGATATTTTAGGCTTCGATTGAAGGGCCTTTTTAGGGTTTTTAAATCAATACTTGATTTAGGGGTTCGTAATCATGGATTTTGGGTGTTTACGTGTATTAACAGTTAGGATTCTTACTTTTGCTCTCAATATTTTGATTTTGAGCCTTCTAAATATTTTGTTTTTAATTAGGTTTTATTTTTTTAATTAAAGTATTTTTCTAACTTAATAAAAACAATTTTAAAAAAAGACAACATTAAACGATTATATTATATAAAATCATAATCAAATGTAAATAAACATATTGCAATCTCTTCCTAATAAGTTCGACTGAAGCCGATAGGAATCTAAACAAACATATCATGTCATTAAAACTCTTTTTATTTAATTCAAATGTGATTAAAAATTAACTTTAATAAAATAAAGTGTATCATTCACAACATGTGTCTGATTTTACTAAATTAATGTCAAGTTAACGGTTTAGACGGAAAACTAATTTTAATGGGCTTAATTGGGTACTAATTATGATTCAATCGACTCATTTGAGTGCACTTTCATTAAATGACTCAATTGACTTCTTAATTTTTTTTAGAGTTTTTTTTTTTTACATTTAATCCTTTTTATAAAACAACTTAGAATTTTTTTAATTTTTAAATTGTAGTTTAGCATATTTATTTTTTTATATTGGCGGCAGATGGATTGACCCCCCTCGATAATCTATCGTTTGATGTTACTCACCTATGGCTAATGTTGTGTTATATGGAAAGCCACACTCTCCTGGTTTTTTGCTGATAAGATTGATACTAATAGCCGAAGCTCCGTTGATAGGAAACCGCCCATTGTTTTTGTGGTTTTAATGCTTTCCGTCTTTGCTGTATTGATTGTAGCGTTAGGCTACTTTATTTTCTTTTAGTAATAAAAGCTTCGATATTACCCTTTAATTTTTATTTTCATATGATATAAATTATGTAATATTATAAAAAATAATATATTATAAACATGAAAACGACTTAAGTTGGGCTGAGGCTTTCATTATTGGAGATTGAATTTGATTAATATATTGAATAAGTTTTTTTTCCAAACTTATTTTTTAAATTTAGTATTTTTTCATTTATACCACTGTAAAGTAAATCTAAATTTAATAATTAAAACATTATTGTAAATTTAATACAAATTTAATATAATATGATTTGTTAATTGCTTTCTTCTAATGAGTTAAATTTACGAAAACATTAAATAATATTACAATTGGCGACCATTATAATTATTTATTTCAATGTTAATCGCCTAATATATTGACTTTTAACATTTATGTTTATATTAATTTAATTTTGTTAACATAACTATTAAAAAAACACCTTATTTGACACACATTTAATAGCTTATGGTAATTATACTGAATCATGTAATATATATAATAGTAAAGTTTTAACATAGAGAAGGAATCTTATTTAAGTGGAGTTATTTAAATTTTGCCAACTGAGATACTTTGCTGTATTATATATTAGATTTCCTTTACATTTTATTATTAGCTAAAAAAATGTGAAGCCTAAATAATATTAAATTTCAAAAAGTATTGTTTCATTGTCGCAATTTATTTGCATTAAATTACATTAAAATTTTAAAATCTTTATTTTCGTACTTACATTAACAAAATATTTCAATTCAATTTTGTTGATATAAATCTCAATAACAGAAATGTTAGAGAAGAGGAGGTAGTAGTGATGCAAGAGAGATTGATTCACCTAAACAGGCAGAAAGTCGGACAAAGACAATAGAAGGAAGAAGGTTGTTGTGAAAGGTAGGAAGGTTGAATGCATATGGTAAGTGCTCAAGGTTGCTAATGGAAAAAAGATCTCAGTCTCATTGTCTAGGAGGGTATTTATAAGACATGTAGTAGTGATATGATAACGTGGTTATTATTATGGAGTACGTGAGGGACATGGAAGGTGGGATTTTTTTTGTTATGCCTTTTGAGGGAGTACGATATTATTATATTTAGGTATGTTCTAGAGATTATTGAGACAATGCTCGCACGTGGGGAAGCGTTCAAATTGCGGGTAGTTAGACTATAGTGAGTGGGTAGCTTGCCAAAAGGAGACGTTGTCTTTTAGGACAAATGATTTTCACAGCTGGTAGTTAGTTTCAAGAGGCTGAGCAATTGAGGATGTCCCGCTTGACGAGAAGTGGAGAATCGTGTTCAAGCGTCCAGTTGGTGCCTTCTGAGAATGACACATGTTCAACTCAAGTAGGGTTAAGGGGTGACAAATCTCCTATATGGGTATATTATAACACTAAAAAATAAATATTAAAAAAAAAGAGATACATAACAACTTTTTAAGATTAATTGTGGAATAAAAAAGTACATTGTTAGTCAGTGATTGAGCTAAAATTATTTTTTTGTCGAAATTAAATGGTATATTTTTATGATAGTAAAAATGTAATTTCACAATTTTAATAATTTATATCTTTATAATTTTTAAAGAATCAAATCAAATTTTTATAATTTTTAGGAGTGCTAAAATATAATTTTATTATTAATAATTTAAAATTTTATAAATTATAAGAGTTTTAATGAAAAATTTTCCATTTGAAGGGATTAGACCCCTGCCCCTAATTTCACCACAGTTGTTAGTGTATCAAATACTGACTCTTAAAAATTATATTAATTCATTTTAATTGATTCTATAATTTTATTTTTCTCTGATTAAAATAATTCGTTTATCTTTTAATAAAAAATTTAAATAACAAATTGTAAATGAGGTATAGTTATAAATATTTCAATTTATTATTTTTATATCAAAATATAAACACAATTTTTATTTATTTGTTTATAATATATATACTTATTTTTCCCAATGCATTATTAATTAAAAATAATTAAATAACACATTATTTTGTTGAAAAGAATAACAAATGATTAATTCATGCATTACACGGCAAAGAAAACTAAATGTTATTTAATTTCCAAATATTTCAAAAATAACTTTACCAAAATAAATTATCACCAATTTTGTAAAATTTATAAATCCCTTTTCGATCTCAAAGTTTTTTTTTTTCTTTTCAAAATTTAAATTATTAAGCGGATAAAACGTTTATCTAAAACATTTATTTTTATTTATGTTTTTAGTCTCTATACTGTTGTCAACATTGGGATTTAATCTTTTTGTTTTACTTTAACATCTTTTTATCCTCCGAGGGTTATGATTTAATCCAAATTATTAGCATCGTTAAATAGTAACTTTTGTTTGAAAAATATTAAATAGTACCTTTAAATGACCCGATGTATAATTAAAAAAAACCCAAATCATTGAAATAAATTTACTAAAATCATTTTAATACTTTTTTTACATTATATTTATTAAAATTTAAAATTTAATTTCTATATATTTTTTATAATCTCAAAATTCAAAATCGTAAAAAATTGTGAACATAATAAACAAAGTAGGATTTAGTTCTTAAATTTGACAAATTTTGTCAATTTTATCATTAAATTTATTTTGTAAACATTAGTCTTAAAATTTAAATTTTTTCAATTTTATCATTGAATTTTAATTTAGTTAAGATATAATAAAGTGGCACTATTATCATCACTTTTTTTTTAAATTAAAATTCTCTTTATGTTTTTTTGTATTTTTTAGATTATATATATTTTAAAATTTCAGGTGATGACATGACATAATTTTGTAGTGTCATTTTATCACACCTTAACATAATCCAATTTTAAGGATTAAATTGAAAAAATCCAAATTTCAGGACCAGTTTGGACAAAAAATCCAGGGACCAAGTTGAGAAAACGTCAAGTCCAGGGACTAAATACTGCTTTATCCAAAGAAAAATCGTAAAGAAACATGGTGCAATAGTTTGCGTCATGCCCAAATCTAGGGGATGAGGAAAGGGTAAATACGTAATTACATGGCCGTTAAATTAATAAGAAAAAAAGATGAAAACCCAAATATTTGAAGTTCAAAATGGAAGAACGCTTTGTAGGATTTGAAAATTAAAAACCAGTAGAACCATAGAGTTGGAGCTTGTTTTCACCAATCTTAAAAGTTTATGCATTTCTTTTAATCACAGGTATGTAATTTTAACCCTTAACCTCAACTATTTTTTTTCTTGTATTATGTGTTTTTTTAAGGAATAAATGGTTCGCTTTATTTCAAATCGAAGTCATTGAGCGTGACCCTGCTGTTTATAAATTTCGTTTCTGGTTGAATTGCTTTAAAAAATTGCATATTTGGTCTTTTTTTGTTTTTATTTTGCTGCCGTTGCTTTTTCTCTGTAAAATTGCAAGCACGTGGCAACAAATTGGAACAGTTTCGCGGGTTCTTGTTCTTATTGTTGTTTGTGAGGGTATTTTTAGCTCATTGGGTGAAATTGTATTGGCAGAGATGACACTTCTTAGTAGGTTTTTTTATAGAAGACCACCGGATGGGTTGCTTGAATTTGTTGAGAGAGTATACGGTATGTGTTAAAAAAATTCTTTAACCTCAGGTTGATTTGGAGTCTCTTTGTGTATTTTTTATTGTTAAGTGAATTTGATCCAAATTAATGCAGTTTTCGATTCCTGCTTCTCCACTGAAGTCTTGCCTGATGGTATGTACCAAGTATACCTACACGAGATTGTGACTGAGTTACATGAAGAGTTTCCAGAGTCATCGTTTCTGGCTTTCAATTTTCGCGAAGGTGAAAAACCAAGTGATTTCGCGGAAATTTTATGTCAATACGATGTTACTGTATTGGACTATCCACGACAATATGAGGGTTGTCCCCTTCTCCCATTGTCTCTAATTCAGCATTTTCTTCGTGTTTGTGAAAGTTGGCTTTCACTTGGGAATCATCAAAATGTCGTTCTCCTACATTGTGAAAGAGGGGGGTGGCCACTTTTGGCATTTCTGCTAGCTAGTTTCTTGATTTTTAAAAAATTGCACAGTGGAGAGCGCAAGACCCTTGAAATTGTTCATCGAGAGGCTCCCAAGGGTTTCTTGCAGCTCCTTTCACCTTTAAATCCCTTCCCTTCTCAGCTTCGCTACCTTCAGTACGTAGCTCGAAGGAATATAGCTCCTGAATGGCCTCCTCCTGAGCGTGCTCTTTCTTTAGATTGCATCATTCTTCGAGCCATTCCGAGCTTTGATGTCCAAAATGGATGTAGGCCAATTATTCGCATTTTTGGTAGGAACCTTCATAACAGAGATGGCCTGCCCACGCAGATGCTGTTCTCCATGTCCAAGAAAAGGAAGATGCTTCGACATTATCGTCAGGTAAAAGTCCCCCCCTCCCCAAATTTTTTGTATTAATTTTTGTTTTCCATGTTAACTTCTGAAAAATGACTTTTTTTTTTCCTTGTTGCAGGCAGACTGTGATGTGATTAAAATTGACATCCAGTGTTCAGTGCAAGGAGATGTTGTATTGGAGTGTGTCCATTTGGATTTGGATCCTGAAAGGGAAGTTATGATGTTTCGTGTAATGTTCAACACTGCATTTATTCGATCCAACATATTGATGCTGAACTCTGAGAACTTGGACATTCTTTGGGACTCAAAGGAGCGGTTTCCAAAAGGATTCCGAGCAGAGGTAAATATCTTCTTGAGCCTCTTTTAGGATTTTGGATGCATCATGAGAAGGAAGAGCAAAGGCCAACCGCGATAGGCAATTCACTTTCTTAGCCACTAACCTCCTACCATATTTTTCCAAAACCTATGGTGTTATTAGTTTTAGTCATGAACTCATGATTATTTAGTTTCTTCAACATTTGTATCTCTAATTCAATAAACTTCTAAATTCAGGTTTTGTTTGGGAAGGTTGAAAATTCCACCCCACCTAAGGCTCCTATAACAGTTTTGAATGGTGAGGAGAAAGGGGGATTACCTATTGAAGCTTTTTCTCGTGTTCAAGAACTCTTTAGTGGTGTTGAGTGGGTTGATAACAGTGATGATGCTGCTCTGTGGCTACTTAAACAACTTTCTGTCTTGGGTGATGTAAAAGAATTGTCCAGATTGCAGAACAAAGGAAATTTATACGCATCTCCTGTTGATTCTGAGGAGGAAAACAATGCATCTAGCACTGCTGATAGTTCAGATGAAGCATTTGAGGTGATCAATAAGCCTTTGGGTGATCCAGCAAGATTTCTGTCACCAGACATTGTTGATAAAGTTCCCTTACATTCAGAAAGCGATAGTTTTCAAGATTTAGATCATGCATCAGTTGAAGCTGTTCAGGTAGTGTCATGTTCTGGAATGCCATCTCATTCATCTCCACTGGAATCTTCTGCACCTCTTGTACCCACACCACCAGCACCGCCTCTGATACCTAGTGAAAGTCTTTCTTCAGGATTTGTACCTCCTGGACCACCACCACCACCACCACCACCACCTCCTCCTCCTCCTCCTTTACATCTACCATCATCTGTTAACATCATTACATCGAAGCCATCTGCACCCCCACCTCCACCCCCGCCCCCTCCTCTTCCTGGTTTGTCCGAAAGGAATCCTGCAATATCTTTGCCTGCCACTACCAAAAGAGGTCCTCCACCACCTGCACCACCTCCACCTCATAGTTTTTCTGGTAGAGCCTTTTCAACATCACCTGAATCTACAAACAATGGTCCACTTTCACCTCCACCTCCTCCTCCTCCTCCCCCACCCCCTTTCAACTCCTCTCAATTGCCATCTCCACCCCTACCCCCACCCTTGCATCCACCATCCTTCAGCAGCAAATCTAAAATGCAAGAGCCAAACCAACCACCACCACCTCCGCCACCACCTCCAATGGTTGTCTCTACTACTAGTTCCTCTCACAAGGGATCTGCTCCATCTGTCCAATGCCATAATACTAATGTCCCTCCCCCTCCCCCGCCTCCAACTCCGCCAATTGCAGGACTTGCAAGGCCAGGTTCTATTCCTCCTCCACCCCCTCCACCAAAAGCTCCTCCAGTGCCCCCTCCACCCCCTCCACCAAAAGCTCCTCCAGCCCCCCCTCCACCAAAAGCTCCCCCAGCGCCCCCTCCACCCCCTCCACCAAAAGCTCCCCCAGCGCCCCCTCCACCCCCTCCACTGAAAGCTCCTGCTGCACCCCCTCCTCCACCTCCACCGAAAGGTTCTGCGGTGCCCCCTCCACCCCCTCCACCGAAAGGTCCTGCTGCGCCCCCTCCACCTGCTCCACCGAAAGGTCCTGCTGTGCCTCCTCCACCGCCAGGTGCACGGCTGCCAGGTGCAAAGGTTTCCAGTGTGCCACCACCAACACCTTCATCAAGTGGTAGGGGAAAAGCTTTGGGTCAGACCGGTCATGGAAGAGGCCGTGGCATTGGCGTGAGTAACACCCCTAAGAAAAACTCGTTGAAGCCGTTACATTGGGTCAAAGTCACTCGAGCAATGCAAGGGAGTTTATGGGCTGATTCTCAAAAGCAGGATAATCAATCAAGGTGCATGCATATATAACTTGTATATCAGTACAAAATTGTTTCATAGTTTCTTATAATTGCCAAAAGTTTTTATTGATGCTAGATTGCACAATATGTGCTGGAACGTGGATAAAACATTTTATAGTAGTTGCATTTTGTTGGACATTCACTTGAATGTTTTTGAAAAAGTGCTTTGTCATGTTACATGTCCGTTTACTTTCTATCTTGTTATGTGATAAAGAGAGAAAAAGGAAGCATAAATTCTTGGTCAATCTGTCCTTTTTCTGTTTCCCCTTTTATTTATGTTTCCCCTTTTATTTATCTTTAGTTTTACTTGGATTGCTTTTTCCTCTAATATGGGAAGATGATTAATTTCTAACCCTATAGATCAATTTCTTTTGATGCAGGGCCCCTGAAATTGATATGTCTGAACTTGAAAGTTTATTCTCAGCTGCCTCTGCTTCAGACGGCAGTAGTGCTAAACTTGGAGGCCGACGAGGTTCTAACATCAATAAACCTGAGAAAGTGCAATTAGTGAGAAATTTTCTTTCTTCTAACTCCTTTTATGTATGAAATGAAGGATACTTAATCAAATATATGTTAACTTTGGCTTAATATTTTTACAAAACATTCATTATATAAGGAAAAACACAGTTAAGTGATCCTAATTGGCTTGATTAAAATATGAAAGAAAATAAATAAGGAACATGATATGGGGTTTCTTTTCCTGAATAATGAGCTTAGTCAAGACTTTGTAATTGGTTACATAGTTTCTCCAATTTTAAGTTTCTGTCCTTTATAAGTAATTGCCTTGTCAACCATATACAGAATACAAATATGTATTAAGCATTAAGAGAATTTCAATGGCCTTTAATTTGTGGTTCCTCTAGTTACATGGCACCATCATGGCAAATAATCATTAAGCTTTTAGCATACAAATATTAGAAGTGATTGATTCTGTTGTGGCTGCTGCTCTAGTTGTACCATCATTGTCATGCTTCCCTTTATCTTCACTACATCTTTGTTATTGATTTTTATGTCTGCAGCATGAATGACATGTTGGTTTAGTTACATGACTGTATGAGTCATCAGGGTAGAGTATCATTGTTGCATACTATTTTTTTTTTAAACTATACTTGCTACCATAGCTATGCAATGCCGTTCTGTTCTAAAATCAGAAAGAAGGTCCTTTTGTTGCAAATTACATATTTTACAACCTTAAGAAAACACTATAATAGGAGTTCCAAACACCATTTATTTGTCTATATTCCAGCTACTCTTTTATGACGAATATTTAAGTTTGTAAAGATCCTCTGCTGCTAATGATGCATGATTTTGTCCTTAATCAACTTTGAACTTGACCATCTACTGCAGATTCATGAAGTGCCACATGTAGCCATCTAATTCCTTCTTTCATCATATAATTTCTTTTATATGCATTTTAAGGACATTAAGTTTCTTTACCCTTATTTTGTGTATTTGGTGCTTGTATTATATCTCAGGTTGAGTTGCGCAGAGCATATAATTGTGAAATAATGCTCACAAAAATAAAAATCCCTCTGCCCGATATGATTGTAAGTTTCTTAGCTTACCCTGCTAAATGTTATAAGTGTGCTAAATCGTTATCTTTTTCTTGTATTTTATTTTAGTTTTTAATTGAAATGGTGTTGGAATATTGGAGATTTAACCCCGCCCCCTGTCTCCTGCCCTTTAAATTGTCTTTTTTTTTTATATTACTTCTAATATATCCCTATCTGATTCTATTTGATTTTTTCCCGCATATAATATTCCATGGTAATACTATCTTAGTTTCTGATAGGTTAAGTTCTGTGCATAAAGCTTTTGCTGGCAACCAGATTCCTCGAAACCGGAATCTTTGTTTATGCAGCATATTCTATAATTTGATATCAAAATTGGTACTCCTCAGCAGCAATTATGAATTTTAAATTTATTAATCCTCAAGCTTCTTATTGGTCACCTAGAGCTCATGATCTTTTTGTTGGAGTTCTACCTGCTGAAGGGCATTCTGTTAGGGTTCCATCAATATAATGTGATTCTTTAGAGAAACATTTTAAGGCTACGTTAGGGATGTTTAGTAATGTTGAAAGGTGAGTACTTTTGCCTGGGGGGCAAAAAAATATTTGGTATAATAGATTTAAGTGATATAGTTTATGTTAATTTGGATTTCTTAGTTTGTTTACAATGTACTACTAATACCAACTTTCGAAGCTTCATTGTTTATCCTGTAGCTGTTAAAATAGATGGTATATCAATATTGTAGTGAACTCACTACAACTGTTGATTAGGTAAATTGGATAGATTTGAAATGTTTATTATGGAATGCTTTTATAGTTGAGGGTAAAGTTGAATTTTGTTTGTTTTACTTGGACCTTTTTGCTATCTCCATGGGAGGAATGAACGACAGTTGGCTTTGCTGGATCTGGGATATATCATAAATAAACTATTTGTTCTTTTTCTGTGGCCCAGATTATATTGCTTTGTAGTTTTTCATTTCCATCTTAACCACAACCAAGTTTTGATACTGAAATTTCTGTTCCTCCGTAACACTTAAATTCATTCTTTCTGTTGGTTCTTTCTTTTGCCTTGCCAAGTTGGGTCAAACTTTTGCTACAATATTCTCAATTTCCCTTTTTGCTTTTACTTCTAAAGTTGAGTCCGTCATTCTAAATATAGTGCCCTCTATTTTCAGAATGCTGTACTAGCATTGGATTCTTCAGCTCTTGATATTGATCAGGTGGAGAATCTGATTAAATTTTGTCCCACTAAGGAAGATATGGAACTGCTAAAGGTGATTTATATATACTATTTGACATTTTGGTTGCATATATTTTTAAATGCTACATTTTCCAGTTTGTTTACTGTGCTCTTTAAATGATACCGTAGATTTTTAGAGAACTCATTACATATTATCACCTAGGAAATAGCATGTTATCTTGTATACGATAAAAATATTTGACTTGGAAATTCACATATCAACGTGACAGTTGTATTGCCACCAATCTCTTATGAGTTACAGGCAGCAGACCACTTCATGGAAATTTTAAAACTGCCTCCTGTTGTTGTTTTTTGTTCGAACTCCTGATTGAACCTGAACCTTTTCAGTTCTAGGAGGACCATTTAAACATCTGGATATTTTTCTTATTAGTTATGAGTAAGGCTACATTCCAAACTAATTGCAACCATTGTAAGGAATCAGTTGTAGTTTGATTTTGACCCCATACCAGAAAAAGGAAAGACCACTATTTCATTTTAACTTAAGTTCTGGTTCGAGTGAGGGAAAGGGAAGGAATGGGAAGGGAAGGGAGAAGGAAGAGAGGAGTGGTGCCTTCTCCCAGCTTTGGAAATATTTTAACATGAGAGAGGGATTTTTGGTTTACCCATTCAGAACCCTTGAAGTTTGAAACCATCCTTTTCTTTAAATTCCTTAAATTGGGACCTCTGGGGGAAAAGGATTCCTCTTTACAACTTCTATTAGATAGCCCTTGTTTGAACATTTTATTTAACTTACAAGGATGTAATTGTAAAAAAAAGTTTGCTACCTTTGTTTTTGGTAGAATTATACAGGTGACAAGGCAATGCTTGGAAAGTGTGAACAGGTGTGTTCCATTTTCTCTCTTTTAAGACATCTGATCCCTTAATTCGATCAGTTGTTAATATTATAATTGATAAATATTTCAGTTTTTCCTAGAGTTGATGAAGGTTCCACGAGTAGAATCAAAATTGCGAGTATTTGCGTTTAGAATCACCTTTTCTTCTCAGGTATTGTCCGGATAATTTGTATCTTTGATATTGTATTTTGGGATTTATCATTAATCTATATTCCCTTTCATCTGTTTCAGGTGGATGACTTAAGGTCTAACCTGAGCATTATTAATAATGCAACCAGAGAGGTACTGCTATACCTATATTGAATCTCAAATGGTGCTGCATAATTGCTCATTTTGCATGCTTAATGTCTAGCATGTTCTTTTTCCTGCATCTAAAATGTCAAACTAATTTTCAGGTAAAAGAATCTGCAAAATTGCGTCAGATAATGCAAACAATTCTCACATTGGGAAATGCTTTGAATCAAGGCACTGCACGAGGTACTACCCAGCTGGTCTATACTTAGGATTTTTGACCATTTTTTTAATAATGCCTCTTCATATTGTTTTTGCTTTTATTCCCAGGATCTGCGGTGGGATTCAAATTGGATAGCCTCCTTAAATTATCTGATACGCGTGCAAGAAACAACAAAATGACTTTAATGCATTATCTATGCAAGGTAGGACATTGAAAGTTAGACTTCCTAGTAGTATACTTGCACTGGAAGTTCGGAATAAGGTTTATTATTGTTAAGGTTATGGGGGGTGGGGCCAATGATGCTGTAATTTTGTGCCCTTCAAATGGTATTTTTTTGACTTAGGGAAAGTCTTCTAATACTGTGGTACTCTCATGTAGGCTTTGAGGAGAGAAGTTAGATGCTCTTTATTACTATTATATGTGCCTGGGGTTTGGGATGGTCAATCTTCACTATAAATAATCTTTTGCATGTAACTTGTTTTAAAAGGAAAAAGCAGTTGTTTCGGTTGTTGCTTTTTCCTCTGATTCAAGTATGTTTGAAACCTCACTCTAACCAAATTTACCTTCTTGCCCCACATGATTGTTTCATTTTAGGCAAAAAACAATTTGCACTCTGTTAATTCTTCTGGCATGTTCTACTCAGATTTCCTAAGTCATGTGGTTTTTTTTGTTTTATTTATTTTTTCACTTATTGCATGTGTTAGCTTCTATCGGAAAAAATGCCAGAGTTGCTGGATTTTGATAAAGATCTTGTTCATTTAGAAGCTGCTTCTAAGGTATGTTTTGTATGGTTATAGTTTATTGGATCCTTCTCTTCTTAAAGTAGTTAATTTCTTTTATCCACTTGATTTTCATACCATCTGGCTAGATTCAATTGAAAAATCTTGCTGAAGAAATGCAAGCTGTGAGTAAGGGTCTTGAAAAGGTTGAGCAAGAACTCACCGCTTCAGATAATGATGGTGAGATCTCTTTGGGCTTTCAGAAGGTGAGGAAGAACAATTATTATTGCTTAACAAAGAATCTACTCCATTTATTTTTGCTAGAAATTTTTCTACTATTGTCTGTTAATATGCTGAGTTGTCACTTCCCACCCTATTTGCTTGCATACAAAAATTACCTTGCTTACTTTTTCCTGTCATCATAGATATTCGGATTTGGCATTATGTTGATTTGCTAGTGAAGGAAACAAATTCTTCTGAATTTTCACAAACCCTTAGGATGTGCTGGGTTGGGTGGAAGAGTGGAGTGATGGAAGGAGGGAGTGGAAAGAAAATAAATTTTGAGTATGCTTGGTAGGGAAGAAAAGTGAGGAAAGAAAATAGGAGAGATGGTCATTTTCTGTCCTAATGCATAAAAACCAATCTTTCCAAATTGGAATGATGAGAGGAGAGAAAATGAGGGAGAGATGTATTAGCTCAAACTTATGCATTTTTCAAATGTTCTATTTTCTTTCCTTTCATTTTTCAACTCTACCAAGCAATGGATGGAAAAATATCACTTTTTCTTGAATTTCCATCTTTCCTACCAAGCACACACCTATTGAAAGAAAAATACAATTTTCCATCTTTCCAACTTTCTTTTCACTCTGCCAAGCAAAGCCGTATTGTTATCCCCTTTCATCATTTATAGAATTTTTTTCCTCTTTAAAGATGGACCAAAAACATCTTTTCTTTATTGTGGTTTTAGGTTTAGGAATTAGTGTTTTCTTTTCAAGAATCAATTAGATACTATCTTCTTCAGAAATTGGTGGCATGATTTTATGTTTGTTTTCATTCAATCGCGCTGTTCATTGTGGTTTATGTGCTGCAGTTTAGTCATTTGGAAGAAAATGACCATATGGTGAATACGTTGAGATGCTTATAAATAATTAATACCACTGACACCATTTCTATAGTGATCTCCATTGTCCGAATGTTTGTATGATATCTTTTTCCTGGAAATCACTGGGATTTTCTTTGAGCATGTACAATTAGTGTTTAATAGAAGTTTCGTCGGTTCTAGGTGTTGAAGAATTTCCTTGATACAGCTGAAGCTGAAGTGAGGTCACTTATCTCCTTGTATTCTGAAGTGGTAAGTACTTTCCTGATTTGCAGTTGCTCGTAAGATAGTTTAAACTTGCTGTGCATTGCAGTTTAGTCTGAAGTTGTATCGTCTTGCAGGGAAGAAGTGCGGATTCATTATCCCAATACTTCGGAGAGGATCCTGCACGATGTCCTTTTGAACAAGGTTTTCCATCTTTGACAATTAATGTTCATATCGAAAACCTACCTTTCAAACAAACGCCTGACTGGTTGAGTTTGTTCCTTTTTGCTGCAGTGACTCAGATATTGGTTGTTTTTGTTAAGATGTTTAAAAAGTCGCGAGAGGAGAACGAGAAACTGGCGGATGCCGAGAAAAAGAAATTGGAGAAGGAAGCCATCAAAGAACGAGCAGCAGCAAATGTAACTGTAAAGAAGGATGGGACCGATACAAATGAGCCAAATCTTACTTCTCATATCCTGAATTCTCACATTCTGAAACACGCTCCCTAATAGTAATGAAGCTTTTGCAATCAAGCAACAATGGAAGCTGCATATTTGACTTGCAGCTGACAAGGACACAGTTGAAAGCTTTGAATACCACATTCAGTAAATAAGCTTCTGGATATTTTGGTGGGTAGAGATGGGCGGGCCTGGGGGTCGGGTCATGCTTGAATAGAAAAAAAAATTATTTGCCCAACTTGACCAGCCAAAAATCCTGTTTTACAATTTCAAATGTATTAAATAATTTTTTAATATTAATATTTGAAGCTCTTAGAAGCTTTTTTGTAATTGAGGCAAGTGTTTTTGCATCAAAAGCTGTTTTGAAAATGCAAAAACTCTTTTAGTTTCAAGTTGTAAAAGATTAAAATTTTAGGGTTTTGTCAATTTCTCTTGAGATCAGACTATGAATTTGCTTTCCCACGAAAAGCATATTGTAAAAAAATCAAAATTCACACATGGTGAAAGTACAAAAGATTTAATGTTTTCAGAGCCATGGTTTATCATTATGATTCGATTTCCTTTATTTATATTTCCTATAATTTTTCGTTCGGATTCATACCCTTTTAATTGGTACAAAGTAGTGACATATTCATCTTTCCTAAAAATAGTCTGAATTCAAATCTTAGTTACAAGAAAAATATATAAATAGTAACCAAATCATTCAAACTCCTTAAAAATTAAGTGTTCAATCAATTTTTTATTTAGGGAGGTGGCAAGAAGTCAATCAAACACAAATTTAACATCCAATTGTCACTTCATCTATGACTCAATCCACATTTTTAAGTTTTTTTTTATATATGTTAAGCAATCATAGGTTAATTGGATAAGAGGCAACCTTACCAGCAATATTATTTGTCAGACTCAACATACCCTAACAATGTTCTCCAATAGCAGTGCTCCTAATCACGGGGCTTTTAGTGACAAAACTCCCTGATATAAGCTTTAATTGGGCAAAATAAAAATGATACTACAAAGCCAAATGCAACTTTCTTAGCTGCATAGATTAGCATTTCAAGGCAAAAATATTGACCTTTGGGAAAATGCATCTCTAATCCATTGGCAATAATAATAGGAATTCTAGAAGGCTTACTCTGAACCAAACCATTAAGAGTACAAGGTAGAGCAAACAAAAACCACAAATAGAGAAAATTTGGAAAAAGAAACAAATAGTTAAATTCATCAAAAACATATAACAAAATAAAATTAAAGATAAAAACTCTATTTAGCAGCTTGGCCTTCTGCTGCAGCTTCAAAGGTCTCGCCAGGTACAAGATCTGGTACCTCCTCATCATCCTCTTCCTGAGTAGTGGCCGCACCGGTACCGTCACCAGCACCGGCAGCAGGTGCCTGCTTCTGGAATTGCTCTGCCAATTTCCTCAAGTTGTCCAAGTTATCAGGTCCTATAAGTTTTAGAATAAGAGTCAAAAAGACAGCCAATATCGATGTCGAAACAAGAAAGAATTTGGGGTGTAATCAAGCTGAGCAATCCCCAATACTGCCAAGCTTGAGCTCAAGCTCCACTCAAAATTTGAAGCTTGATACTCAGCTTGAGCTCGATTGAACATCTGTTTTTAAGCTCGAGCTTGGCTCGAGATACGTTTGAGCTACTCAAGTTCAAGCTTGATTAAGCTCATTTACCATTTTTGGTAGTCAAACTCAAGCTCAGCTCAATAATTAAGCTTAGTGTTAATAATATGTATCAAGGGTAATAACATAATCTAATAATATAAAAATATGAAACACTTGTTAAGGCTCGCGAGCCATTCGAGTCAAGTATTCCTAAGCTCGAATTCGGCTCAATTGATAGCACGAGCTGCTTGCGCTCGGCTTGATAATTGCCAAATCGAGTTTGAATTTTTTTTGCTGAACTAGAGTAGTTTGCGAACACCAATGTCTCATTTACATTCCCAAACAGAATTACTCGGGGTCAAGTGTACATACCCAACTGGTTGATGATCCCGGGGAGAATATCTTGCAATTCTGGAATAGGGGAAAAACATAATGTCAGATCAACAAAGGTAAAAATCAACTATGGGAAGCTTTCAAAGTTAAGAGGTGCATACTCTTTGTTTGAGGAGAACCGCTTACAACCCAGGTGTTGGCAGCAATAGATGCTTGAACTGAAATACAGACCATCATATACGTTAGTTAATTTTACAAAACCTATGAGAAAATTACACGGTCCGCTTCTATAAAAGACATATCTACCTTTGGGATTAATAAACTGGATAACAACATCGTCCTTAAAGATGTTGACTTCCTCAATTGCGGGAATAGCATTGACTCCTATTCTCTTGAGGGTGCTTTGTAACCGTTTGTCGTCGGTGGTAGTTGTCTTATGGACAGCCTTCTTCTTTCTATTAAACACAAGTTAAAATAACAAGATAATGATTAGTATTCAAATTACAAAGAGGCATCAAAATTCAATCACCTATTACTCCTAATAACTGCAACAATTACATCCTATATTCAGAGATGATAAAGCAAAAAATATAATATAGCTCATATATCCAAGGAATTTTCAAACCATGAACATCACCTTCTCATGCTACCCTTCCCACCGGTGCGGACTGCACCAGCCATTTTCATGAGCCTCTCCTTGTTCATCTGCCCAAAGAAGCAAACAACAAAGAAATAAATAAAAGTATGATAAATCAAGACCCAATATATACACAATACAAACAAAGAGAATATTGAGGTAATAAGCTTATCAAAAGCACTAAAGCAAACAAATCAAACACAATACAAATGAAGCATGTGATACAATCAAGCACTATATCATATACAAGGAAATCTAGGGAAAACATAAAAGAAATTAACGCCTAGCTCACACTTTATCAACCCACCAGAGAACAAAAACTTCAGAACAATATATAAAAATATCAATGACCCTAATTTACTTATTGTAATTGCATTCAAGTGTTAAACCCTAAAGCATAAACTAAGCTAAAAATCTAACCTTTGGCAGCTGAAAGGAATTTTAAAGATAAGCTTCTTCTTTTTTTCACACAATAATTCCCCCCGATATTTAAAAACAAAAGGATCACTTAAAACCCTAAATAAAAACAATCTAAAGATAAAACAAATCAACCGTTGAAATTAAAATAGCAAAATTGAAATAATTTTAACTTTTTTTTTTTTTTTCAAAACGTATATGCCGAATGATAAGAAGAAACAGAGAATTAAGAAATTGAAACCTTTACAGTAGGGGGTACTAAAAAGGATATGCCGCAACTTCGACTGCAACTAGGAAAGATAGGGTCACAAAATAAGGGGGGTTTTTTTTTATATAACCCAGTGAGCAGGCACAAGCACTTTATGCCTTTAGGGTTTTATCTACGCCGTTGGATTTTTAGTATTTTCATCTGACGGTTTTGAAGCCATCGGGTCCATGTTTGTCTTTGTACATGCCCTTTTTTTTCCTTCAATTTTATTTTGGGTTAATTGAACCAAATGTTTCACCGGTTCTCGGTTTAATCTGTTCAATAAATTTGATTATTAATGTAATAAAATTTAAAAAATAATTTAATAAATTCCATAATTGGTTTTCCTAATTTTTAATTATTACTGGTTTTGAACAGTTAGCACAATAACCAATTTAACCCATTTATTCGAACCAATCATGGTTGTTCGAACTAGAGAAAGACATTAAACCTGTTGATCTAATAATTAGTATAGACCAATTGAATCGAGTAAAAAATCGGTTCGAACTAGACGGTTAAACCATATTTTTTTATTTTATAAAAATTTTAATGCTTTATTCAATTAAACCAGACAAATCAATCAAATCGATTAGACTAGTGAACTAGTGGCTTGACTGAGTCAACCACTGATCCGATCTTGGAAACCTTGGCAGTAGTATATTGATCGGTTTCTAGTTCAACCAACTAATTTGGTCCTACTCCAATAACTTATTTGAAATGTTTTAAATTAAATCCCTATAATATTATTATTGTATGAACAAATCATTCTATTAGCTTAATTATTAGCTTAGGGGTTAAAAAATATATTAAATTTTATATAAAATATATTTAAAATATGTGAATAAAAAATATTTAAATGTGCACTTATCTCATAAATAGCTTAGATTTAACATGTTAAAAATGGAAATTACTGCTCTTGAATCCAACAAAACTATCTATTTTTCAATCCATCAAATTTAAATTGTTCATGTTTAAATGTCATCTTATATATGATTAGCGCTAAATAAGAAAAATTAAAAATCGATCCAAATCAAAGTGTTTTAACAGTTAATAGAATACAAATAAAATAATAATAATTAACCGAACCAATTTGAATTCCATTTTTAATTTAATTTATTAATAAATTATTTTTTATCATATAAAAACAAATATTTAAAATAATGGGAGTAGCTTAAAATTTTTATATAAAAATATATTTTTTGAAAATACCGTATACTAAGAGTTATTTGAAAAAAAAAAATAGAATATTTATAAAAAATACTTGAAACTTTGTTAAATAATATTCAAAAATCATAAAACAAAAATCATTTTTATGAAAAATTAGTTCAAAAACTCAAACAAAATATCACTATAAAAAAAATAAAAGAAAAATTGAGTCAAACTAAAGTGAATCAAAATCACCTTTAGATATGATGCGTAGTATATTTAAAATAAATGGATAAAAATTTTAAACATCTATATATCTAATGTATGGACAATTTGAATTTAATGTGTTAAGAAGCAATGCTCCAAAAATTTAATGGTATCGTGTGTGTGTGTATATATATATATATATATTTTTTTTTAAACATGTTGTGTCTAAGTCATCTATGTATCATTCTAAATTTTAATCCAAATATTTTAAATATATTTTAATTCATACTAGTTTTACCCATACTATGCACAAGGTGACCCTGTATCGTAATTTTTTTGAAATATAAATTTGTTGAGAAGTCTTTGAAGTATCATTCTTGGGGACGCTAACCCAATTTCTCAACAATGAAAGGTATTATCCCTGAGTGAAGGTTTTGCCCCCTCCACAAAAGGCTATATAGAATTCACAGAGGGCCCTCGACTGTACGTAGATGTACACCCACCCATCAAGAAGCTTAAAATCTTATTAATTATAAAATATATATATATATTATCTATATTACTATTTAAACATTTGATTAAGTTCATATTACTTTTAATCATATTCTAACTTAATTAAAAGAATTATAATTTTTTTATAACTAAAGTATATTATTATAATATATAAAAATTAAAAAAATATTAAGATGTCTATACATAAAATTTTAATAAATAAAAATATTGAATTAAAAATAATATAAATTTATTTTTTTATTTTTTTCAAAAACAATACAAATAAAATTAAAATTAGTTTAAATTAACTATTTGAAAATATGAATAAATTTCAATAAAAAATTAAACTCTATTTTTAATCAAATCAAACTTAAACAAATATAAAATATATTAATATTATATTTAAATCCAATTCACCCGACTCGTATATACACACGCTTCCACCAACCAACTGACCATTTAAGCCGCCAATCCAATGAGCACATTCTTCACGCTTCTAATTTCTAATATAGTTGAAACTACGTAAGAGATTCTTTAAGTCATAGAGATTACATTACATTAGTAACTTTATTTATTAAATAAATTAATTTAATCATTATATTATTAAAATTTTAAATAAGGCCAATTGAAATACAAATAATATTTACTATTTAACATAGTTAATAATATTACCGTTTTTATAATTTTGTAAATGAAATTTTTTGTTTGAAATTAAATTGTAATTTATTTAATTTTTTTAATAATATAGAGATTAAATTGAGCCATTTTAATAGGAGGATTGATTTGATACAATTCCCACAATAGAAGGTTCTCTTAGAAAATTTAACCTTCTAATATAATACGAAATACCCCTTTTTTTTGTCCCAGTTTTCGTTTTTCATTTAGATTTCTGGCTCCTATATTCCAAACCCATTTGCCTACCGCAACTTTGGGGAACTCCATTTTTCTTTGATCGATATAAACCTATCTGGGTATTTCTCAGATTTCCTAATTCTCTATGAATCAGATTCTGGGTCTTCTCCAAATTCACTAATTTTCCATACCCAGATTTCCTTTTACAATTCTCTTTGAAATTTCGTTGTCAAAAAATGACGGGATTCTATTAATATATCAGGGTTTTCAAAGTTTCCTTTTTTCATTTCTCTCAAAGAAAAAATGACAAGTGCGACCTTTTCATCAAGTTTATTGGGGTCGTTCCCTGTAGTTACATCAACTAGGCATTGTGATTTGGGTAAAGAAAGGAACAAATTTTGTTGTTTCAATGAGAAAAAGGAGCAAAGAAATGTTATCTGTGCTTGTATGGCTCCTCCTACTAGAAACCTGGGACGTGATGAATTCCATGGAACTAAATTTACTGTAATTATTTCTGCAATTTTTTTTCTGTTTTTCTCTCTCTTTTTTTTTATTTAATTTAGAAGGATTTTTTATGGAAGTTTATTTAGGTTGACTTGAAAATATTGTGCTGTTTGTTTTAATGGAATCTGCTTGATTGCTAGAAATGTCTTTGCTTATATTATAGTACTTGCTATTACTTTCTTTTTTTCTTGTTTTTGTTTTATGCTTCCAAATTGTTTATAATTTGTTGTTTCAAGGTTATTTTTGCATCCAAATTATGCTTATATTGTCTCTTGCAATTGAACCGTGTAAAATTATCCAACTCTTTTTTTAGGCATTTAGAGATTTTAGTCTCTGTTTCCTTATTGCTATTTGTTTTTGCTTTAACAAAAGGTAGCTAAGATGCAGAAGTAAATGGTAGAACATTAGTGGACAAATAAATAAAATGCACTTCCATTTCTAGCATAATTGTTTTCTTTAAGTGTGCAATTTTAATGTTTAATTGTTTAAAAAAATATTATTTTTGTGTCCAAATGAACATTTTGCTTTTGGAAGAGGAAACAACTAGCAAAAGCAGTAACCAAATGAAGCCTTGGGAACTCAAAGATTTGAGTTTACATGTTTTATTTTTAGTTTCTCAGTCTCAACATGGTGATTTTTGCCTTTATTTTTAGGAATCATCCAAATATGGGAATTTCAGCAAGGAAGTGAAGCATGAGAATGATTCTGATGTTCTCATTGAATGTCGAAATGTTTACAAATCATTTGGAGAAAAACATATCTTGCGAGGTGTGAGCTTCAAGGTGATTTTCTTGGCTTTAGATATGTTTTATGTTATTTCCGTGAGTGTTTGGACTACACGTGAACAGATATTTATGGATTGTATTGCATGAGGGTTGTTTCAAGTTATTAGAAGATACTTCTTGGAATTACCGTTTGAACATTTACTCGTAGGAAGAGTTTTCCGTCCTATAGTTTCTTGAACAAGTGCATAAGATGACATGGAGTTCTATATTACTATGCTAGACTTCAATATATTCGTTCCAATTTATTTCATCTTCGCTAGACTGAAACTTTTATTTTCCATCACATGAATAAAAAACAGCTTACTTTCATTTTATTTTCCTATCAGGAAAAGAAATTGGGTTTCTGTTTCATGTTTATTTCCTTCTTTCCTGATTATTTTTTCTGGTTTATAGCTGCAATGGAGATGGTGATGTAAATGATCAGTTTTAGTTGAGTGTAGTTGATAGTCTTTTTTGTTGATTCTTAAAGGGGATTAGTTCCATTTAGGTGTTTGGTTTTAAATTTCACTAGTTCTATCTGTTTCCTTTCATTGTACTATCTTCCTACTTCAAATCTAATTTAGCTTTTTGATAACATATATGGTTTAGTTTAGGTGGTTTTTAAGGATGTATTCTATATAGCCCCATCTTGATTTTAAGTTTCTTCAACTTCGGGGTCATGAATGAGAATCAGACCTTATGTCTGGACTGCATTGAAGTACTTCTCTCAAATTGAACAGAACTAACTTTGTCTCGAATGATTTAAGGACTTCATACTTTCTGGGTACCCAAAGCATGTTCAATCATGGACGGTTTAAGGTTGGCTCGATCGTACCTGACACCTTAGCCATAGACAAAATGGGATATATGAGTAACATGTTAGCCTTAACTTGGTGGCATCCTGAATTAGTTGTATCAAGTTCTTATTTACAGTTTACAGTCTTAGATGTATGTCTAGTGTTCTATAATGATATGATGTATCCATGTACTTGCATCCTAATTTTGGATCCTTTTTTACCAATTCCCCATGTCCAAAAATATGAACAAAGGTGAGTTAGAAACATAAATTTTCTTTGCGTACGATCATAGCTCGGTTTTTTGCCATTTCATGTAGTAGTAGTCTCTATTATTATCAAATTTCTTTCACTTTTATCTGTTGATTCCTAATGTCTCCTTTGATTAATAGATTAGGCATGGTGAAGCTGTTGGAATTATTGGTCCTTCCGGCACTGGGAAATCTACGATTCTGAAGATTATTGCTGGACTTCTTGCACCAGACAAGGTAAGCAATGCTTATTGAGTCTGTCTTCATAGTTTTGGTAATTCGTTTGTGTTGCATATCGGTTTATTACTGCTTAGATCCTTATAAAAAGAATACATAACTCTCATGTGTAGGGAGAGGTATATATTCGAGGCAAAAAGAGAATGGGTTTGATTGGTGATGATGAGATATCTGGTCTTCGAATTGGATTGGTAAAATTTTATTTAAGCTCTAAATATGATATAATTTATCAGTGGCATGATCCATTTCTTTGTTTACTCTTCGCTAACAGGTTTTTCAGAGTGCAGCACTTTTTGATTCTTTGACCGTTCGTGAAAATGTTGGTTTCCTTTTGTAAGAGACAGTATAAATTCTTTCCTACTAATACTGCATTTTTTCCTTAGTTTTTAGCAATGTTTTGGTGGTCGAACCGGTCAGGTCATTGGTTTGCCAGTCCGATTAAAGAATTATTGAAAATTCAAAAAATAAAAATCAAGCAACCTGCTTCAACCGGTTCCTGGTCTAAACCGGTTCAAGGCCATTCTCCAGACTGGTACCCCGGCTGGTTCCCAGAACAACCAGTTCGACTGGCTGGTCCAGTCCGGTTCAAACATCATTGGGTTTTAGGGGGTTATCTTGGATTCTGATTTCCTTTTCTCCCAAAAGAAAGAAATTACTTGAGTTGGTTGATGACTTTGTGCTTATTAATGCATAGATACGAAAATTCATGCATGTCTGATGAACAAATTTCACAGCTCGTGACGGAGACCTTGGCTGCTGTTGGTTTAAAGGTATGCTTGTGATTCCACTTTCTTTTCTTGGATAGCACAGAATGTTAATTAGCTGTCCTGGCTCGGAACTTTTTGACTTGATTCAGAGTTATCCTGTAACAAATAAGTAAGATCTTAGCAAGATGTTGGGTCGGGCTTAAGTGAAAATCAGCATAATGAACAGTTGGAACTTGTTTTCCATAGTTAATTGTGGAATCTCAATTCTCATAGAACGTAACAAGCGTACGCCTTTACTTCTGTCACCTCTTTCTGCACTGTAGGTGCCTTAATATTTAAGTTTTCGGCTGATTAAAAATTCCGACGCAATGTTCTCTCCAGGGAGTTGAAGAAAGATTACCTTCTGAGTTGTCCGGAGGAATGAAGAAAAGAGTTGCTTTAGCTCGTTCTATAATTTGTGACATCTCCAAAGAATCAATTGAGCCGGAGGTACGGTAAATTTCTCTTTGAAATTAATGGATGTGGATCGGAAGTTGTAATGTCGTATAACTGCCTTGGTTTTGTATCTTAAGATAAACATTCAATTGGTCTTCCTTTCAAGTTTCAACTAGTATCCAGCCGATCCTATTTGCTTTCAGAGTTTAATCCCTAACTGTAGGACCATAAAATTTAGTCCACATTCCCACTGGAGTATATTCCGGCTTGGTCACCTCCTTTTATTTTTCCAGGTGCTTTTATATGACGAACCAACAGCTGGGCTCGATCCAATTGCATCGACCGTCGTTGAAGATCTCATCCGCTCTGTCCATACAAAGGGCGAAGATGCATCGGGGAAACAAGGGAAGATTTCATCTTATGTGGTTGTTACTCATCAACATAGTACCATTCGAAGAGCTGTCGACAGGTTTATCCCGAAATCATGATGTTTTTAATTGGTTTTTTGCTATGATGTTGGATGCCATACTTAATGAACTTCATCTTTACGTAATAGGTTATTGTTTCTTCATGAGGGGAAGGTTGTTTGGCAAGGAATGACCGAAGAATTTACAACGTCGACAAATCCAATTGTTAGACAGGTAATGACTGAAACTAGTTGTCATGAACTTAAAAGAGAATACAGTGTAATTTATCTGATGCATATAGGCATGAGTATGGGGATATGACCCTTTGAAGTCCCTCGAATACATGGAAAAGCTTAGAAAATAATTGAACATACCCGTGTCAATCGCATCCCCTTGTTTGATAACGTCGACAAATCCAATTGTTAGACAGGTAATGACTGAAACTAGTTGTCATGAACTTAAAAGAGAATACAGTGTAATTTATCTGATGCATATAGGCATGAGTATGGGGATATGACCCTTTGAAGTCCCTCGAATACATGGAAAAGCTTAGAAAATAATTGAACATACCCGTGTCAATCGCATCCCCTTGTTTGATACTCACATCGAATTTTGAGTAACATAGGTACACCTTGTCTCTCTATCACGAGCAAGAACTAAGGGCAGTCAGTTTAGGATCTTCATGATGTTTCTTCTTAGATCATTGTTTTTGGAACTGAACCGGACCATCTGGTCAGACCGGTAGGATTGGGACTTGGCTGGGGCATTGGTCTAGAATAAGGTGTTGGATTGGTTGACCAGCAAACCAGTTGAACCAGCCGGTTCGAATTGGTTGAAATGTTTTTTTTTCTTCTACTTTTAAATATATATTTTTTATTTTTTAATAATTTATTCAATTGAACTGGTTGGACCGGTCGAACTAGGAAATGGTGGTCTGAGCAGTTCGACCACTAGTCCAATTTTTAAAACCTTCTTAAATGAGTTAATACATATGCTTGTGTCTATATATGTAAGAGAGATATCCATATGTTTTTATGTCCTATTCACATATATCATGCAGGTTGAATTTTGAGTAAATTAAATGTTATATATATCGATAAATTCAACAGATGGATTGTGTTAATATATATACCGACATCTATGATCTTATTTAATTGCCCTTATGTTTTTCAGTTTGCATCTGGGAGTCTGGATGGTCCAATCAGATATTAGTGGCACATATATACAAAGGTTTCAAAAGATCAAATTTGGTCATTGAATTTCTTTTTAGCTAGGATTCTTAGGAAAATTAAGTAAAAAATGTCAATTTTCAATGTTTGGCATTGCATTTGCGGGTCAATGTTGTTTTAGATCAGTGTAGCTCTTTTCTTTTGGGGGGTTGGTTACCTTTGCTATTATCTTTGCAAGTGTACTTTCCTGTAAAAAACTTTATTTTCTACAACAGAAATTAAAAAATTCCTGCACTCTGAGAACATACCATTTTTTTAGTGTAAAATGACAATTATTGGATGCAAAGAAATAATCAAAGACAAATCCGAAGCTTAGTTTAGTTGATTCGTAAAGTTATTCTTATGGTTTTGCCTTTTAATTATATCATTATTACCTTATTATTTGAATTGAATTGAATCGGTTGAGTTGGGAACTAATTGGTATATCGGTTTAAATATAGTGAACCAATTTTTGAGCGAATCATTTGGAATTTGTAAAAAAAAATCAAAAAGTCATAAAAATATACCGATGGGTGAATGAGTTTTTTAAATTTTATAAATATTTTTTATAATTTATAAATTATTTATTTATTTAACATTGTTAAGAAAAGTAACTTCAAACCTTGAACATATGCCTTAAAATACACACAAAAATAGGCACGAAAAACATTGGTGTGGTTATTAAAACATTATCTATTTTTTTAGAGATTATATTTGGTTCAAATATGTTATAGGTTCTTATACTCTTCAAAAATTTGAAATTTAGTCCTTATAATTTTAATTTTAAGAATTTAATCTCTACTTTTTATATTTCAAAAATTTAAATCTAACTGTTAATAGTGTTAAATTGTTTTTAACAACCAATCGATCGATACTAATCCATCGTACAATCGTTGGATTCTCGCTTGGAGTTTACTAACTAAATTTAAAATAAAAGCTTAACAACCCAATAGCTTAAAATAAATATTTTTGAATAATGCAATGATTATTTTGTAACCTTTTAAAATTAAATTATCAAAACATAAAATTACTAATAGTTTAATAACCTTGGGTGTAGTTTAACCATAATTTATTAAAAATAAATTAAATTTTAATAAATAAATAAAAATCTAAACAGAAATATGAAAATTTTGAGCGTGGGAAACGGACAAAAATTTTCCGCCAGTTATTTCTACCGCGTTCTTCGGTTTCTATTTTTTTTCGTTATTTTAATTATTATTAATATTATTCTAAAAATATATATAAATTTAAGAAATGAAAAAAAAATAAAAATTCAAATCTGCTTCATTTTCATGCATTCAGCCCAACTCTGTATTTAAAAAAAAAAAAAGTCTTTCCTATCATATAATATATATGCAATCCTTTTCATGTTTCTATATTTTTTTGAAAATTTTCCTGGAAAACGTTTTCGTTTCTTATCTAAGGACACCCCATTTTTAAGCTTCAAGCCAGAAGCAAAGAGTTGTTTTTGTTTTCATGTTTCGTCGATATGAAATCAGTACATTTTGTAAGTTTTTTTTTTTAATAATAAAAGTTGATAATAATTAATTCCCTGATTGTCTTTTCTACTTTTCTCTTCATTTTTTCTCGTTCGTGCAGAATCTTATTTAACTATGCTTAGAACTAGGAATTTGTATGTTGGAACAGTCATGGTTTTTTTAGGCTCTATTTTCATCTTTATTTTTGTTTTTTTTTTAAGTAAAAAAAGTAAAGAGATTAGAAAAAGTTAGAATTATATTTGAATTTGTATTTGAATAGAATTTTAAGTTTTAATTCTGTGAAATGTCATCTAATTTTATATGCAAAATACTGTCTTCTTTTTTTATAGTCTCTATGCCTCACACTTCAATGAAGCTTATTGGTTATTCACTTAATAGTTTTGAAGTCTTTTTTTTTTTTATTCTCCTCAATGTTCGGAGTTTATTGTCCCTTCCAGTAATGTCATCTCCAAAGTTTGAACCTACATCTCCCCTTGGGAATGCAATGTTCCTACCATTGCACCTAACACTTGTCTGTAGTTTTGAAGTCTTTTGATTCTTACCAGAGACAATATTAACGAATAATATGCTTTGTAGATGTTTATATTCGTGATTCACTGATGTTTCTGATGTCGTAATTTGAAAGTATTTGTGTCCCTTCCTATCTGCTTGTTGTCCAATTGCATGTGATTCTTTAGTTAATTATAGAAGCTGCATCGATGTTTACATCCATGAATCACTAATGTTTACTCTGTTATAATTATAGAAGCTGCTTCAATGTTTACATCCTTGAATCACTAATGTTTACTCTCATAATTTTAGAATATTTATGAAATCCAATTTGCTTGTTTTGTTGGCTTTTATTCCTTTGTTAGATATCAATGTTTATGATTATGAATCATTAATGTTTCCTATGTCATAATTTGAGAATATTTGTGTCCTCATATCTGCTTGTTGTTCTATTACATATGATTCTTTAGTTAATTATAGAAGCTCATTGATGTTTACATCCGCTAATCACTAATGCTTACTCTGTTATAATTATAGAAGCTGCATCAGTGTTTAAATTCTTGAATCACTAATGTTTATTCTGTCATACTATTTGAGAATATTTACGAAATCCAATTTGCTTGTTTTGTTGGCCTTTAATTCTTTTGTTAGATATCAATGTTTATTATTATGAATCATTAATGTTTACTATTCATTGACTCATTATTTCGATGAATCATTTCTTGTGATAGAAGAAAATTATGTAAACAATTACTCGAAATCTTCATATTGCCCTCTGATAGAAATAAAACTTTACTCAATTTCATCATTGGTAAATTTACCAAGGGCTATGTCAAAATTTTGGAATATTTTTGCTCCCCAATTTGCTTGGTTGCCTATTCCTCTAATTCTTTAGTTAGTCATAGAATCTGCATCAATACTTATAACTGCTGATTACTAGTGGTTACTATGTCATAATTTGAGAAGATGAGTGCCCTCCAATCTGCTAGTTGGATTTCTAATTGTTTAGATCGTTAAATATTTGGTTTGTTATATCTGACAGATACCTCTGATTGCTGAACGGAAAGGTTGGGGTTCATGTCTTTGTAGCATCGTTCCAGCCACTGCTTTGCTTTCTATAGTTTACCTTCTAGGGTTTTCAAATGTAGAAACAGAAAATAGAGAGGTATATTTTCCATTTTAGATCCCATATGATACGAATTTTGTTGCATTATTTGACTTTCTATATGTGCTATAGCGGGTTTCTCTGTATGGTTTTCTTCATTTACATCGTCTAATTAATATTCACACCGTTTAATATTCTGTGGATTCCCATCAGCATAGAGTTGAAGATGCTATTTATTTATTTATTACATTTTTCCCCTATGGGTTTAAGTTTGAAATTTGTAGGTTGTTTGTATCTCCAATAATTTAAAGGTCGAATATGAACTTTTATCAGTTTTTCTTTTTGGAAGTCAGTGCCATATATCGAATAGAAAGAGATATATTGATGGATATCTAGAATGAAAGTTGTTCCCTTTGTGCAGATTTGGGGATTAGCTGATATTTTGCAGAGCTCAAATGTTGGTAATTGCAAGGTTTGTTCAGGAGACTTTAAAGATTTTGCTTAATCACATCCTTATTTATGAAAATGTTTTTCTGGCAAACAAGAATCCATTTTCTGTTTCATATTTTTAGAACGAGTGCAAGCCTCCCGGAACTGCGCCATTACCTCAAGGTATCATTGAAAATACATCAAACTTAGAGATGCGACCTTTATGGGGCTTCCCAGAGGTAATGTTTTAATCAATGTGAGTGAGCATGCACTTTCCCGTAACCAATATGAATGTGCACATAACCTTGTAAACATGTTTCTCACTCGAATTTTGAGAGTAGAATTTATGGAGCGTACACTTTCCCATTTGAAACAACTCCATGGAAAAAACTGCACCTTACTGTAAACCTCTGGCTGAGTAAAGCGCATGCAACTTTAATTAAACATACAACTTTGATGAGTTTTATTAGTAAAGTTGGAATTGCACCATTGCAGCACATTCATGTCTCTGGATATTCTTGAATGGCAGATAGTTTACAGTTGGTTGATTTGTTGTTTGGATTTATATTAGAATGATAGAACCTCTTTTTAGCTTATAGATTTCTTAATAATTCTTTGAGCACTTTTGGTTTTGACAATTTCTATTTTCGCAAATAGACTAATGTTAATTCATTGGAACTTCAGATCTATGTTGCTCTGACTCTCTATTTTTCTCGAAGTACCCAAGTTTGACGTATATGCTGGGTATGGGTATATGAACATCCAAGGGTCCTCTAAATACATGGAAATCTTGTAAAAGAATTAACACATGGTGTATAACTTTCATGTCAAAATTATCATGCTGCTAATTCCTCCAGGGGCAATTCATTTGGTCAATGTGACACTGACATGTCTGATGTAGCCATACTAATTTTGCTATTGCACTACTGTTTGGACAGAAGGAAAATACTTCTACCAGCTTATTTGCAGTTGCTGTTGGAATAAACCAAAAAGATCTAGTAGACAAAATGGTCAAGATGGTAGATGATAATTCCTTTGTTCTTTAAAGTATACCAGTTGCTTGTATATATTTTTGAGTTTGATTGCTCTTTGTTTTCTATTGTATAGTTTCTATCTAGTGATTTTGTAGTTATGCTTTTCCATTATGATGGTATTGTTGATGAATGGAAGCATTTTGAATGGTGTGATAAAGTCATACATGTTTCTGCACGCAATCAAACTAAATGGTAGGGAATCTTTCCAATCCCATAACAAATTATAGGGAAGTAGCATTATTCTAAATCTCTCCTGGATTTTGTTTCTTGGTGACTAGGTGGTTTGCAAAGCGTTTCTTACACCCTGATATTGTTTCGGAATATAGTTACATTTTTCTCTGGGATGAGGACCTTGGAGTTGAACATTTTCACCCGAAAGTGTAAGTTGAATGCAATTATCCATATTAGAACATGGATTATATGTTAGAAGCTCTCTTCTCATTTCTGTCAATTTGAGAAATGAAATCCTTTTATAGTTCAAGTAGAAAAATGTTGCTAATAAACTTATGCTGTGTGATAATTAAGATGCATTTAAATAACTCAGAGGTTCTGAAACGTGCACAAATGTGGAAATTTATGATGACTTTTGTTGAACAGTTCTACTGGTAGTGTAGCAGTGATAGCCATAGACTACTCTTAGTTATACCCAGTCTATAGAATTAAGAATGACTGTGGAGCCTGATAGAGATGGTTTGCTTCAGCTGATGATATTCTACCTGCAGTTGAAATTGCTTAATGCGGTGTGTATCGATGTTCAGTTTTTGCCCTTTCAGTTGCAGCTTCAAAGTATAGTTCTATCATGTGTTGAAGGAAGTATGATAGTTACTGCAAAGCTTATGAAGTTGTTTGTTTCCTTTCCCATGTCTGCTAAATTTTGCTATATGTTTATTTAAAAGGAGAAAGTGTTTTGGCTATTAAATAACTGCATCTTATTTAATTACCACTGATATTCTATTTTATAGATTCAAAAATTAAAATCTATAACTTAATTTGATAACTCAGATATATGTCAATTATTGAGCATGAAGGGCTTGAGATATCGCAGCCTGCACTTGATCGTTCTAAATCAGAGGTACACCATCAAATTACTGCACGTGAAAGCAAATCAATAGTGCACAGGTTCTTGTAGTCATTTATTTCTCGATATCTACTCTGAAAGCTACTTGTGCTATACATTGCATATTCTGAATACACTACTTTTGTAAACCATGCACAAATTTGTTTAATACATAGTCTATTGAAACTAGTGACTTAATTTGCGTCATTGTGTATGGTTTCTCATTGCAGGACAGCTTTCAAACCAGGTGCTAATGGGAAGCATTGTGATGCCCATAGTAAAGGACCTCCATGCACGGGGTAAAATATCAGTAAAATTACTAAATATTTTCCATTGGTTCTTAGAATTTACTTATTCTTCACAAAATAATTAAGTTAAGAAACTGTCATTTTAATTCTATTGATGTGAGAGGGTATTTTTTCTACTGAGATTCACAAAAGAATCTATGCTTACAGAAGCTATTATTGTGCAACTCAACGAAATTAATGAATTTGAAACCTCCGTCAAATTTTGGTTTTGCTTTCCAAATCTAAGGAACAAGAGAATGTTACAGGTGGATCGAAATGATGGCCCCTGTTTTCTCGAGAGCTGCCTGGCGTTGTGTATGGTACATGATTCAGGTTTGCCTTTTGGACTGTGGGATTTTTACATCCTTATTCTTGCCTCTTTTCTTTCCTTAACTTCTTCCCTCTTTTTTGGGTGGGGCATGGAGTTCAATTGCTATATATCTTTGCTATCATACCATTTAATGCTAAATACGAAATGACACATCTATAATATGGAGCTGAGTTTAACTGAAACATGATTTTTAGGATAACTGAATGATTGATGAGAAGGAGCTGGTTTGCATTTTTTGTTTTGTTAATGTTTTTGAGATTTGTTATGTTTACGATGTGTTTGGAAACCATATAGTAATTGGATTTGGGTGTAATTGCTTGTAATTACATGTGTGGCATTTTTGGGTAGCCATTGTAATTAGTAGGTCGCACTAAATTGAGAGGAATTGTAGCACCTCAGTTACTTGCTCCAATTCTTACGAGGGGGTTGAGAATTGGGGGAATTGCACGGGGTAATTAGCCATGATGACTTTCAAACTTTTTTTAAAAGTTTTTTATTCTAGGAATTAGAATTCCTTGTAACTACAAGAGGGTGTAATTACTAGTTTAGTAATTACATTTTCTAGCAATTACTCCATGGTGTCCAAATACACCCTCAAACTTTGCTCTAGTTTTGCAAGCCTGTGAAAGTTCCTTGTTCATGCTAGTTAAAGGTTTATAAAATTGCCTCATACATCAGTTTTTCTTTCTTTCTTCCTCTTTTAATGTCACATCCTTATCTATTTACATTCTTTTATTTATTTATCTTTTTCCAGAATGATTTGATCCATGCCTGGGGTATAGATATGCAAGTTGGTTATTGTGCACAGGCAAGCTACTTAAAGTGGGTTTTCATCTTATTTTGCTAAAGCAATAGAATTTTGCTTAACCTGTATTTTAATAGGGTGATCGAACCAAAAATATTGGTATTGTCGATGCTGAGTATGTAGTCCACCACAATCGTCCTACTCTAGGGGGCATAGGTGCAAAAAATGGCTCTACTGCTGGAGGTCGACGGCTGGACAAGGTTAGAAATTAAAATCTATTTCCACAAGATCTTAAAAGGTACATTATTTTCTGTATTCAAGCATTATCATCCTTTAGTAATGGTGGTAAGCAATTTGGAGGAATGCATTACTGCTGTTGTACTGATTACTTTGTGGTTAGTTGCATCTTATGCCAGGCTGGTTAAAGGCTTATTTTGGCATTATGGTTGATTTGCAAAACTGTGGTTCAAACACGGTAATGCATAAGATGCAACTAAATAAGCCTTAATATCAAGAAGTCCAGTTTATGCAACTAACATATTCAATGGTTGTGGTGCATAAACTAAAATATTCTTAGTGGTACCGATGCTGGACTTGAGTTTTTTTTCTCTAAAATCTACATATTTGGACATTTTAAGCTTAATTTTTTTTCGTCAAACAATAACAAGGAATTTCTTAACGAAGCACATAAAACCCTTGAGCTCCATACCTTTAAACCACGGCGTTGCTATTATTGGTGATTTAGGCCCTCAAGTACTTGTGTGTTCATATGTGAAATTAACATTTGGAACATATATTTGTTTAATATGAACAATTTTTGTAGAAAGGGTTGCCAAATTGTGAAAGTCATACATTCATGGCAGAAATCTTGCATATTAAAGTGTAAACATGTGTTCTTTGGTATTAAGTTCTTAGCAAGCCCTCTAGATATAAGGAACAGTAGATTGATGCAGACAAATGAATTAAACAAAATTGGCGGCAGAGCATATCTCTTATTCTGTTTAATTCTATTCAGCAGGTCTATAAGGTTAAATTGCTACTGCTATCTGTTAGTCCAATTTAAAATGTGTGTTTGAAATCTAGAAGTTCTGAGATTTTATATGTTCTATAAGAGGATATCTAAACTCAAAACTACAGGCAAGGGATTATACACCATCACCATTGGTTTGAGAATGTCTTACATCGCTCCATGAGTTGCTTTAGTTACTAGTTCTTACCCTTGAACAAAGATAATAGCAATGCAGATGTTGTCTTTAGTTACATGAGTTGCTTGCTTTAGCTACATGTGTCAAATTTTATGTAAAAATTTAACCTGTTAAACACAATTATTATACAAAAATTGGTTATTGTGCACAAGCAAGCTATTTAAAGTGGGTTTCTCTCTTATTTTGCTTACCTAAAAGATTGTTGCTTAACATGTTTTTCTTTAACAGGGTGATCGAATCAAAGGTATTGTTGTGAATGATGCATACATACTGCGCCACTATGTTAAAGCAAAGAAAAAAAAGGTTAGAAATTTGATATCTCTATCAATAAGGTGTTAGTGGTACATAGCTTATCCACCCCCCCCCCCCGGGGGGAAAAAAGAGATTTTAATGGTACATTATTTTCTTTATTTAAGCAAATATCCTTGAATGATGGTGCTCAGCAGTTTAGTGATTGCTGCATCTCTGCTCTAGGTTCCTGCTAGTGCTTTACTGCTGTTGTGTTGATTACTACATTTGGAAAAGCTGTGTTCTTTTAGCCAATGCTCTCTCTGCTATTACTTGTGATTAAGGCCTTGGTATACTTGTGTCCTTATGCGAAAGGGACAAAATTTATTGGGAACACGTATTAGGATATAAGGTGAAGTCATATACAGTATATGTATACATGTGTGTGTGTGTGTATAACACCACAGCTCCATTTTGTATTTCTAAACAATTTCATTCACAGCAGAAAGCATGCATAAACGTATGTGCTCTGGTATTAAAAAGATTAAATATTAATATTATTTAAGTATAGTAAATATTTAACAAAACTGTGTATTTGACTGTAAGAATATTTAATATAAATTCAAGGTTTAATTTAATGAAAAGAATTAAAAAAAAAAGTTTAAAACGGTTTATAGGGATTTTTTTGGTTTTTCTTTTTTAAGTTTTTTATTGGTTCAACCGATTTAAAAGATACCCGGTTTAATGATATAGGGCAGTCCAGTCTGATTTTTTAAACACTGCTATTATCTGTCATCTTGGAAGTTCAGTGGATTTCTTGTGCTGGTTTATTGGTTGTTCAATGCTCCGAATGTTCTTTTTTCATCTTTCTGGTATCTGATTGTATGTTGTATAAGAGTATATTTAAACCGAAAACTACCGGGAACGGATTATAAACCGATACTGTTGATTTGAGAATGTCTTAAAATCTCTACATGAGTTGCTTGCTTTAGTTACACCAAATCCGAACCCCTGAAAAGATTTCTTTTAGATAAAATGTGAATTAATTGGTTAGCTTGCGCAAATATAACGGCCATCGCTATCTGTGAAAATGAAAACTATGAAAGTGTATGGCCTGTTGTATTCTTTCCCGAGTCAATTGTGGTACCTTCGGTATTTTGTCTTGGCTAACTATTTGGTCTGTTTCTGTGTTGCAGAAACCTCCTCGTCCACAAGATCCTAGAGTGGAAGTAAGTATCTGGGTTTATTGCTTTGCATCATGCATTATTGATTCTTATCGATGTTTGTCTGCCAAATGCATTCTCGATCCTTAATGGAAACTTAGTATATTCATCATCCTGTACCAAATTGGGAACCGTCTTGGATTTACAACATGTGTTCTCTTATGCATGGTACTTTGAGGTGCTGGCTTGGAGATTTAGCCAAAGGAGAACTTATTCGAACCCTTGTTGATTATTTGTTGTAAATAGAGTTCAAATGTTGAAAATATCAAAAGATCTTTTTCTAGGCATTGACTGACTTGGCAATCATTTAAGTGCACAAAAACACTGGTTATAATTATCGGAGTACGAACTTGATCTGTACAGATAAGGAGGCAGTCCTACGTCGAGTTGTACTTTTTCAGACAACGATGGGAGAAAGCTGTGAAGAACGATAAGTGCTGGGTCGATCCATATCACTAGCAAGAACATCGACTGCATTCTCCGATTTTGTTGGCTCAGGTAAAACTGTGTAAAGTGTCACATACCATTGTGCATCATAGTCATGGGATGTTGCTAAATGGAAGGAAGAGATTAAGCAGGTACTTTTTCCAAACAAAATTGCGCGATCCTCGTATGGAGCTGAGCTCGGTGCCTGCTACAGTTCATTTGTTTATATTCGATATAGGTACCGGATTAAATCATTGGATTATTTAGTGGAATAAAGAGAATATAATGTTTTATAGGAACTGGGAGGAAAAGAATAAGAGCCTTCTTTTAGCTTACTGATTTTATCTGTAGTGTCAACTTATAGCTTCTTGCTTGAAGCCCAAAGCCTGAGGATAAGACAATGATGCAGATATCTAGATTCAAAATTTAAATTTATTAAGGGTAAATTCTATTAGTAGTCCCTGTGTCTTTTTGTTATTCAATTTAACTATGAAAAGTTACAAAATGATCACTCAATTATTCAATTTTATCTTTTTTGATCACCAGCCGATTAACATAAAATTAGAAACACTAAAAATTCAAGTTAGTTGGGTGACTACGGTAGTCTTTTTGTACATCGCTTATGACTTTTGTTGGTGGAATCGAACCAGATTGATTGGATGAAAAATCGAGTGTGATAAAAGAATCGAATTAGTTTCTAAATAATTTTTAATTGTTTATTTAATTATTATTGGATCGACAATTAAACCGATTAAATTAGTAATCAATAATCTAACTTGTTTGATAATCTATCCATATTTTAAAACATCTATGAGGTACTCAAATTATTTGGAATCAAATACATGCAACATGAGAAAGAAAAAAAAAGTAGAAGTTTCCCTCTATTTCGCGAGAATTTTTAGAGAACAACATTTAATTATAAAATCATAAATGACCATTCATGTAATGTAATATAAAATTATATTATATAATATTATTAAAATAAAGAGATTTAATCTAAAATTACAACAACATAAAAATGGTTAAAAACACTCTTAAAGCATAGATATAGTATAATAGTAGAAGATTTATCCTTAAATTGACTTAAAGTGATATATACCTCTTTAAAGGTTTCTTTTTATCAATAATGTGTTTAAACTATTAATTTTATCTTATTTTATCAAAAATATTACCAACCAATAAAAACATGACAGATGGCATGTTTTTATCGGATGCTATAATTTTTTGATAAGATATGATAAAATAAATAGATTAAATACCATTGACAAAAAAAAAAGGGACCAATTTGAATTGAGGTATAGGTATTTAGTCCCGAATTTAAACATATCACTCATCACAACAACGATACGTATAAAACATATCCATCACTTTAGAGCAATCGGGGCAAGCCATAATACCCGGAACCCGACCCAGAACTGGCAAATGAACCTTGATACAGCCATGAACATCCCTCGATATCACCTCTTTGTAATGCTTCACACCTTCTAAGAACCGTAGTCCAGTTGTGTCTTGTCTCCAATTCAGGTAATTCGACATGATGGTTAAACCCGTTTCGCCGTCGGTTGTAACCATCGGGTCAGGTCCCATCGAGAAAACGGCCCACGATTCGCCTTTTCCGCCATGGCCGACCACTTTCAAAGCTTCATGGATCACTACATCAGTTTTATAAGCGGTGGTTGTTTTACCGCTTCGGATTTTGGCGTGTAATATGCTTTCTAGTTTTGTCCAGAACCGCCACCGGAACTCCGATTCAATGACGTTGATGTCACGGCTGAGGTCGGTTTTTAATAAGCCTAATTTAGCTTTGTTTTTTCCGACGAAAACTAGTTTTAAGGTAACACCGGCGGCGTAGGCGGCATATTTGACTTTCTCGGTGAATTCTTGAATCCATGAAATGTCACCTCCGCCGAATAAGCAAACGAATGTTGTTCGATTTTCTATCTGATAAAATCATGGATCAAATTAAATAAAGAAAAAATAATAGTTAATGAAATTGTAAATTTTGAACACAATTCGATATTTCATTCCATAAGTTATTTTAATTTAATTTTATTATGAAATTTCACAATCCGTTAAATAATCCAAAATAATAATCTAAAATGAGCTAAACCTGATTGTTAGACTTGAATAACAATTTGAAATATTTGATTTGAAAAACTTGATTAATAAACTTAAATGATTTAAAACTAAAATGATTTGAACCTAAAACAATTTAAAATCAAAATAACCCAAAGCGAAAATCGACTGGTACATTATTCTTATATTGGTTTTTGAACTTTTCTTTATTTAAGTTAATCCTTAAACTTAACAATTGTTTCTGCATTGTGGTCTAAACTTTAGGGTTTTCAAATAATATCAAAGATAAACTTGAACAAAAAAAATTTCAAGCCCTAATATGAAAACAATTGCTAAGTTCAAAGATTAATTGGAACAAAAAAAATTCAGACCCTAATACGAAAATAACTATCAAATTCAGAACCTAAAAAGTGATTAAACCCTTTTACCTCATTAATTTAATTTAGTTTGAATTCAAATTAAACAATAAAAATTATTTAATTAATTAATTTTAATTTTAAATTTCATAAACGTTAATATAAAATATTTAAATATATATATATATATATATATATATATGAAGAGAGTTTTATGAATGTATGCAACGTACCCATGAACGTAATTCGGGGACTATGAAGTCATCAAGCACCAAATCAAGCTTCCAACCATGTCGTTCATCGATAGAGTTCCATAGAATCTGCTCGGTTTTATCACTAAATGGGAAAGCCGTGTTCCCCCAAGTCCACAACATGGGGAGAGCATTTTGGCACACCACTTCCCCGGCCGAAGTCATCGACACTGCGATCGCCTGCCTTATGAAATGCCACTCTTTCTTCACAAAGTCGACGACGTCGGCCTCGACCCTTGTTGGCTCCACTGCCACACTCCATTTCATCAACTGTTTAAGCTCCCAAAATCGTTTCACATCGTACGACATCGACAAGTCGATGATCGGGAGCCAAACGATCTCATACATTTGGTCGTTTCTTTGGTACAGCCAATTGAGAACCTTGATCTCATCGATAGAGATGTCGAGATCCGATATGAGGAAAAAAAGATGCTTGTTTCTTAGATTTTCAAAGCCCTGTTTGTTTATTCATGTCGGAAAAGGAATCATTAATTGTCGAAAGTGTTAATATTTCATGCATGACAATGTATATTTATAATTTAGTCTCTTTACTATGTTCAATTTTAGGATATAATCCTTCTATTTTAATTCATTATAATTTGATCCTCTACTTTTATAATGTTCATCACATGGTTAGTTGCTACCATAAACTGATGCTTGGACTTTTTTTTCCTCTATTATATGGTCATAATTAAGGTCACATGAAAATCCAATCAATCATATTCAAAAATATATTTACATCGCAGTTGAACGTTCAAAATTGTTTTAATTTTTTAAATTACATCATCATTTTAACGGCAGCAACTAATAGGGTTATCCATTTGGACCTACTTATAAACATTATAATAATAGAGGATGAAATTATACCCAATTAAAGTAAAAGGACTAAATTATAAATTATAGCATAGTAAAGGACTAAAACCAAAATTGATCCAGCAATATTAGATGAAAACTGTAATTAAACCAAATTACCTGAATCCTCACGTAATGCATGATTTTGTCGATGAATTCTGAAATGCTGATTTTAGTAATACGTATGGTTATATCTTCATATGTGTATTTTTCTGCATGCCATTTCCATTATATGAATATTCACAATATTTTTAATTAATTTTTTTTAAAAAAAGGAAATAATTACTTCGAATTTGGATATTTAAATGTATTATCTGAAAAAATAAAATAAATTATGACATTCAAATTTATTATATGTAAAAGTTAAACAGATTCGGAAAAAAAAAATCCAAAGGTTAATACTTCATTTCGAATATGTTGTAAATGATAATTATAATATTTGAATCGGTAATAGTTAAATCCATAAAAAACAATATTAACCTACTGATAGTGTATATATATTCACTACAAATAAATTAAATTATATAAAATTATAAAAAAAATTGAACCCGTGATAATAAATTTTAAACATTTAATTTTATCATTTGAAATAAAATTTTATTTATTATATAAATTTTTAATAAAAATATTTATTTCTGGTATATAAAAGGCTTACCGGCATCCCTTAGGCAAAGGGTTAACTTCTCTTGAAGGATGTTATTTATGTGGCTAACTTCATTTGCCAGGACATTTAATTCTTGGACTGTGGATTCAAAATGGTCCCTGAAAATAATTTTAAAAAAATATTTCATAAATTATATTTCATGCATAATAATATATAATTTATGCACTATTAAGTCAGCTGAAATGAAGATAAATAAATTTATTTTTAAAAATTTTAAATAATGTCATCTTTTTCTATTTTTCCAAAAGACAAAATAGTAAGGTTTTATTTATGATTTGGTCCATAAATTATACCTTTTTCTATTTTAGTACATAAATTTTTTTTTTGTCTCGTTTTGATATTTGAACTATTATTTTCAACCCTTTTTACCCCCAAAATTATCGGTGACTGATAAGAATATATCACGAGTCAGAAAATCTTTTTGGGGGTTAATTGGGAAGAAAAAGATAGTTCATGTATCAAAGTGTAGAGGAAAAAAAGTACAAAATGGAAAACAGATATAGTTCAGAGGTCAAAAGGTAAATTAAGCCAAATCGTAATCAACATACAGTAGCGGAACTAAATTAGAGCCAGAAGGGACCTTCCCCCTTCCCTGTTAGTAAAATTTTAATTAAACCCTTTAAAATATTTAAAAATTTTAAATAGCCCCAAAACTCAATGGCTTGTTCCGCCACTACGAACATAATAATTCTCAAATATTAAAAACAAAAAAGCTTACTTCTTTTTGCTTAAAATGCTTGTGATTTGCAAAACAATCCGAAGGATCTTGTATGCAGCCGTGGGGAAACAAGCAATGGCATCTTTGATGGAGTGGACCTCTTTGGGAATGCGAGAAATGGAAGGGGCCAAAAAGGCCAAGTTGGTGTTGGCGACATCGATCATGGCCTTGAAAAGCCCGATGCGTTCCAGCACGGTGAAATCCGTGGTGGTGTAACGGTGGCCTTTGAGGGTTTCAACGTACATGGCAATAGGGTCGGTGTTACGATGCTTGACAAGCATTGACGACTCACCAACACTGCATGCGAAAGCGGCCATCGCCAACACCACTTTGGCGTTCCATGAATAGTCTTTCAGCCTTCGGAGCATTTGCATTGTTGTTTCGTCCACACTGCTTGCCATTGTTGATACACAGCATGACATCTGCATTTAAAATAGTAAGTATTTTCCGTAAAAGTTAAAAATTTTGAGATTAGGTTGTCATTAAAATGGTTAGTATTTTGTTAAAATTTGAGAGTCTTTGTACTTAAAAAAGTAAAAAATTAATCCTATTTTTTATTTAAAAATTTTAGTCCGGTTATTAAAATTACAAATATTTTTTATCAAAATTTGTCAACTTCAATTTTGATTAGACTTTCACATATAATTGACAAAAAAAAAAATTTTGACAAAATTTTACAAAAACTATCAATGATGATAATGATTGGACGAAGCTTTTTAAATTGAAAAAGTAAGCATATAGGCCAAATCTCAAATTCTATACAACTATAGGGACTAACAGTTAGGGGTATTCATTCGGTTAACCAACCCAAGAATTAATTGACCCTTTTAAACTCTTAATCGTTAACCGAACTGAACTCTTTTAGTTAATTCAGTCGGTTAACCAAAATAACCGAAATTTATACTTTTTTATTTATTTTTTGTTAAAACAAGTATAAAACGTATAAAAAATTAGTCGAATTAACCTAATTTAATATATGTAAAATGTATATAAAAAATATAAATTTCCGGTTAATAAACCGATTTCGAACCGAATTAACCATTAACCGAACTTCCAAAAAATTATTAACCGAACCCAAACGAATTAATTCGATTAACTGAACAATTAACAGAATTTAATTAAATAACTGAATTAATTATGTTTTATCTGAATTTTGCGCACCTCTATTAACAGTACATTTTAACCTTAATTAAACTTTTTTTTGTTTTTTGAGGTAACCTTAATTCAACATTTTAGTAAGTGGTAGTATTCAACGTATACATTTATACACCGTAGGGTGAAATAAATATAAATTTTTATTATTAATATTTAGATTTAATATGTTGTTAGTGTATAAACTTACTTACACCTGCAATTCATGGATGCTAATGGATAATAAATAAATAAATTATTTGTATTTATTTTTAAGTTTTATTTAATAAAGTGTTTGTTGGAAATAAAGAATATTTCAAAAGAATTTATTTTACTTCACTCAGTTAAATCATTTATTTTTTATTTTTTTTTATAAATTATAGTCAAGCTTTTGTGCTGGACTATCCAATTTTTCGATTCAGACTGCAAAAATATTTATGTTTAGATAAAAAAATATTATTTATTATTTTTATAAACAAAAAAAAAGTAAACGGTGGCTTAGATTTTTCTAATAAAAGTAAAGTTAAATAAAATTTTATTATATATTTAGTGGGTTAAAAGTTTCTCTTTATTAAATCTAAGTATTAATATTATTATTCAAATACTCAAGCATAAGATAATGCATAACTATTCTCAATTCATTTTCTATGTGAATTACACCATTTAAATTTAAATTTAAAATATTTCAATCTAAATAAAAATAATTAAATATTTATGCATATTCAAACCCGTAGAATAAAAATTGAAAAAAGAAGTAACAATTTACCTCACAAGAGAGATTTCGAATATTTTCCAAAGCTTGACGCATACCATCCACAGTTTCCAACTTATTGATCATATCAGTTAATTGTACATATTGTTCAACACCCTAAATCAAATATCATAAATATATATCATTTATCTCGTAATAACTTTCAGTGCTGGTAAATTATATATATTGTCAAAGACTAGATCTTAAATAAGACCCTTAGTACATCTGGTATATATCTGAAGGGGGTTTTATTTTCCAATTCCACGAGAGTTGAGTGCTAGATAATTTGAAAAGGCGATAGGTTCAAAAAGTAAAAACATCTAGTTGGCTACCTGAGAATGCCAACTATGCTATAGGGCACTTATAGATAAAAATGCTACTACTTGAACTAGCTCTCAAACCTATGCCCTATAACATATAGCAATACGCATGGTTCGCCTTCTCAAGCACTCAACGAGACACTCTCGTTATGTCAACTTGTCACTTTGAACTTTTGACATAGTCAAGAGACGAAATCCCCACCGTTAGGGGTGAATTTAAAAGGGAAGGGAGGCAATGCCCAAATGAAAAATTATTAGTTTAGTCAATTTACAAATAATGAAATTATAAAATAATATATATATATATATATATATATATGATAAAATTTTACCTTTGACTCTCAAAATAAAATCTTTTCAATCCCTTAAAAACGATAAAACTATAAATTAACAAATGATAAAATTATATTTTGATCTCTCAAAAATTCATAATTAAAATTTAACCCAAAAATTCTAAATTCGCCCTTACCCACCGTACGTGAATAATACCGGTCATGTGTATTATATATATATATAGAGAGAGAGAGAGAGAGAGAAAGAGAGAGAGAGAGAGAGAGAGTACCTTTGAGGAAGAAACGGCAGCATTTTGGAAAATGCAGGAAATGAGGTTAACAAGATGTTGAAGATCAACATGGTGGGTTTGATAAGAAGAGTGAGTGCTCACAATTTGCTCTAACAGTCCCTGTGGTACCCATAAAATTTGAGTACCACCAATGCCGTAGCTAAGGCTGGATGCTGCTGTTGCTGCCATTTTTAAGCTCTGCTCAAAACTCAAACTTCAAACGGAAAGTGAAAGTGAAAGGGAAAGGGAAAGAGTGAGTGTGAGTGTGAGTCTTAGATTGCAGATTTGTTCATATATATATATATAACAAACTCTTAAGGATTGATTATTTTCCAATTAAAGCATATTATTGGGTTCATACCCACCAAAAAAAACATATCGGGTTAATTTCACGGAACGTCCTCAAAGAGTTTGTTCTTGAACTTGAAAATGTTTTTAATGGAGTCATCAAATTATCATTATCATATCCGATGATGGAATGGGACATTAAGTTTTGGGATCTACTTAAAATTTTCAAAAGAAATTGAGGTTTAATTAGAATTTTTCAAAAATTTAGGGGGTCTAAATAATTGTTTAAAATGAGAAAATTAATGAGGATTTTCAAAAAATTTCAAGAGTTTAATTAAGATTTTTGAAACTTTTGTAGGGCTTAATTAAAATTTCTAAAGTTCTTAAAGGACCTAAATAAAAATTTCAAAAATATTAAAAGGCTTAATCACAATTTTTTAAATTTTTTGGCTCCTCTTACTTTCTGCCTTGATCGTATCAATCAAGCCTTTTGGTTAGCTTAAACATTACCTTGGGGTTTTAAATGCCAACTCAAATATGACAAATAGTATGTTTAAAACATATGGAACAATTTATAAGCGCTTGTGTATTCCGAGAACAACTTAGATATAATGTATTAGAAAATGAAATAACCCTCCTAAATTTCAATAAATCTATTTTTTTAAATAAATCATTCAAATTGTCCAATATGTATTTGTAATTTAATTTGTGAGTATTAAACATACTTCATGTCTAATTTAAACTAGCACATTTAACATTTAAATTCACAACTAAGCTAATAAAAGGACCTAATTGAAATAACAATAATACTTTAAGAACTTAACAAGAACATCATAAAGCTTTATAATAATTTAAAGTCGAAGTGCTATTTTGGGGACGTTTAGTGCAATTAATCTTATACATGTGGATCACATAACTAAAGCAAATTAAAGCATTTGTTTGAGTTAATTAGAAGCTAGGCTGAAGACTGAAGAACAGCTAGCATTTTTCATCAGTTCAAACTTCCTACTTTTTATTTTTAATTACTTCTTGTTGACCTTTAGCATCACCCCCATTAATTAATTAATTTCTATTTTATTCCTTTTTATTTAAATATTTTAATAATGGTTAAATTAATTAAATATATCAAAAAAAGTTAATTGGTCAAATAAACTATTTTATTTAAATTTAAAGAAATAATTAGTTTTTAGAGAGAATTTGTGAAAAAAATTCGTCTTATTTGACGCACTTTCCCAAACATATCAATAGGAAAGTTTACCCAACTGAATGCGTTTTTACATTACTATAAAGAAAACGCGTCTAGCTAAACGTACTTTCACACACTTTATCTAAAAATAACTTATTTCTTTAAATTTTTAAAAAATGACTTATTTAATCAATAAACATTTTTTTGACTTATATGACTAATTTAGCTTTTAATAAGAATGAAATCATTTGAAATTTAAAAAAAAATTCACTAATTTTCATTCCGATTGATGATAGTGACTGCCAATGCATCAAATTTCTATATATTTGCCGAATTTCATTTTCTATATTCTTGTTTTATTCATATAAATAAAAAAAATTATAATTATATAATATTTTTACATTAGAAGGGATGAGAATCTATTATATAAAATTATCATTTTATCTTTGTATATATATTGGAGTGGGGATGGATGCATCAAATATTAATGGAGATGGTAGTGAATTTCAAGATTATACATCCACAATAGAGCGAGGCAGATAGTGGAGCAAAGTGTATCAATTGTAGAGTGGTGGTGGATTTAGCAACATTCACCCCATTCTGCTTTACTTCATTGTCATCCCTACTCGTTTTATGTTATGTTTTATTTGTGTTGAGTTTGATCCACTTGAATGCAGCATATTTGACAAAATTAAAAGCATAGGCTAACTAGGGTGCTAAGACTCCCAACTAAATTACTTGAGCTGATTGGATAAGTATGAAAATTTTATTATTAAAACGCTATTTTTTAGAGATGAATATTAGATTTTTTAAAGAGAGGTTTGAAGTAGTTGAGATACTGATTTATGAATATTTTTATTTGATAAATACTCAAGATAACTAGTATGATAATTCTAACTTTTAAATAAGAGTTTAAAGCTTATCAAACATTGTTGATTAACCACTTAAAGAAGGCTATAAATAAATTGTTTTATGCCTCACATCAAGAGTAGTTTTTGAGTGTCTTTGTCGACAGCTTTACTGTTTTTTTTGGTTATTTTGTGACATTTTTTTTTACGTATTCTCTGGAGAGTTTATTGCTAGTATTGTGAGACAATTGGATGAGTGATTTGTGACAAACGGGGTTGGTATTGGGTTTACAATTATTTCTTTGTGTAAAAGTAGATTGGCCTTAAGTCAATAGATAATCTGAATGATTGCTAAATAAAATCATTTATTGAATAAGGCTCTGTAGTTGTGTTTGAATTAAGTTAACAAAGATTGATTGTGTCAGCTATTTTCTGCTCTTATTTTTATATGTTGCTTATTTTTGTTCTAATTACCATTACAATAGAATGTTAATGAAAGTTAATTTATTATAAGGGCTAATTATTTTTCATAAAAAAATAATTCAATATATAAAAGATATAATTATTTGATATACTTAATTATCATGCATAATTAAAGAATAAAAATTAAATAAATTTGTTAGGTAAAAAATAATGTTTTAATAATTAAATCAATTATTAAATCGATTAAAATTTTTATTTAACCGATCTAACAATAATTAAAAATTTCATAAAAATTTAAAGAAAAAATATTCAATTGATTCAACAGTTAAGTTCAAACTGTTAATAAAAAAACTATTCAATTCCTATATCCAAATCAATATACCGATTGATTTTCATTTTAACCGACTATGTATCCCGTCCGTTTCAAATAAGAGCACGGGCTTCATGCAAAGAAAAAAAGAAGCAGCAGTTCGACAGCATCGATAAAATAAATAATTGCTTTTGCAGACAATTATGGTGGTCGTCGTGGGCTTTTTTTTTCTCAAGAGACACTACTTTTTCTTTTTCATTGTTGCAAATTCCTTTTGCCACTCCTTTATACATTTAATTCTTTTTAATTATTATTTTGTATATATTATTTTATACTGATATTTAAATATTTTATCGAGTCAATATTACCTTTATAATTATAACTAATAATATTATTATAACACTTTTATCTTTTTATATTTTAATATTATTTTTAAATAAAAAATTACAAATTATAAATACAGTAATTGAAAATGCGTTAATAATATTAAATTATTTTCTTTCACTAGTGTCACAAAATCTAGTTCATATATGCGAATTATTTTATCGTATTATAATTGATTTTTTTTGCTTGAGTTATTTTTGTTACTTAATTATGCGACTATAATCCTATTATAATTGCATTAAAATAAATTTTTATTTCAAATATCAATAATCATTTTCTTTATGTCATATTGAGTTTTCAAGTTAAATTTTTTTACCGAGCAAAGTGTGGATTAGTTAATTATTAAGGTTGTGTTTAGACAGTCACCTAATAATTGAATATGGATAAAATTATTTGTAATTATAAGTGACATATTTGAGCAACTATTATAATTGATGGATTCCATCGAATTGGAGTAACACCCAAATCCAATTTTAAAAAATATTTTTATACAAGTTATAAAAATTATATTATAAATATGAACACATATGAGCATTTGAGATAATTATGATAAAAAATTTCTTATAAAATATAATTCACATATTACAAAAGTACTATAATATATTTATTTATAAAAATATTGTAGTTTTTATCATTTTATAAAAAAATAATTTTCTAAAATTATAGCAAAAAATTATATTATTTATAAGAAGTTTTATGAAAGGTGTGGACAATTTATAATTTTTTATAAAGGTTATGTATTGTAAATTTTGTATTATTTTTTACTTAATTTACATATTATAAAAAGGAATATAACCTAACGTAAGTATTTCTCCAAATTAAGTTTATATATTTTTTTATAATTAAAGCTACAAACTATTTGAACTATGATCCTAAATATTATAAGATCGATCTAATTATGCAATAGGAAAGGTTTTTTTGCACCATATCCTCGAATATGGTACTATTTGAGAGGAAAATGCCAAACACAAGCATCATAGATAGCTTAAGAGCTTTTTAATTTGAGACATTGGAGGCTTCAAAATGTGGTTGAAAAGACATTTGTTCTTCTAAAAAATTATTTTTCATATTAATATCACCTCAATATTGCATAAAAAAAATTAGGTCGTATTAGCATATTTCATATTTCATATTTCATAACTTCCAACCATAGGTAAAATTAAAATGATTCATACTTCGAAGAGTACGTGGAAGTAGATCTTCATAATCTTAATGATGCAAATTCAATTTCAAATAATGATGAACTCAGTTAAAGGACCAATAGATGATGATAAGTAGCATATGTTAAATATTAAAGAGTGAACAACCCAACAAATATAGCATAATACTTGTAATGGTTTGATTTTAATTTTTCTTACTTGTTTAGAAATTATTTTTATCATACTAATAAATTTTTATAGTAATTATTTAAAAAAAAGAATTATGTAACTATGTAATTACAATTTGTACTACCAAATATGACATAGGAAATTATGATGTAATTATACTTTGTCAACCAAACACAACTAGGGAATTACAATATTTTGTAATTATAAGTGTTATTATTACCAAAGTAATTACACTTTCATTCAATTACTTTGTATTATCCAAGCATACTCTAAATTAAATTATTCAATTGTAAAAACTGATTCTAATAAAATAATTAAAAAAAGGAATAAATCTCAAAATTGCATATGAACTTCATTCAATGTGCAATGTTATATGTGAACTTAAATTTTGTACAATTTTATACATGGCATTTTGATTTTATTCAATTTTTATAAATAATTAACATCATTGTCTCTATAACATAATTTTACATTTACATGTTTTATCCACAAATAATTATATTTATTAAATGTGTACAATTGAAACAAAATTAAAATTTTTTGTATACATTTAAACCAAAATCAAGTTTACTATATAAGATTATACAAAATTAAACTTCATATATCAAATTAAAAATTAAATCAAAATTCATATATATTTTTTATATTTACCCAAATAAAAATTCCTTTATTTTGGAACAACAAACTTGTTGATTAAAAAAAGGAAACTCTTGATTTAAATGCTTTATAAGGCTAAAGGGTAGATACCATGACAATTCCAAATCATATGATTAAGTGAGGCTTTATATTTACCCAAATAAAAATTCCTTTATTTTGGAACAGCAACAGCAAACTTGTTGATGAAAAAAGGAAACTCTTGATTTAAATGCTTTATATGGCTAAAGGGTAGATACCATGACAACTCCAAATCATATGATTAAGTGTGGCCTTTAAAGTTTTCCAAGTTGGCTTTTACTTTTTCTAATACTTGAAATGCAACCTTTTTCTCTTTACCATGTAGAAAAATATGAAAAATTCAAATCTAGATTCATTTTGGTAAATGTACTAATAAAAATCCTTAAACTACATTACCTTCTATTTAAATAAACCTTTAAATTATTTTTGTAGTTAAACGATTTTTACTCATAAACCCCTTTGATTTTGATATTGAAGTAAAAATATTTTAAATTTCTAGATCCAATCTAATTTTTTATTGATATAATAGAAATTATATATACTTTAACATCAATATAAAATTTAAAAGAGCAATCAAAATTTTCAAAACACTTCCAAAGAGTATTTAAGTATGTGTACTTTCAAAAAATTGTGAAATATTATTTATTTTCAAAAGTCATAAAAGCATTGTACTAGGGCAATTCTGCCCGGCCCAATTCAATGAAATAAATACAACAAAAATAAAAACCAAAATTCAAAATTAAACCCCGTTAAATGTCCAAGTCCAGTTTACAGATCCAGAAGCCCGAATTTCGAAATTGGACAGCCCAAATCATTTTACAAACAAAACCCAAATTCAAAACCACTCAACCCAAACAGTAGCCCAAAACCAAATTAACCTAACCCATCCTAACCCTCGACCCGTTTGGCCCAAAACCAGAGTCTGCTGGCCCACTGCTAAACTGGCCCGAATGGCCTGGGCAGAGCATCAAGACTCAGAAACCCTAGCCCCTAACTCCAGTAGCGCTGCGCGCGTGCCTTCACGCACACCACCTCTATCGGGCCTTCTGACACCGCCACCATAGTCTGCCACCGTCACTCAGCCCCGTCCCACCGCATTTATTTGCGTCGGCTCCTGCAAAATGTGAAAAGAAAGGACAGCGAGCAGAGAGCAGGAATAGAAATAGGGAAACAGCAAGTGAACAGTGATAAAATAATATCCTATTTGGCTATAAAGCCATTGTAAACGGAGGCAAAAGGGTTTTTTCCTCTTCCTCCTTTTTTTTTCTAAAAAATCAGAATACGCATGTAACAATAAGAAACCAAGAAATCAAGCAAAAAAAAATCGAATTTCGAAGGTGGTTTAACCTTCTTTCTTTCGATTCGTTTTCTTCTATTTACCCTTTTTTTTTTTTATCTTTTTGTGTGCATTTGTTCATCGTATATGTATGTGTGTATATATATATATCTAAAAAAAACAATAAATAATAGGGAAAGGGGTTACCGGTAAGAGAGTGGCCTTCGGATCCCTTCTCCTTCGCCACGATCGAAGACGGGAAGGAGATTTCAATGGGCGAAAGTTCCCTCCGATTGTGTTGAAAGGGTCGGGAAACCCCTTTCGCGACCTCGCTAGCCATCTAGCAGAAAGGCGCCACGGAGGAAGCTGAAAAAAGGGGGCCTTTCGGTCTTTGATGAAACCCGATTAGGGTTTTATTTTTTTAGTTTTGTAAGGGGCTAAACGGCACCGTTTAGAACCCTTTCCCATGGTCTAAAACGGTGCCGTATAGGCCATCATATGGAGCTAACCCTTGACCCGACTCGGGTACGAAGACCCGCGTGTTTTGATGTCTAAAAGCGTATTTATGCTTTTGGTCCCTCGAACTCGCAATGGCTCTCGATAAGGCCCTTCATACGTTCTATTTTCCTTTCAAATTCGCCCATGAAATTTGAGTATCGTTGCAATTTGGCCCGCATCTAAGCGCAGCACTCAGAGGGCTGGTTTATTTCCGGTATTGGTCCCTGCTCTTTGTGCTCACATTTCGCTTGGGTCCAGGGGCCGTTTTATTTTTCAATTTGGGCTCTAAATTCTGTTTCGATTTAAAATTTGGTCCTCAATTCTGCTTCCATGGTCTATATATATTTGTTTATTAGACCTTTTATTTTATTTTATCTTCATTCGCTCTACTTATATATATTTATTTTATTTTATAGTTTGATTTCGAATTCTTGTTATTTATTTTAACCTGTTATGCATTCATATGATGCTTATTTTTTTAAAATATTCTTTATGTTGTTATTTTTATTCATATGTGTACAATATGCATTGAAATTATTTTTACCCTATATGTATATGTTATTGGTCCTATATTATATATATATATATATATATATATATTTTCTTTTTAATTTATTCATGAATACAAGTATTTTTATTTTAAGAGTCACTTATGTATAAAGTTTATTTCCTATAAAAACCCTATTCTTTTTATTTTCGTTTATTTCAAATTGTTTATATATATACATTTTTATATTTTATATTTTCATTAGTATATATATATATACGCACATAGAGTTATATGACTTATTTATTTTCCACCATATTTTTTTATTCAAAGACTTGTCTAGTATTCAATTTCAATGTATATATTGCTAATTTTTACGTACATATATAGTTTTTATTAAAATTAGCTTATCTATGTAAATATGATTGATTTCATGTTATTTTGTTATATAAAAGATATTATGCATGTATTTTTTTTACTTCAAAAAGGTATATAATTATTTTTCTTTAAAGGCCTTACTTATTATTATACGTCACTTGTACAAAATTTTTAGCTGAATTCTTGTATTTCTAAACTCGCTTTCATAATTAGTCATTCTCATTTGTTAAAAAACTCGTTAAAGTTCATCTATGTTAATTTGCTTTGTATTTTTCTTGGATTTGTTTTAATTTTCGAATGTTGATACTATTGTTAGTATATTATGATGCTATAATTGTTGTTATTATGTGCACCATTTAGTATTTATTGATTATCATGGTTCATTAATTATTTCTTTGCTTTGTTCGTTGCTATTCTACGCTTGTATTTCAAAAAAAATCGTATTTTATATCATTTAGTAAAAACTTCCATTCAAAGGTTTTCTAAAACATAACTCGTGTTTGGGAACTTCGAGAAAATCGAGCCTTAACTCACTAGGTTCCGATTTTCCTCATTAAACCTAAGCCATCCAGTGTCCTTTTCGAAATCAAAATATACAAATTTTCAAATAAAACGTATGCTCGAGACCTTGAAACACTACATCCTAACTTACTGAAGGTGGCGTTCATTGTCTAGAGATAGGGATTTCAAAACCGTGGCAATATTTTTATGTTTTGGGACTTTGAAAAATCGAGCCCTAGCTTACTGAGTTTTGGTTTTTCGTTCGACCCAAAATAATTAAAGATCCATTTTCAACTTAAATATATGGCAAAAAGGACGAGCTTAATTTCAAGAAATTGATATGTTGCACCCCAACTTACTGGGTACGATATTCTTATTTCTTTGAGATGAGCGAGCCTTGATTTTTACTTTAATATATATTCAAATGCCCTTTTAAACAAAAGGATCGTATTTTAAAAATCCTTTCAATCGTTTGATGATAGGACATTAAGTAATCAATTAGGTACCAATTTTAGGCGTTACGAGGGTGCTAACCCTTCCTCGTGCGTAACCGACTCCCGAGCCTCTTTTTTAATCTCGTAGACCAAAAGTAATTGTTTTAATAAATCAAAAGGTTTTATTAAAATAATTTAAGGTGACCCGATCGCACCTCGAAATAGGTCGGTGGCGACTCCCCTTTTTTAATTTTAAAAATTTTTTCAAAACCTAGAAAAAAAAAATGGTTTCGACAAGCATGTCAAAATATAAAATTACTTAACTGTTTCTCCCTTCATTACGAATTGTAATGAGAAAGAGATTCAAGAAAACATCATTACAAAATCATAATTGGTACATTAAGACTGAAGTTAACTCGCAAACAAGATTAAAAGACTTTCACATGTTACATTTCTTTCTCAATTCCTTTTTTTTTTTTTAAATTTTAAACATATCTTAAATGATGGATGTCACTGGCTAATCCTGTTTGTAAAGCCTAAAAACATCAACAATAATAATCGAGATAATTTCTATTGGAAAGAAAAAAGCAAGATGAACCAAATACATGATCGAGATAATTTCTATTGGAAAGAAAAAAGCAAGATGAACCAAATACATAATAATAATGAGTGGACACAAGATTGTAGCATGAAAGATCAGATTTTCTAAACCAAAATATTGATGACAAAAGAATCATGAAATCAAACATAGTAGGGAGAAAACAACAACCTGTTGTCAATGGTTAGCTGTTCTTATTGAGACCACAAGCTCGATATGAAGCTTTACTTGGTTCCTCAACTTTGGTTTTTACCAGTTTGGTCTTTTATCCAATAAGCACCCTGATTATCCATAATCTACAATCAAAATGGAAAAATGCTTGATCTAATGTTAGATTAAAGAATGCATGATCCAAATTGTTATCCAGAAAATGGGAAGTACTTCATAAGATGTTACATGGTCAGAAAACATGAGGGTAAGTGTCAGATATCGATATTTATTCAACATGGGTATGCTCAATTTTTTTCATGTATTTGAATGATGATACAAGTAATTTAATCCTTATACAGAAATGTTGGTGCAAACAAGTAAAATTGATAAACTGCGTTCACAGAGAGCAGTTTAAATGTGGACCTGAACTTCTAAGACAATATAAACTTGTAGATAGAACTGATGCAGTAAGATAAATTTCTTCTATTAAAGGACATGTTTTGTCAGATTTCAAAAGTCTGTGTTAGCATTTAGATGGTTTGTCGAACATGGCATTGAATAAGAGTAGTCCAAGGAAAATGAAAAGTTACAGTATCATAACACACAAGGAGCTCAAACACTCTATATCCTATAATATCTGTTTGTAAGTAGAAAACAGAACTACCAAGGTTGCAATGAAACACAACAAACCATTACAACCTAAAAACATGAACTTTCCAGAGAGATCCAGCAGACAGTATTAGATAGAATTAGGTTGTCATGAATGTAAAGTTGCAAAGACACATCAAACATTGGCACCAAGTAGAAGCTTACACTTGAAACTAGTGAATTTTTCCAATAATTTCAGAACTTCTTTCTCCCTAAACAGACTATATATATTATACATATATATATACACACACAAATAACACACACAAACACACAAGTTTGCACGTTAGAAATTATACCTGAGATGATTTTGTCAAGTGTATTTGATAGAAATCTGGAATATTTTATTCAGAAGCCTTCCCGCAAAAACAAGAGTGATTCTTGGTAAGGATACATTAATCCCATAAAACATGAGATTCTGTTGGAATGACTTGCAGACTCATCTTCAGTGACTCGAATATAATGAGGTAAGATCTTCGCGAGTTTCAAAAGAGTTCAAAGAATTCATCTGACAATATACATAATAATGTTCCACTTCTTTTTGCAGAAAAATGAAGTGTGTACTCATTTATACTTCAGGTTGACAGTTCCTCTCAGATATGATAAAAAAGGAAAAAATGAGAATTACTCCAGATAGATGAATATAGCAACTATTACCTCAAGTAACAAATCTGAGATTCGGAAATGTCTGCAGATGTGAGAACCGAGAAGAAAAAGGAGACAGTAGGAAGAAGTATGACAGTACGATATGAATGAGGAAGCTATGATGTATGGACAAAGCAGAGTGGCTGAACGTTACTCATTTGAAAGCCAGGCTTAGACTGGAAATCTTAAATAGAGCAGCTAGATGAAGATTCATGAAAAAAAAACAAGGGAGAGGCTTAAAAACTGCAAAAGCAATGCCTCGTATACCATACTGTGAAAGAAATATAACGCAAAAAAAAAAAATAGAAAGTAAACGGAGTTTCGGGACAGATGAACTGTTCACCAGGTTTTACCAAATGTGGAATCATTTTCAGATTTATACAAGAAATTCAGATGACAGAACTGTCAACTGAATTGTGTATTTTCAAAAGAACATAATCAACTTGACATTAACTGTGAACATCTCCAACAATGGGAAATGAATTTATAGATTACTCTGCCTCATCAACTAAAAGATTGTCAAATGTAATCAGCTCCTATCATGTTGCAGTGTTTATCCCTCTGTATCAATATTTTCATCACTAGAAGACAATTGCCTATTCTCTGAAAGTGAAATTCGCCTGGGCTTTGTAGAGCCTGATTCAACAAGCCCCTCCGAGGACAGGTTTAACCCAGAAGTTCCTGAAGAAGACCCCAAGAAATGGTGTACAGGGGCACCGGATGGAGATGATATGGAGTAATTGTACGTGAAAATTCCCATAGGATGGTTAAACTTGCAACTTGGACCAAACTTGCAAATTCCATATCGAGAATAGAAATCGCATAAAGGTTCTCCCTGTTAAAATTCAAAAGTAGCAATATCAATAATGTAAAAAAAAAAAAATCAGGTTAGAAACAATGAAACTAGCGTCTAATGACATCATGTGCACCGTAAAATCAATGGGGATATTGCAAGGAAGACAATGGAAAGAACAAAAGCTAACCCCAAACCTCAATTAATATGAGAGATGGAGAATCAGATACGCAAAACATTCAAATCTTGGGAACTAATTCTTAATTCCAGCACCTTTCACAGTCAAAACTCAATTGCTATCTAATAGCCTTAGACTTTTTGATCCACAAATAATCCCTAAATCCTGATTCGCTAAACCTCAAAAAAGATGCAGGGTGATCATCCTTGTCCTACGTCAATACACAACTACTTGTTTTGTATGCCAACTACATCTAATCTAATTTAATATTTTAGTATGGGAACTACAGAATGACCGCCCAGCAACAGTATCAAAGTAAATATCCATTTTCTAACAAGCAAGATTTATTAGATTGGCTCTAAATAAAACCCAACAATTAGGAAACCAAGCTTATCAAGAAAAGGAAAAGGCCAATGTAAGGTGGTAATAGGAAGGGAATGATATATTTTTACATAAGTATAAGGCTAAGCTTTTCATAAGCAGCTTAATAACTTAAACGGATCGATATTCAGAAACAAACTGAGATGGAGTTACCACCAGTTGCAAAACTCACCGGACGTAAAGGAAGGCCTATTGGACTCAACAAACAATCAGGGGCAGGAGGAACTCTCTCTCGTGGGTGATGAAACCTACAAACTGCTCCAAATTTACAATCTCCGGTCTTCATGTAAAATTGGCATTCGGGCTGGCCAGGTCTCTCAGGAAATACATTCTCCCTCGGCAATGCATAAAAACCTATAGGGACAGAGCCAGAACGAAATTGAGAAAGGGATGCTTGAGATCCTCCAGTCACCGATTCATTCTGGTTTGAGGTTCCATAGATATGATTATTTCCATTTGTCTGCTGCAGGTTCTCTGAAGAAGAGACTGATGCCTGCAGAAATGAAAAGTATAAGAATGATAGCACTTCTTTTCCTAATGGATAATTAATGGTGGCACTTTTTTTCCTAATGGATAATTAATGGTGGCACTTCTCATTGATCACAACTTCATGCCGCGTAAATGCTTACTAGTCCAAGGGAAAATAAATTACAGAACCCAAATTTTGTACAACTTCTATCCATAAACAAAAAACAAAAGAGTAAAAGTATGCTCTCAGGCATTTTGATACAGTTACAAAGTTAGAGATGCCATCAGGCCATTTCAATCAAACGACTAGGGGGAAACAATCAGCTCTAGAAACAGGCATAAAAGTTCAGTTACCATAAAATATTTGTTCTTCAATTGAAATACATGCGTGGACAGGTTCTGGTTTATAGCTACATTGGATAATGTAATCACAAGGTGATAGACTCAAGGCCTTTGTAGAAACAAGCAGCCAAGCAAATAAGTTAAAAATTAAGCTACAAATTTTCTGATTCAATTTCATTTCTTTCTAAATAGTTATGTAATTCAACAATCACAGATACAGTTTTAAAAGAAATTTCAGGATCATTACAGTCTGCTCCAGATGCATTCTATTCAGGCCCAGGAGAAGCTAAAAAGGTCATCAACAATAAAAGAAATTTCAAAGAAGGCTGGTAATGCTCAGCTTGACTCAAGAAGCAAATATTATTATTTTCCATAGCATATTGACAACTATAATTCTCATAATTTGCCTCATGTATCACCATTAATGTTGGCCAACCATGTGTAAACACTAAACAACCATGCACACTAGTAATAAGCTAGAGGAAAAACTTACGCTGTAAGCATTCCACCCTGGAACTGATACCATCCCTTGGGGTAAAATCAGAGGTGCATAACTTGAAGGACCTTGCCAGCGGGGGCTAGGAATGAAAGATGCTCTTGACCAATTTGTAATCCCTCCTGGATATGACTGCTGACCAGGAGTGGTTGGAGAAGTGACAGTCGGATAAATAGGAGAGCCACGCAATGAAATCATCATATTAGTTGGCTGAGGATGATGGAATTTACAAGTGCTCCCAAACTTGCATTGTCCGGTTCTTAGATAATAAGCACACTCAGTCTCATTCTGTAAAGAGAAAACAAGTTACATTAAACATATCAAACACCAATAACCTTGAAAAACTCCACAGGTTAGAAACCAACCATTGAATAAATACATCTTGACCAAATGAGGTCCAAAGTTATACAACAACTCAATATCAATCTTGACGCCACCAATGGTCCAATTCAGCAGTGTTTTTGTTCATGCAATCCATATTTAAACTTAAGGACAGATTCATAACTCAAATAAAAAGAGGAAATGTTCAAAGCAAGCTATAAATTTTATTTCATAATCCTTGTCTGTGTGTGCATTCTACGTATTGGATCTAAATGATAAACCAATTAATATTAGTTGATAGGACTGAACAATTGGACAAGCTTTACAGGATGGTATCGTTTTCCACCTTTTGCTAAAACTAATCCAAGTAAAAAAAAATTGTAACTTTCTTTTAGAAAGACAAAGTAACATACAAAAATAATGTTAGAAGAGACCTGAGATTTAAAAAGAAAAATATATATCATTATAAAATTGTATTGCAAGGAGTAAAAGTTAAAAACTGAAATCCAGACCGGGCGAAAAGGATAGCCCAAAATATTTAAGGAAACTCTCCCAGCTATCCCTGCTTGTTCTCGAGGATGATGAAACTTGCATGTAGCTCCAAATTTGCAAGTTCCTGTTTTCAGGTAGTACTGCACAGCAGTTATAAGAGCAAAATGTCAGTTTTCAGATCCAAGCATGCATGAAAATGAGAGACATAGAATCTCATATGTTATATGAGTTAATGCAAAAAGAGTAACTTCTGTCAAGATCAGTTCTGTCAAGGGTACAAGGCGCACTCTAGGCACTAGAGCCCTTATATTGCCTGTGGAGCAAAGTGAAAGAAAAAGCACTTGCCTGACTTAAGTGAAATTCAATATGTATATATGCGTGCTTTTGTATTATGTCTGTGTGTATTATAATAATAATAATAATAAGCTCTAAATAGTGGTCAAGTTTAACTATAAAACATACAATTTTATTTTTCTCTTGTTGGCCAATATACAAATTTCTGTATGGTATGATGTCTTTTGTTTGAATACTCAAATATTGAGAAGTAGAAAGTTCCATATTATCTTCTTTCTCACTAGTATAGATATAAATAATTAAAAATAAAGTTAAAAATAAAATAAATTAAGAGAACTTCAATTAGGCTGGGTTTATATATATATATAGTCTTATAAAAAAGCATGCCTAGATGGACCAGGCCATCACCAGATCAAAGTGTCTCACCCAAAAGGGTCTAAGGCAATTTTGTTATCTGGCACGCCTAGATGTACCCCTTGACAACACCAGTCCAGACTGAAATTGAGCTTCCAATGCAATAACATTAGAAATCAGTGCATCTTGCATTTCTAGAAGAGAAAGAGTGAAAATAATATGCAAGAACAAAAAGGAAAAATCTTAGGATGAGCCAATCATCTAAACCAATTGAGGGTTCAGACTAAAGTTTGATTGCTATGCCAAACTACTAGAAAGAGAAATAAACCTTTTACTTTACTATACTTCTTGTTAATCATACATTGCACATTGTAAATCGCATGTAAAAGTAGCAACATTGTCAATACACGGGAAAACAGGGAATAAGTACATGCCTGACATTCAGGTTGTCCTACTCTTTCTGGAAACTCTCCTTTCATTCTAGCAGCGGCAATAGCCTGAAATTTGATATAACTAAATAAATATTTTAAATGACAATTGATACCTAAAAGTTATATGAGTAGTGGGACAAAGTTGAAATGAAATGACAGTAGCAGATGAAGTATACCCATGTTGGTAGCAGCAAGTGTTTACATGTGTGCATATGCGGAAGATCTTATCTCTTGAGGATCTAATACTCTATAAATTTTCCTACAATGAGTTCTGTTTTAGAGTGATTTAGTAGAAAAGACCCTTGTTTAAAAGTTTCCTGTGTAAAATCATGTCAAATATAATAATCAAAGGTTTCTAAAATGAATAAACTTATGAAGCTCTTTGGCATTTACCAATAATAGACAACATGAATAAACTTGAGAAGTTCTTTGGCATTTACTAAAAATAGACTTGGTAATACTGAATTTGCAATGCAGTCACATAACGAGAATACAACACAACAAAATAATAATAATAACACAAGCACGACATGAATACATGAATACGCCAAAATCTATATAGCACGAATTCTTAATGTATCAAAATTTATGTAAATAAATAACTCCTTAAACACAATTATTATAAGAAGAATGCACAAAAAAAAAAAAAAAGAGATACTCAAAGCATTAACTCTGGATTCATGAGAATTGTCCAAACAAACCATGGTTTATACCAGCTTTCTGTTAGGAGGATGATTAAAACGACATGTAGCTCCAAATCTACAAAGGCCCGTCCTAATATAATAAGAACAATCTGGTTCCCCAGGACGCTCTGGGTAGTAACCAGATTCCATTGTTTCACTGGATCTTAAGTTCATTTGCCACATAGCATCTGAAATAATTTTTAAAAAGTAGGTTCAGCAAACACATGAAAAAAAAGAATCAAAGAAATACTAAAGAGGTATCACAAATTTTCAATTTGTAAAAATATTCACTTAACATACAACAAGCAAGGTTGTGGCATGCAGCAGTAAGAAACTCACTCTGACCTTTGACTTATGCAAGCCCCATTGGCTAAATTATTCGAGGAAAAAGACACTATTCCATATTTTCTAAGGCATCAATAAAAGGCCTTATGAAACTTTTTTATATTCTTTTCTTCCTTTTGTAGATTGAAGCTACTTTTTAACTAATTTGAGAAAGTTTACAACAACAAAAATTCTCATTTTCTAAAACTCAGTGTTGAAGAAAGCATGAAGATTAACTATGCTCATTGCAAAAAGTTCTACAGAGAAATAAAAGTACCAATATTCTGTTGACTATAAAGCTATTCTCTTAGAATATTGGTAAACAAACCTGTAAATGGTCCCACCCGTGGTCCCTCTTTTTTTTTTTTTAAAATTTTGCTTGCTCAAATTCGATTTGGGTCAAATCCGGACCAAACTCAAAAATTCATATTATTATTTTAAAAAATTAAATACTAGAAATTAATTACAAAAATTCTGTCCAAATCTAATTCGAATACGAATAGTCTCGTCTAGTGTGCTTAAAACTTAAAAAAGTACTGACAAATGGAATAGGTAAAAGAGTAACAGTTCAAAAGAGAGTTAAAGTAAAATCATTAAACTAATGAATCCATTTAGAAGAAGATACAACCAACAGAACACAACAATGGGTTTAACTAAAGAGAAACGGTATCAGAGAAAAGAGTTTCAATTCACCACTCTTTTGGAACCTAATACATGTGATTATGTCTGGAATAAGCTTGTTCAATGTGAACTCTCCTTTCGATTCACCACTATCTCGTTCTTTAGATATTCATCATTGATGTTCACCATAATTGACCACTATATAGAATCTATTAAATCTGCAATCATTATAAATGCTATACGATCACATATACGTCTACAACCGCAATTTAAATCCTTATTATCCACGTCAAAATTAAACATTTTTTGTCATTTTTAAAACTTTTTAACCATAATTTTGCTTTCTATCATATGCTTGTTCAGACAAATAAGTAGCACTGAAAAAGCAGTAAAAGCAATTATCAAAATAATACTAATAAAAAAAAAAGAGTTTAAGAGCTTAAGCTGTTTTCTACGTAATAAAGCATAAATGAAAAATATAAATCAATAAAGAAAAAAACACTCATAAGACAAAAATCACCGCAGAATTTGCACTTTTATCACAATAATTTAAATCCAATTAAGAATTTTAGACTGATTATTAAAATATAAAATTTAGCGAATAACGGGATTTTTACAACGATCAAACTGGAAAATCACCATTGAAGTGAAAATAAATGGCAATTCAAATAACCAAGAGAATCATATGAATCGCAATATTGCATTTATCTCAAAATAAAAGCGAAAAAATAATATAATAACCATTATAAAAATAAATAAATAAACATACGATAATTAAAAAGAGAGGGAGACCTTGATTCAACGACGGTGAAAGCGAGGTACCTTCAGTCACAGCTACCGCCACTGCTGATGCAATTCGGGACATCGAAATTCCTGCATCGAATAATGATTTCCATTCAGCAGTCATCTTCCTCCATCACCACTATCGTCACGTTAGCACCACCTCCACGCCGGAACTTTCATTCCTCCGTCACAAAACCACGCCGTCACTTTCGCCAAAAAAAAAAAAACCTCTGCCCCTTCTCTCCTCCTTCGTAACAGAAAAACCAGAGAAACCAAAAAACGGTTATTTTCAGAGGGATTTTTTTTTACTAAAAAAGAATTTGATTTTTTGATAAAGGCGAAATGGCGTTGTTTTCTCTTCTCCACAAAAAAAAATAAAATAAAACATAAAATAAAAATAAAAGCCAACCATCCAAACAAAACCCACTAACTTTTCTTTTTTATTTGTTCGCTAATATTTTACGCAGACCGACGAATCGATGATCATATGGAATCCCATTTGTGTTCACTGGTTTAATTCTGATTTCAGTCCCTATACTCTTCACATGCTTGAAATGGTTAAAATATGTTCTTAGTCCCTGTACTTTGAAAAATTTTTATATTTAGTTTTGTATGTAAAAAGTTAAAAATGAAGTCATCTTACTTTCTTTATTTAAAATTCTCAGTCCAATCATAAAATACTTACCAACATATTAAATTGACAAATTTTGACAAAAACTACAAACGACAATAATGGTCGGACTAAAATTTTAAATTGAAAAGTATGAGGACTGATTTTTTAACTTTTAAAGTACATGAACTAAATCTCAAAATCTATATAAATACCGGGACTAATAGTACATTTGAACTGTTTGAAATTTACTCTCTCCTCTTTTTATTTAATAAATTAAGTTTAATTAATAACAACGTAAAAAGTCTCTCATTAAATTTGATAGCTAGATATTTTAAAGTAAAAAATCTACTCACATAATCAAATTACACATATGAAGGACCAAATATATAAATATAAATATTGAATTTGGGGTTGTAAGTTTACAATTTTGATTTCGAAGTTGCAAGGTACTTCAGTACTATTTCACAGAAGAAGCATGATTTATTTTGCTTGTATAGCTTTCATGTGACTTTAAATTGTCATTTGAGTACATTTTTTATTTTAAAAAAACTATGTTATCTAATTGAACGAAATTATTTTTATGATATTATAAATTGGACTTTAATTATTAAAATAATATAATATAATAATTAAATTTCTAGAATTAAAAAAGAAGAAGACTAAATTTCAAATATGTAAAAAGTATAGGAGCTGAAAGCAATATTAACCCTATATTCTCTTCTTTACACCTGGGCAGTACGTGGAAACGAGTCAGACTTTAAGTCCTTCAAAATTTGACTTCAATTTTATACTTTAAGCGTAGACTTGTTGTCATTAGTTAAACTAATATTAAACACATGAGAGTACACATAAAAAAATAATTAGAAATAGTAAAATTGCATTTTGACTTTTTCATAATGATAAAAATTTTATTTAATTCTTTAAATATTATAAATATTTTTATTATAATATAAAATCAAGGGCTTTTATAAATAAAAAGTTATAGGTTAGGGAATAAGGACTTGTTTAAACAAGGTATAATAGTTTAGGGGCTTTTTTAGTATGTTAGCCTTATTTTTATTTTAGATGATGGCTTGTTTATTTTACATAGTATGTACGTCTCGCTTATTTGTCTTTGCATGAGATCTCTTTCTATTGGCCGTTTAAAATTTTGTTGGACACGTGTCATCAAATTAAAGCGAGTGTGGATTTTGGAACCGGGGTTGAGTAAGGTGGCATAGGAAAGGTCAAATTTGGTTTTGGTCCATTTGTTATATTCGAATTTGGAATTTAATCATTTTTATTTAATTTGTATTTTAACCCTCAACTTTTATAATATTATTGCTTAAAAAAAATTAACACAATTAAGTGTTTCACTTAAAATATTGATGTGGATTTTATCTTAAAAATATCCCTTCCAACATAAAAAAATCCATGTTATTATGATAAAAGTTAGAAATTAGTGTTTTTAAGAGTTAATATTTTAACCGAAATAGATAATGATATTAATTATTTAAACTAATAATGATATTAAAATCAAAAAAAATTAAATAATGGAATTATAAAATAATGTATAATAAATTTATATTTTGACTAATCTAAAATAATATATATTTAATCCCTTCAAAAAAGACATGTTCACAGTTTGGGCCAGCCTTCGGGCCGGGCCGGATGACCCGACCCATGAACAGGTTTAAGCTAAACCCAACCGAACCCATAAATACATGTACTTTAAAAATAAAAATATCATAAATTATTAAACAATAAAATAATATTTTAACCTTACTAAAATTTATAATTCAATTTTAAGCATAATAAACAATTGTGGATTTAGCTTGTATACCACGAAACTATCACAAAATGCTAACTTGTAGATAAATATATCTTACAGATGGTGCGAACACACATTTGGCCCATCCCCAAATGTTAGGATTCTTTACGGCCATTTTGTTTCTCTTCAACCATAATATTGCCAATCATTTACCTTTCCCCACAAGTAGTTCCCTTCACGTTAAGGCTATAAAAGATGGTTCCTTTCAAAACTTAGATGTGGCTAACCACTTATTGAATGTGTACGTGAAATCTAAAAATTTAAGCCATGCATGTAAACTTTTGCGCGTGTTGGTCCTAATGGGGCTGCGTTGGAACTTTTTAAGAACATGCAAAATGAGGGTATTAAACCAAATCAATTCACTTTGTCTAGCGTTTTGAAGTGTTGTTCTAGCTTGAGTGAGCTTAAGATAGGGAAAGGAGTTCATGGTTGGATTTTAAGGGTTGGGGTTGTTTTTGATGTTATTTTGGAGAATGCCCTTTTTTATTTTTACGTCAACTGTGAGGATTTTGGATCTGCCAAATGGTTGTTTGAGTCAATGGAAGAGAAAAATAGTGTTACATGGAATATAATGATTGGTGCATATTTGGATACTGGGAATGTGGATAAGGCTGTTGATTTGTTTAGAAGGCAGGGTTTGAAGGATGTTTCTATTTGGAATACGATTATTAATGGCTTAATACGAAATGGGTTTGAAAGAATTGCATTGAAACTACTCTATGAGATGGTAAAAGATGGAACTTTGTTTAATGAAGTAACTTTTTCTATAGCTTTGGTTTTGGTTTCATTGTTGAAAGATTTAGAATTAGGGAAACAAATCCATGGAAGGGTGTTGCTGTCGGGAATCCATGTTGATGGTTTCTTGAGGAATTCACTTATTGATATGTACTGCAAATGTGGGGAAATGAAAATGGCATTGAAAGTTTTCGAGAAAATGGATACGTATTTTGGGAGAAATGAAAACTCCATTGAAGAAGTCATTTCTTGGAGTTCAATTATTTCTGGATTGGTTCTGAACGGCGAGTTTGAAGATGCTTTTAAAACATTCACCTCTATGGTTCGTAAAGATATCGACATTGATGCGTTTAGTATCACTAGCATTGTTTCTGCTTGTGCTAGTTTTGGTGTGTTGGAACTCGGCCGGCAGGTTCATGGCCTTGTTCAGAAAATGGGGCATAAATTAGATGCTCATTTGGGATCCTCATTAATTGACATGTATGCTAAATGTGGAAACTTGGATGATGCTAAGAGGATTTTCAAGCAAACTAATGATATGAATGTTGTGTTGTGGACTTCAATGGTATATAGTTATGCTTTACATGGTCGAGGAAGGGAGGCCGTCCAGCTATTTGAATTCTCGATGAGCCGCGGACTTTTGCCAAATGAGGTAACTTTTATTGGGGTTTTAACTGCTTGCAGCCATGCAGGGCTTCTCGAAGAAGGTTGCCGATATTTCAGGTTGATGAAAGAAGTTTATGGTATCAAGCCTGGAGTTGAGCACTTCACTCGCATGGTTTATCTATATGGACGAGCTGGTCAGTTTAAGGAGATAAAGAAGGTCATTGATGAAAAAGGCATCCATCACTTGAGAGCAGTTTGGAGGTCGTTTTTATCCTCTTGTCGACTTCACAGAGATATCGAGATGGCAGAATGGGTTTCTGAAAATCTACTTCGTTGTAAAACACTTGATGCCGGACCTTACGTTTTGCTATCAAATATTTATGCCATAAAACAAAGATGGGAGGAGGTTGCAACTGTGAGAGGATTGATGCAAAGTAGAGGGGTTAAAAAGCATCCCTGTGAATCTTGGATCCAGATCAGGAATCAAGTTCATGCTTTCATCATGGATGATAGATCCCATCCGCAAAAAAAACGAGATATGTGCGTATCTATATGAGCTAATCGGAAGATTGAGGGAAATCGGGTACTCATCTGATGCCAAACTGGTAATGCAGGATGTTCAAACACCAATTCGGATAATGAAGAACCTTCGAATATGCGATGACTGTCATAACTTTATGAAATATACTTCTCAGCTACTAGACAAGGAAATAATTGTGAGAGATATCCACCGATTTCATCATTTTAAGCATGGCTGCTGCTCCTGCGGAGATTACTGGTGATTGGACTGGTACATGCACATGTTTCACAGTGCTACCAGTATGGAGGCGTGTCGAGTATAACATGACGGGATGTCCTTTCTCAAGAGATGGCCCTGGTTGAGCTTGAGCTTTTGTGTTTAGCCGACTTTCCATTGCAATCACGGCCAGCTCGTCATCTTGCAGAGCTTGCCTTGTTGATGCCTAAGGTTCAGGAAGGACCCCCCTCTTTATTCCTTTAAATTTTAGCTAAGCCATTTCCTTTATCTTATTATAGATTGAAATCTGCTTTAGCATCACTTTTTTTAAATAGGATATATAAATATTAATTAGATTAAAATTTGATTTAGCATCACTTTTTTCAACCGAGATATCAACCCAAAAAAAAACTTTGGTTTAGTTAACTTAAAAATTGATACAAATCAACCCAAAAAAAACTTTGATTTAGTTAACTTATAAATTGATACAAATCGATTGAATCCAACAATTAAATTAAATTTTTAATACTTTCTTTTATAAAATTTTTAATAATATATTTAATCAAATTAAACAGACTTGATTTGACCATGACCTGAGTAATTCGACCATATAACCTTACTTTTTCTAGGATCCGAGTAATCAAATCCAAAACTTGAGACGAGTGTAATCAAAGGATCTTTTAATGTTATACCATCATCTCCATGCATCAAGATTAAATAAGCATATATGTTTAAATATTTAAAATAATTTAATTAGTTATTCATTATCTTTAGCATTTTTTTGGTACATTATAAATTGGGAAAAGATTACATCAACTAGTGTCATTAAGATATCAAACAAAAGGCTTAATCACTGCTACTGTAGAATTTTTTTTAAAGAGTTTACAAATATAATTACAGAAATATATTTACAGAAAATGAATTAAGCAATTTGCTTGCTTACTTTACTTCCCTACATTGATAAAAAGAAGAAAGAAAAAGAAATTATATAAATGTGAATTTGAAGGGCCTAGAATCCTTTCTTTCACAAGAATAACTGTTCGTAATAGGATGGTAACAAAGAAGAAACTGGAAAGCAAGATCTTCAACAATTTTGCTCCGGACTCTTTTATCTTTCTCGAAGTACTCGTGTTTAAAACCCATATGAGATGGATATCCAAACATAAGACCGAGAATATAACCTTCCCATAATCCCCCAAATACATAGAAAATATCGAACAGACCTATATTGGGCGTATACCCGTACCGACACTTGCATCAAAGTCAAAATTAATATAACAAAGGCTTTCAGTCAGGCTTAGAAAAGCAAAGTAAAAGTGAAAACATGAACAATTACTAGGAAATAACCCTTCCTGACCACAATCTGATTAGGGGCATAAATGAGCTACTAGATTTGCAAGCTACTCAAATCCAATTAGGTTACTATCGAACCGAACGAAAGTAATTCGAGCTGTTGGTTGAGGCAAGTTTATGAATCATAATACTCAGTTCAAAGAGCTCACGAGCCCTAATTGGCTTTTCATTTATAACATATTTTCAATATTAATTTATTATTTTTACCCTATATATGTATACATATATAGATATGCACTTTTTTTCCCATCCCTCCCATCTTTCTTTCTGTCTCACCTTCTCTACCCATTGGGTTTTAAGTGTGTGTATTATTTTTTAAACTTGAATAATAGAGCTTAATCGAATTGAGCTCAAATAAATCGATTTTATCTCAAGCCCAGCTCAAGCTCAGTTTGGCCTGATTACAATCCTAAATCAGATAACAACATGAAAGTTTAAGTGTGTACACTACTTTTTAAGCTCCAATAATTTAGCTTAATAAAAATCCAGCTCGAATAATTCGACTTTATATCAAGCCAAGTTCAAGCTCGGCTCGGCCAATTACAACCCTAAATCAGATAACAACTTGAAAGACAAAGATCTAGTAAGAAATAACGCCTCTTGACCACCATCATCAGATAACAATTCACAAGCATCAAAGTTCTACCAAGAAAATAACTCCTCAAACCACCACCAGATAACAACATCAATGATCGATCACGTTCTAACGTTACGCAAAATTATAACAAATTCATACAAAAAGCAATATAGAAGACAGTAAGCTTACCGATATGAAGCTCTCATCTATCCAGCAGCAACATAATTAACTCTCAGCAAGATATGACCTACCACACAGACCACATTCAAGACTTTGAGTACAAGGCTATGGGTAAAAAAAAATAAAAAAGAAACATAGAAGTTTCGAACTATTCCAGAACATTTTAACAGTCAATTACTAGTAACAACCTATCATAGTAAGCAATAACATAACATTCATAAATACAATTCCAATTTTTATCAAAATGAACACCAAAAAACAGCAATTAAAAATTATCTGTTCCAATCTTGGAACACACATTTTAGCTCTCTAAAAATCTAGGGAAACAAGGTAAAATTACTATTGAGGCCTTGTACTCGAAGTCGGGTTGTATTTTGCCCACTCTACTAAAAAATAGTAATTTAATTCCTATATATTAGATCAAAGAGCAAAAGGGTCCTTATGTTACAAATTTCATCCATTTCTACTGTTAAAAATTGTTCCTTGTACATCGACATAAGGTTTACTTTAAGATCTAAGAGTACGAGAACTAATTTACCCATTTTCTGAGTAAAGGAGACAAAATGAAATCTGACTCCTAATACAAGGTCCCCATGCCATGGAAACACACATTTTTAGCTCTATAAAAATCCATTCTAAAGGATCCAAACACATCAACATGCACAATTCTCTCATTATTAAGCATAGTTATAGAAACTAAACCCTACATACTATTGTTCTAAGCTTTAGCTACCCAATCCTCTAAAATTAACAAATTCTTGAACAAACAAACAAAAACAAGCATATGTTAATATACGACAAGAAACATACATACACAAACATTTCAATTAAGCATTAAATGAAGAACTATAATCTTCATAGTTAAGATGGATTAATATGTATATATCATCATAATCATCATCAAGGGAGATTTTGTAAATAAAATCCAATCTTTTTTTCACCTAAAACCCCCTTCTTTTATCTTTACCATCGCTAGTACCATCACAAATAGTTACAGAACAAATAAAAATAAAAGGAAAAAAAAAGAAGAAAGAACCAAACCCAGATATTTAAAAATCCCCAAAACGCCAAATTTATCCAGAACAACAATTTATTGTTTTTTATTTTTATTATTTTATTATTTTCTAAGGCTACCCCTAACACCAGGACGAGGCTTAGATGGCTCAGCAACATGAACAGCATGACGATTAATAAGCTTAGATTCTTCAAAAGGAATTTTGGGATGTTTGGCATCATGATGGATCTGCATCGATTTCACATCGGGAGCGGTTGTTTTGCAATGAGGACACTCGTATTTGGCATGTCCTCCTTTCTCAACCCCAGAACGGTCAGCTAATCCGGCTTTGCCGCCACCACGGTTAGTGGTGGCAGCGTCGACCTTGGCGGCGAGTTCCTTGGCCGTGTGCTTCTTGGGCTTCGCTTTTCCGGTCATGATTGATTGATTGATGATAATTATGAAATCAAAGAACCAAAAAGGAAAATTGGGAAGCTTTTGGGTTTTTTTTCTTTTTCGGTGGGGTTGGCGATTGGCGTTAGAATTAATAAGTGAATGTAGCTTTAACTCCCTCTCACTGGATTAAATTAATATTTTTAAGGATAATTCAAATTTATTCTCCAATATTACATTTTTCTTTATCAATTTAATTTTAAATTTTTTAGTTAAATTTAACTATCAACATTTTAGCAAATTAAGTTGTAATTCGATTGATATAAAAAAATATTGACAACACAAGAAAAACATATTATTAAATGTATTAAAGCACATTATCCTCTTGTTTATAGGTTAAAGAGGGACTATAAATAATTTTAGATTTTGTGCAAAAAAAAGATATAATCATATTGTACAAACAAACAAATAATTCTTGTATAAAAGATAAACTAACTAAAATATTAATTTTAATATTATTAGTGTAAAACTCAAAAAACAGTTTATGTATACTTAAAACTGTATACTTTATGCTGACATGACATTAATTATATTATATGTTACTTTAATAAATCATTCAAATTTAAAAATATATAAAAAAATAAAAAACAAAATGAATTACATTTGAATAGTCATACGACCAAATCTTCTTTAAAAGAATATTGATTTGACTCATTTTAAAAAAAAATTATGATTAAATTAAACTTTTTTCAAAAAAAATAAAGATTATATTGAACTAAAAAAACTAAATTGACAAAATATATTAACATCTAAAACTAAAATTATCATTATATCTAAATTATCTACAATTTAACTTCAAATAAAAATTTTAATTTTAATGATAAAAGATCATATTTAATTTTTTTAATAATATGATACTATAATAAAACCACCGTCCATATACTTTCGAAGGAAAACAAGTGGGCAGTTTGTAGGTTTATCTGGTGCTTTTAATTTTGTAGACTAATACAGTCACGGGTAGAACTGTCACTCAAACAGGTTGAATTAATTTTAAGTGGGATTAACTTGGACGGTGTAAAATTAGACCGTAAGATTTTTTAAAATTATTTTAAATCGAATTAATTTTAAATTTGGGTTAATATAAAGTTTAAATTATTTTTAAATCAAATTACTTAAATTTAAGTTGACACGGTCCACGTTGAATTAATTCAAGTTATTTTTTTATAATTAAATTGAATTACATCAAATTTGAATTTTTAAATTCGGATAAAAAAAGGTTTATTTTTTATTTAAAAAGAAATTAGAGACGGATTACGGAACGAAAATGTTTAGTTATATAATCTTTTAGAATATAAACTAAAAATCATTAGTAAAAATGATGTAAAATAATATAAAACAATTCTAAATATTTAACCCTCAACAAACCCATTTGCAAGCTTTCAAACATGGAATACGAAAGGACTTAGAACCCTTTACCTCTCAACGTGTAATCCTCTAAATTCCGAGAAAGCAAAAGTATATTCGCAGCTTGATAAAGCTCCCCGCTCGTAGGGTCCGTTGCTAAGTGGCACCTGCATGAAAGTAAGTGGTGCTCGATGGTTTAAGATGGAAGCAGTTTGATTGCCGATGCGAGCTACTACCTTTGTAACTCAAGCAAAGGGGATGGGATCATTGACTAGGTCACCGTGTTTTCATCATTTGTGCTAACTTGGGTTTCGTTTTCCGTATTGGGATTGTCCTCTGAAGGTAGCACCCCGTCTTGACCATTTGCATGATCCTCTCCATCTTCTTTAGCTTCCTGTCCGTTGTTTTCGTGTACATCGTTATTAATTCCACCATTTTCAGCCACTGAGGTATCAACTTCCATTGCCTGGTTTGGGGACGTTGAATCCTGTTCATTGTTTTGCTCCTCGGATGTTCCCGCAAATTGTTGGGAATAAGCCATGTACTGATACATGGCTCGTGCCTGGAGAATAAAAAAAATGTCAAACCTTAGAGATACAGCATTCGGAATTATTAGGTCCTAGCACTCCAACATCTTGTGGTGCTCGTGACAGGAAAGCTATTGCTATTATTGCATGTCATAAAAAGGGTATAGGAAACACTAAAAACCAGATGCAAAAATAACAGATTCGATATATCATCAAACAAAGAGACACACCTGTTGTAATTGATCTATTCTCCCAAAAACTATGTTAGCCATCTCCTCAACACCGCTAACAAGATATGGATACCCAATGTCATCAACATGACGTTCAGTAAATGATGTGCCCTCGTTCAAATTTAGAGCAAGATGATCAGGTCTTTGAAGCAGCCGCTGGAAAGTAGGTTGGAGTTCATAACACTGTTCAAACAGAGAACGGCGACAAAAGACATACAAGCCAAGGCGAGCACGTGACATGGCAACCACCAATCTTCTAACATCACGAAGGTGCCCAACAAAGCGAGTACGAACAAGAGAAAGCAAAATGAAATCATTTTGCTGCCCTTGAAACTTATCAACTGTAGTAACCTGTAGAAAGGCATATTAATAAGAAATTCAAGCAATATAAGAACCTGGTATTGAAAAAAAATAAAGAAGCCATGAAGGCAGGCTCTTGCAAGATTACAGCCAGATATATCTAAAGAACACCTTGTGAGAGGTAAAATCAGAAATAACTTACCTTACTCGGTGGACCAATAAAATCATATGGAAGGCATCGTCTATTGATAACATCACGAATTAGAAGCTTCTGACCATTGTAAGTTGTCAAGATGGAAATTTTATTTGCAGGGTAGCCAAGCAATCGCATGTATATATAGACACTGACAACATATTCAGCTTCGCCTTCATTTTGATAGAACCAAGGAGAGGGAGCAGACTCACCTCTCCCATGGTAGTCAGGTACATCCACTAATTGGTAATCATAAGAAAATCCAGCATTTGCTCTATAGAAGATAGCTTCCTCTTTCACCAAAGGAAGGTCCCCCAAATCCCGGTACCTCCAGTTGTAAAGTTGGGCTATACTTGGCCTGGCTCTACCCTGGGCATTAAGCTCAATGTAAGGAATACCTAGTCGAACAAATCTGGTAAACAAACTTTGATCCATATGGCTATACTTTTGGAAAGCCATATTTTTCACAACAGGAGGCAGCTGGTGATGATCACCAATCAATATGCAGCGTTTAAGTCGTGCATAACCATCCTCCTGCCTTTGGAGCAACATTGGGATGAAAGTTTCAATCTCGAGAATTTGAGCACTTTCTTCCATCAACAAGTTGTCATACTTGAAACCAAGTTGAAGAAAATCTTTTCTTTTTAGGGCCGCATGGGTACATGTCATTGCCACAATCTTTGCCTGCTTGGTCATCAGGTAATTGGCTCGATCAGCTGTTGATTTGAGCAATTCAAATGCCCTGCACTCTTCAAGCTCTTGGAACATAGTCTTAAGATGACGGAAGCAACCCTTGGCTGCCCGCATGTCTCTCTCAAATGATTGGCCAGTAAAGACTGCCTGAGGGGTGTTGGAGAAGAACTCTTTGAAAGGGAAGTGGTCTTGGACAAATGCCGGTTTATCTTCATTACCCGCACACGCAGCAATAAATTGCTCCCAGCGTGAATATACATGGAGCAACCAAAAATATCCAGCAGTTTCACAAGTATACCCTACATCTTCGGGAAGTTGTAGTGACCTTGCAAGCCTCTCTACCTCACTAAGCAGTTCCAGCCGTCGAACAAGCATTGCATTCACACGGCCCTGCCTACTGAAGTCCAGGTCAGTTGCTAGCTCTTGCTCACCCTGACCAAGACGAAGAAGATAGCGAGCAGGCACATCTCTCTGCAACACAGTAACATAGATCAAATAAATTTGCACAATGTATTGCTGAATTTTACAGAGCATAAGCTTAATACCGGATGGAGGAAAGAAGAAATTGCATCCATTAAAATGAATAACATACCTCCATTATCTTCTCAAAAAGGTCATTCAAAGCTTGATTAGAATGAGTAATTATTAATGTTCTCTGGGATGGGCAATTGTGATAGAGAACATTCAATATTTGCACTGCCGTATCAGTTTTCCCCGTTCCTGGTGGACCCACAACCATAGTTAATCCAGGCTGAATACCTGATATGATTGCTCCAATCTGCACAAAAAGAAAGGGAGGATTACAAGTGGTTCAAAAACCATTCCAACATTTATAAACTCTAACTTATGATTAATATTAGCCAATCAGCACCAGCTCTATAGAAAAATCTCTCTTTGCTTCTAGTCATGAAGAATTAACATTTCCTGACATATTCATGATAAATTGAACTGCAGGATGATAATATTTTCTATGAAACATTCTATTTCCAAAAAGAGAAAATGGGAAGACAGGAACCAAGAAAGAAACAAATAAATTGAAAACAATAACTCATCATAATAAAAATTTTCAATTACTCCATCCCTAATAAAGCTGCAATATTGAAACAATTCTCCAGGCATAATACTGAACGACTTTTCTATTTTACTAAAAGTGAGATCTCTTCTCCAGAGAATGCAAGAAAAGAAAAACAAGATGAATGAAATAAATACAAAATACATGGAATTATCAACTTTTCTCAAAAGATGAAGAATTGAATTCCAGGACCCTAATTACATATCAAAGCTAAAATATTTAGTCTGCATGCATCAAGAAGTAATCATCTACTAGATTTTATGAAATAGATACCTCACTCACTTTGATATCTTAGGTGGTATTAGCATATAGGATCCCTAGATAACTAATGTGGTGTTAGCATATATGTTGCGTACCACTAGAAGTCCACAAATTATCAACACATTAGTTATTGGAATACAAACCTCCCCGCCCCAGTTATCTATCTTAGAAACCAGAAGATAACAAATCAAATTACATTCCAATAAATTAAAAGAGTTGGCTGAGACCTGAGTGGGTGTAAATCTAACAGAGTTCTGTTTTGGTTGATCTTGAGGATAAGGACCTGGGTCAGGAGGGATATATGCTTCAACAATTAGCTTTTCTTTCTCAACACAAGCATCTACCATCTTGGCATCATTGACACCAGTATCAGATCTTCCATTTTCTGATGGAGCATGAGTATCACTTTTAAGTGACCGAGGAAGCTTGATGCGGAATGGTGGTCTTGGATCCAAAGTTTCCCTATCATCTGAATCAACAAAGCAAACCTAAAAATAAAACAAGAGAAGGTTTCAGTACTCCCAGAACACATCAACTGCAATAGTAAAAGTAGAAACACTGATCAGTACCTGATAATGTGAGAAACTCTCTTTCAGATGGTCTGCATTAAGAAAAGTATCTTTGAAATCCACTGTCTCCAGAAGATCAGGCATGTTTGTCCACTGTGCAGCAGAAGGATGCCCATAGCCCAAAAATATTTTATGCAACCAATCAGGAACAATACAATATTCATTCATAAGATCTCTGATAGACTCTAAAATTGCTTTGAAGTTATTTTCCTTAGGCTTCCTCCTCATCAACACATTGAACGTCCCATAAACATCTTCAGCACCTTTTTCAGCAATGTCAGTGACATCCATGTGATACTGTGCAGCATCTAAAGCAACAGTCACAGTTCTCAGTTCACCTTTTGGTGGCTTCCATTCCTCACGTTTAGTTCTTCCACTGAAATCATTCATGAGAGTCCCCTCCTCATCACGAATCTCAATAATTTCACATCCTCGTACATACTGCAGACCAAGCTTCTGCGGCACACTAGCCTTAGCCTCTTCCTCTGCACTTAGAGGTTTAAATGAGGGGCTAATAGATAGCAAAAATAAAACATCATGCTCCTTAAGGGCATCCCATTCTGATCTTATTTGTGATTTATAACTAGAAATGCTGTATGTAATCGCTGCAGTTACAGAAGCAGGCTTGACTTCTCCAATATTTGGCTGCTTTACCTCAGTGATCTTGAATTCTCTAATTGGCACAGCCATTCTTGACCAGCCACGGAAAGCAGTTTCTCCCTCATTATTGATATAGGAAAGAAGGTGAGGAATGGCTTCCTGGATGTCCTCACGAATTTCATAAGTAGACTCCAGACGGAAGAGATTGAAATTCCTTAGAAGATAATCATGGAGTGTTAAGAATTGCAGGTTCAGCTTAGGAAGAGCGAGACAACCTTCACCAGAGTAATTAATACTCGGCACAACGCTTTCATCCCACATAATCTGCTCATTTGGGTAGAGAGGAAGAGCATTTATGGCTTCTTTTTGAGACTGGTGCTTCTCAAAAAAAGAGACCATAACCTCAATAAGAAAATCAACCCTGTCTGACCAAGGATCTTCATTTGAAACCAGTTTGAGCTGAAAAGAAAATTGGTAAATGCATTATGGAAGTTGGTTATAGTAATGGTAATTTCGTTCACAGACAGGTGAGCATGCACTGCAAGCATATCACCAGCTAAAACTCAATCAAAAAATAAAACAAGTTATGGTCCTAGCTGAATAAACAATAAAGCAAAGAACATGGCAAAAGCTAAAATAAGGATGTACATCATCTTGTACCAGATGAAGTAAGAAGGTCATGAAACTAAAAGAACAATCCAAGCTGTTCAATGTAATATAACCTGAGTGGATCTCCATCACTGATTAGACCAAGAAATCAAGTAATATATACACTTCACTCAACTAAGCTACCATGAAACATGTTGTAATAAATGCATTCACAAGAGAACTAAAATTACAACCCATAAACAATGATGACACTACAATAGTTGCGGTGAACATCTCACATAACTTCATTCTCTGAAAATCCTAGTTTCAAATTAAGTACCAAAATATATAATGATAATAGCAAAAAACAAACAACTTCACAACCTACAAACCTTAGTGCAAACCAAGTCCTTTAATTCTTCAGGAGAAAGTACAGACAATTTCTTTGAGAGATCCACCCGCTTGTGTATTGCACCAACATTGGCCAGTGCAAGTTCTTGCAACTACAAGCACCACAGAAGCAAAAGAAAAAAAAGAGTTAAAATCTGGAACCTATGAACTGTGAAGATAAGAACTTTTTGCTAGTTGGACGCATAAACAAACCACCAATGACAGACCTTGGGAACTTTCTTAAAAGCAAGCAGTTGGAAGGATTGAAAACGATCATAATGAGATTGGAGCACCTCATCATCCGTCAACTGAGTGCCAACATGATCATTTATCTCAAAATTTTCATAGAACTGTAGCAAGTCCACAAGTTGTGCAAAGAGTTTCCCTTTTTCATGTCTATAAAGAGCACTTAAATGGCATTTGGCAACTACAGCTACATCAGCCACAAGAGGCCTCAGATACCTGTACCACAAAAAAGAAAATCAGAAATGGAAAAAGAAGAAAATGAAGAGAAGGTTCAAAGAGTACTAAATAAGCAGATGAACAAGGAGTTTCAACATGAAACAATAAGACATCTGTTAACCACCCCCTTTTTTTCCCCAGAAAATGCAAATAAAAAACCAACAACAAAAGAAAAATAAATCAGTTAAAAGCTAAGAGGATAGGATCCTGTTGCAGGGCAATGATACCTCCTTGTTGGCAGCTGACTCAATAAATCAATGAGAAACTCCATAAACCTTTCACAGTACAAAATAGATGCATCATCAACTTGATCGAAAATACTAGAAGCATTAAGTTCATCATCTTCACTGACAGGATTCTTCTGGGTAAAAACCCTATGATCAAGCACCTAAGTAACATGAAAAATTGGCAATTAATTGCTGCAAAATCATTGAACACCAAACCCCCACCCACCATGAAAAAAAAAAAAGCAACTTATTCTCCAGCATAGTACCTCAAGGAACTCTTCTATCAGATTTCTCAAGAAGTTAACTTCCAAAGAAGATAAGGGATCAAGATGCACTCCTAGCTTCTTGGCATCATCAGATTCTTTCTTTATCATTCTTTTCCATTTCTTGATCAAATCTGGATTTAGACAAAGTTCCATCTACGGAGAAATAATAATGATGATGATTATGATGATGATGATGATGATGAGAGAGAGACAATAAAATATCCACCAGCAAAAGGAGACTGAAAAATACAATTCATTCAATAAAATCTTACCTGAAAACGACCATACGACAAACTGTGCCAAGATCGCAGACTTGCTAATCTAAGTACAGTTTCCCTGACAATTTCATCTTCCAAACTCTGTCACATTCAGCAGGTACAGCATTACAAAATTGATAGTAGCTCGAGAATGCTGTTCTATGTTTACACATGTACTATGAACTATTGCTTATCATCTTCAGCTCTATTATACTGTTTTAAGGTAAGAGAGTACGCAAATCACGTTCTTCCATTCAACTGTCTGAGGTTATATTCCATAGGAGCAAATATTTGACAGATGCATGAATTTGTAACATCCAAAAGCATTCACTAAAATGCATACTTAGGTGCTAGATTACCTGAAAAGCATTGATCATGAAAACCAGATAATTCGTTTTCTCTGCAATGGTTAATTCTCTTCCCTGCATCCAAACCAGTTATCAAAGATTTAGCCTATTTGTCATCAATTTCTGAACAAAGAATACTGAAGTACTACATCTAGCGCTTTTGTTTGAAGAAAAGAAGCAAATATTACCAGATTTATGAGATCATACATAAAAAGAAAATAGCATGTCGAGTTCTTCTATACCATTAGACACTTCCTTGAATTATTTCTACCTAAAAGAGAGAGCAATACAAACCTCTTTAAGCCGAAGAACCCTCTCAAGGAATCCTGTGAACACATCCTTCCTATCATAAAAGCATCCCCAAGCAGCCACATTCTCTCGAAACTGCAATATTCAAAGATAAATTGTCAAAACCAGCTCATTAAATTACCTCGTGCTGCATATGAATTTTCTTTTAATCTGAAAAGGAACATTTCATAAACTAAAACTTAGTGCATTCAGAATAGTTTCATAGGCATCAGTCTTCAAAAAGGGTTCAATACAGTTCTAGGACAAATATGCCAAAGATCATTAAAACAAAAGGAGCTAAGGTTCCGATGTCGTTGAAACTGCTGCAAATGAATGTTGCTTATTACTTGATCTTCCTATGAAGTTATAAAAGCCAAAGGCAAAATCATAATTGACAAAAAAAAAAAAAATACGAATATTATCAACAAAATATGTCCTACTTCTTTTACCACCAACTCTAACATAGATAAATGCAAAATATAATTTGCTCAGAATAAGAAAGAAAAAAAAAAGTAGCAAAGCAACAAGCAAAGAGTAATTCGACAAGTTAGATCTATCAAAGTTATTTAAAACAAATTTAATTTAGTTAAAAAAGGGCTTTACCTTCTCATTGACCATCAAAATCATGGACATGACATGCTCATACGAAGCCGTCTCAGCATCAAAATTCGGCCATAAGTAATTCTCCAAATACTGACTAACCTCCAATATCATAACCCTCTGCAACGGCACAGTTTTCCTCTGAGACTTCCCTTCCGACTTCACCGTAAGCTCGGTCTCATAAATCTCCTTAACCAGCTGAGGGTCGAACGGCTTTTCAGGCTTCGAACCACCGCTCTTCAGCCAATTCGCGGCTGCTATTCTAGTCAGCTGGTCCCGCTGGATTTCAGACAAAGTAATAGAGCTCGGAAGGGATGAACTGTGAGGAGGTTTCGTTTCCGGTTTTTCCGCTAACTCAACCGGGTACTCCGCCACATGGTGGCGCTTGAAGTCGTAAACGCCGGTTCCGTGAACCTTCGTCATTGAGAAAAGTTGAGGAGCTTTAGGGTTAGGGTTAGGGTTTTTCGCGGCAATTTACAAAGGTAGCGAAAAATGAAGCCGAATTTTAACCGGAGAAAAACAGGGATTAGCCGTTGGATCTGCTGAAATTGTAATGCATAATTGGATCAAAGTGTTAAAACTTGGAAGGTTTTTGACTGTGAAACTTGAAGTGGGGGGTTTGTGAGGGGTTTTGGTTGCAGCTGAAGATGAGAGCGAGCGCCATCTCAAATTTCACCCCATAAATCAAATTTGTTTCATTTTCTTTTAAGAAATGGCCCAAAGGCCCAAATCACAATATAATTGTAAATTTGGTGAACTTAATACATGGACCTTTTGTAGAACTGGATCTAAAATAAACTATCTGGTAGCATTTTGTTAGAGACTGATAGACAATTTGGATTACAAATTCACATATCCACCGCTATTTTTTTTTTCTTTTCTTTTTTGTATTTAGATAATATTCGAATTTAGGTTTTAAAATTATTATCCATTACAGATTCAGAGAGGATATGAATAGTTATCTCGAATATTCATTATCTAGCCCTGTATTATTTATTTGGATAATGTATGCGAATTCAAATATCAGAATTAAGTATTAGTATTGGGCATATAAATAATTATGGATGTACCTGGACACGTCGTAGCTTGGACCACCACCGTTGGCCTTATACACAACTTATTTGCAGACCTGCTACCACTTGAGGTGCATGCCTTCAATTGTTGAGGTCCATGTCAATTATCTAGAGGATGACACTTCGAAGGTAATACTTTTCACAGAAAAGTCAATTCTCCCCTTAAGTTGTCTTTGAAGCGTCATCTTTTAGGCAACCAACTCGGACCTCAACAATCAAAGGTATTACCCTTGTGTCGGGGTTTTGTCCCCAACCTTCACAAAGAGTCGTGTATGGTTCACAGAGAGAGTACTTCGGTTGGTGGAGATAAGTACCTACAAGACTTAAGATATGTGTTAATATTGGGCATGTGAATAATTATAGAGGTACCTGGCTGTGCCATAATTCGAGCCACCAACCTTGGCTTTATATGCAACTTATTTGTTAACTCAGTACCATTTGAGCTTTACACACTAAGAGTGTTCAAACAGTCAGTTCGATTATTAACAGAACCGAAGTATTATTAACCGAATTATCCGAAATGTAAAAATTTTTAACCGTTAACCGAATTGAAATTTTGTTCAAACACATTAATCGAACCGAAATTCATATATTTTTGTCTTTTGGTTAAAATAAGTATAAAACATATAAAATATATACTGTTAATTTTTTATTTTTTAATAGTTCAAAAAATATATTATATATAATATATATTGTTTATTTCGATTAATATGAAAATAATAGTTAAAATACATTGCTAATATAAAAAATATATATAATATATAATATATATTATTTATTTCAGTTAATTCGATTAATTACCTTATTTCAAACCCAGTTAACCGATAATCGAAATTTCAAAAAATCATTAACCAACCTCCAACCGAAGTAAATTTGGCCATCGACCGATTAACTAAATTAGATCAGTTCAATTGGTTAATTCGGTTTTAACCTAACGATGAACATCCCTAATGTACACGACTCTCTGCGAAGGCTAGGGACAAAACCTCAGCACGGGAACAATACCTTTGATTATTGAGGTTCGAGTCGACTGCCCAAATGACAACACTTTGAAGGCAAGACTTCTCTCATATGAGCCTTTTTTGCCTCAACATTATCAAATTCGAATTTTTGTAAATGATTGGGAATTTTAAAATCGTTATTTTTTCAAATTCGAATATCCGAAAAATAATAATTTTTATTTTAGATTCAAATTTGTATAATAACACTTAAATAAATTGTGGATGATAATAATTTTTGAATTTTTAGATAGATTTGCAAATTTAGATAATTCAAAAAATGCAAATATCTATCCTGCAGCCATTTCTATATGTATAAGTGATTAAAAATATTTCAAAAATATAAAATTAAGTGACCCCTCGTTGATGACAAAAAGATTTAATTGGAATAATAATGTTTATTTGAGAATTAAATTAAAACAATTAGAATTTAATAAATTGTTTGAGGATGCTTAATCCAATTAACTCATCACACGTAATAGAGAAATATATAGGTATTGTGTTAATTAATAAATAAATTATAAGTCTATATTTTTATAAAATTAAGTTGAAATTTAATAAAAAGGTAAAATGTAGTAGTCAGTAGAGCGTAGTGGAGACTCGGGGGCCATGGCCCTCATAAAATGGTAAATTTTTAATTTAAGTTATTTATAATTTATAAAATTTTAAATTAATAATGATAAAATTGCACATTAATTCCTCAAAATTGATAAAAATGTAATTTAACCTTTTAAATATTATAAAGATATAAGTTATTAAAATGATGAATTTATATTTTTCCTATTATAAAAATATATAATTTAATTTCAGCTTCCAAAAAAATTTTCAAATACAAATAAATTATAAATGTAATCAAAATTTATGAAGATGAATGTTTTTTTTTCTAATTAAGATATTTAATATTGATAATAATAAATACTTTTCTCATTATAAGCGCTTTATAGAGAAATAAACGACTAACCATCAATATCAATACAAAAATCGAAAGAAGATGGATATATCAATCCGTATCCCATCATGCTCAGTCTCTCCAACTAACATGCCGACCACTATAATTGGAAGGTACACTCAATCAAAATAATTTAGCATAATAATTTATTTTATACTTCCACTTTATAAAAAAATTATTTTAACCTTTAATTTAATTTTTTATTTTTTTAACTTTTAAATTTGTTTTATTTATTAAATAACCTAAAAAATAGATGAAAAAGTTAGTGTTTATTAACTTTATTGACTTGACATATCTGTGATTTGTCACGTGGAAGTCACATAATCAATTAATTAAATTTTTAAAATTTAAAAATTTAAAATGAGATTAATTGTTTTAAAATTTTATTAAAGAATATAAAATTTAACAAATATTTTTTATTTTTAATAAATTAATTAATTGATAATGTGACATACATGTGGTGCCACAACATATTTGCCATGTCAGCAAAGTTAATAAACATTAATTTTTTATCTATTTTGAAGTGATTTATCAAATAATGCAATTTTGAATACTAAAAGAGACGAAAAATTAAATAGAAGGTTGAAATGACTATTATAATTTGGAGGACTAAGTAAATCATTGTACCAATTAATTGCATATAAAAACATATAAAAATGTGAAATATAATGAGTGAATTATTAAAATATTAATTTTAGAATAATATAAAGGTTGAAAGAGACAAAAAATTAAGTGAAAAGTTAATATGACTTTTATAAATTGAAGGGTTAAATAAGTTATTATACCAATTAATTACATATAAAACATGAAATATAATGATTGAATTATTAAAATATTAAATTTAGACTAATACAAATGATTTCTTTTACATGTATAATTTTTTTTAATCAAAATCAACCCTACCGCAGTTATTAATTTATTGACTAACAGATCAAATTATAATAAATTGTTGACTCTAATGAAGTCTTTTATCTCCTTTCTTGTTGGCAGATGCCAGTGGGGTTTATGTCTACCAATCTCTTTATAGCGTGATTCCTTTTGATGTTATGTTTGCCCCTTCTTCAACCAAAAGAAAATTATCATTTTTTTTCCTATATATTCACCGATAAATGTTGGAAGTAGGGCGAAATCACAAAATATTTTTGACAGAATTAAATTATATATTTTTACAATAGTAAAAATATAATTTATTAATGTAATAGTTTATATTTTTATAAATTTTAAAGGATTAAATTAAAATTTTATCAATTTTGAAAGATAAAATATAGTTTTATTATTATTAATTTAAAATTTTATAAATTATGAAAATATCTAAATAAAAGATTTTTCATTCTAGGGGGCCGAGACCCTCCCAAATCCGTGAATTTGCCACCAGTTAGAAGAATGAGTGAATTTAAATGACAGAAAGGACTAAAAAGTCTTGATCTCCCTAAAAATAAAAAAAAATATTATAGAGCTTCTCTTTGAATTATAAATTAATATATGGTTAATTTGATTTTTGGTCCTTCCACCAAAATTTTTTGTTAAATTCTTTAAAAAATAATGTAATCGTAAATTAATACATAAAATTATATTTTGACATCTTAAAATTTATAATTAAAATTTGATCCCTCTAAAAAAATTCTTAAATTTACCTCTGATTGGGTGCAATGTTAAACTATATTGCATTTTAAAAGGAGATACGAATTCAAACTTTATAAGTAACATTAATGTGAGAGTACAATAACAAACCCTAAATATGAACCATAAAATTAACATTAAAAATATCAATATATATTCAACCATTAATTTTTTTTTTTTATGTGGAATGGATACTTAAGACATGTTTGATTTACTAAAATAAAATAGAGTAATAATATAATAACATGCAGTGGGAATGGAGTAGAATGACATTGTTTGTTTGATTCAACTGAACAAACGAATAATAGTATTACATTTAGATAAAGTGATATTTAGGAATATGCAAATAATAAATATAAAATAACATTATTATCCTTATTCAATTAAATAACTGATAATATATTTATATTATTATTTCGTAACTAAATAAATTGAAAGTAATTGTATTTAATAAAAATTATAAATGTATATTAATAAAATATTGCATTGCATTCAAAATTAAAATCTATAAATATTTCAATAAATTAAAATTAAAGTAATTATTTTTAATATAAAATATTGATTCAGTAATAAAATAAATAAAATGTTATTATTATAAAAATACTAAATATAGGAAAATATAAAATTAATTTATGTTAAATATTATATTATATTATATTTAAAACTAATAAATATATTATATTAGAAATCCTATCATGTTGTATGTGTGAGGAAACTATAGATTTAAACTAAATAATAATAAAATGTGTGTATAAAAATAACATACAATAAATAATAAAATTATAGTTCGAAATTAACTAATCATGATAACAAATGAAAGATGTACAATATTAAAATAAAATATAGATTAAATTATGAGTAGAATAAAATTTAAATATGTATATACATCATATAAACAATATTATATGCATTACAATTATTTGTCATGGTTTTGTTAACAAATGTTAGTTGGTGTCATAGTTAGTCTCAAGTTGACTTGTAGCACCAACTCGATTAATATAGATATAATTAATGGATATAATAGCTTGTGCATATTAAAATAAAAATGTATAAAATGCATTAAAATAAAGCTTTGGTTAAGTGGTAAATTTAAAGTTTTATTAATTCAATTGGTGTGAGTTTATTATCATGGGCATATTTTAATTGATTTTTCTTAAAATGAAAATACTAAAATACCCTAAAATAGTATAACCTTTTTTTTTTTTAAATTATGGAATGACATTTCCGTAGTTTTTTGAGTTGATAACTTGGTTGAGGGTAACAACAATTAGTAAAACACTTAATAAATAGTAAGTGTAAATATACAACTAACAGGGACAATAACTTATGCATATTAAAATAAAAATATATAAAATACATTAAAATGAAGCTTTAGTTGATTCATAAATTTAAAGTTTTATTAATCCAATTTGTGCGGATTTAAATCCTATTATATGCATATTTCAATTTGTTTTGATTAAAATGAAAAAGATTAAAATACCCTAAAATAGTATAGCTTATTTTAATTACGAAGTGACATTTTCGTAAATTCTTAACTGCATTGATGACCTGGTTGAAGGTGACACCAACTCAACTAAACACTTAATAAATAAATAGTATTGATTAAATGTAACTCGTATTTTATATTTAAAAATATACAGTTAATATAAAATGTTTCTGTTGTCTCATTTCTCATCCATTTTATTGGTTGTGATTATATTTGCTCTTTTTGATACCATGCTTAAAACTATTCATAGTCTCTCTCCAACCTATAAATAGGAGTATAATGCGCTTCAGCATGATCGAACCTACATCTTCTTTTATTGACAATAATACACATACCAATTAAGCTCAGACTAAATCGACAAACTATTAATTTTTTCAAAAAAACATTTTAATTTTATCTTACCAATTCATTATAAAATAACAATTCAGCTTAAACCAATTAAATAATAATAATTTTTATTAACACTCAATTCATACAAATTAAATCTATTCAATTGAGTAGAAACTTTTTATCCTTTTAACATTTTATTTTTAATTTTTTTTTTAAATATAAGTAACAAATTTCATTACTCTCAGACAAGACTGATAACCAAATCTCCACAGTTTGGAAAAGAATTTTGGTCCCTTCCTCCTCTATGCCTTTCCGTGTGGACCATCAATTTCCTTGTAATCACTCTCAATGCTTGTCTCGAAATGTCCATCATAATTGCGTTCAAATTATTTATTTTAAATTTGTATTAAAAAGTTCTAATTTAAACTTGAGTTTAATCCTGTTCGAGAGTCGGATGCTCAATCCGACTTAGTAAATTTAAATTAAATAATAAAAATTTATTTTTATATCAGATGATATTTTATTTAATTTACATTAATTATGAAATATATTTTATTAATATATATAAATTAAAAAATGTTATACATCTTTATACTCTTCACAAATTTATGATATAAATATTGTGTTTTTATTTATAAAAATTTAATTTTTTTATTTTTCATATTTCAAAATTACAGTTTATATTAAAATAAAAGCGATAATGGGAAGTGTTTAGTGCAATTAACTTGATAATAACCCTAATTCTTAGCCTCGAATGAGCCCATGAAAGTTATCAAATTTGTTGTCAGTTGCGTTTGCCTTTCAAACCATCATTTTGTACATATTCAAAAGTATTGACAAAAGTAGAATCAATTATTTTATAATAAGTAATATAAAATATAATTATTATCTTTCAGTTTCGCATGCAATAATATATTAAATACTTAAAAGTTAAAATGGTTGTCCCATGCATTACAGGCTGGATTTATATTAGAATTCTAAGATTTTATCAATCAATTATTCTTTGACGAATTGAAAAATGAAGTCAGTAAAAATTTTAAATTATAATATAATCTTTTTTAAAAATAAAATAAAATAAGAATATCTGAAAATATCTCACATTAAGTAAATATTTATTTATTTATTGCTTTTCACGTTTTTTATATTATTATATAGTTTTTATTATGAATTATCAAACATATTAAAAATATTAAAAGGAGAATATTTGATGCATTATTCAAGGGTGAAATCAAAAAATTTTTGAAGTGATCGAAATTAAATTGTATACTTTTACGATAATAAAAATGTAATTTTATCATTTTAATAATTTATATTTTTATAATTTTTAAAGAATTAAATCAATTTTTTATCTTTTTTGGAGTTAAAATGTAATTTTACCATTAAAAAATAAAACCCTAAACTTTAGATCATAAACTCGAAACTCTAGACTCTAAACTATTAAACCCAAAGTCTCAAATATAAAAGTTATTAATATTTATTTATAATTGTTATGATTAATATTTAATTATGTTTAATAAAGTTATTAGTATTTATTTTACAAGTCTCCCATATTTTTTTATTTAATTTAATGATAATATATCATATGTTATTATTTATTAATGATGCATAAAACTTATGCAATAATGATGCATTAAATATTATTCTAATAATAAATCATTGGGAGTATTTTTTTTATAATTTTTACATATTTTTATGTTCTAAAAATCATTTTCAAAATTTTCAATCAAATATATTTTCCTTGGTGTTTTCCATTTTCAGGAAGAATGATGTGAAAGCAAAGAAACATTAATTTTCAGTTCATTTAAGTTTTTTCAAGGATTGCCAACAAGTCTTTCCCGTTCTTCTCTAAAGATAATACAATTTCAATATATATTAGTTTCAAAATTTAAAATCAATGCACGATTTATTTTTAATTATACTGGAAATAGTGAGTTTTGGTCTAGGTCAGGGAAGAAGTTTGTTCAACATTGTTCGTTCTTGCGAACTTGTTCACCTTATTGTAAATTTGATTAAGGTCCCGTGGTACTTTTGAGATGAGCTTTTCTCTCAAAAAGTATTTTTCACTTAAAAGTATTGTCAAACAAATATTACTTTAGCAAAAATTTCAACTTAAAAAAAGTGTTTTTTGGCATATGAGCAATTTAAAAATTTTAACTTTTTTCCCAGTTAAAAGTGTTTTTACTGCTATTTACATTTTGAACCTCAATTGATCTTCTTAAAAAGACACGTTAAAATACCCATTTTTTCTTCATTTTTTCTTTCAAAGTTCTATCCTCTAATTCTCCTCTCTTTTGTTCCTCTTTTAATTCCTCCACCGGTGAGGTTTTTTTTCTGCTTCTTCTCTTCAAGTTGTTCATTTTTTCTTCTCTTTTAGTTTAGTTGTTTTCTGATTGTTTGATTTTTACAGAAATTTTACAGAAAATGATTGTTTGATTTTACAGAAATTTTATAGAAATTTTAATACAAACAAATTTATAGAATAAGTTATAATATTATTTTTTTATATTATTGCTAAAATATCACAATATTAGCTAATTTGAACATTATTTAAATGCATATTTGTTACTTTATAATATCATATCTAAAATGGATATTTTATAATTTCTTAAAAGTACTTTTTAACAGCAATACTAAACACTTTTCAAAAGTAATACTAAACTAACCCTAAATAACCTTGACTTTTCATTGGTTATGGCATATTTGAGGTGCTTGTTTTGCAAGATTATTACATATATAGGTCTAAGCACCCTAACTGTCTATTTCATCTCGTCATTCTACCATCATTGCACTAAAATGACGAGTGAATGCTCGTAGCATTTGTCTAGTTTCAAGTAAACTGGTCTTAGTCTTTATTAGCTAAGAAATACCCAATGAACTGTCTCTTCATCTCACTGAACTTACGAGTTTTGGCGTGACTTCTAAAGGTCATTGGGAACACTCTACATTTTAGTGCATCCGAGACTTTCAGAATCTCAATACAATCGTCATATTGTTCAATGTGCTCTCATGATCTTTAGTACCGTGGCGCTTTTCTTTTGTAGCTTGAAGTTGTAGGGGAAAATGTATTAACTGTTTCAATCACTAAAAGGTTGTTGGGGCTTTGGACTCAGCTCAACCCACCTGGCTTAGCAATCTGCATGTCGCAGAGTGCTTCCCTTAGCTCGTTCATCTTGCTATCTAGGTATTTGCTTTGGCAATAAACCATTTGAAGAACGTGCCCATCTTCATTTCATTGGCGTGTTGGTCTATGAACTGGTTGTCATTGCTTTTAGTTAATGTTATACTTTTTGTAATAGTCTTGGTTTACAAGCAGTAGTTGTTTTGAATAAGTTGTTATGCTTTCCATTATTTTAGGAGTTAGTTACATTTTTTTGTTTGTTACGTTAATTGTATAGCCTATTTAAAGAGGCTATTTGCTCATTGAATAATATGTAATTATTCCTCCCAAAGTTATCTTTTCTTTGATCTGCTGCTCACACAACAGTGGTATCAAGAGCCAGGTTATTCAGCGATAAACAATAGTTTTCCCCTCTTTTATTCAACTAAAATAGCCTCTGATAGTTTTGTGCAACCATCAATTCCTCGCTTCGATGGTCACTAATATCATTGGAGTATGTTGATGGAAAATTTTCTCAGATCCAATGAGTATTGGCAAGTTATCTCTATGGGAATTCCAGAGTTGGCAGCAACAACAGATGTATAGTGGGATGCACAGTGACTGGAAATTGATGTTGTAACATCCCCTAACCTCAAACTGTCGCCGGAACAGGGTTACGGAGTATTACCGAACCTATTGGACAATTTACATAAAATACCTATGTTCAACCCATCTAAACACATTTAAATATGCTCAAAACTTGTTAATTTTAGACATTTTATATATTATCCAATACTCAACTCCAATCACTTATCATATATTATCAATATGATTCAAATTCATACTAAATTAGTCAAGTCCTATTATATACCATCACCAAGCTTAATTCTACTTATTTCATCAATACATTAGCAATCCAAAATGACATATACATAAAACATCCTAGGTACACGCCATTACCAACTATTAACACTCTTTACCTCATTGAATTCGGGATCGACTTGGGATGCTGATTCAACGATCTAGCTTTAACTTAACCTGCACACGGAAATAACTGTACGCTGAGTATGAACTCAATGGTATTTCTATAATCCGAACACTTAATAAAATGAAAATATAACAAATACTTAAAAATCATATGTCATATACAATTGTATAATTATACAATTCATAGATAAATCATTTATATCTCATTTGGTTTTTATCATCTATTAACCCAATTAGCTTTCGAAAATAAATTCACAATCATTTAAATAATAATATTTTCCATTCATATGTCTCATTTATACTTCCGTTCACTATTCAATATCAGTAAATAATTTTCAGTATCGATCAATTTTTTTTTTCAATTTCATTCAGTAATATTCAATCATTCAATAACAATTAGTTGTTTAATAATATCCAGTCACTTTTTAACAGTCAATTATTCAGTAACGATAAATTATTCAGTAATAATCAATTATTCAGTAACAATTTTTTTACGCAGTAGCGGTCAGTTATCCAGTAACAGTCAGTTATTTAGTAGCAGATAATTATTCAGTACATTTATTTACCCTTATTAACATGACTCGGACTCGGACGGATACATGGATCTAACCCACACACCAGAATAGCACATAGTGCTCATCGGCCGAAGCCGGAATAGTAATAGTAACGGTAACAGTAACAGTACAGTACAAGAGTACCTCATTGGAACAAATCCGGAACAGTAACAATATTCAACACACAAAGTGCTGAATCGGTAACAGTAACAGTAACGGTATTCGACACACAAAGTGCCAAATCGATAACAAACAGTAACAGTATTCGGTACATAAGTGCCTGATCAGTAAGCCGACAAAACCCGTACTCTTCCATATCCTATGGCATGCCAACTATATCCGACTTAGCCCGATACTGTTAATAGGGTTTTTGGTTCACTTTCTTAGTTCAGTATCACTTTCAATTTATTTACAAATCAATTCAATTTTCTTTTTAATACCATAATAATCACATATTCATATTTATTTCATCACATTTCCAAATCAATATATATTTCAATATAACATACATTCATATTCAATTTCACATCAATCACATATATCTATATAAATACAATAAATTTAACATTTATCAATTAATCTATTTCAATTATACAACACTATAATTATTACCTCAGCATTTTTTTTTCATATACTTTAAATAAAATATCACAATTAATAACTAAGTTTGAATTATAGAAATACAAACCGTAATTTCCGAGCTAACCCCCGTCGACTTTGCCTCTTTCCTTATTTAACCAAGGTTTCTGGCACAATATTAGCTATGGAAATTAAAACAATTAAAAACTCATCAATATACAATTTCATTTTATTTATTCCAATTTCAACTCAATATTTACATAACTTATAATTTAATCCCAAATCAAACTAACTTGTTTTCTTTACAATTTATTATCTTTTTTTTTCACTCAATTATCACTTAAAATCAAATTTCGACTCTCTAATTTCCCATAAATCACTAATTTCAAATTTCTCTCAATTTAGTCCCTAAAGCATAAAACTTATGAATTACTTTACAATTCAATCCTTATTTCACTTCTAACTTGAATTTCTATCAATTTAATCCCTAATTCATCATTTTATTCAACGTGAACCATATTTAGAAATCTAATAACTTTCAAATTATCAACTTAATTTCATTAAAACCTTACTCCAAATCTTCTAAAACATCAAAATTAAGTAAAAAGGGCTAAATTAACTTACCTATTTAAACTTCAAGCTTCAAACCCTAATTTTCCTTTTTTTTCTTTCCTTTCTTTCTTTCTTTCTCTCCTTCCTTCTCTCTTTCGTTTCTTCTATTCTGTTTCTTTCCTTCTTTTTCTTTCTTTTATTTTCTTTAAACTATTATATATAATAATAACAATAAAATATCTATATTAAAAATCTATTTAATAACAAATATTTATTTAACATTTGTATGCATATATATTGTTACACTTGTACCAAATCATTTTTATACACTTATCTTTTTTTTTTCATATAAAAATCTATTTACTTAAATAAAAAGTAATTAAATAAAATATACTACAATTGTACAAATATGTATTACACTTGTATATTTTATTTACCATACATTTGTTTTTATTTAATTTATTTCATAATACAAAATCAATTTAATAATACCAATAACATTAATTATTACTTAAATAATAAATAAATACATACATATATTACAAATGTATGTATAATATTGATTACACATGTATTTTATTTTTATCACACACTTGTCACAATTTAATTTATTTATCATATAAATATCTTATAATATAATTATAATAAATTAATTTAATATTATTTATTACTAATAAATATATATTTTATAACTAAAATCTAACTAAAAATCTTAGATTTTTACTTCATATGCCGCCTCACTTGTGCTAAATGGTATAATTCCATTTTGGTCCTTTTTATTTTCTTTTAATCTATAATTAAACTTTCAGACTTTATTCAATTTAATCCTTTTATCCAATTATCCTTAATTAAGCTAAATTTACTTAATTAAACTCCAATTAACCACTCAATTAATTTTTTTATATTTTTGATAAATATTTACGGATCCGTTTTTCAGTAACGGTGACTCGAAAATACATTTTTCCGATAACCGTAAAATTCGGGTCCTTACAGTTGCATTGAAATTGAAATATCTTAAGGCAAAGAATTATCTCTTTCAAGTGATTAACCGTTCAACCTTGGAGACCATCCTTTGCAAAGATACGTCAAAGGATATTTGGGATTCAATGAAAAAAAATTACAGGGGTCCACCAGAGCAAGGAGGCAGTAGCTTCAAGCACTTCGCTCAGAGTTTTAATTTTATCAGATGCAATCTGGGGAGACCATTTTTGACTTCTTCTCAAGAACGATGGTTATCATCAACAAGATGAGAACATTTGGAGAGAAAATAGAGGATATGGTGGTAGTCGAAAAATTATTCGCTCATTGACACCAAAGTTCAGTTACGTGGTATGTTCCATGGAGGAATCAAAAGATATTGATCTTTTATCCATTCATGAATTGCAAGGTTCATGAAAGAAAATTGCAGCAGCAAGATAATGCAGAATTAACATTGAAAGTTTCATTAGATCATTTGGTTAAAGGCAATGAAAGACGCAGACCGAATGGCCACAATGACAAATGTCGAGGCAGAGGTCGTGGTAGAGGAAACTATGGTCATCAACAGAATTCAGGAAACCAATCTCAGGAAAGAGGGAAAAGACAGGGCGGTTATAGAACACAGTCAGCAAACAAATCAAATGTTGAGTGCTATCATTGTCACAAGTATGGTCACTACAAATTGGAGTGCCGGACCACTTTCTTAAATACATGTAATAGGCTAATTTTGGCTTGGACCCCCCAAAAAATAATAACTGAAGCCAAATGATGCAATCTGTTGAAAACAAGCCAAAAAGGGCCAAAATGAAAGATAATCATTACATGTGGCCAAATAAAAAAAGATGGAAAAAGCCAAGGAGTTATCAAATTTTGTTGACTTGGTAAAATGCTAAAAATAGGAAGATATGATTTTTATTTTTATTTTTGTTTTTGTTTATTTTATTTTATTTTATTTTATTATTAAATCAGTTAGGCTATTTTTAGTAAACCTCATGTATATAAATAGGGGTATTTTGTTCTTTGAAAGGGGAAAAGGACTTTGGTTTTTTTACTTCAATTTGGAATTGGATTATTCTCTCTTTTCCTATATCCATTGGAATTGAATTATTTTCTTATCTCTTTCAATTATGTGAGAATTTTGTCCATTTCATTTAATTTCTTTATTTGTTCTAAATTCGTCCAATTGCTTTTAGCCTTTCTGTTTTTTATTGTTTTGCAATTAAGTTTTCATTATTTTTTTTGGGTCCTAAAATTTGTTTTGATTGCATTTTGGTTCTCCTCGAAGCTGTGTGTTTTGGAGGGTGGGGATTATTTCTCTTTTGGTCCCTCCTTATTATTCGCATGTTCAAATTGGTCCATTTCCTTTTATTTATTTTTGATTTGCCCCAAAATTTTGCTTTAAGGTTCGATTTAATCTTTTTTTATTTTGGCTATTTTATTATCAAATTAACTAACTTAATATATTATTGCTATTATTATTATGTTTCTATTTATATTTATATTGTTATTCTAATACTATTATTGTTTATCTAATTTTTATTTATCTATTTATATTTCTACTATTATTATATTTCTATTTATTATATTTCTATCTCTATTTATATACTAATATTATTTTCATTATTATTTTTCTTATATATATTTTTACTCTTGTTATTAACATTCTATTTATTTATTTATTTACATTTTTTGTTATTAACTATTTTAACGTTTTATATAACGCCCATTTCAAAATTTTATACATTATTTACTTTAATATTGTCATATATTATGTATTTTAAACTTTTTTTTACACATTATATATTTTGACTTGTTTTTATATTATTTTTAAAGAGTTTTATATATTATTTTATCTTAAATGAATACTAATCTTTTTTAAATTATTTTATATATTTTGGATCACCTTTTATAACATCCATTTAAAATCCTTTTTATGTATTATTTGCTTAGAATTGTTTTATATTTTATTTTAGATTTTCTTACTTTGTATTTATTTGTTATTTGTGATTCATTATTATAACATTTTGTTTATGAATTATTACTTTGCGTTGTACATTATTATTCCATTGCATTTTATTTGCTTAAAAGGTCGTGTTTTAATAACATTTAAGCTTTAAAATCATTTTATTCAATAGCTTTCAAAATAAGGCAATACTCGGTATTTGGCATCTTCGAGAATATTGTGCCCTAACTTACTGGGTTCTAATTTTCCTCGTTGAATCTAAGTAACTGAGTACCTTTTTTCAATCAAAACATATAAACTTCAAATAAAAGCTTATTCACAGGAATTCAAGGTGTTGTGTCCTAACTCACTAGATATGACATTTTGTATATCGAGATAAGGATTTCTAAAAAATAAAGGCAATATTCTATGTTTGGAATTTTGAAAAATCGTGCCCTAACTTACTGGGTTCCGATTTTTCATTTGACCCAAATAATTGAATATCCTCACGAGTTTTAAAAATCAAAAGATAAGCTCAGTTTCGAAAATGTGAAATGTCGTATCCTAACTCATTGGGTATGACATTTTATTTCTTCGAAATAAGAGGGTCTTAGCATCCAATTTAAATTATTCAAGTGTTCTTTTTAAATAAAAGGATCGTATTCTAAAATCTTTCCAAATTTTTGACATTAAGACATTAATTAATCAATTAGGTACCAATTTTGGGCGTTACGAGTGTGCTAACCCTTCCTCGTGCGTAACCGACTCCTCAACCCTTTTTCTCGAATTTCGTAGACCCAAAATCTTTGTTTTAATAAATCAAATTGTTTTATTAAAATGATTAATTTCAATGTGATCCGATCACACCTCGAAAAAAGATTAGTGGCGACTCCATTTTTGTTTTTAAGTCGTCTCCCGCTTTTCAAATTAAAAATGGTTTCGAGAATACACATGGGGAAGAACCCAATTTTATTGGAAAAGAAGGTGAGCAAGATGAAGAGATAACATTGTTGATGGTATGCCATACAAAAGAACTTACCAACAATCATTTGTGGTATTTAGACACCGGATGCAGTAATCACATGAATGAAGATAAGATGATTTTTTTGACTCTTGATGAATCATTCAGAGATGACGTGAATTTTGGCAACGATACGAAGATCTCGGCGATCGGTAAAGGCTAGGTAACTATTCTAAATAAAAAGAATGTTACTCAAATCATTTCTAATGTCCTTTATGTCCCAGATTTAAAGACCAATTTGTTAAGTATTGGTCAGTTGTAGGAGAACGATTACGAGATCAAAATTAAAAATTGGATGTGTCGAGTTCAATATGGAAAATCAAGATTAATTGCTCAAGTTAAAATGACAGCAAATCAGATGTTTTCGCTCTACTTCAATCATTTTACTCAGTCATGTTTTATAGCAAACTTGTCTGATCCAATGCAGCTATGGCATTTTCATTACAATGATCTCGATTTTGGAGGCTTACAAATGCTTCAACGGAAAAACATGGTAGCTGGCCTCCCATAATTTTCTTGTCTTGCATATGTATGCAAGGAATGTGTGCTCAATAAGCAACATCGAGAACTATTTCTAAAAGGAAAGATTGAAAGAGCGAGAAACCTATTGGAGATAGTACATTGTAATATTTGTGAGCTAATTAATCTCATTTCTAATGGAGGTAAATGCTATCTTATCACACTTATAGATGATACAAGTAGAAAAACAAGGGTTGGTTTTTATAAGAAAAATCTTAGGCTTTAATTGCTTTGAAAAGATATAAACAATTGTGGAGAAAGAAGCAGGCCATTCTATATAAGTATTGTGGACCGATCGTGGAGGAGAATATAATTCGCATGAATTCACCCAATTTTGTGAAGAACATGGAATTAAAAGACAATTGACAGTAGCCTATACACCTCAACAGAATAGGTATCCGAAAGAAAGAATTGAACCATTTTTAATATGATGTGAAGTTTATTGCAAAGAAGAAGAGTTCCTAAGACGTTTTGGCCAGAAGCTGTCAACTAGAGCATTCACATTCTGAATAGGAGTCTAACTTTTTCTGTTCGGAATATGACACCGGAAGAAGCATTGAGCGGAAGGAGACCCGATATCAATCATTTTAGAATCTTTGGTTCTATTGCTTATGCACATGTCCCTAATAAAAAAGAACGAAGTTAGAAGATAAAGGAGAAAAATACATCTTTCTTGGTGTTAGTAAGTGTACGAAAGTATTCAAGTTGTATAATCCTAGCACTAAGAAAGTTATCACCAACCGGGATATAATTTTTGATGAAGAAAAATTTTGGTGTTAGGATACACCAACAGTTCAAAGGAATGTTCCAGTAGATTTTGATGAAGAACTACACGTTAAGGATAATTTGAAGCCATCACATGAGCAATAAACAATTCAAAAACCTAAAGTTGCAACAGAGCCAACACCATCGTGTATAAGAAGAATGCCTGCTTGGACGAGGCATTATGAAGTCCTAGGAATTAATCAATTTGAGGATCCACTCACCTATTTTGCTCTTTTTCAGCTTGTAATCCTGTGTTTTTTAAAGAGGCGGTTAAACAATCAAAATGGAAGAGAGTAATGGATGATGAAATTGTAGCTATTGAAAAAAAACAAAACTTGAGAGTTAATTGAGCTTCCAAAGGGACATAAAACCATTGATGTGAAGTGGGTTTATAAGACGAAACTGAAAGAAACCAGTGAAGTTGAAAAATGCAAGCACGGTTGGTAGCGAAAGGTTATAGTCAGGAGTTCAGCATCGATTACAATGAGGTATTCACTCCAGTTGCTGGGCATGACACAATCAGATTGGTGATTGCATTAGCTGCTCAAAATTCTTGGCCGATTTTCTAACTAGATGTCAAGTTGGCATTCTTGCATGGAGACTTGAATGAACAGGTATTTGTTAAACAACCTCATGGCTATATTAAGATTGGAGAATAGCATAAAGTATATAAATTAAAAAAAGGCTTTGTACGGACTCAAACAAGCTCCTCGAGCATGGTATAGTCGTATTAAGGCTTATTTTCTCCAAAACGATTTTAAGAACTGTCATTATGAACATACTTTTTTGTGAAAATAGAATATGACGGGAAATTGTTGATGGTTTGCTTGTATGTCGATAATTTGATATTTACCAAGAATGACCAGATTATGTTTGATAAGTTTAAAAAATCCACGATGTCTGAATTTGACATGTCAGATCTTGAAAGAATGCATTATTTTTTGGGTATAGAGGTTGCACAGTTAGATACAGATATTTTTATTTCTCAAATGAAGTATGTGCAAAAGACTCTAAAAAGGTTTCAAATAGAGGACTGCAATCCGATTGGTACACCAGCAGAGACAAGTTTAAAGTTGGTGAAAGATGATAATGGAAGAGACGTCGATAATACTTTATACAAGCAAATCGTAGGAAGTCTAATGTATCTTACTGTGACCAGACCAGATATAACATATGCTGTAAATCTTATTTGCAAATTTATGGAACATCCAAAGGAAATGCATCTTCAAGCGGCAAAAAGAATCATTAGATATTTGCGGGGTACAATCGACTATGGGATTTTGTACAATGAAGGAGAAAAATCAGCCTTGATTAAGTTTACGGATAGTGACTATGCAGGAGACCAATATGATAGGAAAAGTACATCTGGTTACGTCTTTATGTTGGAATCAGGAGCTATTTCATGGTTGTCACGAGAGCAACCAATTGTCATTCTATCAACAACTGAAGCAGAACTTGTAGCAGCAGCAGCATGTGTCTGCCAAGCCATTTGGATGAAAAAGCTTATTGAGAAAGTTCATTTTAAGCAAAAGGGGCCTACTCTTATCTACTATGACAATAGTTCAACCATAAAGCTATCCAATAATCTTATTTTACATGGGAGAAGCAAGCATATTGATGTCCGATATCATTTCTTAAGAGATCGTTTGAATAATGAAGAGATCGATATGGTATATTGCAAAAGTGAAGATCAAATCACAGATATATTTACAAAGGCCCTCAAACTTGTAACATTTCAAAAGCTACGACAAATGCTTGGAGTTTGCAATGTGACAAATGTAGGAAGTTAGCAAGATTTTTTAGTTTAAACTAATATTAGAAATTAATATTAGTTTAATGGAGGGTTTGTTAGACTTTTTTCAATAGTCATGGTCTACAGGCAATAGTTGTTTTGAATAAGTTGTTATGCTTTCCATTATTTTAGGAGTTAGTTACATTTTTTTACTTGTTACGTTAGTTGTATATCCTGTTTAAAGAGGCTATTTGCTCCCTGAATAATATGTAATTTATTCCTTCCAAAGTTATCTTTTCTTTGATCTGCTGCTCACACTACAGTTAAACACCAGAGCCATGACATCTTAACCACTTGCTTGTCACTGCTAATAAGGGGCTCGTTGAGTGACTATCAACTCCCTTTTTCGTTATTAGAGGAGCATTTGTCGCTGATGGTGGTGGTCGCGTTCACATTGCTATTTTTGGAATTGTTGTTGTAGATTGCGAAGGTGTAGGCCCTATCGGGGATTAGAGTTTTGATTTGGGACTTGAAGTCCCTTAGCTGTGGAGGGGTATCCAAAATAAGGGTTGTAGTATCCTAGTGAGTGGTCATACTCGGGATGATATTATTGTTGAGTGAATGGCCTGTGATAACCTTAGTGTTGTTATCCAGAGTTCTGTCTAACTATGGAAATTTTGGTTGCTAGGGGAAGCTTGTGATGTTTTGAGTATTGGGGTAAGCCATTGTTTTTAGTTTTAAAGGTTGGAACACACTCATCACACCAATTGTTGATACAAGATCAGTGATGTAATCTTTTGTGATAGTTCATCTAGTGGATAAAAAATTGTAAATGATTAGAATATAGGCTCCTTATGATAATTAGAGCTAGATAGAAGCGGGAAAGGGATTATTAAGAATACCCTAAGATGTTTGTGGGTCTTAAAAGGATTCATTATACTTCGTGTGTTGTCCTAATATTATTTCTAGACTCATAAGAGCCTAGCCAACCTATTGATATCCTATTGTCATAAGTATGAATTGTCATGTTAGGACAGATAAGTACATGTGGTGTACGAATGACAGATATCCTATCCATGGCAAGGGTATAATTTCCTGGTGCGAGCTTGCGGGGACTTGACCTTGCGATGTCATGCACTCACAGAGTTCTGAACTTATGGTTTAGATCTCGTAGGTGTTGTTAACTTGTAATAAAATTAAAATTTAAACCATAAAACGTAATATCTCTTTTGGCCATGTGTTATAGCTAAACTATCACATTAGTACATGTACTATTTTTTATTTTGACAATTGTATTTTAATCTGTAATCCTTGTTGCCTCAACCCAAATTTCTATTAAAAAATTTAAAATATAAAGAACTAAAAAATAATTAAAAGTCTAAAAAAATCATTTTTTAAAAGTCACCTAAAATCTTAAAACTCGGGAAATTATAAAAAATTTTTAAAAATGATCTATTTTTGAAAATTATAAAAAAGTAAAATTATAAATATGCAAAAACTTCAAAAAATTTAAAAATTTGATTGTTTAGAATTTTTGGGTTTCTTAAAAAAAATTGAAATTTATGAAAATGGTTTTAAGATTTCTATGGTATTTTTGTGCTTAAAAAATTCTAAATTCCTTAAAAATAAAAAAAATTGAGATTTTTATGATTTTTTTATTTTTAATAATATTAAAAAATTTAAGTGTTTTTTAAATTTTTTGACACTTGAGAGCACGTCATTAGTTGATTTATTTTTTTAATGAAAAATTTTATTGAGATAACAGGATATAAAAAATAAAAATACATTTACCAAACTAATAAAAGAAAATATAAATATCAAAATGATAATTTAACTATAGGTTAAAAGCGGTATTAATAAACAATATTAAAATCGATATTTTATGTCAAATCATTTGAAGAGTGCGTGGAATGAGACCTTTACACCATTTGCCCAAAATATAAAAAAGAGAAAAGTTTTTGAGTACTTTATATCCGCACGTTCACGTCGTTAGGAGATTTTTGACCCACTTGTTGGCAAACCAACAATTAATAAATTATTAAAATAACATTTAAAGAAAATTTTTTGAAAACTTCATTGAAGCCCTTCTTTAAATTAGGAGACAGAAGTTGATAGTGACAACTTATAGTGAAAGTGTTTTTATTAATGTGATAGTACGAAAATAACCTTATATTAACATCTTATGAAATAAAAATATATGATTAAAAATGTATTTATACCCTGATTGCTTACATCTTATGAAATAAAAATTCAGTGTAAAAACATCAATTTAAATATGTTAAAAATATTGATTTAGAATTAAATTAGATTAGATGAGTTTGATCGAAAAATGATACTTTAATAAGGATAAGTAAGGGTTTTTGTGCCTAAAATAAAAATTACATTTTAGTCTCTTTTAAAATTATTAAATTATAAAAATTTATATATGATAAAATTGTATTTTGATATTTAAAATAAGAAAATATCAAATTTTATTATTATTTTAAGATAATTTGATAAAAATTATAAATTTAAGTGTTAATAAAAACGAAAAATTAATATTTAAAAAGTTTAATATATGTAAATTTATTTATGTTATTCCTATATTTTAATAATTTATTTTTCCGTGTGATCTTTTTTCGAAGTTTAGGTTTTTTCCTGTCTGCCAAACACTTTTTCCTATAAAAACCAACCCACTTTCAGTAATGGATATTCATTTCAATTTGTAAGGATAAAACTTATAAGATTCCTATAATTTTACCAAAAAAGAAAAGTAGGCAAATGGATGGGCATGGAAGAGATGAAGATAAGGTAGATAATGGATTCAACCATGAAGAAGAAGAACATGGCGGTCGCAAGAGCAGTAACAATGGAGCTGAGTACGAGATGTCGGTGGAACAAATCTTTGAGAAAAGGGAAGTACCGCCATGGAAGAAACAACTGACGATGAGGGCGTTCGCCGTGAGCTTCGTGTTGAGCATATTGTTTACTTTCATAGTAATGAAGTTGAATTTAACAACCGGAATCATCCCTTCCCTCAACGTCTCTGCTGGATTGTTAGGGTTTTTCTTCGTCAAAACGTGGACTAAATTGCTCTCAAAATCCGGTCTCCTCAGACAACCCTTTACCCGCCAAGAAAACACCGTGATTCAAACCTGCGTCGTCGCCTCCTCCGGCATCGCCTTTAGCGGTACGTTTTTTTTTTTAACTTTCCTTTTGATTTTTGTTATGCTCTGAAAGAATTACTGTGATCTGATCCCCCAATTTGTTCTACAAATCAGATCACTGAGTAAAAACTGCCTCATTCATGAATCTAAAGCAAAAATTTAGGGAAGGTTTAATTCTAACCACAAATCCCTATACTCTTCAAGTTTTTAATATTTAAACCTCTGCTTTCATTTCCAAAAATTTAGTTTTGGAAATTTAAAATTCAAAATGTATTTTTATTAAATTTGAATATGTATCATTTTAATATTCAAAGTTTTTTTCAAAAATTAAATACAGTCTATGGGATTTTAATTTTTAAACTAGACAAATAGCAAGAATAAATTCATAAAACTAAAAACAAAGGGATTAAATTTTAGAATTCTGAAAAGTTTAGGGGCTAAGAGCAGGATTAGACCTTTAGGGAACTCACTGCACCGTATATTTTCCATTTGCAGCGGAGGGAACGAGGGTCAATTGAGTTTGGTAATAACATTACGACTTTGTTTACCGTTTTAACTTTTTCTTTTTTCAAATTAAGAAATTTATTTTACTTAAATATATAATAGCAATCTATATTTTTATTATAATATAATAAAATAAATTTCTGTAATTAATAAATATTAATTGATTTATAAAATAAAATTTATTCCGACGGTCACTTTCACCCATACATTATATTTCATTTATTAATCTTAATTTGACTATTACATTAATTAAATTTGCCCTAAATTTGTTTCGGAAATTCGTTGCTTTACAAGTAACTTTCACTTTCATAAATTTTTATTTTATTAATTTGTATTTCATAAAATTTAAAGGATTAAAAATATTATGTGGTGTGAAAAACACAAATACATGTTTAAAAATAACATATAATAAATAAGAGAACATACGCTTGAAACTAATTAATCATAATTATACATGAAATATGTATGATATTAAAATTAAAAAAATAAATTTAGTTGTTTATCATTGTGTTGTTATTAATATTGAGTTGGTGTCAAGTTAATTTTTGATAACAATTCAATCAAATACATTATTAATATATACAATTGATGAAAGTAATAAAGTGTATATTATTAAAATTATTTTATTAATATAATTGATTTGGGTTCAAATTTCACCATTTGCATATTATTGATTTTTTAAATGAAAAAATTTAAAGTAACATCAAATAATATAATTTATTTTAATTACAAAAAGTACTTTTGAAATTTAATAACTAAAATGATGATCCGATTGAGCGTGATATTAATTTAACGAAATGCTTAAATAATAGTATAAATTACATAGTGAATTTAAGTATTATTTTTGGAAGACCAAGACTTTTTGCTTGTGTTATTGTCTTCTCTCTAAATAGAGGTGAAGTGTCGTGGATTGGATCTTAATTCTATCTTTATAAAATTGCATTAGTGGTTAAAAACGAATATTATTTTTTTCGAGGATAAAATGTAATTTTATTATTATATAAACTTATAATTTCATAAATTTCGAAAGTACCATATAATGAATTTACCAGTTTTCAAAAGTCAAGGCTGTATCATGTCTTTGCCACTAAATAGTGTTGGACTTGTTGACTGAGTTTAGCTAAATAATATAATTGGTGTTTCAATTTTACAAAAATATTATTTTAACTCTTCATTTAATTTTTCACATTTTTTAATTCTTAAACTTGTAATTTTTGTCAAATACCCTAAAATGAATGAAAAATTATTATTTTTTAACTTTGTTGATGTTACATACACGTGTCACGTAAATAACACTTCAATATTTAATTAATTTTTTAAAATTTAAAATTATTAAATTATAAAAATATATTTATATTTTTAAAATTTTAAAGTTTAATTAAATGTTGGTGTATCATTTACGTGACAATATATGTTTATACGTTGTCAGTAAAGTTAATAAATGTTAACATTTCTATAGAAGGCTTAAATGAATTTTTTAGTAAAGTTAGAGGGCCAAAAAAGCTATTAACCCTTAAAACATTGTTGCTTTAATTTTTTAAAATTGATATTTAAAATTGATGTGTACCGTTTATAAATTCGACTTTATTAGAGGATATTTTGTAAAGGCGACAGGTGCGTGAGTGACAGTGAGTGAGGCCAAGTTGTTGCTTTGGGGAATGGGCTAATGATACGGTGAGATGAGATTGAGATCGAAGTCATTAGGCGTGTTTCGGAATAATGAAAAGTCAATAAGTCAATGATACAGACTTCTTAGATCATTTTAAAGTGGGGATCCCTTTTAGGAATTTTTAATTTTATATTTATAGCTGTCTGACTGTCTCCAATGCTTTTTCACCTTTTCACATTTGCTAAACTCACGCTGACACAATGTTTTCATATTAATCTTTACATAGCTTTGAACTTCCCATGTTCTCATTGGATGATTATGATGTTATTTATGCTAATCATTACTTTGGTTTAACTTTTTAAAAAAGATTCCTATAAAAGAAACTCGTAGTATAAGGATAGAAAAAATTGTCTGTGAAGTTATTTAGTAATTGAACTTGATTATTTTGATCTAATTATTTGTAATTAGATACCTATATATATTTAGGTAGTAATTGTAGTATAATTAGATAATCTCAGTTATATTATTTAATTTTTATAGGAGTTGAGAATTGAAAAAATTATGTCAGTAACTAGGTAGGATTTTTTTTTATTTTCTCAAAGATGTAATTATAATTTAGGAAATAATTACAATTACTTTATAGTGTTAACCCATTCTACAATGGAATTTTAATTTTATTTAATACTGCCCCTGAATCTCAAAAACCTCAGTCAAAAACCTATCTATCTCGTTCTGAATCAAGTTAAATATTATATATTGCCCCTGTACCTGGCTGATTGGGTTTTTTTTGCCAACATAAATGTCTCCTTTTAACAATGGTTTATTCATGGATTCATCTAATTGTCATTAAACATTTCTTTCTTGAAAGAGGGACATGTGCTGTATTAAACATTACTGAATGAATGCTCAACGAAGCTGGTGTGAGTGTTAAAAACATGTATGTTAATTTTATTTTAAAATTTTATTTTACATATTTAAAAGGTTTTATATCTGTTCATGAGCTAAGGTGAGTGGTGGCCCAACCCGGCTTAATGATTCATTTTCACTATTCAAATCTTATAAAAATATTAATTTTTTATATTTATATTTAAAATTAAATAAACATATTTTAATTATTTATTTTAAATTTAGATCAGACTAGCCCAAGGTAGAATTATCTAGTCCAAGTTTGACTGCTCAACCCATGGTCTAGTCCTTCAAAAAAAACATATCTACTACTTTGAAGATGACCATAGATCATTGAAAGCTATGAAATGAACGAATTCCATGGGTGATTTACTATTATGAAATCACTCTCTCATCTTTGACATGGAATTGTGTGATACACTATTCATATAAGACCCAGAATCCAAACCACAAAAAATGCTATGCTGTAATCTAAAGCATGAAACTTGTGGTTGCAGTACATGTTTTGAACTGAAAATTTTGTAAAGCATGTTGTGTTTATAATTGATTGAAAGATAACATAATGTAATTACATAACAAATTTCATTTACCTCATAAAACTTGTGGTTGCAGTACATGTTTTAAATTGAAAATTTTTGTAAAATATGCTGTGTTTATGATTGATTGAAGATAACCTCTGCATTCATTTTGGTTAAATTACAACCTCAACTGGTTTGCAGAAGCTTTTACTTACTTTTACCTGCTGACAAACAGGGGGATTCGGGAGTTACCTCTTCGGAATGAGTGAACGTGTTGCAAAGCAATCTGGGGATAACGGCGGTTTCAAGAATCCGTCACTCGGATGGATTATTGGCTTCCTCTTTGTTGTTAGCTTTCTCGGTCTCTTCTCTGTGGTGCCTCTTCGGAAGGTACACTCTGCTTTGCCCCTGTATTGAAGTTGAATGGACATAGAAATCCCACTTTCTAAATATTTTGTGTCTATAATAATATAAACATTATGTTTACATATAGGATTTGAAATCGTTGAGCTAATAATGAAATGATATTCTTTCAAGGAAAGGTTCTTTTTGCCTATGTTAACTTCCATTACCAAATTTTTTGTCCTCTTGTTTTTCTCAGATCATGATCATAGACTTCAAGTTGACATATCCGAGTGGTACTGCAACTGCACATCTCATCAATAGCTTCCATACTCCTCAAGGAGCTAAGCTAGCAAAGTAAAAATTATTGTCATGGTTGCGGTTTCTAATTAAAGCCGATGATTACGATGTTTATACATTCTAATCTTTTCATGTTTTTTACTTGTAGGAAGCAAGTGAAAACATTGGGGAAGTTCTTTTCTTTCAGCTTTTTATGGGGTTTCTTTCAATGGTTTTACACTGCTGGAGATGGTTGTGGATTTATTAACTTCCCTACGTTTGGGCTTAAAGCATACGAAAACATGTGCGTAGAATCAGTTCAATTTCTTCCCTTAGTGAACTCGAAAACAAGTACTAAGCGACTTGTTTGCTAATATTTCAGGTTTTTCTTCGATTTCTCAGCAACATATGTTGGAGTTGGGATGATTTGCCCCTACATAATAAACATATCAGTGCTGCTTGGAGGAATACTTTCATGGGGTCTAATGTGGCCTCTCATTGAAAATAGAAAGGGTGATTGGTTTAGTGCAGATCTTCCCAAAAAAAATATGCACGGCCTACAAGGTTACCAGGTTAGTTTCCATTAAGACCAACGAAACTATAGTTCCCCGACATGGTAACATCGATCTCAAGATTCGTTATTCCTTAAATCCAGGTGTTTATTGCCATAGCCTTGATCCTAGGTGATGGGCTATACAACTTTGTCAAGGTGTTTACTAGAACCCTCACAGGCTTGTTTTATCAATTTCGAGGACGACAATCTCTCCCTGTTGCACATCACCATTCTTCTGATACCTCAGACAAGCTATCATATGATGACCAGCGCCGAATCCAACTCTTTCTAAAAGACCAAATTCCTACATGGTTTTCTGTTGCAGGTTATGTAACAATTGCTACCATCTCCACCATAGTTCTTCCATTCATCTTTCCCGAACTCAAATGGTATTACGTATTGGTCATTTACATCTTTGCACCAACATTGGCTTTTTGTAATGCGTATGGAACTGGATTGACCGATTGGTCCCTTGCTTCGACCTATGGTAAGCTAGCAATCTTTACAATAGGAGCTTGGGCTGGTCCGAATGGTGGTGTCCTTGCAGGTCTCATTGCATGTGGTGTAATGATGAACATTGTTTCAACAGCTTCTGACCTAATGCAGGATTTTAAGACCGGTTACTTGACCCTTGCTTCTCCTAGGTCCATGTTTGTTAGCCAAGTGATTGGCACGGCCATGGGCTGCATAGTTTCACCTTGTGTCTTCTGGCTGTTCTACAACGCATTCGATGACCTTGGACTTCCTGGCAGTCAATACGCCGCGCCTTTCGGAATCGTTTATCGCAACATGTCTGTACTGGGAGTGCAAGGCTTCTCTGCTTTGCCAAAAGACTGCCTTTTGTTATGTTACGTGTTCTTCGGTGCAGCCATTCTAATAAACTCCATTAAAGATATGCTGGGTAAGAAATGGGGATCCTACATTCCACTTCCGATGGCAATGGCAATACCTTTTTACCTCGGCCCGTACTTTGCCATTGACATGTGTGTCGGAAGTTTGATTTTGTTCGTCTGGGAAAAGTTAAACAAAGAAAAGGCCGCCGCATTTGGACCAGCAGTTGCCTCCGGTTTGATCTGTGGTGATGGTATATGGACTTTGCCAAGTTCAATACTCGCTCTAGCCGGGGTTCAACCACCAATTTGCATGAAATTTCTCTCAAGGGCAACAAACGCTAGGGTCGATAATTTCTTGAACCCAAAAAGTTGAATGCATTCGTACAAAATATATAGATGGTTGCATTAGACATGTAAAACAGCATCGTCAAGTATTTATAATTTTGTATGTTATGTGCATGTTATTTCTCCGTGTTTTCTTTTTCCGCTGGTATCGTTGGCACGACAAAACGAAGTACGACGAGTAATGAATCATCGGGTATCAAAGGATTGTGATGTATGTTATAGGTGAATGAATGAATGAAAAGTGACATATAGTTAGTTCATACGGTCTTTGTTCTAGCATGTGTGATGTGTAAAATACTTAAATGTCGCTAGGTTTTTCAATTGAAGTTATACTGAAAGTTTGGCTCATTTCCTGATATTATCAATGAATCTCTCTGTTTTTTTTTTTGGTTTTTACAAATACAATTACGGGTAAATATTGATATAGTATAATCATAATAAATAATACATGTACGACCAATTATAATTATAACAAAATAATATAAAGCACAATAAGATCGAAACATGGAATGTATTCAGGCAATGTTCACACGTAGACTAGAACCCACAAAATAAATACGGATGGGGAAGAATCGCACATGGCAAGAACCAAAGTTGGATATTCAAGGATCTTGAAAAACCTGATTTAATTCTAATAAGATTTGAAGTCATTCCTCTCAAACTATAATTATTTGAATTAAACTGAAATTCATTTATTATTATTTACAATGTAAAATATTTAAAACTAGAAAACCATACATTGACCTTCACTTGTATTTTCTTTTGCAAATTTAAATCAAACCAAACCAAACCAAACCATTTCAAGTTTTAAAGAATATAGCTTTTGTATTCAGCAATAGCTAAAAACATAATTTAAAGGAAAATTAAAGAAGATGTTGGGATTTTTCATTTAAAACCAATATATATATTTTCGTGCACTATTAATATCCAGCAATATATATGTATACGTTTTGCTTATAATTTTTAATATCATCTAAAACTAATACACATGTTTAGTTCAAACAAAATAAACTCAACATCTAATTTTAGACTAACTAGAGCACAATTTTGAAAGTCAAGTCAAACTTAGGACTAAACAAACGTACACAAACAATGAATAATTCATTGAATGTCAATTCATTTCCAAGCTAATGGATTATATATATATGTATCCACAGCTTGAGAATGAATAATAATAGTAATAATAACAGATACTGAGATCCAATCCTTGCTATCTCTTAACAGATAATAACCAATTAAGCAAGAGAAATCATTTTATTGGATACTTGACCCGACTCCTTGTTTGAAGAAACCCTCCACTTCCAAATGGTGTTTTTTCATGAAATATAAAAAGTGAGATATTAAGTTCAGCCTTTCACTAAGATTCGAGAAATAGCTGTCCTGAGTTCAAGTTGATGGACAGAAGTAACATAATTTAACATGATCAGTTACTATTATGTTTCTCCTAAAGGCTACCCCTTTTTCTATTTGATATAAGCAACCAAGTGAAGGACTAATGACAAATGTACTCAATGTAAAAATCTAAATTTCTAACATAACTGACCAATTTGACATATCAATTGAAATCTGAGCCCCTCAGAAAACATACCGCCATTGTCATAGTTTGTCGATTTTTCTCATTGTTTGTTCCTTGATCACTTCAGTAAGTGTCTTGCTTGATTTTGCTTTTGTTATTCCTTATATTTACCATAGTGGTAATATAATTTTATGTTGTCCAATCTTCATCACTTCCATTAGTATCCTAAATAAGATAAACAAGAATAAATCAGTATCATGGACAATAGACATCCCATTTCTGATGCTTAGGCTGGAGTTAGGCATGGGTAGAAAGGCTTTTTTAGGATTTTCTTTTTTGTTCTTATGTTAACCGGACCCAATGGTAAGTGTCAGGATAAAGGTATGTGTTCAATATGGGTATAACCACCCCAGACCCATGTCTGAATATGTGTCGGGTATTTTAAGGAAGATTAAGAGTTTGGGTAACATAGCTTATTTTGCACAACTATGGTAAAAGCTGAAAAAGAAGTCTCACCTGTGATGTGCTAGAGATTTCTTCAATGTCATCTTCGACCTACAAAGTTTGTTTGCAGTATTAACCACATTGAAGAATAAAGAGAAAAAAGGCATTGCAAAGGATCACATTCACAATCAAAACTACATAAAATACGAAAGTATTTCGACATAGATAGGTCCTTAATCCATGTTACAAGAAAAGGGATTTCTGTATTCTGAACTTTATGTATGGATTGAAAAGAGTAAGAGAGAAGGCAAGATCAAAAGAACACAAAGGAATAAGTGGTTCGACAATAGTAGCCAACATTCGAAGGAAAAAGGTCCCTCAAAGTTATCAATGTTACCAAACAACTCTCTATATAATGGTGAAAATTCTACAAATCTTTTTCTTCTCATTGATGAGATTACAAATGCTTCCATTTGTAAGAGTTTATCTATAATTGCTTAGACAGGAAAATCTCATCGCAAGAGAACATAGATGGAATCTAAATTTGATAAATTTGGAAACCATTTCATAAACTCAACACAACAACAGTAACTGATTGATGCTGTAGGTCCCTCAAAGTTATTATAATTTTTTTGAGCAGTAAATCATATTACAAAAAACATAAAAATGTGCACAAAGTTATTATAAATTTACTTCAACTTTAAAACCAAACATGATTTCTCAGCAGGCGCAAGTAAATTGGTAGTGTGTCATAAGGTTAGTGAGTGTTATCCGATTCTAAGGGGCAACATGAAAATAAGGAAATGTGAAAATGACATTAGAAAATAATTTTGAGATCAGGAAAATGATTATGACACTACTATCCTAGTACATGGTTTAGTTGATGCAAAAAGAAAGTACTTCATAAGAAACACTGGAATTTTAAAATACAGACATGATACCTCAGATTCTTCCTTCTTTCTTTTGGTTCCTGCTCCTGCAATTTTAAAGAAGACTCCATCAAAATTCTTAACCAAAAAAGAATATGCCAAAGGTAATTAAAAGTAAAAAAGAGATAAACTAGCACTTTGAATAAGTTCTGAAAACCATAGGAAAATGCAAACTTGAAGCTAAACTTTGTGAGATGAAGTACATAATTTTTGCACAACAACTTATTCCTATATCGTTCTGACTCTTCATTTCTCTTTTGAAGTATCCGTATCCAACAGCCATGTTCAAACATGGATATGAGAATATGACCCTTCAACGATCCACAAAATAAATTAAAAACTTAGAAAAAATTCAAACATACCTGAGTCCAACATATACTTGTATCCACACTCACATCCAAGTAACAAAGATTTATTCTATATAACCTACTTGTTCAACAGCAAATTGATAGCAAAATGAACCCCTAACTTCTTACCAAAGTTCTTGAAGCTGAGGATAAAATACAAAGCATATGCACAAAGGCCAAAAAGGGAAAGTAGCCAGCAGTAAAAAGTTATTCTGCCTTTCAGGATATTAATGACATTTTTCATGATAATAAATAACTAGATGATCTTATTCAATTAGGAAAGGTATATGAACAAATTCATAAAATCAAACAACCAAAGTATGGAACCTAATATACCTTTCAGTACCCTTTCATAAAGGTCAGCTAACTGTCAGTCAATCAAGCAAACAAAATGAGAATTATCATCACAGTAGTTCCTAGTGTAATACACGCTTTATGTTTACAAAGCGTTGACCAAAACAGAGGATGGTTATGTGCACTAGCTGAGATAGATGAAACTCATACACATGGACCTCGGTACAGAACTCAAACACGTTTTTCTGAACCTTATAAATAAAGCATTACATCCAACAGCTGACAATGCTTCATCCTTCTCCATAATCAACACTTCAGCCACAGGTAATAGATTCGCAGCCTGACCCAAACCATGCCCTCCTTTTTCACTCATTCAAATGATAGATTCTATGAAAATGATATGTACACTCCCCTCCAGTTTACATGAATAGGTACTAATGGTCTGTGGTGAAAAGTCATGACAACTTACATTAGACTCTTGTACTTTCTCATTGAGAGTACATCAGTCTATTGCACATGCATGCATCAATATGTAGCAAGAAAGCAAAAGAGATTATTACCCCTGGTTCTTCCTTTAATTACTTTTCCCTTTTTACTAGATCCATCATTCTGCAACATCAAAAGCAGATGCTGCTTGTCAGTTACTACCTTCAATAATTTCCCAAAATTTTCATACAGTTAAATGACGGGCAAAAAGTTGGAAAATATAAATGTTTTACAGAAATCGGAAAAACAAAACCTTATCCAAGCTCAATTTAACCTAACCAACCTTCTTTTCTGAATTCTTACACTGCGACTTCTTGCCAGAAACTGGATGGAAAGTGCACAACAGGGTTAAAAATCATAAATATTAATAATCTTTCACAATATTTTATAATAAGAAAGCAGGAATAGTTGCAACCTTTTGAGGGAGAAGATTTATCTGAACTTCTTGGTCCCTTCAGGAATTACAGCAATATTATTAGTACACAAGAACCTTTAATATTGAAAAATACACTTAAGGCCAAACCAACTTCCGAGAGAGTAACTATACAACTCGGTGGCAAAAATAAACTCATGATCCATTACCTATCAAGGAAATCAGAAAGGGCCTATTAGGATTGAGACAGCGTTGCTTGGCATATCTTAACTACATTGTTTAAACTTAAGGTGAAATATTTCCACTTTGGCATTACTCTAGGAACAAAGCAATTAACTTCATGGAGTAGAGGCAAATTCTTATAGCAACATGGCATAAAGTCATGGGCAGTAACAATTATTATGCTCAAGATAGAAACCTACAAGGAAGGGAAGGGGGGGGGGACAGAGAGAGAGTTGATTCTATTCTTTGAAGTAATGCTGCTCACCCAAAGGGAGGAGGAAAGGTATAAGGATGCCTATGCAAATCTCCAACCAGAATTTTACACATAAAGCACTCACAAAATACTAATATCATTAATATCATGGCAAGCAATGCTTGCCATAAACTCATGCAATTTCGACAACTACAAAATTCAATTTTTCTCCTTATTACACTAGAACTTTGATTAGGCAGGGCTGACCTTAAAAGTATGATTATGTACCCAAAAGAAGTGAAAGGATGGTTGAACTTGAAAGCATGGTGTCACCTACATACTTCCTTACATAAACTCATGCAACTTTGATAATCACAAATTTCAATTTTTCACCTGATTAGAAGTTTGATTTGACATGGTTGAACTTGAAAGTATGATTATGTACCCAAAAGAAAATTGATTTATGCAAAAACATGTTTCATATATTTGTTTTTGAGGTTCACCTATACACTGCACAGTGGCCCATACACTTTCATGCTTCTTTATTTTTTGCTAATTAAAGGGATTAACTATCCCACTAGCCAAAAAAATTGATGCGCAAGATTATGGATGGTTATGCAAAAACAAAGCTTGTCTACAAGCAAATGATTGGATAAAGAGGCAGGAAATTTCTTATGGTTTTAATAAAATCCGTGGAAGGCTTAGGTAATAAAAAATGTCAAGCACATGGAAGGATACAGACCATCTAAAATCTAAATAAACGAGAAATATGTGATCGATAAGAAAATTAGATCTAAATCGTCACTATAAACAGTCAAGTTCGTATGATAAACAAGTGGAAACATTCCTAAGAACATGCACAGATAAAATTAGAAAATCCATGATGCAACTAACAACAAAAACCTCTCGGTATGCTTCCAAATTCACTACATAGCCAGTAACATGCCATACAATCAGGTAAGAGGAGAAAAAGTGTACCCAATGAAGTTAAACTAAATAACACAACTTCTCTTGTCATAATAATGATTGTTTTGCCTTACCTTTTCTTCTGCTTTCTTAAACAATGTAGATATGGTAGCTTGAACAAGTGAACCATGACTTGTGTTTGAATTTTCCTTAGATTTAGTCACTGTAACAGTTGTCTGGGTTGTTTTTTTTGACTTGATCACTGGAATTAGATTAGATTGAATTTGTTTGGAGACCTGATTATCTTCTGAATCATCAGAACCAAGGACCACGGGGGCAGAAGTAATAGGCTGTAACTATCAGTTAAGGAGCCAAATAAAAAAAATGCTGTAGAATAACATAAGTAAATAAATAGATAAAAAATTAAAATACAACATCCTAACCTACAGAAATGAGGCAACAGGAATATGCAATTGGATAATACAAAATAATCAAGATATGCTACATCAGGATATTTGCAACAATATCATTGTCGCTGAAACCAAGTTTCAGGCCAACTTTCTTTTCTTCTCCATCCGATGGTTCGGCATCACTTCTGACAGTGTCTTCCTCGGAAGAAGCCTCAGCAAATCTAAATTAACATGAAGTCCAAGATGAACTCAACTTCCAAAACTGGTAAAACATATATATATGCTACTTAGATACTCTTAAGCTTAATACATAGATTTATTTACAAAAGAGAAAGTATGGACTAGGTGAAGCACAAATAGGACCTCAATAAATGGACAACAAAGTTAGGTATTGGTACTAGAAGAATGTCAATAGAAGTGCATGACAATCCCCAGGAACCTCACGTGACCAGAAATGTGTTCTATGTGTTCTAGCATTAATAATCAATAGAATTGTTCATGACACTTCTATCATACAGATCATAATAGTATTCTGGTCTAGAAATCAGTCACTATAATACATTACCATATAAGAAGAGAACAAATGTAGCCATCCTATAAAGCTCCATAGGAAATAAATTATTTCTATGTTCCACTACCTCCATATTAATTGCTTAACAGAAAATCTACCAATTGGATCAACCAAAGAAATACTAGTCAGTTCTACAGGCATAAATTAATACTGAATTGATACAATCCTATATTCCACAGATACAAGGATTGGATAACTACAGACATCTTTAAACAACAACAACAACAATAATAATAAGATTGCATGTAAAATAAAACAAAACATGTAGAAGTGTACTTGAATCTTTTTCCAGCATTTCTTGCAGAGTGCCGAGTTGGTGTCGCTTCCATCTTAACTTTCAAGTTGCTTTCATCATCTGATAAAGCATCTTCGGACTCAGTATCGAGGGATTCCGTATCAGCCTGTTTCATTTCTGTTCTTGGAATGCCTTGCTTGTTAATAGATGTCACCCCAGCACCACCTTTAAAGTCATATTCCATCTGCTGTCCCTGAAATAGTAATTTATTTTGATGAAGATTAATAAGGGAGCTTATCTGCAAGTCACAGAAACACTCTAGAGCAAATAAGCATCCAAACATAAGAAACTACTATAAAAAGAAACAACCTCAAACAGTTCCTTTGGAAAATCAAGTCGCACTTCATCTGGGTTCTCATCTTTTTTTCCAATCCACCATGCATCAGAGAATACAATCTGAAAAATATCATATTGCAGTGATGATTTAGAAAAAAAAAATGAAACATGCTCCAAAAGATATAGTTGAGAAGAATTAATAGGATAGCTGCTAGCATGGAAATGCGAAGAACTAATGATGACTCGTGAGGAAAAAGAAAAACCATATATTGTTAGACCCAAGCTACCTGGAACCTTTATATGGAAGACAACATTAACATATTGAGCCCAATGGCATTCTAAGCACTGAACCAAGTAAAAACTGGAAGGCTATAGTTAATAGGTAACCAAAATTAGAGCATATAATCTCCTCTGAGTAGTAAAGGATGCAGAAAAAGTAATAATAAAGAACAAACACAATTAAGTTTTTCCTTTTTGACATTTGGCAACCCCATGAAAAATAACATACAACAAGAATAAAAGCCAATTAAAAGTTCCATTGTATACCTAATATTATTCACCATGAGGAGATAAAAATCAGACAGTATAAATCTCAACCAACCAAAGCCCCATCAGTTCAACCTCCAGTCCAGTTACAAGAACATTGAATTAAGTGCTAATGAGTATCAAATTGTTCAAATTGGTTATCTGTACTGTGAGACAATGTTAGCATTGCCCTGCAACCCAATATTCATCCACATCACTTATAACATCAACATCTCCTAATATCCAGAAAACACTGGTAATTAGAAGGGACTAGTAACCTGAAGGTCTCGACTCTTTAAGTTTTTTATTTTCCTAAGTTACTCAACTCTAACTAACTAACTAACCAGCCCAAACATAATTTAAAATGATGAGACTCAAACCTAGGCGCTCGAGTTCCTAGAGCCTCAACCTTTACCAACACAACCAAAGCCTCGTTGACCTCAACTCTTAAGTTCAAACATCGAAATAATAGGATGTAAGCTTTTCGGAAAGAAGAGCAAACATTCGTTGCACATCCAGAACCCGATTCATCTCACATGTTGAAAGAATTGAAAGAAACTTAGTGATCAATAAACACCACTGATTTGCCAATACTCCCGAAGCATGAAAAAGAGTACGAACCATGTTGTCAAAGTAATCATCGCACATAACGTTCTTTCCACCACGAGAGAACAGCAAACTCAAATACCTATTCTTCGGATACACAATGGTCCCAAACAACTTCATTTGACCCTATAAAACCCCCCCCCAAAAAAACAAATTCCACCATTAGATTTTCCTACTCTAAAGCAAATCAGAAGAAAATGAATTGAAATTAAAATTTAAAATTTAAAACCTGAGGAAAATCAAGGTAGAGTATAGGGTTTTTTGATCCCAAATTCTTGAGCTCACCAATCTTGCCACCAGAAATAGGAGCAAGGAGACCAGGGAAAGAGAAGAGGAAACGGTTTTTCCTTTGAGATTTCCTGAGAATATCTTTGCCATGGTGTTTGATTACTTGTTTGGATGGGCTAAGAGGAACGTAAGATTTAGGGGCGGCCGGTGTGTCGGAAAGTAAGTTGTTCTTCAAAGCTAATTTCTTCAGTCTTCCACGCTCAGTGGCTTCTGGGGTTTCAGCAATGGGTGGTTTCTTTGAAGATGAAGCTTTCACCATTTTTTTAAATTTGGGATCGATTGATCGAGATCTGGAAATGGAAAACAGTGTGGTTTCAGTGATAATCGTTGCCGCTACAATTTGCGGGTAAGGCGGGAAAATCCGATTGGTTTTTTTGCTGCCTTTTTTCAGGCGTTTCTCTTGCTTACTGGGTGCCTTTTTTTTTTTTTTTTTTTTTTTTTTTATATTCACAGAAGGTCCGGTTTGCTTGAGTCTACCTTTCTTTTGGCAATTCCACCCTGACTAAATTACGGGTAAATTTTCGTTTTAATTATTTAATTAAAAAATTATAATTGGGTCACTAAAGTTTCAGAAATATCTTTTTAGTGGTATCTTTAGTTTGTATAATAATAATTTTAGTCCTCATATTTTATTTTTCTATCAAGTTAACTATGATTCTACATAAAAACATTTAAAAAACTTAAAAATATTTAAAAATATAAAAAAATTAAAAAAATAAAATCTTAAAAATATTGTTGAAGAACTAATATGTATAGGAAATAAAGAAAATTATCACTCAATAGAATCTAATAACAAATTAAAAACATAACAAGGCAAAAAAAAGTCACATCATTACATACTTTCTCGTTGTTTCTCGAAACCAATTTACTAATATCTTCAAGTCAAGTTTCATATCATTTAAGAACTTCTAAAACTGATATTAGAGAGAATTGTGAAATCGACTTTGATGCTAAGGTCCCTACCTTTAAATAATGTTATTTTTAAAATTCAAATTTATAATTTTCTCTTAAAATGAAACATGTCTTATTATTGCACCCAGCAATTATTACTACGAAAAAGCATTTCTAACTTCTATAGGCTCAACCCATGCATTCAGGCTTTATTTTTAATAAAGGATGGAAATAAGTAATATGAAGAATTTATTAATCTAATTAATAAATTACAATAGAGAATGCATATATTATGAGCAAATTAGTTAAATTCGATACAAAATAAGTAAAAAATGGATAAAAACATGATTATGTTAAATTTAAAAAATTTCAAAATCATTACTAAATAGACACTAATAAATCTAAGGATTTAAGAAATTATTATGAATCTTACCTTTCTAAATAGTTTACTACTTAATTTACACTATTTTTAAAATACCAATTTTAATTCTAAAATCCTAATTCTCAAATGCTACTTATATAAAATTATTATTTTATCTCTATTTATATATAACTATTAAAAATTAAAAAATATAATAACGTGATCTATAATATGTTATACGACAAAAGAGTAGAAACTTTGAGATCTCAAATTCAAGTTACCATTTGGACAAAGCTTCATTAAACTTGATTGAACACTCTTTAATTATAGCTTACTATTTGTATTATAGGACAAAAATTATAAAATTCGTAATCTCAAAATAATTTTTTGAATAAACTATACCATTAGTTACTACGAGTAAATTTTTGTTTTTTTATTTAATTAAAAGAGTTACAAATTAATCACTAAATTTTTTGAAAGTTCTCATTTAAATTATTAAAATATTTAAAATTTATTATTGAAATTAATGGGTTGTCAAAGTTTTTATTAAAGTTATACCAGCAAGTTCCAAGTTAACATTCATCGATGGTTATGGTGAATCAATACGTCGAGTAGAGTCGGAGATGGGAGAAAAAATCTATTTAAATTTTGTTTAGATTCAAAATTATTTCATGAAAATAAAAGAAATTATAAAAGAGAAAAAGAAATAGAGTTTTGAATTAGCACAGAAGTGTAAAAAAAACTATATAACATCCATCTGAGCCAAAAATCTTATTTTTTTTAGTTAAGTGAATAAAGGAAAACTTACCATGGTGTATAGTTTAACCTTTCTTTAATTTTATAGATTACAAATAAACTTTGTTAAACTTACTTTTTTGATCCAACTAATAAAATTTTGGAGAGACTTGACGATCATGAGAAATCAAGGTATCCGGGAACGGCGGAGCATGGAGGCGGAGGTGGAAGCGGCGAAGAAGAGATGCCGAGAGTTGATAGAAAAAATAGATTGTTTGGACGTCGCCACCATCAAATCAAATTGCAAGCACACACTCTTGAAGTTGGCCCATTCCGAGTTCTCGTTCCTCTCTCGCTTTCCCATTCATCCAGCTTCTTCTCAACCTCTCAGGTTCTTCTTTCTCTTTAGTTCGCCATCGTTTTTTTGTCTTCTCGTGTATTTTACAATTTAGCTCTTTGTACATGTATTTCATAATTAGAAAAAACAATCATTTAATAGTTGTAAATAAAAGAAGTTTTTCATTAAATTAAGTAGTTAAAAGTTAAAACCAGTGTTTTTAAGGGCGTAAAGCATGGTTTAGGTTCTAGAATCCAGCACAAGATGCAAAAAACCCACTCACAAGTCAAGAGATTATACTTATTTGTGCGTAATTTTCCAGCCTTGTTTATGTGTATTTATGAAATGAGCTTAAAATTTGAAGAAAGGTCCAATTCATCTTACAAAATCATGCAAATGGTTTTTGTTGGGCAATATGCATGATTTCTTTATGTTTATGGTGCCTTTTATGCTGTTGAATATTCAAAAATTGAGAAGTATGGAGTTTTAGCCTTCTTACTAGAGAAAGTATGGTTAATGAGAAAGATTAAAAACAAACGAATTGCCTAGGCGTGTGCCTGATCAAATGCGATTTGATCAGGAGGATTTGGGGTGCTTTTATTGTCTATCAGTAAGCTGCAATGTATTGGCACACACCTTAAAAACTCTGGTTCGAACATCACATATATTGTTTCGTATGCATGTGTAACCTTAATGGTAAGCATACAATTGATGAAAGGTTTTTGTTATCTTGTTTGGAATGAACAGCGTCAACCTTGGGCACCTGGAAGCCATTGTCTACATTCTTCAACAACCTTTTATAACTGCAGTTTCTCGTGTTTGCAAGCCACTTCCTCTCTCATTTTCAAGTAAACATAAAACCCTTTCTGCTGCTGCTTCTTTGAATTCCATCCACGTCCATATTGTATGTAATCTCAACAAAAACCCAGTTTGGGTTATTGTTTCTGATAGAAACCCAAATTACATTACTTGGCATTCAAATAACAAAACCAAGGGTTTGAAGTCTAGAATTCAACAAGTTCTTGATGCAGCAAAGTCAACCAACGCCTTAAGACCTTACTCTATTATCCTTTTCTTTTCAAATGGACTCACCATTTTTAACCATCAGAAACTTAAGGATGAATTTGGTGCCTCCAAGCTAGCTCTGGAATTCTCTGATTCTGATTTTGATTTTGCCGAGGAAACTGAAGGTGAATGGGTTCATGTAATTCCAGGGTTGTATAAGGAGGCATTTGTACTTGAAATTAAGGTTGATCATGTTGTGAATAATGTCATAAGTTCTGAGCATGAGGTGAAAGACTCATTTCTGAATGTATTTCCTCCTGAGCCTCAAGGAGAGAATGTGAATCCTAACTTAGGCTCTAGCAATTCTTTTTCTGCTCTTCTTTCACAAATGAAAAAGGTGGAATCTACTAAGATGGAGGATTTTTCCCATGACGATGATTTTATCAACTTTGATACAACAGCTTTGATAGCTATTGTATCAGGAATTAGCAATGGTTGTGCAGAGGAACTTTTGAATAAACCAGAGGTTGAACTGCGGCATCGATTCAAGGGAAATTATGATTTTGTGATTGCCCAGGTAAAATTTTCATTAAAATTATGTTCTTCCCACTGAGTTGATCAATATGGATAAATGAAATCTCTTCCTCAATCCTCCTATCTTTGGCATTACCCCATGAAACCTTGATGGTCTAAAACAAGTTCTACGCATGGTTATTTAAATTGAAAATTATGTTTTTTTGAAGGTTCACTGTATGTATACAACTTCTGATGATTTTTTTTTTTTTTTAATTTGTGGAGTATAGTTCACTAATCTCTTGTTTGCTCTGGTTCATGCGTTGCCTACACATTAACTTAAAGATGAGGAATGACAGTGAGGAATATTTCTTGTTAAATTAATTACAATGAAATGAGTTGGCTTGTTGCGGAAAAGTCAGATGGCCAATTATATCTCTTCACCCCCAGCAAACCTTACTAGAAAAGTTGAGAAGACTATAGAAGATATGCCATTTTCTCAGTAGCCAACTGTCTATGCCATTTTCTCAGTAGCCAACTGTCTTTCCATCGTAGTAGGAAAAGAAAAAAGATTTTCAGTTACATGTATAAATTTTCTCTCTTCTTAATAAACATCGGTTTTTGTTCTACTTTATGATGCTAATTTTTTACGTCTTCTATTGTTAGCATTATTGCTGTTCTGTTTTATGCCTTATTATATCTTAAATTGTACGTAGAACTTTCTTTTAACAAGGTTTGTACCTATTGCCAGGCAATGTCTGAACTTCAGTACCCAATACACGCGAACCTCAGTGCTGCTGTATCTGGGAAGAGGGGCATAATATGTGAGAGTGTTCTTTCAGAGTTCAAGGAGCTAGTATTGATGTGTGGAGGAGCTAATGAGAAGCACAGAGCTGATCAGCTCCTGAAATGCCTCCTGTGAGTTTTCTGACAACTATTGCTAAGTTAATGGTGAAATGACATGAGTCTAAGGATTTAACTAAGTGATAAGTCATTTAGGTTTGTGGTGGCAAATCAAACTAGCATGAAATCTGGTTTCAATTCTGAAATCTCAATTAAAACTGCAGAAATTTTAATAAAGAAGAAAAAACTAAGATACGTTGCTAGCTTTTCATCAGAGTCATATGACTCATTTCTAAGGTTTACTGATTTAGAGTCAGAAGTGCATAGTGCTGGAAAATCACAGGAAATAGTGCCCTTTTTGTGAAATAAGTTGTTATGTTATATCTTAGATCCTGGGTTATACTTGGAGTCATATGACTTATCTCAACATTTGTATGTATGAACCGTAACAGGGTCGTGCGAGATAGCCCTTCAGAACGACTGATAGGCCTGCCAACTACAAGAAAGCTAGCACTGAAAAACAAGATTGTGTTTGGAACTGGTGATTACTGGCGTGCCCCAACTTTGACTGCAAATATGGCATTCGTGAGAGCAGTAGCACAGACAGGGATGTCTTTGTTTACTATTGAGCATAGTCCACGGGCTTTAACCGGTAACTAGCTGCACTAACCAGTCAGACATGCTGGTAAGAAGAGATCCATTTTTGGTTAAAGCACTCTTGGGCTATGTTTATTGTTGTTACCTATAACTTGTATACGGTTAACCAGACTTGCTTTTTTACTAACATTTTGGCTGTTTCAATTAATGAAAGGCATAGTTAGAGAACATTTTAAAGGAAGATGACCACTTTTGCCCATTAGATAGAGACAGATATATATAATAATTTAACCAGGTAGGCTTAAGCTTAAGAGACATTAGCCTTTATGCTTGATTATATCATATTATGGTTAACTAGCTACCCTAGAAGCTCTGAAGTTGCAGTAATAATTTACTGATCCTCTTCAGTTAGAAGCTTGCCCATTATTTCGCAAACTTTAATATTTGTCCTTGTCACTAGGGCTGAAGAGAAGATTGTAAAAACCAAAATGAACTGCAGTGTTCAGTTTGCTTATGTATGGCTTTCAGCTTTTTTTTTTTTGTTTTAAAAAGATTCACAATACTGTGTATTAGCTGGATTTTTCCTCTAGAAGAACCGAGTCAAACCGTGATTGCTCTTATTCTTCACTTTTGCTTGATAGAGTAACAAAGTTGGAGTTGGTTACATGTTGTGAGAACCAACCCATAGAATAATGGAATTGGTATGGTGTGCAACATGAAGGCTTTGCTTTTATGTTATCATTTCAGTTTGGAATGATTTGTTTTTATGTATTAAGGTAGAAAATGGCTATCTCTTTCATCTCATTTTTCAAAGAAAATTATGTAAAAGCTATGTTTATAAAAAAAAAAATTTCATGTAAAAAAATCAACAATTAGGCTTTAATTGAAAGGGTAGGGTTGAGGTTTTTGAAAATCTTATTGTCTTAGGTTTTTGAAAGGATAGAGTAACAAAGTTGGAGTTGGTTAGATGTTGTGAGAACCAACCCATAGAATAATGGAATTGGTATGGTGTGCAACATGAAGGCTTTGCTTTTATGTTATCATTTCAGTTTGGAATGGTTTGTTTTTATGTATTAAGGTAGAAAATGGCTATATCTTTTATCTCATTTTTCAAAGAAAATTATGTAAAAGCTATGTTTATAAATAAAAATTCATGTAAAAAATCAACAATTAGGCTTTAATTGAAAGGGTAGAGTTGAGGTTTTTGAAAATCTTTTTGTCTTAGGTTCAAATCTTATTGTCTTAGGTTTTTGAAAGGATAGAGTAACAAAGTTTGAGTTGGTTAGATGTTGTGAGAACCAACCCATAGAATAATGGAATTGGTATGATGTGCAACATGAAGGCTTTGCTTTTCTGTTATCATTTCAGTTTGGAATGATTTGTTTTTATGTATTAAGGTAGAAAATGGCTATCTCTTTCATCTCATTTTTCAAAGAAAATTATGTAAAAGCTATGTTTATAAAAAATAAAAAAATTCTTGTAAAAAATCAACAATTAGGCTTTAATTGAAAGGGTAGAGTTGAGGTTTTTGAAAATCTTATTGTCTTAGGTTCAAATCTAAGATTTATTTTGGGTTTAATTTTTTTTTTCAATAAATTTCATATAAAAAGGCACAAATACCTTTATAGTAATATATTTTTTTTAAATGTCTTTTTAATTTTTTTTATAACTAAATCGGTGTTCAATTAACTTGTAAAATTAACTCAGTCAAAATAATAATATGGATAAGAAAAAATATAACCTGATAAAAAAATACAATAGGAAAAAGGTTACACAAACATAATACATATACAAATATTAAAATTTGTATAAAATATAAATAAAGTACAGGAATTGCCCAAGTTAGGGAGATTTCCACATTTATTTATACAATCCCATAAATGGAAAACTAATTTGGCATGTGAATGACACACCGCAAGCATTTTCCTTCTCTCATCAAAGTGAAAGCTTTGTTGATGTCCTCAAATGGCAGATTATGTGTGATGAACTCATCAACCTGTATGTCCTGTGAAAACAATGATAAATTTATATATATGTAGATAGATAGATAGATGTATGCATGCAAAGAACATTTACAGACATGCATGGTTGCCACCTTCAAGCTTGCTGAATGTTCTACAGGTTCACAACCATGGAAAACCAAGGTTTATTGTGAAGCACCTAAGTCTTGCCTTTTTCTTCTCAAGATTTTTCCTTTTAAGGTTAAATTATGGTTTTCGTCCATATATTATACTCACTTATTTAGTCTTGATACTTTAATTTGACATAATTTGGTCCTACTATTATTAATGTTTATGCCTTAGTTCAAATCACCAATATCTTTACGAAGTTCCATTAATCGAGTGATGTGGAATTAACCCCCCCTTGAAATTTTTGTTATAAAAATAAGTTATTTTTTCACTAATTTATCAATGAAGTAATAAGTACGAATCAATCTAACAAGATGTTATGGAAAATCTTACCCGGTTTATGTACTTGTTTACCAATGAAGGAAGATCAGATTTAGGTTTCCATCCTCCAAATAGGGACCCTTTCAATGTTTTCCCAGAAAGAAATGCTGAATAATGAGATGCTATTTCCGGATTCGTTTTTGGTACACCAAGCGTAACTGTTAAACCCCATCCCTACGGAATGGATGGCAAAGAAACTGGTGAGTTTCGGTTTTGATGATTAAGAATATTCTTTAGAACAGAGAAGGATTATCAAATCATGAGTCAAGGAAATTACGTCACAGCACGATTGCAGTGCAGTTGTTACCATTCCAGTGTTGCCTATGCATTCGAAGGAGTAATCCGTCCCTCCACCGGATATTCGCTTAATAACCTGAAACATACTGATTGAGTTTTAGTTTCTTATTGCATAAGGTTTTTACCTATTGAACTTTGTTGCTCTTTGAATGGATACCTGTTGAATAGGTTCGTTATACTCGTTGGGATTCAAGAAGTCCGTGACTCCGAAACACTTTGCTGCAACCGTAATGATAAATTTGTTTTCAGAGAAACTTCAACGGGCTCAGGCCTCAGAAACCTGGAAATTGGAGGTGCAATATTGAACTTACCTTTTTCATACTTTTCGGGATTAATATCAACACCAATTATCTGAGATGCTCCCCTAAGTTTGGCACCTTGAGCAACCTTATCATACAAGCATATTAATGATTAACCAAAATGGAGCAAATATGGCTGACAGGTCATTACAGCACTGAGCTTTTACCGAAACGTTCAAGTAATACTTACAGCAAGGCCTACAGTTCCGAGTCCGAAAATCACCACGATTGATCCTTTAGAGATATCAGCAACATTCCAGGCTGCACCAAGACCTAAAACCATAGGCTAAATTATCAAGTGTAGTAAAACAAGATGAACTTATAAGGCTCAAGAATGTATTAGTTAGCTAAGAAACTCATGGAAACCCAAATATTCATACTTTCATACGAGCATTAATTGTACGTAAAGGCTTCAACATACGTTTCTACTACATAGTTGAAAAATGGAGATTGAAAGAGAGTTTGGACAGTGAGTTCTGCAATACCTGCAGCTACTCCACAACTCAGTAGGCATATTTTGTCCAGAGGGGCCTGCGGGCTGACTTTAACGGCACATCCAGAGTGCACGACAGTATACTCACTGAAACTTGAAACTGCACAATAATGATAAACGGGTTTGCCTTTAACCGAGAAACGCGTACCCTGATCGCTGTGCATCACACCTCTTCTTTCTAAGCCTAAAACTTGGCACATGTTACTCTTTTTGGATTCACAGTGCTTGCACGTCTTGCATTCTCCGGTGAATACCGTAAGCACGTGGTCCCCCTTCACGAATTCAGTCACTCCCTCGCCCACACTCTCAACAATCCTGCAAAGAAAACAACGCTAAAACTTGAATCCAAAGTAATGCTAAACACAACAATGGTATCACTAATCGGTAGCATATACAAATCTTTATTATGGGTTTAACTAGTTTCTCTTCGACATTTTTTCGAACAGATGGAGAAACAGATTGAAGTTTTAAAAACGAAAAGAACTTATAAAGAATGCTTAAAACCAGAAAGGGTGCTGAACTGACCCTGATGCTTCATGGCCGAATATCCGAGGAAAAATAGCCTGCAATCAACTAGAGATTTTAGTGCCCAAATTTGATATTAACATTCTCATTCGACATTCATTGAGCATGGCATCTATGTTATGTTATTGGTTTAACCAATATTCCTTAAAATAAAATGACTCAACTATTATATTTAAGTTTTAAACATGCTTTCGCCGGATTCAAATCAATGGCAGCTCCAAAAATACGACTTAGGGAGATTTCAAATTCCATGTTAAATCCGGCAACCGAAATTACTCGATTATTATATTTAAGTTCCAACACTGTTAATGACAAAGATTCAACACAACTCAATGGGCAACGAACACAAACTTAAAAAGCTAGCTTGTAAGACAATAAGAGAAATTAATAATTATACTAGATGTCCCTAAGTTACGGCCTGAATTGTAAATTAGTCATCAAATTTCAAAATATTCTAATTAAGTCCTTAAAGTATTAATATCATATTAAATAGGTACTTTCGCCAGTCTAACCATGATCAAATTTTAGCTTGGATCTCACGGAAAACATAAATTAAAACGCAAGATCAAATTTTAATCAAGTATCTAATGTCTTAAAAAAAAAGGGGATAAATCCCAAAACTATAGATAAATTTTGATTTTGTGTAGTTTTATCTGTAAACTTTTGATTTGATTCAATTTTTGTAAAGAACTAATATCATTTTCAATAAAACACTATCTTATTACACAAATAATTATACTTATCCAATATAAAAAATATTATGTATTTATTTATATAAATGTATAGAATTACATAAAATCAAAGTTTTATATATATATTTGAACCGAATTTTGAGTTTAATGTGTATAATTACACAAAATCAAACTTCATTTATTAAATAGTATCAAATTGCACATTAAATCAAAGTTGATGTATAATTTTGATATTTATCCTTAAAAAAAAAGTCTAACCTCGATTTTAAAATTATTAGCTTTAAATATACTTTACGTCTTATTCAGCTGATATTTAACATCCATTTGGACGAGAGAAGAACTTGATTAATACGATAATGATACTTTTAAAAGTCCGGGGACATATAATGCAATTAACCCATGAAAAGAAAGAAGAAGAAAGGGCACCTGAGATTCCCAGGCAGTAATGTCAGTGCGGCAAAGAGAGGTGCAAATGACTTTAACCCTAATTTCTAGAGGCTGAGGTGGGCTCACTTCCACTTCCTCCATAACCAGATCTTTTCCAGCTTCCCATGCCACCATGGCTTTTCATTTTAAATCAAATATAAATGAAACCATAAATACCCGCATCGAAAAAAAAATTGAAAAATGGGTGTGAGAGAATTTACCTTTGCAGGTGATGACATTGGGTTGATCAATGGAAGATGATGATGACATTTTTATTTTTATTTTTATTTTTGCTGATTATTAGTTTTCAATTTATTTCAACTGTTTGCTTCCTTTTAGTTTAAAAATGGAGAAGTAAAAGCAGAATGGGAAGTAGTAGTTGTGGGTGGAAAGGAGCTGTTGATCGGTGGGTTGGTTGGTAAGGTAGTAGGTGAGTTGACTCTGTTCTTTTTTGTTTTAAACGAGTTGACTCAGTTCTTAAATCTCAAGTTTGGTTAATATACTAAATGGATAAATATCAAATTCATGCATGAATTTTAGTCTAATGTGCAATTTGATACATGAATTTTGATTTTGTGCAATTATATACATGAAACTTGAACTGTGGTTCATATATATATATATACATACATTTATTTTTTATATTGGATTAATATAATTATTTTTATATACAATTTATCAATGCAAAATGGTGTTAGTTTGATAATGATGTCAATTATATGTGAAATTTAAATCAAACAAATTTTCATGTATAAATTTACACAAAATCAAATTTCACATAAGACATTCAGCATTGAATCAAAGTTCATGGATATTTTTTATATTTATCTATATACTAAAAAAACCTTAAAACTGTTATACATTATTTAAACAAATTATTATATTGTTTTCGTAGTTAAATAAGTCTTAATCTACGATTTTCACTCACTGAAACACTTAATTTTAATAACACAATGAAAATATTTTAAAATTTTAAATTAAATTTCATTTTATGTTAATTTGTATTTGATAAAAAATAGTTTATTAATTAAACAGTAAAATATTATTTTAAATTTTTCAAAAAAATACTTATATATAACACTTAATTACTCTTTTTGAAAACATTGATTTTAAGCTTAATAAAAATATTTTAAATTTTTAAACTAATTTACATTCTATGTTAATTTGAATTTAATGAAATAAATTGTTAATTAAATTAATCTTTTAAAATTTCTTAAAAGTGTTTATATTCTTAATCATTCTTTTGAAAATATTAATTTTAATATTTAAATTTTAAATTAATTTGCATTTATATTTTATATATATAACACAATTAATTATTCTTTTAAATTTTATATTGTTGTTAAAGTGTATATAATTTCTATTACATTAACAAGAAATTAAGATAAGTGACTATAATAAAATATATGCTTAGATTTAAATATGATAAAAGTCTTTGCACTCTTTCGAATTTTAAAATTTAATCATTATACTTTAATTTTGATACATTGAGTCCATATAAATATATATATTGCTGTTAAAGTTAAGAATATCAAAAGCAAACTATTTTTTTTAGCTCTCAACATTTATAATTTTTTTGTCAATTTAGTCATTTACATGAAAAATTTTAAAAGTTACTTTTTCATATTTTAAATAAAATCATAAAGATTTATAAATTTTTAAATAAAAACTCTTTAAATTAAAAAAACACTTTTAAAAATACAAACAAAAATTCAAAAATTCAATGTTATCTAAATTGGATCGAACTGGTCAGTCAGTCAATGAATCAGTTGGGGTATCAATCTGGTGAAAGGTAAAAAATCAATTGACTTATGAATTGATACGAAGTGATTGAACTAGGCTAAAAAAACCAATTGAATTGACAATTAAACTGGTTTTTATTTTTTAAGTATTTTTATTTTTTATTAATTTACGTGATTTAAACAGATCAGACCATTTGTTCTAGGAATCAGTTGGTCAAACCAATTCAAAATGGCTTTAACCGATTTTTTAGCTTGATTCAACCAGTCCGTACCAGTTCGCGGGTCAACGGTTTTTTACCTATTGTTGGATCAATACCCCAACCAGTTCCCATTCAAATTAGTCAGTTCGATCTAATTTACATAACATTGAATTTTGGATTTTTTTATTTTTTGTTTTTTGAAATTTAAGGAGTTTTTTCATTATTTTTATTTTAAATATAAATTTTAACTTTTATGTTTTTTTTAATATGAAAATATTTTTTTTGAAATTTTAAGTACTTTTAAAGGGTAATGACTAAATTAATAAAAAACTATAAATGTTGAGGGCTAAAAAAAGTATTTTACATTTAACACCATTAATTTTAATGAGAAAATTATACTGATGGACCAAGTTTTTAAATAAAAAAAGTACAAGGACTCAATGTCTCAAAATTAAACTATAGAGATTAAATTTTAAATTCAAATGAGTACAAGGACTCAATGACATATTTAAACCATAGATTTACTTTAATTAAAAGCTTTTATGAGTAAAAATTTAAGTATAAAAATAGTTAAAGGATTTGTTTAAATAAAGTGTAATAATTTAAGGATTTATTTAGTATATTAGCCTTCAAGTTATTTATTTTCATGTAAATCTCAAAATATTACAAACACATAGTCACTCATAAAGTAAATTAATGGTTATAAATCATGTAACATCTAACAAAAAAATTACTAGTAAAAAATAAAGATAGTGAGCATTAATAAGTTAACATTATATATATATATATATATATATATATAAAAATAAAGAATGAAATATTAAAGTAATAGTTATTCATAGAGATATTATCAAAGCATATTTTATGAACAATGACACGAAGAGTGATTGAATATTATTTTTATTGATGTTGAGGTAATATAATATCATGATATTATTTTTTTTAATTTTCTATAATTTATTTTTACAATGTAAAACAAGTACTCTTAAAATTATTTTTTATCCGTTATTTATTTTGTGCAGGTGAAAATTAAATTTCTAACAAAATTGTAATAGTTATTAATAAATATGTTTATTAATTTAATTTAAATATTTTTTGCACTTATCATGAACTATTATTATAATTGTTGCATGTTGCTTTACTTATTTTTTTATTTCAAATTAATATTGTAGTTTAATTTGTTATATAGTTCCAAGTGGGTGTATTATTTAAAAACTACGAGAAATTATAATTATCAATTAGAGATAGCAATAATTAAAAATTTTATTTAAAAACTATTTAAAAAATAAATGCGTAAAATTACATGCAATGCATGTGACATTAGAAACTAGTTTAAATAAAATACGAGTTTAAATAACTTTTGAATTGACCAATATAACATTTAGTATATTTATTTTAAATATTTTTTATATTTATTTTTATTAACCTTTAATTTTTAGTTAAATTATTTGATTTTGGACGGAAAAATTGATTTAACTGTTAAAATTTTAATGATGTATATTTCAGTGTTAAAATTTTTTAATGGCATTAAAAAAATTTAAATCGGGCCGTACCTTGATCCGGACCGGCCCATGTAAGGTTCAATGAAGAATGCTCAGTTCATTTAAAGTGTTTTACTCTTTTTCTTGTGCATAAAGAAAGGAACAAAAAAAAGCGACCCTATAAACCGGGCTTTGTTGAATTTAAATACCAAAACCCGGTTTAATCGTGGCTGTCCCCTTCACGGCTTTATAAGACTTTTTTTTTTTTTTTAATACCTATATAAAAAAAAGTCTCACAATTCGTCCTCCCTTTTTCTCTCGGCTAGGTTTCGTCGTTTGAAGGCTGAAGCTATGGTAAAACTTCAAAATTTTGTTAATTATATATTTTTTTCAGATCTAAAATCTCTATTTCCTTCTAAAAATTCAATTTCGCACTTTTTTTTCATTTTTTTGGGGAATTTTGCAGGAGGGTAAAAATGCGAATCTGGAAGCGGCGATCGACCAGTTGCTTAATGTTGAGAAGCAGATGCGGTTTGCCGGCGATGTGGTTGGCACCAAGAAAGCGGTCTCTGACATTTTGCAGCTTTGCTTTGAAGCTAAGGATTGGAAGTCTCTCAATGAACAGATCGTTAATTTGTCTAAGAAACGTGGTCAACTTAAGCAGGTAACGGGTGTTCTTCTTGTGCGTGTGCGTTTTCTATTTGCTGGATTCAATTATCGTTTTACTCGCTTTGTGTTTGGAAATTTAGGGTTTATGTGTATCATTGTTGGCTGAATCTAATTTGATTATTTGTAAGCGGATGTGCATCTATTCTGAGCATTTTAGGGTTTTCTTACTTATTTGATTGCTGTAAATGCTTCATTTGGTTGTAATACATTTAGCTGAAGTTCATTGTTGTTGTGTGATTAAGTTTATGATTCTATTATACTCATGTTAATTAGAACAGAATTTCTATTTTAATGGTTGTTTCCATTGAAGTTAGAACCACAGGACATAGATGAAAACCCTTTACTGAACCATATTGTTTAGTGAAGTTCAGATCTTATCCTCATGATTAAGCCCCCTAAATATAGATTTTTTTAGCCCTCCCTTCTAGTTTTATAAAGTAGTTTTGTCTGAAATGTTGACGCACTGCAACGGCTATTTGGTTGAGGGTTTTTCACATCCTTGTTGAAGTTTTCTACCTAGGTTATGATTAGCCAATATTATTACTGGCAAGAGTTGTTTATTTTTCTGCACTCTGCAGGCAGTGACTGCGATGGTTCAGCAAGCAATGCAATACATTGATGAGGCACCAGATCTTGAAACTCGTATAGAGCTTATCAAGACCCTGAACAGTGTGTCTGCTGGAAAGGTAAGTGTTTGAATTTGACATTAAGTTTTCTTCTTATTTGATGTAACCAGTTTAACGTTTTAACACTTTCTCGAAACAAATTTATTTTCCTTCATCTGTAGATTTATGTTGAAATTGAGAGAGCAAGATTGATCAGGAGACTTGCAAAGATTAAAGAAGAACAGGGCCTTATTGCTGAAGCTGCAGATTTAATGCAGGAAGTTGCAGTAAGTTTCCTTTATAAAAAGATTATAGCTTCTTTGCCATTTATCCCCTTTTTCTAATATTTGTTGGTTTGATCTGCAGGTGGAAACTTTTGGTGCCATGGCAAAAACTGAGAAAATTGCCTTCATTCTTGAACAAGTATGGGCATCTTATTTTGATCATTGCCCCTATTATTTTAAATATGACTGTATCTTTTAGATTAAGCTTGAAATAATAACTGCGTCTATGTGCCAATAATTAAACTATGCAGGTTCGCCTCTGCTTAGACCGCCAGGATTATGTCCGTGCTCAAATTCTGTCAAGGAAGATTAGTCCAAGAGTATTTGAGGTCGATACCTCCAAGGAAAAGAAGAAACCCAAAGAAGGTGACAATGTTGTGGAGGAGCCTCCTGCTGATATACCTTCACTATTGGAGTTGAAGCGTATCTACTATGAACTGATGATTAGGTATTTGGCTTCTTTGCTCTCTGGCTTCCATATTTTTATACTCGACTAGCTTTGCTTAGTAACTGTAAAAAATAAAAACCAGAACCAATGTAAGAATGAGGATCATAGTTCCTGGAAAATATTAACCATTATAGCTACAGTTCTCAAATTTTCATTGAATGTAAGAATGAGAATCATAGTTCCTGCTTTGGGTTTTATAGTTGAACTGACTTACCATTATAACCAAGCAACTTAAGAAAACATATGAACCATCTTTACTTCACTGTAAAAACCCAAACAACTGCAAAGTGATTGGATGTGAAATGAATTTCATGAATTACCTTCTCTCCTGCTATGTGTTTGGAATCGTCTTACTCATGAGGTTTACTTACCTCTGTAGGTATTACTTTCATAACAATGACTACCTTGAAATTTGCCGTTGCTATAAGGCAATATACGAGATTCCATCCATAAGAGAAGATCCATCTCAGTGGATTCCGGTAAAGATCATCTCAATATATTTCCTTTCAAAGTTCTGTTGAGCTGTTCTCATGTATATAGCTTTATTTGCAGGTCTTAAGAAAAATCTGTTGGTACTTAATCTTGGCCCCACATGATCCAATGCAGTCAAGCCTTCTTAATTCCACATTGGAGGATAAGAATCTTTCTGAGATCCCAAAATTTAAGTAGGTCCTTGATGAATTTAGTTTTCACGAATACTTCGAGCTCTGGGCTTGTTGTTTATTAAATGTTATATCATCTGTTGACCAATTTGCTTTATCTTCTGTTACAGGTTGCTATTGAAACAGTTAGTTACAATGGAGGTTATCCAGTGGACATCCCTGTGGAATTTATACAAGGATGAATTTGAGAATGAGAAGAACATGCTTGGAGGCTCTTTGGGTGACAAAGCTGCAGAAGATTTGAGAATGAGAATTATTGAACATGTAAATTTTCCACCCTCTTGCTATAAAATTCTATACACTCGTTAATTTCTTAACCATTTTTCATTGGAAACCAATTTATTGCTTTTCAGAATATCCTTGTTGTTTCAAAGTACTACTCGAGGATTACATTGAAGAGACTTGCAGAGTTGTTGTGTCTCACTGTCCAGGTTTGTTCCTTTCTGTTTTCCTTCTCCCTCTTATCTGTTTTCTTGAGAAACCTTGTTGCTAGTTGAGAAGCATGCAACCGTGTTATTTCCATGTTCTGTGCTAATTACAATTAGCTTTTCACTCCAGGAAGCTGAGAAGCATCTTTCTGAAATGGTTGTCTCCAAGGCACTGGTGGCAAAGATTGACCGACCAATGGGAATAGTCTGCTTCCAGGTAGCAAAGGATAGCAATGAAATTCTCAATTCGTGGGCTTCGAACTTGGAAAAACTTCTTGATCTTGTCGAGAAGAGTTGCCACCAAATACACAAAGAAACCATGGTTCACAAAGCTGCTCTGAAAGTATGAAAACGATGAACATTCACCAAACTTCAGGTAATCAGCCTTCGTTCGTCACATTCAACTTCATGTCTTTATGTTCACATACAAAATGGACAAATCCATGACATCAATTTCATAATCTACAGGCTGTGGCCAAGTTGAAATGTGTTTTTTGGAGGCAAGTGGTCTAATTGATGGTAAAAAAAAGTATGTTGCTATGACCTTTTCTATAACTGAAATTTGGTTTACTATAGGGAAAACCAAAAGATGGTGCTTGTTTTTTATAGCAGTGGGGAGGAAAACAATTAGTTTTGTTATTTGTATTCTTCATCACTATTCGACAATTTCGCATCTTTCACATTATTTCACCACTATTTCTTCGAGCACTTCATTGCACTCGTATTCTTGCGTCACTTTCGTCTTTGATGATTTCCATGCGTAGGAGTAACTCGTTTTAACAAAGCTTCTTTATCAGTTTACTCCCATTTGGTATCTTTAATTGATTTCATTGCTACGATCTGTTGAAGGGCTACGAGATAAAAGTATCATGCAAGTTTCTGTATTAAAAATTAGATTGCATCTTTTACTCAAAAAATGGATAAATTAGTCTTTCTATGTTAGATTAAATAGTAAATTAATATTTTCGTTAAAAAAATTATTATTTTTACTCTAGTGTTGCTAATAGAATAACAAAATAATTACCCCTTAATGGATAAATTTTATAATTCATTTTTTAATGGAAGGGCTAAAGTATATAATTTGATTCTTGCTACAAGGTTTTTATGGTACTTTTGGTAATTTTTTTACGAGGCAAGATCACAGTAGCAAGCAATTGTATCAAATTTGGGCCAAGTTAGCTCAAAGTAAAAATTATGTGAAGCGCATAAGATTTATGTAAAGCTCATTAGTGTTGGATTATTTTATATAATTAGATATATTAACGTTGTTTACGTGTTTATTTTATTTATTTATAACATAATTATTAATAATCTTTGAAAATATATTCGTTTATTTTTGAAGTAAATTACGTCTAAGATAGTAAATTATTGATAAGTTTTGGTTATATATTGATGGTTGAACACGATTAAATATGATTTTAAATAAATAAATTTATACAATTATATCTTTATTATTATTTAAGTTCTTGATTAGGTGTTGCCCTTAATCGGATCATTAACTCGGTTAGAAAAATTATAAAAATGTGTTTTATTACTTTCATCAATTATATCTATACTTACTAGGTATTTAATGTTTTACAGAGTTTGTGTTGTCCTCAATCGGGTCATCAATTTTCGTAATTAAAATAAGTTATATTATTTGAGGGTATTTTAACTTTTTCATTTTAACAAAAAACTAATTAAAACATGCATATGAAAGAATTTAAGCTCGCAACAATTGTTGAATTATTAAAATCTTAAATTTACCACTTAGTCAAAATTACATTTGAACTAAGTTATTACCTTTATCAAAGTGTTTTACTGGATTTGTGTTATCCTCAACCGGATTATCAACTCGGTTATGAAATTATAGAAGTACTTTTCTATAATTAAAAAAAAAAGGTTATACTATTTGAGGATATTTGTAACGACCTGATAGTCATGGGTATTGGAAAGTGTGTTTTTGGGTCTCCGTTTTCCTAAAACCGATTCGTAAATATTTATTAAAAATATTTACGAAGTTAGTTGTGTGGTTAATTAGATTTTAGGTTAGGTGAATTACCTTGAATTAAGAGTAATTAGATAAAAGGATTAAATTGTAATAGGGGTGAAAATTTAATTATAGATTAAAGAAAAATTCAAAGGACTAAAGAGAAAATTATGCCATTTACTTTAGTTGAGGCAGCATTAAGTGAAAAATATCATAGATTTTTTTAAAGTTAAGATATATATTAATACATTTACTTAATGATAAAGTATATAATATTATATATATTATATTATATTGTATTATATTATATATTATAACTAAATAAAAAGAAATGAAAGAAAAAGAATGAAATAAGAAGAACAAAGGCAAACGAAACAGAGGGAAAAAGGAAAGAAAAAGAAAGGAGAAAAGAAAGAGAAATTAGGGTTTAAGGTTCAAAGCTTCATGGGTAAGTTAATTTAGTCCTTTTTCTTGTAATTTTGATGTTTTTAGAATCCTAAAACAAAACACTACTTGATTTATGTTGAAATTTTAGAAGTTATTGAATTTTTGGATGTTGTTCATGTTGAATAAATTGAAGAATTAAGTGTTAAATTGATAGAATTTCAAGTTAGAATTGAGAAAATGATTGAATTGTAAAATAAATTCTAAGTTTTGAATAATAGGGACTAAATTGAGAGATTTTTAAAATTTAGAGAATTATGGTGAAATTAGAGAGTTAAATTTAGTTTTTAAGTGGTAATTGAATGAAAATAAAGAATAATTTGCGAAGAAAATAAAGTTTTTTTTGGTTAAGGACTAAGTTGAAATTTAGATAAAAGTTGAATGAAAATTTAAAATATTCAAAGTAAAATGGTATTGTATTGATGATTTTTAAATTGTTTTAATTACCATAGCTAATGTCGTGTCGGAGACTTCAGCTAAGAAAGGAAAGGAAAAGAAAAAGTTGACGATGAGTGACTTGGGAAATTACGGTTTGTATTTCTATAAGCCGAATTTAACAATTAATTGTTGAATTTATTATTTAATGTGTATGGTAAGTAGAATAAGGCAAGTAATTAATATTATGATATTGACTTGAATGGAATTGAATTTTATGAACATATATAAATAGTTGAATTAAAATTATGAGAATTTGTGATTGGTGTGGATTTTGGTTGAAATGGAATTGAGAATTAAAATTGAAAACCCTATTAACTGATCGGGTTGAGTCGGATATAGTTGACATGCCATAGGATTGGAAGAGTTCAGGGATACTTCGACTATAAGTCGATGAGACACTGGATGTCACATTATTACTTTGAATAAATTCGATGAGGTACTGGGTACCAACTTACTTCGGCATGGCCGATGAGACACTAGGTGTCAACTTATTACTTCGAAATATCAATGAGCCACTGGATGCCATACTGGTGTGTTTTGGTTGGATCCGTGTATCCGTCTGAATTCGAGTCCTGCTAATAGGGGTAAATAAATAATTTGGCGATATGAATGAAATTGGATGATTTTAAACATAAATTGGATTGGGATATTGAATTGAGTTATGAAATCGAAATGTATGAACCAATGAGTTTATGAAATGGATACTGATATAGTGAAATGATATGTGTATCCTATTGAGAAAAATTATTTGAATATCTATTATGAGATTGAAATAGTAAGAGATGAGAATTGAAAGTGTTATAAATGATGTGTTATGAAATTGATTATTTGTTTGAATGATTTTTGTTATATATATTTAGATATATAAATATTGTAAATTCTTGTTTAATAAGTATTCAGATTATAGAAATACCACTGAGTTTATACTCATCGTACGTTTTGTTTCTATGAGCAGGGTAGGTTAACGTCAGACCGTTGAATCAGCATCCAAAGCCGACCTTGAACTCAAAGTGTGGTGAAGTATGTTTCTTTTGGAAAATGGCATGTACCTAGGTTGTCTATATAGGTCATTTTGTGAAATGATTGTAAATAATGTCATAATATGAAATTGAATGGTTATATATATATATATTATGATATGTTATGATTATCAAATGGCATGTTTTGGTATAAAATTAGATTTGGATTTAATGAAGTTAATTGAATTGGTTTGGATATTATAGGTGAAATACTTATGAATATACATTGGATAGGTCATTAGGTTGATGTTTTTAACATGTTTTAGATGTATTTGAATGTGTTTTGGATTGGTTGGATGATTGATATTTGAATTGCTTAGTGCTCAAGGTTTGCAGGGTTGGTAAACTTGATGTATAAAGCTCATTTTAAGTCTACACGGCCTGGCACATGGGCTTATGACTAGACCGTGTGAGACACACGCCTTATACACGGGCATGTGGTTAGACAGTGTGCCCCCTGCATCTTAAAATTGTGAAACAGAATGCTCAGGATTAGGCACACGGGCAGAGACACGAGCATATGTCTTAGCTATGTGAGGTACACGGCCTAGCACACGGTCGTGTGACTTGGCCGTGTAACCCATGCAATAATTGAGTTGCAAGTTAGAGAGTTACAGGGGTTAGGGACACGGGCATGTGCAGCCACACGGCTTGAGACATGGGCATGTCACATAGCCATGTGAGCCACACGGCCTAACGACACGGGCGTGTATTAAGGTCACACTGGCGTGTCCCTTACCACATGGGTGTGTGTGCCTTGCACCTAAGAAAAAAATTTAGAATTTCACGAAACATTTCTAGAGTATCGGATTAGGTCCCAATTTGTTTTTAGCATATATTTTGGGCCTCGAGGGCCCATTAAAGGGATTGTGTGATTAATTTATGAAGTGTAAACAATTTGAATTGTTAATGTTTATAATTGATCCAATAAGTCCGGTAATGCTCCATAACCCTGTTTCGATGACAGATTAAGGTTAGGGGTGTTACAATATTTTAGTCTTTTCATTCAAACAAAAATCAATTAAAATATGCATGATTTAAACTCACCCCAATGAAAGTTGTACAACATTAAAATTATCACCCAACCCAAGCTCCATTTTAATATATTTTATACATTTTTATTTTAATATGTATAAGTTATTACCTCCATTAGTTGCATATATTTGTACTATTGTTAATTGAGTTGTATCTCAAGTCAACTCTTACTAACTCACAATTGTTGGCAAAATCATGATATATAATTACAGTGCATTTAGTATTGTTTATCTGATGTATATGCTTCATTATTTATTATATATTATTTTTAAACACGCATTTGTGTTTTAAACCTGTAATTTCCACACACATATGTGTGCGATAGGATTTCTAATATAAAAGGAAGGCCCTAAGGTCTTCCACAATGGAACTCGTCTTTTTTTTTTTTGGCACGAGAATATTATAAGTAAATTTCAATTCCAATCCTTCTACATTTTAGATTATAAAAGTGGTTAAATTTCAATTTGATTATTATATTTCACTCAAATTTGAGATTTAGTTTATATACTTTAATTTTGATATAATTTAATACCTTGACTTTTATAATGCCATTAGTTAGTCTAAATATTTTATTCTAAATTATGTGAATTTTAAGAATTGTTACCACCGTAAATTTCATTATTAAATATATATATATATATATTTTTTTGTTACATAGATTCCAAGTTTATTTTATTTTTCAAAATGCCACACCAATATAAAAGAATTTTAACAATGTTAATAAATAGACTTAAATTTTTTAATTAAAAAGTAAATAAACTAAATTATTGAAAATAAAATATAAAAATTAAATTCTAAATATACGAATAGTACAAAAATTTTGAAGAAATTATAAATTATAAATTTATAAATAATTAATTAATTTAACCCACAACATGAATAGAAATAAAAAATAATTTTAAAAAATAAAAAATATAAATCCAATAAGTATAAAATTAAAATTAAACAAAAATGGTTCAAACTAGATTGATTTATAAGTCTAATCAAATCTTCAATTCAAACTCTAGTCAACGTATGCTCTTGTTACAAAAAGTTTTTAATTGTTGAATTTGATAATTAGATTTATATTAGTATTTATAATTTTTTTCGATTTTAATATTTGAACTCGATAATTAAATTTATCTTAATTATTAGAATTGTGTCCGTTATAACAATTTTATATTTTTCGAGTCAATGAGTCAAAAATAGATTTAGTAGCTGAAATGAATAAAAAAATATAAATACTAAATTGAACTTAATCCGCAAGTTCAAGGCTAAAATTACATTAACCTTAACAAAGGTTAACAAAAACGAAAAGGGTAAATTACATTTAAGGTCATTAGACTATTAATAAATTTATCTGTTCATTACTCGACTTCAAAAAGTTACAAAATGATAATTAGATTAATAAAAAATTTTCATTTAAGTCATTGAATTATTCAAAATTTTTTTTATTTAAGTTACTAGGTTGTTTTTTTTTAAGTCCGGCTAGTGAGTTCTAAGGGGCAATTTGATGATCAATATAGTGGATCAATATCCATCAAGGAGTAGAACATACCTAGATCCAAATTAATTTCACGTTCAATCTAAAAATCAGAGAAGATTGTTGCTTGTATTTTGGTTTACAGATTCATGATATTTAAAGTTGTTTATAAAAACTTAAACTGTAGAAGAGGATGGGAACAAAAGCTTTTGATTGGTGCAAGCAGTTTAAATGGAGAAGGCCATGCAACAACAATTTTAACAGTTCAGAGACTTAAATGAAAATTTTCTAATGGTTTAATGACCATTTTGTAACATTTTAAAGTTAAGTGACAAAAACTTAAATTTACTAATAAATTAATCACATTGGGTGTAGTTTACCCAAACAAAACTCACTAAAACCCTAAGCTGGAATTTACTCGCGCAAAAACGCTAACAGCTCAAACGCTCTGTTTCATATCACACGCTCCATTTTTTCGTCGATTTTTCGCAAATTACTCTCGCAAAAATACCACGGCGGTGGGCGGCGTAAACCAAGGCGGATCCGCCATGTCATCCTTACTTGAATCATGCAAGCTTATGGACCAAAGCTCCTCAGCTCTATCCACCGTCGCCATAGCATCTGCCGCCCTCTCCTGCGAGGCCGCAAGGGCTAACTTATCAGCTTTCGACTTGACCGATTCCGGCGACGGATCCGTTTCCAAAGAAGACATCGGGGTTTCTAGCGACATCAAAGTCTTACTTAACGGTTCCAAATTGGCAGTGAGTTCTAATAAAGGTGATGATAAAGTTAACACAGACTCGTTTTCTAAGATCCCTGTTGTTTATGGAAATGTGAGGGAAGCTGTTAAGAGCTTGCATTCTGTTATTCGTGTGGTTTCGAATTCGGGCGAGAAGTTAGGGGGAAAAGTACTGCATTTGTGCTTTGAATTGAGGAATTTAGGGGAGGGCAGTTTGGAAAGACTGAGATCGAATTTGGGTTCAGTTGGTGTTGAGAGTTTAAAGAGTATTTTTGAAAAGAAGTGTTTAAGTGAGGAAAGTTTGAGAAATGGAGTTAAATTGGCTGTGGAAGCTGGGCTGGAGAAAGATTATGTGAAGTTGGTGAAGGATGTGGAGTTGGTTCTGGGGATTGTATGGAAAATTGTTGCGTGGGAGGCTGTCACCGCGTTTTTCGTGCTTGAAGGTGTTGAGTTTTTGAATGAGAAGAGTGGTGGAAAAGGAGGAGAGTTTGATGGAGGGAATGTGAAAGCGGAAAAGAAGAAAAAAAAGAAGGTTTTGCTTGGGAAGGGAACTAGTGTTATTGTGGAGATGATAAAGGATGGGTTGATGAGTAAGGGAGGGGGTTTAGAGAAAATAGTTGAGGAATTTTTATCATTTTTAGATCCAAAAAGTGCAGATTTTGATGGGTTGTTGAAGAAGGTGAAGGAGATTTTGGAGAGCAATGAAAGTAGAAGAATCCCCAAGACCCCTAAGGTAAAAAGCTGAACCATAATTCTTGTTTCATTTTAGCTTCAGTTATCATTTGTTGGAAATATTGCTTAAAACTACAACTAGAAATTGAGCATTTGCATCTGGGTTGGTTTATCTTCATTGATATTATAAACATTAAGAGAAGGAGAAAGAGTTTACATCATTATAATGCAATAATCGTATGCCTTATTTATTCAGCTGAGTGTTTAAGTTTCTTGGATGTTTCTAGGGTACTCGGGATTTTGCGAAAGAGCAAATGACAATAAGAAAGAAAGCTTTTTCTATTATAACAAAAGTTTTTGAGAGGCATTGTGCCACTGCCCTGGATACTCCTGCTTTCGAATTGAAGGAGACTCTTACCGGAAAATATGGGGAGGATTCAAAATTGATTTATGATCTTGCAGACCAGGTTAGTAAGAACTATCCATTAAATGAAGTCTTTTTCTTTTGTGTGAAATTTGTTTATTATGGCTGTTCCATGTAGAGAAGTTAGATGTATGGTTTATGTAGTTTTAGCTCTAACTTTTTGTCGTATTTGTTTACAGGGTGGAGAGCTTTGTTCTCTACGATATGATTTAACTGTTCCGTTTTCTCGGTATGTGGCGATGAATGGTCTCACATCATTTAAAAGATACCACATAGATAAAGTTTGGAGAAGGGATAACCCATCTAAAGGGAGATATAGAGAATTTTATCAATGTGATTTTGATATTGCTGGTCAATATGAAAAGATGGGACCTGACTTTGAGGTTGTAAGAATTTTGTCTGAAGTACTCAATGCACTTAACATTGGGGATTATGAGGTAAATTTTCGTTACTCTATTCACTGTCAGTATTCGATATTCAGCTTCTTGGTGTTAATTAGTATGTATTTCGGTTGTTATACTAAATTACAATTTAGGCTGACATACCTGCATGAGCTGTTATACCTGAATTTAACATTTTGCATTTTTCCAACTTGAAAAGATTTAGTACGTTTGTAAATTTCGATGTTTCATTTTTACAATTTTTGGTGAGTTGGTGCTGTTTTAGCATTCATTTTCACTAGCTTGCCTAAGCTCATGATGTCAAAGGCACTTTCCTGTTATTTGTAGCATTATGCTTTTTGATTATTTTACTACCATGTTTTGGTTCAAAAGACTGCTCGAAGTGCTTTCCAAATTGGTTAATTTCCTTTTTATCTGCATTGGACAGATAAAATTGAACCACCGAAAGTTACTTGATGGAGTGCTGGAAATCTGCGGTGTGCCACCAGCAAAATTTAGAACTATTTGTTCAAGTATTGACAAGCTAGACAAACAATCCTTTGAACAGGTTAAAAAGGAAATGGTGAGGACTGCCTCTATCTAGCTTCTAAATTCTTGGAGAAACAGTGCAAATATACCACCGTTCAATTTCTTTTTCATGACATATACTAACTGTTCCTTTTTCTCTATTTATTAGTGGATAAATTATTTGTGTTGCATATCTTCATTTTTTAGTTATTATCTTATTATATGTTATGATGGTTTCAATTTGAATTGTTCAATCATTACTTGCTAGGTGGAAGAGAAGGGGTTATCTGTTGAGACAGCTGATAAAATTGGCACTTTTGTGAAGATAAGAGGACCTCCTCTGGAATTATTGTCAAAGATTATGGGAGGAACTGAGGGTAGTGAGCTTCTTAAACACAATGCTTCCAAAGAAGCATTAGGTGACTTGTCCATTTTATTTGATGCTTTGTATAAATCAAGGTGCATAGACAAAGTGGTTTTCGATTTGAGTCTCGCCAGAGGTCTTGATTATTATACTGGTGTCATATTTGAAGCTGCTTTCAAAGGAGGTGTGCAGGTAAATATATTTTCTGCCAGGGGCTATGAATGCTATGTACATATACATGAATTCTGTACTGGATTTTTTTTTTTTTTTTTTTTTGTATATTATCAAATATATGTTAAGAGCTTTATAGTGGGTCAAGCCATACTCAAGTTTGAACTTTTATGTGATAACCATTGATGGTGAAGGTCGAAAGAACTACTTTTTGATTAGGAATTCATCTTTGGTTTATTCTTTAGAATTCTAGGCGGTTCTTTTAGATCCTCCCCCATCTCTGCTTCATAACCCAGGGTGATAGAGACTCTTACTCTGTTCTATTCCACTGCAAGAGTACGAAACTACGTAGAACTGTTGTACATGTGCGTATGTGCACTTCATCAGCTTAGGTTTTTAAGCCCATGAAAAACAAAAGAAACGGAGGTCTTAAGTGCTCCAATTTCCTAGTTTTTCGGTAGACATTTTTCCAAAAATTTCAAGAATGTTTTCATCATTGGACCTTTTGAAAATGTAACTTCTAACTGCAAATGTCATAACTTTTCTTTTATTTTGTTGGTTGTTTAGCTGCCCCTTGATAATATGATCGAACTCTTTTTCAGGTTGGTTCAATTGGTGCTGGTGGACGTTATGACAATCTGATTGGGAATTTTGGCACAAAGCAGGTTCCGGCTGTTGGCATGAGTCTTGGAATTGAACGAGTGTTGACCATAATGGAAGAGAAAGCACAGAACCAGGTGATTTGTATTCCTAAGATGTTTGAGATTTATATCCATTTAGTGTGGTGCGAAAGGATTCTCTTAGTATCATTTCCTTTGTTGACTCATTTCTTTTTGAAGTAACCATGTCTGACACCCATGTCCTATGTATATTTGGATACGGGTATGGTATGATCCTCCAATCATTGAAAAAGCTTTTAAAAAGTTCAGCATATTCGTGGCAAACACATACATGTATATAACACTCACTCTTGAGTCTACCACCACTCTTGCAGGCAGTCCGAGCTACGGAAACCCAAGTTTTGGTTGCTGTCCTGGGGGATAAACTCGCTGTAGCTGCAGAACTGGTCAGTGAGCTTTGGGACGTAGACATCAAAGCAGAATACAAGGTTCATAAAAAGGTGATGAAGCACATCGAATATGCCATAGACTCAAAAATACCTTGGATGGTGATCGTGGGCGAGCGAGAGCTGAATGAAGGGATTGTAAAATTGAAAAACATCGAAACCACCACCGAGGAAGCGATTCCTAGAAGTAATCTTGTTGGTGAACTACAGCAACGATTGAAGTTGAACCCATGAAAAAGGGGTCTCTTTGCCCTCTCATCATAATGCTCTTCTATTCTCAACAAAGGTAGAGATTCTCAAATATTTTTGTCTGAACATACAAATTTACTTTAGTAATTGTTGTATTGCAAATAGATCCATGTACTCATGCTTTTGATTTTTTTTTATTTAACCATAATTATATTTAAGGTTTTATACATTTTATTTTACTTTTGTGACATTAATATTTCGTCGGACATTGTAGGCTTTAACGTTGTAATCATTTGGGTAAACCTACTTTGTCAGTCAACTTTTACTGATGCTTTTATTTTAGTTACACAACTGTTAATTTTCTAATAACAATTAACTCGTGCATGTTACATTTTGTTTACATTTTTATTTTGGTCATTTAATTTTTAGGTGCTTTCATTTTAGTCATTGAAAAAAATATCCTTATTTTTGAAATATTGGAGTAAAAAATTTATCAAAGTGAATAAAGGTATAAATTAAAATAATTCATTAAAAATGTCAAAAATTGTAGTTTTTTATCACATTATAAAAAATTTAAAAAAAATTAATTTTCAAATTTTAAAATACAAAATATAAAAATTAATTCAATAAATTGTTGATTTTTTTTCTTTTAATAATGTTAATCCATTTATTATTGTAATCTTAAAATTAATTAAATTAATAAATATTATTCTTAATGAAATTAACTTAATAATTCATATTTAATAATTATTTACAAAATATAAATATTACATAATCTTCAATATTTTTAGTAAAGAAAAATTGTTAGAATTAAAGGTTGCCACATGTGGAGGTACCAAAAATTTAGGAACATAAATGAGCAAGTTAAAGGGCAAATTATATTATTTTAAAAGCTTCGAAGGAGCTTGTCTCCTTGTTGGCTTAAGCATGGAGACCGGGGTTGCTTAGACCAGTGGTCGCGGCAGCTTGCTTGCTAAGGTACGAACTAGTGCTGGTAAATGAACGAACCTGTGAATTTTGGTAAATCAACTGACTATGAAGGGTTCCGATTTTATACGTACTGTAGCTAACCGTTACGCTTCTCAACTGCAACTATGTTACCCCCAAACTTTGGCCTCTTTTTCCTTAGCCAAAACCATCCACTCTCACATGATAACTTTTGGTTTCCACCCACGTGGCCACCTTCTCAACCGTCTCATTGATGTTTATAGTAAATCATCAAAGATTATCTATGCTCGCCACCTGTTCGATCAAATTCCTGAACCGGATATAGCTTCAAGAACATCTTTGCTTTTAGCTTATTCTTTATCAGGCGACGTTAAAACAGCGCAGAAAATGTTCGAAGAAACTCCTTTGAGCATCCGAGACAGTGTTTTCTACAACGCGATGATCACGGGATATTCGCGCAATGAAGATGGTAATTCTTGTATTGAACTGTTTCGCCAGATGTTACGTGATGAATTTAGGCCCGATGATTTTACTTTCACTACTGTTTTAGGTGGATTGGCTCGTGTTGTCAATAAAGTAATGCAATGTAAGCAATTGCATGGCTTAGTTTTGAAGACGGGTACAGGGTTTTTTACTTCGGTTTTAAATGCACTTGTTTCTGTTTATGTTAACTGTGGACTAATGATTGAAGCTAGGAAGTTATTTGATGAGATAGATGCCAAAGATGAGTTGTCATGGACAACGATTGTTACAGGGTATTTCAGGAATGATGAACTTGATGCAGCTAGAGAGTTGGTTGATGGGATGAGTGAAAAGTTGGCAGTTGCTTGGAATGCAATGATTTCAGGGTACGTACATTGCAATCGTTATGATGAAGCAGTAGATATGTTTAGGAAAATGTATTTTATGGGAATTAAAATTGATGAATTTGCATATACCAGTGTTATTAGTTGTTGTGCTAATGCTGGATTATTTTATCTTGGGAAGCAAGTACATTGTTACGTTTTGAGGACAGAGGCTAAGCCTACCCTTGATTTTTCGTTGCCTGTGAATAATGCATTAATTACATTGTATTGTAAATGTGATAAAGTGGATTGGGCACGGCGGATTTTTGATAACATGCCTGTTAGAGACATTGTTTCGTGGAATGCAATCTTATCTGGCTATGTGAATGCCGGTCGTATTGATGACGGCAGGCTGTTCTTTAGTAAGATGCCTGAAAGGAACCATTTAACATGGAATGTAATGATATCAGGATTAGCACAAAATGGGTTTGGAGAAGAGGGTTTGAAGTTGTTTAACCAGATGAAATCAGAGGGTTTTCAGCCATGTGATTATGCATTTGCAGGAGCAATCAGTTCTTGTTCCATGTTAGGAGCACTAGAAAATGGACGTCAACTCCATGCTCAACTTGTTCGTTTGGGGCTTGATTCAAGTCTCTCGGCTGGAAATGCGTTGATTACAATGTATGCAAGGTGTGGTGTTGTGGAAGCTTCCAATCTACTTTTCCTTACTATGCCTTATTTGGATTCAGTCTCTTGGAATGCCATGATTGCAGCTCTAGGCCAGCATGGGCATGGTATTCAGGCATTAGACCTTTTCGAGCAGATGTTGGAGGCAGGCATATCACCTGATCGGATTACTTTCCTAACAATCCTATCTGCATGTAGCCATGCAGGTCTAGTCAAAGAAAGCCAATATTATTTCAATTTAATGGATAGGCTTTATGGAATAACTCCAGGTGAAGATCATTATGCCCGTCTTGTTGATGTGCTTTGTCGAGCTGGAAAGTTCCTAGAAGCAAATGATGTGATTTCATCAATGCCTTTTGAGCCGGGCGTGGCAGTTTGGGAGGCTCTTTTGGCTGGATGTCGGACTCATGGAAATGTAGATTTGGGGATTCAAGCCGCAGAACGACTCATTGAACTGATACCACAGCATGACGGAAGCTACGTGCTTTTGTCTAATATGTATGCTACTGCTGGGCGGTGGAATGATGCCGCAAACGCACGAAAACTAATGAGAGATAGAGGAGTACGCAAGGAACCTGGGTGTAGTTGGGTAGAGGTCGAGAACAAAGTCCATGTTTTCTTGGTTGATGACACAGTGCACCCTGAGGTGCAAGCAGTGTACAGTTTTCTTAACAAATTGGTGCCGGAAATGAAAAGATTAGGTTATGTTCCGGACACAAAGTTTGTGTTACATGATATAGAGTCTGATCAGAAAGAACGTGTCTTGTCTGCTCACAGCGAGAAGCTTGCCGTAGCTTTCGCACTAATGAGGCTTCCTCGTGGAGCCACGGTCAGGGTATTTAAGAACCTTAGGATCTGTGGAGACTGCCATAATGCATTCAAGTTTATGTCAAAAGTGGTGGGAAGAGAAATTGTTGTAAGAGATGCAAAGAGGTTTCATCATTTTAGAGATTCCCATTGCTCTTGTGGTGATTACTGGTAGGCACAATTTTTGTGAAATATGATTCATTTATAACTTTAATTTTTAAAAATCCTTGAATCAAACCATTAGATTTTAATATAATTTGTTTAAAAAAAATCATGTCCTATTTCATTCTAATTTATGTTACTACTAATAAGTTGAGCATTTATGTAAATTTTTACATTTGGTATCGAACCAGATTATGTCATCTTTCTATTTAAAAATAAGCAATCTTCTGAAGAGAAGAAAGAAAATAAAAAACACATAGAAAATATAATAAATCTTGAAAAAAAACCATATTGATTATTATAATATTTATTAAGTTGTGTCACTCTTAACCGAATTATCAACTCAATTATGAAAATATAAAAATATTTTTTAAAAATATTTTTTAAAATTATAATTAATGTTATTATGATGTTATTTGTCTTTTCATAGTTTTATAAAATTTTTAAATAAAAAAGTTAAAATTTTACATTAAAGGATTCAAAACTTCCAATAGTATTAGAATATAAGTTTATTCATTATTGAGAAATTCTAAAAAATATATATATTTTAAAGATAAAATATTCTTTTTAGTGTTACCAAATCTAATGTTTGTTAAAAATTTTCTACAAAATCTCATTTTTATATAATAATATATAAATTCATATCTTATATCAATTAAATAAATTTAAATAATTCAAAAAATACAGATAACACAAATAACACAATCCAGCACATGCTTCTACCTTTTTTTAGAAAAAAAAAAATCATATCCGCGCAAAATCCATAAAATAGCAATTCGAAATTTATCATCCGAAGCTACAGTAAGAAGGGTGCTTGATCATGTATATAAAGAAATAACCTTTTATTTTATTAAACTCATATCTAAAATACATGCCCTTATAGTTTGCAACATTTAAGTCAAAATTTAGCAGCAACATGATCTTACAAACATTTAGAAACCAGCATGTTTAAGAACTATTTCAAACCTGCAATTTATTGGAATTAAAACCTTTTTTTTTTTCTTTCTGGAAGTACCCATTGACAAACTTTGTTTCTTGTCCTTTCTGCTTCTAACATCTTAAATCACAGCTTATGAATGGTTTCCATGTCACTTACTTCCTTAAGGGTCCCTTTCTCGACATGATCCCACCACTTGAACAAGAAATTATCCACGACGAGTCTGAACCATGGTGACAGTTTCAAACCGTCTTCACCAGCATCAGCTTTACGCAGTAACTCCTTCAGTTGGTCACGGTTCACGTATTTAGCCTCTGCTACCTCATCAGGGTTTGGATGAACGTTAACATCTCGGACAATGAATAGGAGGTAATCAACTGCAAAATAATGAACAGGGTCATGTAATATCCACAATGCCAATTGGTGGGCCAAGAAATGGATACAAAATAATTATAACACGAGCTATTGAAATATATATTTTGTAAATTGTAAACTGTAATAACTTTCCATCAAAACTTTTTTGTGGTTGCTGATTGAGCATTAACTCAGTTGGCATCGTTGCTATTGCAACAATTCAGAGGACGTAGGTTTGAGCATGCTTAAGCATGTATCTCCCTTAGATTTAAAGGCTAGGGGGTTATAGGTAAAGGTATGCATTGTATCCAAAAAAAAAACTTTTTTTGCAGTTAAAAGACTTGAAAGTGACCAAATATGCAAAACTTAGTGCTGAATGTTAAGCAGAGAGAGAGTGTAAGTATTACGTTCATGCTCGCCCCACTTGCCGTCAGATGGTGCCTTGTAGAGCATGCGGCTCAGTGGGACAAACTGATCAACAGGAACATCTTCAGCAGGAATACCAAGCTCGTCCAAAAGCTTCCTTTGGGCAGCATTCCTCACCCCTGTGAGCAGAAAATTAGAGAAGGAAATAGGAAAATTTTATCAGCCACAGTAAGAAAAAAGTGCTGGTAGATTGAACAGGTGCAGAAGATATATACCAATATGATTCTCCGAAATAAGCTCAGATTCACGATATAAAGGATGGCTGCAACAGGTGTTTGTCCAGACAAGAGGGAATGTTACCTTTGTTGCAGATCGTTGCTGCCCAAGTACCCGAAAGGAAAGGCAAGTGAAAAAAACTTTCCACATCAAATATTTACAAAGCATAACTAGCATATGCTATGATGCTATCAAGCATATACATTTTGAATTGGCACAAACAAGAACAAAAAAAATGCTATGCAATATATTTGGTGTCATGGCCAGAACCAAAATAGAAATTAAGAGTGGAGTTAGAGGTGCTAGCTAGCTTCACTAAGAGTGTGCTTGGTTAAACAGAAAAGTAGAAGGATGGAAAATAGGAAATATGACACCGTTCTCTCCAAATGCATAAAACAAATCATTCCAAATTGGAAAGATAAGAGAATAGAAAGAGAGAGATGTAAGTTAAGTGTTCAAAATTATGCATTTCCTTTTTTCTCATTTTTCAAATATACCAAGCAATGAATGAAAAAAATATTACTTTTTTCTTTTAATTTTTTTTATTTTTCCTACCAAGCACACCAATAGAAAGAACAAATATATTCTTTTGTTTTTCTACTTTTCTACACCTTCAATTTTCCATATTTCCTTTTTTCTTTCATCTTACCAGGCAAAGGCAAAGACCAGGAACAATATCCTGCTCCCCACTTTTTTTTTTTTTTACTTTCTCCTATTTGTTGTAACAACCATTCCATAAGTAAAAGCAACTGACCCTACAGAAATTGACTTAATAGTGGTCAGCCTGTCCAACTTCGAACTATTATCGATTCTCCTTTTACTTTGGGGTTTAGGACTAGTAAGGTTCTCTAAATGATAAAAAGGACAGCGATTTAGATTCCAAAAGCATGATTTCCAATGAATGTAAATGATAAAGAAAACAAGGTGAATAAATACACTCAATGGCATAACATGTTTGCTTCATGGTCATTATAATGCTCAAGTTCGAAACAACAGTTCTAAATATCTCAACTATCCATATTCTATCACATTACCTGAAGGAGCAACTCATATTTTGTGTTAAACAAAAATACACTGAATGCTCTATGCAGCATCTTTCCAGTTAGAATCTTTTCCCACAAATGACCTGTAAATTTTCAAACCGGTTTTAAAAATGCAAAAATAAAGGCAACATACTGAAGAAATTGACTGCAGAAAAAGAGACTAACGTCCTTTAATTCCCATAATGCAAATGTAAAACACAAACTCAAAAATTCAGCATCCAGGCCAGAGATTCAAGCATTTTTTTTTTTATCTTCCCTTCTTAAATGATAAACAGAATAAAGGGCCCACATGCACATGAAGTGATTCATCTTAGAGCCTAATGAATAAGCTCATTGGATTTACATAAAAAAAGTTCTTGATAAAGATTGATGTTAAAGGTTTTTCTTTTTAATGTTATAAAAGAAATTAAAAAGCATTAAATAATTCAGGCTCAGCCAATTGTATAACCAGGGTTTTGCAAAATACTGAATAAGTTTAAGGCTCCAGTGTACTAAGAAATTTCTACAAACAAGCTTTTCCATCTTATGCAAATAGAGAGATCATTAATAGGCCCATTCTATATGAAAGTCACCGACAAATTTAATACTGGATCATCTTTCTTATTTCAACACCAAAACAACAATAATATGATTTCCACCAATCAAGATAATATGCCAACTTAAAAATATTAACACTCAATAATTAAATATTAGGAGCAAATATATCACAATCTCAACATCAATATACTCAGTAACAAAGCAGGACTACATTCAACCAGTGTCCCATATTTAATATTTGCATACAATCTCTGCTCAGAGAAAAGTGAAACTAATTAAATATTAGGAACACAATAAAACCATGCAGCCTCCTCGTGTCCTTCTAATCTCACATATAAAAGGAGGGCTCTTTTATTAACCATTTATGGAAGTCCTAAGTATAGCAACGGAGCAAATATATCATAATCTCAACATCAATATACTAAGTATCAAAGCGACTACATTCAACCGGTGTCCCATATTTAACATTTGCGTACAATCTCTGCTCGGAGAAAAGTGAAACTAATTAAATATTAGGAACACGATAAAATCATAGAGCTCCCTCATGTCCTTCTAATCTCACATATAAAAGGAGGGCTCTTTTATTAACCATTTATGGAAGTCCTAAGAAATTTCACCAGCTTTCATATGAACGTTTTACAACGTATCACAACATACTCAGTCTTTGTTATCAGTGATGGCCACCACAGAAGCTAGACTCAGCGGTGCAAATGCTATATCGTGCCAAACAAGAAGAAATTCAGAGGAACTACATATAAATAATAGCTAGATAAAGAAAATGTCATAATTCAGTTAATAACTAATCTTGTGACTGGACTGTTAACATAGCTACTTGGTCATCACAATAACAAGTTTCTTTCCATGACCAGATTACATCATATGAGTCCATTGAACTTCAGGAAAAAGAAAGTGAGCATATACAACATAGAAAAAGGGAGTAAACAAATAATGAAAATCAAAGTGCTATGCCCCATGGAAACTGCATCATAGACATTTTACTTACAGTTGTACTTCGATTCATGGCCAACAACATTATCACTCTCGTCCACTAAAATACATCTACAAGAAGATAGAAAGAAAGGCCAGTAGGTTACATACAGTATGGAACTGATAAAAAATTCTGAAGCATATGTTAGCATTACATACAATCAGGTTGCTTCTGTTTTTAGGCTTCATAACTGCCATAAAAAATAGATAGCATCCAAGATAATAGTAATAATAATAATATTAATTAATTAATATGGGACTAGCTAGCAATATCATCCTATTCATTTTTTGCAGTCGATATATCCAGCCGTCAAAGATGGTCATCCAATAATATGAATAAAACTATGGTCATAGTATCAGGTTTTTAATAAATATTTTTCCCTTTTTTCGCTGATGTATTAAAATAATTTTCAGCAGTCAATATACAAATATGGCTCAAATTTTAACAGCCTCTGACACAATGAAAGAAAAGGGAAATTATTTCTCTGTTACAAAAGAGGTTCCCCGAACATTTTCCCTTTGAATCACCAACCAGAGTTAGAAAAGTTCCAATCCCATAAATCATCAAATCATGTAGCTAAAAAAATTATCAGTTTAAGTCCACTTTCAATGCTTACCAGCGTAGAACAGACATACGTATGCTTTATTCTATACAACAAGTCTACGTGAAATTTATATGTATTGATAAAAGAAAAGGGGCAAATAAAACTGGGTTTCAATCAACAAAGTTATTAAACAAGCTTAAATTTCAGTTACGTTGGTTGTAAAACGATAACATATATTTTCAAAAGAGAAAAGGAAAAAAAGGGAACCTAATGAACTCGGTTAACTTTAGCTTAAACTTCCCTTCTTTTATCCATCATTTTCCTCGGTAATTAACAGAGCATCAAACAGAAGGCAATGGAAAAATGGCAAAACCGTAAATAAGGGCCAAAAAAAGGGGAATCGGGGAAAAGTGGAAAACTCACTCATCCTCAAACATGAGGCGTCTTTGGACAGCGTCCATACCAACGTCGGGAGCGTCACCCATGGTCGCGGTGGCGGCTGAAGCTTGGGTGCGAAAAGACGGGGATACCCTCGAGGAAACGAGGGAGGAATGGGGGAATCGAGGGGGAGGAAGGGCAAAAGTGGAAGAAAGGGGAAGAAGGCGGCGCGTGGGAGGAGAAGGGAAAGAGGAAGAAGCTAATGAGCGAGAAAGTGAGAGAGCGTATGGAGTATTTAAAAGCATAAGCATTTGTTGGTCTGTGATGCTCTCTGCATATGCTCTACTCTGTCAATGGAATCGGCCAAATTGTTGTTCAATGTCTTTTGCCTATGTTTTATTCATTTTTTATAGATTGAAATTTTGACTCTTAATTTCCTTTTTTTTTTTCTTTAAAAGGGTAAACTATAATACACTTCACTCAATTATGATTTTTTTTCTTTTTTAACACCTAATTATTTAATTTTATCTTTTTTGTCATCAGTAATAGCGTAACCTAAATATTAAAACACCTAAATTTTAAAGAATACACCCAAATTTCAAATAATAGTTGAGTGATTATTTTGTAACTTTTTATAGTTTAATAACAAAAAAATAAATTTACTAATAGTTAGGTGATAAAAATGAAAAAATCATAATTGGATGATAGCTAATATAGTTTACCTTTTTTTTTAAATGGATTAATATAAATTTTAGTCCCTAAAATTGGTAATTAAGTCTATTTTAGAACATGGTCTTGAACTTTGTAATTAGGTCTATTTTGGTTCTTAAACTTGAATTCTATCAGAATTTGATGGTGTGACACTCGAAAATTGTACTATATAGTCAAAAGTATACATTTTTTAAGTTTAGGGACAAAAATGAATCTAGTTATCAAGTTTAAGTACCAAAGTGGACAAAAAAATATAGGCACCAAATCTTATTATTCACAAAAAAATTAATTAATGCTGTTAACAATTTTGTGTCAATATTAAAATTTGAAATTCAAAAATTATAAGCATTAAGAATAATCCAATTAAAAAACATAGATTAAATTTACAACTTTATGCATAATATATGACTAATAAAAAGCTTTTAATTGTTATAGTTCTGGATCAATATTGAAATTTCAAATTTTAAAAAATATATAAACTATATTCGAAATATATAAAAATTAAAATTAATTAAATTAGAGCAAACTTGAATAAAATATAGGAATTGATAGCAAAATTTGACCGGATTTTTTAAAAGCGAGAAATTTATTTTTGGTAAATTCAAAGATTGAAACAGTATTGAAACTAAATTTAGTCAAATATTTTACAATAATATATAAAATTTAATTCTAAGCAGTAAAAAGGTTTTTTCATAACTTCAAATGGAGAGTTAAAAAAGGGTAACTTTTATCATTGGCTATTAAATTATGGGTAAATTTTTTTGTCACTTAATTTTAAAAAATTATAATTTAGTCACTGAATTATTCAAAAATTTTTATTTAAGTCATTGAGTTGTTAAAATGAATGCTATGTGACTTTCTTTATTCATATTGTCTGCATCAATCAAAAGTTTTTCTTCTTCTCTTTTACAGTTTAGTTTTTTCACGAAAACACCTTTGGACGTTACAAATCTGTAAGTCAAATTAAAACAATTTTTTTCTTCGATCTCTGACACTAATCGCTAGATCGACTCGGGTTTAAGGTATGTTCTTCTACTAGTCAATGAGTACTGATCTACTATACTGATTGTTGAATCGTTGCTTGGAGCTCGCTGGTAGAACTTTAAAAGAAAAAACTTAACAACCCAATAACTTAAATAAAAACATCTAAATAATTCGTAAATTTAAATGAGAATTTCAAATAGTTTAATGATTAAATTATGACATTTTTTTAATTAAAAGATCAAAACGATAACTTACTTATAATTTTGTGACTAATTTATAAAAAAAAATCGCAAATTTTATACCGACAGCAAATATTTATTTTATAGATATATTGAAATAATTTGTAGCTTTACATCACGTTTTATTTCACATTCATATTTATATCATGTCATGTTTTAAATATGTTTATTATATTTGTGTAATATAACCCACATCACATTAAAATAACAAATCTACTTCACACTATTCAAATATTGTATTTGAAAAAATAGTTTTAATTTTTTAATTATTCTTTTTATATTTAATTTAATAATTTTATCTTATTTTTAATTTTTAATTTATATAATTTTTAACCCTAAACTTGATAATTTGGTCAATTTTAGTATTGATTTTGGGTCCACAATGCTATTTGAAATTGGTAAATAAGTCGATTTTGGTCTCTGAATCTAGATTCTGTCAAAATTTAATGAGGTAACATTCTGAAATTGTATCACGTCATCAAGGGCAAAGTGAGGAATTTTTTGGGCAGGGTAGAATTAAGTTATATATTTTTACGATAGAAAAAATGTAATTTTACATTTTTAATAGTTTATATTTTTATAATTTTTAAATGACTAAATCAAACTTTTATCATTTAGAGAGGGCAAATTGTAATTTTACCATATATATACTAATTTTAAAGTCCATAAATATAAAAGAACTAAAAGTCAATTATTCTATTTTAGGGGGCGAAGCCCCTACCAACCCACTGGCTCTGCCCTAACACGTCATTAACTAAAAATTTAAAGACTATTGAGAGTGGATCAACCCATTCAAGAGAAATTTTTGAAATGCCATCTGCCAAGCAATTGATCAAGCCCACAGCAATCAAAAGTATTGTCCTCATATCGAGGTTTTGTCTTCGGCATTTGCAGAAAGTCATGTACGGTTCACAGAATGGGACGCCTCAGGTGATGGAAATACAACTAAGTAACTCAATTATTATTCATTGACCCTACATTAACACCTCTATCAAGTCTTATAGGTTATATCTCCACCAAACGAGCACCTCACTCGACATACATGACTCTCCACAAAGGTCGCGGACAAAATCCTTATACAATGACAATATTTTCAGTTGTTAGGGGGTCTAACCAATTGCCCGATGAATGAATTATTTTGAAACAGCTAGTTTACCCTCAACAAAATATATTTAAAAAAAGGACCTTGTTATCAAATTATTGTACCAAAATGAACAAAAAATACAGATACTAAATTGAATCAATTGTTAAATTGAAGGACCAAAAATCACATTAATCCTAAAAAGAACGATACAATCGAAACAATATTAGCATATTAATTAAGGAACTAATTGTTAATAATTAAATCAAATCACACATGGAAGTATTAGGTGTCATTTTTGGTCGTTTTCAATTCAGAAATTTCTGATTAAAAAGGCTGACATTCTCCACACAAAATATTGGGTGCGATGCCATAATTTAAATTTCACCCAAAATCCAAAATTTCTTTTTTTTTTGTTAATTTATTGTTTAATTGACAAATGAAAGAATCATACAAAACAGACAAAAACAAAAACAAAAACAAAATTGGTGAATAATTTTTTAACAACAAATGGATCAAAAGTGGCAGCTGCTATCTTTGCCCAACCAGCTTATTCCACGCTTTGTTGTTTTGTCTTTTTAAGGCTTTATTATCGATTTGGACCCTAAAGTTTACACATTATTTATTTTGATATCTAAAGTTTATTTTATTTTATTTTTTTGACAGAAGTCAAAAAAAAAAATGTTATAGTCAATTACAAAGTGTCGTGACATATTGATGTAAAAAAATAAATATTTTTTATTAAAAATATACACTATAGAAATGAAAATAAATATATAAAAATTCAGAATATATATAATCTAGAAAAAATATAATTTATAAAAATTTTAAAAATTAAAATTAAAAAACAATTGAAAATAAATTAGTTGAAATAATAGTACTATTACAAAAAAATGTAAAAAAATTGTAATTTTTTAAAGTTTAAATTTTTTTTGTAAAATTCTAAAATATATAATTATAAGTTTCTAAAAAAGCATTTAAATTTGATTTTTTTTACAATTACTTGAAATTTAAATATATATTTTTAAATTGTTAACATTTTTCAATTTTTATATATTATTTGTTCTTTTAAATTTATAATTATATATTTTAGAATTTTATAAAAAATATTTTTAAATATTTTAAACATTTTTATATATTATATTTTTTATATTTTTAATCAATATAATATATAATATTTCCTTTTTAAAGTACCATAGAGATCCTTGCATTGAAACTCAAATTATGTCTTTACCCATTTATCAGAAAATAGGTAAATTGATCCATATATATTAGATCAAAGAGTAAGTTGATCATTTCTATTAAAAAAATTCATCAATTTCTACTATTAAAACTGACATGGCTCATGCTGACATATAAAGACCAATTTTTAACAATAGAATTAGATGGAACTTTTAATCTAATGATCAATTTGCTCTTTGCTCTGATTTATAGGGACTAATTTAACAATTTTTTTAAGTAAAAGAAAAAAAAATACAATCTAATTTCTAATATAAGGACTTCCATATTACTTTATTTCTTTTTTCTTTTCATCAAAAGACCTTCATATTACTTTCATTGGTTAGAGGAATGGATTCTTTGGATTTAAATTCGAGACCTAATATCAATATTTTTTTATTTAATTAGGGTTGAGTTTAGAAGAACAAATTTTTTGGGTTTAAATATGATATTTAATATCAGTAAATATTTAAACAATATAAATAATTTATATTTACAATATTTTTAATTATTCAGGTTTTTTTAATATATCAACTAGAAAAAAATAGAAATTTATATTAAATTTTAAATTATTTAGGAAAATGGACATCTTCTCAAAAGTTAGAGAGAGAATCACTCTATCAATTAATGTGTTACTTTTTCTTAAAAAAATATTGAAAATGTTTAGTGATGATTTCACGAGAGGCGTTAAAAAACTAATTCGTAATAAACCCGTCATCTAACATTTGGTTCCTCTCTCCCACTTTTAAAATTTTATCTTACCTTTTTTTAATAATCTAAAATCTTACCTAATTCCATAAATAATTTAAGTATTTTACTTTTTAAGACTTTAAAATTTAAATTTAATTATTAATATTATTTTATTAAATTCAAGTTCATCACAATATGGTTCTTTTAATTACATGGCTATTAAATTAGTATTTTTATTATTTCAAAATATCACATTAACAATTTTAATCAAAAAAGAAATTTAGTTAACAACTAGACCTAAATTTTGAAATATGAAATATAAATGAATTAAATTTTAAAAAAATAAAAATATAACAACTAAATTTTAATTTTGTAAACAACGCAACAGCTTATTACATTTTGTATGTTTATATAAATTTATTATAATTACTTTTATCACCAAAAATGTTTTATAATGGATAATATTTTTTTCCTACAAGTTCAAAATAGATTTTTTTTATCTCTAAAATTTTTTTCCTCTATAATAAAAAATGATAGTATTTGAAGTTTACAGCAATTTCAGAAATCGTGAATATCGAAATAAGGTAAACAAAAACATATTTTTTTTTGTTTTTAATTCTAAAAGTTATAATAGTTTTGTTACATATGTCCATCCATTATGTGAAAACATGTCAAATTCTTAGATAGCGTTGACTTATTATTGACTACTGCCTAAAGAGATGTTCAATCAGACCACCCGCTTAGAGTAAAAGAGCGACACCCTCCCGTTATTAAGGTTGAGTATTAGGTGAGAACACCTCTCAAGTGTGAATATACTCTTGATATGATGAGGAGTTTACTTAGTCTCGTATCGATAAAATCTCATGATATACGCCCATGAATATTCTTTATATATTTAACGAGATTAAACACTTATTCTGCCACACCATACTAATAAGCAAGAGAATCTCTATTATGAATACCTTCTTATCGAGGAAGAATGGATGGTTTTTTGGATACTCTAAAATTACTCTAAATAGTTATTTTCTCTCAAACTCTCGACCTTTCTAAGTGAACCGACCTTCATAGAACCATCACAGTCCCCTCAATAAAGCATCAAAATGGGGGTTTGAAAATTTAGAAATATTTATTTTCGGTAAAGTGTTGATTATTTAGATGGAAATTTGTTTGAAGGAAAATAAAGTGTTATTTATTTTAAATTTTATGTTAAAACATATTTAAAAAATAAATAAATTAACTTCCAAGCTTAAAACAAAATTGCATATTTTGTTTTCTAACCTTGATATTTAATTCAATTGCCAACACTAGTAAAGCTCTCATTTAGAACCTTAAATAACATTGATTTAAATATTAATTTCTCAAAAATTATTTTAATTTAATTCAATTTGATCCTATCTATAAATAAAAAATTCTTTATCACATGAAGTTGGTGGGTCAAAGAAGATAATCATGCTGTACTAGCAAGATGTTGTGCATGTGTTGTGTAGGATTTGTCCCCTTTTTTTAATTTAAATAATTATTGTTATTTTTTAAAATTTTAATAATTATGGTGTGGATTTCACAAGATTTTTTTCTGAAAAGTAAGTAAACTAATCTCATAAATTATCCAAATTACAACACAAAAGTTGGAAGATAATATATTTTTTTAAATATTGAGAATATTGATATCAAACATTATAATTAGATTAGATAGTGAGATATTTCTAATTTATTAAAAGTACTTTTTTCAGAAAAAGTTAAAATACGCAATTAACCTTGTACCTTGAAAATTTTGAGATTTAGTCCTTGTACTTTAAAAGTTAATATTTTTCTCAAATTAAAAATCTTAATCCAATCATTATCATCGTTGGTAGTTTTCGTTAAAATCTGACAACTTAATGTGTTTATTTTTCCTCAATCGCATATCATATCATATGAAAGCAACCTAATCAACATGTCAATTTGATAAATTTTAAAGAAAAATATGTTTTACTTTAATGATTAGACTAGGATTTTTAAGTTAACAAAATAGATCTTAACTTTTTTATGTAAATGCATGGACAAAATATCAAATTTTATCAAAAGTATATGGATTAACTATGTATTTTAACCTTTTTAAAAATAATTTAATTGATTTATGGAAATGCTGAAATTATTTTTAAAGGTGATTGTGAGTTGCACGTGACATGCAAGAGATAAGAGTTGTCTAAAACCTATACCCTACCATTTGGAGGTGTCCCCAAGCAATCATAGAGTTGGTTGTTTTTGAGAGCTTTAATTATTATTATTATTTTATATATGAAAAAAAAAAAGGTTAAAAGATAGAAAATAAAGGATGAGGAGGGTAATAAATAAATCAAATTTTGATAAGGTATTTATCGGAGCGAGTTCAGTAATTAATTTTTTTGTATTTTGTAAGTCCATTAAGGGAGCAGATGTTGATGTTCCATACTCAAGGCAAAGATCGAATTTTAAAAATAAATGTTAACTCTGTTACAATAACAGATGAAAACTTGAACAATAAATGCAATTAGCACAATTCAAACCTAAACCACACCTGAGGCGGTCAATGCCTTTGACTATCAGGCTATAATGAGATTCAATTCTATATAAATTTTAACATAAGAATAATTCGTTTCATAGATTTTAATGCATTTACTTATTTAATTGTATTTATGTTATTTTCTCATGTTGGGGCCTTGGCATTGCTTAATGGTACAATCTTTTATCCCCTTCTAAATTTTAATTTTTCAATTTAATCCTTTTTAGTCTTTTAGAAAATATTATTTACAGCTCCTTTAAAAATTTTAATAATTCAATTAAAACTATTTTAACACAAAATTGGTTCCACAATTGGTCAAACAATAATTAAATAAACAATTTAAAAGTAATACAAATATTGGGAGGGATCTATTTTTATCGGTGTAAAATTAAAATAGTTTTACACCCTTCCATACCTTTTTTGTATACTTAATATTTTAACGATCTAATTGTTATATTTATTGATATAATTGTATTTATTATGCATATAAAATTTTGAACTGATTCAAATCTCTATCATATCAATCTAAAATACTATAAATATTATTATTTATTAAATAATTAAATTTTTAAATGAAATAAATAATTATAAACTTTTTTATTTTATGTCAAATTTGAGGTGCGCGATTTATATAAGTGAAATGTGAAATACGATGGTTATATCATTAAAATATTAATCATACAAAAAAATTACGAAATAGTGTAAAACATGAATCCCTCCTCATAAAAACTTTAAAATTTATAATCCGATTCAACTAGTTCAAATGTTGATTTTTTTGTCCCAAATTTCTTTTTTTTTATTGATTTTGAATAATTTACTTAAAGGTCAATTAAATATATTTATCCAAATCAATACACTAATAGACTCTCAAGCTAATTAATCTAACCGATCAATTTAACCCGGTTCTTATATTTGGCTGAATAAATATATAAAAAGTATACATTATATTTTATTACAGATTCATATATTTTGGCTGGCCATAAGGAGTCAACTTTGCCGGTTCATAAACATAAATAAAAAGTCAAAATTGGCAGCCAATTAAGTCAAAGTGATAGTATTTGATAATTCAGTCTTCTAAATTACATCATTCAAATCAGACAAAATTAAACAAAAAACTAATGTAAGCATGGTAATGTATCTGATTTATGCATATACATCATAGTTGAAAATTTACAGAAAATTAGGAGCCCCAAGTTTTAAATTTTCCCGATTTGTTTTTTTCAACGGTCAAATAGTCCCAACTCCTAAGTAATGCCGCCGTCAATATTCAATACGTGAAGTCCAACCTAAATTAAAATATGCCAAACTTACAAGTCTTGACTTGGACACCAAAGCTTAAAATTTAATAATTAATAATAAATTTGTTCAAGGGTCGAAAAAGAATGATTTAATTTGTATTAGAGTTAGATCATAAAATTTTGATATCGAATTAACAAAGTAGATCAAGTGATTATTTATTCGATCTAACTCAATTTTTATATTTTCTATTATTATTCTATCTTAAACATGATTTTTATTAAAAATTATTGCTCTTAAATTGTCTTGAAATTTTAAATAAATTTTTTGTAATATAATGGTTTTTATAGAATTATTCTAAATATTTATTATAAAATTATATATACGATGAGATATATCCAAAGTAATAATATGACACCCAGTGTCTCACCGACTCGAAGTCGAAGTATCCTTGAACACTTCTAATCATATGACATGCCAACTATATCCGACCCAACCCGAAATAGTTAATAGGATATTCAATTCAAATTTCAATTTTACTCAATATCATATCAAATTTATTTCAATCACAATTTCTCATTCTTTCAATTCGATTCACTTCCCACTTTCCAATCAATATACATTTCAAATACTCACATATATTCATAATTCAATTCAATTTCATTCAATCCAATACCAATACTCGCCTCAATTTTACTTACGATGCATATTAATAAAAAATTCAACAATTAATAACAAATAGATTTGAATTATAGTAATACAAACCGTAATTCTTGAGTCAATCTTCGTCCGCTTTCTCTTTTCCCTTTTTGGCCGATGTTTCCGACACGATATTAGCTACGAAAATTAAAATAATTTGAAATTATCAATACAACATCAATTCACATTAAATACTTAAATTTTCCATTCAACTTTTACTTAAATCCAATCTAATCCTTAGCTAACATTATTTTCATTTTCAATACAATTTATTCATTATTTTCACTTAATTTCTACTTATAGCTTAACTTAACTCTCTAATTTTTGCCACAAAACCTTATTTTTAAATTTCATTCAATTTAGTCCCTATTATTTAAAACTTATAACTTATTCTGCAATTTAATCCTTTTATCCAATTATAATTTAAAATTCTATCAATAAAATCCCTAATTCATCAATTAATTCATCATAAACTATATCCAAAAATCTACTAACTTTCAAAATTTCAACATATACCTAGTAGTATTTTGTTCTAGGATCATAAAAACTCAAAAATTACAAGAAAATGAGTTAGATTGACTTACTAAATTGAATTTGAACATTTAAAACCCTAATTTCCTTCTTTTCTTTTCTCTTTTTCTTTCTTTTTTCTTCCCTCTCTGTTTCGTCCTAATGTTTTTCTTTTTCTATCATTTATTTATTTTTTTATTAGTTAATAATAATATAATATAATATAATAATAAATATCTTTTACTTAAATAATAAGCAAATTATATATATGTATTACAAATGTATGCATGTATTTATTACACATATATATTATTATCACACAAGTGTCACACTTTGGTTTATTTATTAATTTAGTCATTTCACTTTTCCCTATTTTATAATTCATCTTTCACCTCTATTGCAATTTAATCATTTTTCCTAATTACTCATAATTCAAGTTAATTTACCTATCCAAAACTCAATTAATCACACAACTAACTTCGTAAATATTTTTAATAAATACTTACGAATCTGCTTTACGTAAACGAAGACCCAACAACACACTTTTCCAATGCTTGTAAATTTTAGGTCGTTACAATAAAACTAAGTAAGCACTTAGTGCTTAGTAAGCTCATATAACTAGAAATTTACTTACCACATAACCATTCATTAAATAAACATGCGTATGCAAAATCGAGCACTTTGGCCATAACATAAACATACAACCTTACCAACAATGTTAGTCATGTATTTCATATAATTATTAACAACAATGATGAGCTCATCCATTTATGAAATCTCATACATTCCATGTACTTCCAGATAGTGATCTTACTTTGATTTATTTCCTTGACTTCATATCGTGATTTCCTTCTTTTCTTCATTTGAAATTTCGATGGATACGAGGGTAGTACACTTGTAGTGTACTATACTAGCATTCTGTCAACTCTTAATCAAAAGTGCTACTATTAGCACTAAACAAAAAGCTTACTCTCAGGCACTTTAACAGAATGCTCAGGTGAGCATGAAATAGAAAGCATCTCCGAGCTTAGCATCAAAAAGTTCACAAAGAACTTATATTAGGAAAGTCATGTATCAGAATGCTTGTCCGCGCTTGATATCAAAAGTTTACAAAGAACTCTAATCAATTGACTCCAAAAAGCACTTTACAGAAAGCATCGGATAGCATATAACAGAAAGCTTTAAATAACTTGGCAGCAGTAAGTTCGAGCGAGCACTATCAATAAGCTTCGGAGAGCCGTTAACAGAAAGTTCACAAAGAACTTATAAACAGAATGCTCATAAGGCGTGAGTATGTCTACAACAAATGTAGATCACAACCAAATCATAATGTTTCGTAGAACATGAACAGATTACTCCAAAGAGTAAAAACAGTAAGCTCGCAAGAACACCATATCAGTAAGCTTGGGAGGGCTTATGCTCTTTCGAGTCACAAATGTCTGCAACACATGCAAGACGCTATCATTTCGAGTAATAGAACCTTGTATCTATCCGAGTTTCATTCATTTATCGGACTGATTCAAATATCCAATATTTACAAAATATATATTCATTTTACATGCTTTTGGTCAACTCACAATTCACATGCAATTCATTCAATCAATTGAATCATATCATTGTACAATTAAGTTATATGAACTTACCTCGATGTTTGTTCGTTTACGAAATCGACTAATCCTAGACTTTTTCCTTTCCTCGATCTAGCTTCAAATTTGAGTTGTCTGGATTTAATATAATTAAGTTTAATCATCAATTTCATTCAGTTCATATTCAATTGCATTCAATTCATATTCTACGCAAAATTACCATTTTGCCCCTAAACTTTTCATTAATGACAATTATGTCCCTATGCTTGGAAAAGGAAATTCATGCAATCTAATTCTTGTTCCAAGCTGAGCCGAAATTTTCATATATCATTTGCAGTACTTTTATTTCATAAAAATCAGAAATTTTCTATGAATTTTACATGTTTATAATTTAGTCCCTAAATCTCAATTTCATGAAAATTCACTCTGTAAAAGTTGTTTCTCTACTAACAACCTTCCATTTTCCACCATAAATTTCTAATTTTTCAGCATATTCATCCTTGAAATAAAATTAATACTTTGATATATTTTCAAATTAATCCCTAAATTAGATAGATTACATTATCCCGATCTCAAAAATATAAAAATTACTAAAAACAGGACTTGACTACTTACCGGATCAAGCAAAGAAAGTTTCTTCTCTCTCTCCTAAGGTTTTCATGTAAATTAGGGAAGAAGATGATATAAAATGATTACAATTCTCATTTAATTTAATTATCATATTTTATTTCCCCAATTTCCAATTTAGTCCTTTTCTTTTTTCTCAATTTCCATGGATGATTCTTCCATAAATATCTAATAAATTTTCTTAATGGTATAATTACTATATAAGGACCTCTCATTTTGAATTTCATAGCTATTTAATCCTTCTAACTTCTAGAATTCAACTTCTACATTCTATGCAATTTCGTCTTTTCTCTAATTAATCACATAATCGGTAAAATTTTCTTATCAAAATTTTTATGCAACTTTTCTATCATATTATAAACCATGCAATAATATTAAAATAAATTTTCTTTTTAGCTCGGATTTGTGGCCACGAAACCACTGTTCCGATATCACTAAAATTGAGCTATTACATCTTTAATTACAATCTTTGCTACCAAGCATGATATAGGAAATTACTAAGTAATTACACTATATTAGCAGAATACATCTAAAGAATTACAATTCTTTGTGATTACAAGTGAATGTAATTATTACCCTAATAATTACATTTTCATTCAGTTACTCTGTGTTGTCTAAATTAATTATAATAAAAAATTATTTATTAACATTAAATCTATTTAAAAGATGAATTTAGCCCTCGCTAAGACTAAGTTTTTAGATAAAAAATCTCAACAAATTTGCCTTTGAATTAGAACTTATTAATTAGATTAAATTTAATTATAAATATATTTTAAGATTTTAAATACTAGATGTTCAAAACCGCATCTCAAGTCTAATTCAATTGGGAAAAGGCTATAATCTTAATTAATAATGCATTTAATTATTTTTTAAAATTTAATAGATGTGATAAAAATTATATATTACTACAATAATGTGGCATGGAAGTTGGGATTGATTCACTCAATGAGGGCAGAGAATTGTAAGATGGAAATGGAAGTGTTGTAGGAAGAAAAAAAATTAAATTTGGGAAAGAGGAAAGTGGAAGGCTTAGGTTGGAAAAGAAGAGAGACGGTTTGGAGAGTGAGAGAGTCCCCTCTTTGTTGAGGGTAGGAGGGGTATCATGTCATGTGGTGATTCCTGATAGGTTTATCTATCACTCATTCGTTCCTTATTAGATCGTCAATGCGATGTGAAGTAATTAGATAACAATGTATATACGTGACAAGTGATCACTAGCAAACAATGTAAGATGACAAAGTCGGTATTCAGTAGTCTAACAAAATCAAATGTTGAGAATATCCCTAGCAAAAGTATCTCTAACAAGGCATGTGTAACAATTTATATCTAATTGTTCTTTTTATATTAAACTATGCACTAAAAATATATAAATGGACATGTAAACTGAGTTTTCAACAAAGTTTTTAAGGCTACTACACTTTATTTAAACAATCTCTTAAATTATTTTTGTAGTTAAATAAGTCACTATCTTATGATTTTTATCTATAAAAGCTCGAGCTCTTGATTTTAATATTAAATTAAATTTATTTTGAATTCCAAGTTCTTAACTTCTTGTTAATGCAATAGAAATTATACACACTTTTAAAATTTTAAAATAGTAATCTAAAGTTTCAAAAGAGTGATTAAGTGTTATGTAGATAAGCACTTTCAAAAAATTTAAAAATATTATTTTGTTTTACTTTAAAATATATATATATTTTATTTAATAAACTATTCGCATCAACATAAAATATAAATTAGTTTAAAAATTCAAAATAAATTTACACTAATATTAAAATTAATAAAAGTTATATATTAGGGATTTATTTAACTAAAAAGTAACCTTTTTTCAACAAGGTATAATAATTTAAGGGCTTTTTTTATATTTTAACCAAGATTTTATGAATTTCAAGTTTAGCCTAAATTCTTATTTAATAAAATGAATTTTAAGTTTATTATCTTTTAAATGATAATACTGACCAGCAGGCTGTCCTGGGCCATGATAAAATCTGAAAAATGTTTGGGCCGCAGCCCATCTTATTCTATATAAGTAGAGGTGTTCTTAGTTAAGCCTAGTTTAAGTTCAGTAGATGGCAATGGGCAGACCGAGACGGTTTCTTTCCCGCCCAACTCTGGCCCAATATACTTCTAAATAACTCGATTTTGACTCAATCGAAATTAAATATCAATTTATTTATCTTGAATCATTTGAAAGAACTAAAGTTATACTTAATTCCGACCCGATCCAAAATATTATAATATTTATTTTTTATTTTTATTATCAAAATAAAATAACCATTTATAATTTTCTTTTATCTTTAACGATACTATCAATTATTTTCTATGCATAATTATGTAAGAGTAAATATTAATATAAATTTTATTATCATATATTCTAAATTAATATTATATATAAATGATATCTTGCTAATTAATTCAGAGGTAAGATAGGTTTTTTCTATACCGATCCAACTTCACTAATTGAAGAATTAAATCTGCCCCGCCATGCTCCGAAGCTCAATTTATTTTTAAAAAAAAATTAATCCTATCGAAACTCATCGAGCCCTAGTCTTTTCGCTATCCCTATATACAATGGCGAAGGGAAAGGGAGGCTGGCAATGGCCTTTGTCCCTCAAAATAGTAGATTTACCCTTTAGCCCTTTAAAATTTTATGAAATTACATGATCGTATAATAATAAAATTACATATTGACTCTCAAAAATTTATAATTCATCTTTAGCTCTTTCTAAAGTAATTTTTTAGTTTCGGCCTTGCCTATATATCAAGTCAAGCTATATTACTATTAGAACTTACCTAAAAATTATATCCATACTTTACATGTTTGCTATTTTATTTATAAAATTAATATTTTCATCAACTCCACTTTAATTCAATAATTGAAATATTGAAATTTGTTTAACAAGTAAATGAAATTTTTAATGTATAAATTTAACAATGAGGTCCAATTTGATATTTAAATATTTTATTTGGTTCATGTTGATATTTTTACTTAAAAAAATGTTAGATATATAATCCCAAAGAATTAACCAAAGGGGGTCTTAAAATGGAAATCTCCTCTTTAGCCTATTTATAACTTATAATTTTTAAATTAATAATGATAAAATTACAATTTACCTCTAAAATAATAAATATTTGATTTAATCATTTAATTTTCGATAAAGATATAGGCTATTTGAAATTATATTTTACTATTATAAAAATAAGCAACTTAATTTTGCCTAAAAAAATTCTAGCTTCTAATTTCTAACTAATTTTTAGTATGAGATAAATATTTGTAGACACTTGAGTAACTAATTTCTAACTAATAATGAACTGTTTAAAAATTAAAATTATTGTGCAAAAATTGTATATTAAAATTATAAATAATCAAATAATTTTTTTCGAATAAAATTAAATCTAAATTAAAAAGTGATGAATAAAACTTTTGTGATTGAATACCCACATATATATAATTGCATAACGTAAATCTTGACCGAGTATTCAGAAATCAATATCTTCACTTTATGATTATCAGCTAAAGCTTTATTCCCCAAATAATTCTTCTTTCAAACAGAATAATAGAAGAATCAAAAGAAGAATAAAACATATATTTTAATTTAATTTGGGTATTGATTCCTTTTCTTAACTTTTACTAAATTAAATATTATATAAATAATTTTTTTAAAAAACAAATAAAATATTTAAATGCATTTTTAGGATATTATACAAATAAGGAAAATAGTCTATATTGAATTTTTTCGTGTTTTTATTTCTATACTTATTAATTATAGTTGGGATTAAAAAAAATCTATTTAAATGAATATTAAAATAAATTATTTGCATACATTATTGGATAAAATTACAATTTTCCACTTAAATTATAATTAATACATGACTTGAAGGTCTAGAAAAGATAATGAAATATCTGCTCCGCCTCAACCAAACGATTCTCGTAACAAGAAGTGTTTATTACATGATAAATCTCGATGGTCATATAATCATGCTATAAACTTTTGCTTCGTCTTCTATGCTTTTTTGTACAAGAGAAAATATTTATATCGGGTATAGATATAAATTTTTTGCGATAATGACAAATTTACTAACAATTGATACAAATTTCGAATTGCATCTATTGTAGGCTCGTGAGTGGGAACAATGGTAAAAGTTGAGAGCATTCATTATTGATATTGTGTAATGGACAATATAAATAAATCTAGATAAATGTGAACTTTATGCCCACAATCAACATCATTGAACTCCACATACAACTCCGCTACAATATTGCCACTTTTTCTATGTCCAAACATTATCGTTACAATATCATCATCGTCATCACGAAAAGTTGTAGCATAATATGTGAAATTTCATCTTCATATTTTCATCTTGGATTTTTTTTTTAATTTTACTAAGACGATCTCATTCCTAGAAATTATATTTACATGATCTTTCAGTTTAAATACGACTCTTGTACCAATCTTAGGAATTGATCCATTATAATGGATTAGGATGATAAGTCTATCACCCATTTTTAAAATTTTAGTTGGCATTGACATTGTTGCCAGTATAAAAAGACATGAGTTCGAGCACGTTGATATGCGTTTATATTTCTTTTTAAGATTTAAGAGGAGACTTATAAGTAATTTTAGGCATTATATAAAAAATCACTCACTATAATACTCATAAGTTATAAATTTAAGATAATGTCATATTATCACATCCCAATCAAATTTTGTCCTCATCTCTATGAGCACTAAGTTTGTGACAAATTCCCAATAAATATATTTTGGGGAAATAATAAGTCATTTTTAAACTACTGGTACCATTTTTCATCCATGATTAATTTTAACATTTGTTTAAATATTGGCTTAAATTAAAAATATTTATGGTCAAATTGGATAGTAACTCAAATAATTTTAAATTCAAGAGTGCGAAAAAATAAAAAATAAAAGAGAGATATTAAAAAAGAGAAAATAGGTATTTCAGCCTAATCTTATTATACGAATGTGGAAGTTAGGGTAAAATCAAAACTATATCAATCAATGATTGTATAAGATTCTCGATGTAATGATTTTTTAATCTTAACGTCCATAGGTGATGAGATTATATCATTATATCTCAATAACGAGAAAGATTTCATTAGTAAAATATGAAAATACTCGTGAATGTGTCTATATAAGCGATAAAGTCAAACTAATTTTCTGATCTAGGCTTCGATGCTCACGAATTACTTGATCCAGTAATATTAGAAAAAGGCTAATTTAACAAAGTTATTTGGCCAAATAGGTTATTCTTTTAATTTATGAAAATAAACCGTTTTTAGAGAGTGTATGAAAGCGCGTCTAATTAGACAAACATCCCTGTCAATTGTGCAGTTAAGCATGCTTTCATATCCTTTCCCCCAAAACAATATATTTCTCTAAATTAAAAAAAAAAAACCTATTTAACAAATTAATTTTATTTCGACATATTCAACTAATTTAACCTTTGAAAAGTATAAAAAAAATTCATCTTTCACCTAAAAGTATTAAATTTCTTATTTAAAAATTACTTATATTTTAAATCCAAGATGATTCTATTTGTATCCAAATTAATTTAAATATATGATTTTACAATTAAAAACAAATAAAACAATAAAATATTTTATAAATAAAAATATATTTAAAAATGATTAATTTAAATTCAAATTAGTTTGTGAACATATCTATAAAATTCAAATTAAATTTTATGAAAATTTGTTTTTTTGTATAATTTGTCTTTTTTTTCTAAAAAAGAAAATAGGAAAAAGAACACATTGTTATTTCCATTTTCACCCCTTAATATATTTTCTTTCTTTTTCGCTTTCATACTATTTTTCTTTTCACTTTCGTACACTTTTTATAAATAGAAAAAGAAAATTTCACATATATAAATAACAATGACTCATAATTATAAAATCTTTGTCTAAAATCTATCATAGCCCAATTCCTCTCTCTCCCTCAATCCCCCCCCCCCCCCCCCCAAAAAAAAAACTCCCACATCTAAAGAGAGACTTTCCTCTCCTCCGATCGTTTCTTCGTCTTGGTTTATGAGGTATTTTTTTTTTTAGGTTTTTTTCTTTGAATCAGAGATCTGGAGGTTTCCTTTTGGTCTAAACCAGATCGGTTCGCTTATGATTTGTTTCATAAAATTTTTTGGGATTTTTTGATAAGTTTTTTGGGAATTTTATGTTTCTTGATCTTTGTTTCGTAGTTATTAAACTAATTAAAAATATATTTATTTAGGGTTTCTACAGCCATTTTTTTTTCTGTGAAATTTTTATTTTTTTGATGACTTACTAATTGGTTTTAACGTTTTGTGCATATCTACAGCTCGAAGGAGAAACCCACTCTCGGGTAAGGTTTTTTTTTTTTTTTTGCAAAGAATTTTTTTTTTCTTTTTTTAAATTTATCTTAAATTTTTTATGCTATTGAAGCCAACGTTCCTAAAGATAATACCTGGGCTAGCTGTAAATGCTTGGTATTATGAGTTCTTTGTGTTTATTTATTGCATGACATATGCTATAATTTTTGAGGTAATAAGACAAATTTTATGTCTTTTGGCTGTAATTTTTGTTTTGGTGTCCTAGCCGATGAACATTTAATGCTTTAGTTTTCTAGAAATAAGCTAATATTTGATTTTTACTCGAAATTCAAGCTATGCTCTAGTTTTCTAGAAATCAGCTTTTTATGACAATTTCTTAGAGTTTGGTACTTGATTATATGTATAAAAAGTTAGGCCTAGCTGCCTAGACATCCATTCTTTGATGTTTCATACCAAAAATCCCTAAAAAACTGCACCTTTCTGTGTTTCTCTTTGAGAAAATTTGGTTTTATTATTCTATTGCTCAGGGTAATGTTTAAATTGTTTTCACAAACTGTGGGATGCTTATAGTACCTTCACAAAATTGGAACTTGATTTGTTATTTATGGCTTAGATTGGGGCCGATGCTGAATTAATTTTTAACAGACTTCTCAAAATTTTGTGTTTAAGTTTCATTTTATCTGTTGTGCAGTGGTACGCGGATTAAGACCCGCAAACGGAATATTGCTGCGCCTCTGGACCCTGCAGCATTTGCTGATGCAGTAGTCCAGATCTATTTGGATAATGCTGGTGATCTGGTAAATATCACAATATTCATATTTTTAATCTAGGTTTGAACTTAAGCATAATTTTAGACTTACAGTTGGATATCTTGCGCTCGTCGGTTTAACACTTCGTGTCATACAGGAACTTGTTGCCAAGAACCTTGAATCTTCTGATCTTAACTTCTCAAGATACGGTGACACTTTCTTTGAGGTAAGCTTCTTCCTTTCAGGTTAAAATATCAACTGTTTTGACATCTTCCTTTGGAAAAATGCATTAAGAATAGGATCTGCTAGAAAATTAGATAAGGGATTTCTCTTCCGTTGTGGTATATGCTTGCTAGGTTTTTATTGGTTTGATGTTTTGATGCTAACATTTGATATTCCAAGTGTACATGGCCTAGAGGTTTGATAACTTCATCAAGTTTGGCACGGGTAAGGGCCATATTTAGAGTTCTTGACAAAATTCTTATTCCTGAAACATGATTATGGTGATCCTCCAAATTATTATTATCTTAGGTATCTGCCTGAGTGTTAAAGAGTGTCCGTTTTATAGTTTCTTATCTTCATGACAAGTTGTTTCATAAGATTATTTTTGCAACCTGTGTATCTTAGTTTTCATTTCATTCTTTTACAGTTGGAATTAGTTAATTCTGCACAAGGCCTAAAAAGCTTTCCAATAAAAAAATAGTAAATCTAGGTATTGCTGATTTTTTACCAGAGTTTGAAGTTCTTCAAACCTGGTTCTAATTGCTTGCTTCCTCCCTTTGCCCCTAGTGAAACTTAGTTCTACTGTTTGGAACAATCTAAATTGGTAATTGCAGGTTGTTTTCACCGGAGGCCGCACACAACCAGGCACAATCAAACCGGATGAGGGGGAGCGCCACCCTTACTCTGTAATAGAGTGTGAGGCTAAACGTGAAGCCATTTTGCCATCTGTAATCTACATACAGAAAATCTTGCGCCGAAGGCCTTTTCTGATAAAGAATCTTGAAAATGTTATGCGAAGATTCTTGCAGTCCTTGGAGCTGTTTGAGGACAATGAAAGGAAGAAGCTTGCAATTTTCACAGCACTTGCTTTTTCCCAGAAGCTATCAGGGTTGCCACCTGAGACTGTGTTCCAGCCACTGCTCAAGGACAATCTTGTGGTCAAAGGGCTAGTACTTTCATTCATAACAGACTTCTTCAAGGAGTATCTGGTGGATAATAGCCTTGACGATTTAATTTCAATTCTGAAGCGAGGGAAAATGGAGGACAATCTCCTGGACTTCTTCCCATCTGCAAAGCGATCCCCTGAAGGTTTCTCTGAACATTTCACGTAAGTTTTCTACTTTAAGAAAGAGGAATAGTGTCATTTTAAGTTTCCATGCATGTTTTGGTTATATCCTTGTATTTCCTAGTTAAATAATGGCATTGTGCTCTGTCATTCTACAAAAGCATGTTTTTTGATTGTTTTGAAACTTATTCATGCCTGATTATGTTGATTTTCAGCAAGGAAGGGTTGGTACCCTTGGTTGAATACAATGAGAAAAAAATATTTGAGGTAAAACTTAAGGAAATGAAGTCTGCTTTGACAACCCAGATAGCAGAAGAATCTGATATATCTGAAGTCATTGAGAATGTCAAACAACGTGTTAAGGATGCTAAGTTACCTGATATTGAGGTTGTACGAATTCTTTGGGATGTAATAATGGATGCTGTTCAGTGGTCTGGAAAGAACCAGCAGCAGAATGCCAATTCAGCTTTACGACAGGTATTGTGTTTTGTCTTTCTACAGTTTTTTTCCCTTTGAAGAAACTCAATGTATCATAGGAGATGCAGGTATATAGCAACACTGCTCCAATGGGCGAAACCCAAATAAGTATATGTGTGCCAGTCTTTGTTTCCTCTGAAATAAAATTTTCTACAATGTTTAATTTTAGCAAAAGTAGGTTCATAATTGTTATCACATACTTCAAGGAAATAAGATAATACTGGTTGCATGCATGGTTTTGATTGTTGAGTATGAATTCTGGTACATGCTGGGTTGTTTTTTACTTGAATTTGTATTTCACTTGTAATTCTACAGTTTGGATAATACTGTTTGTTTGATATTTACGGTCTTTGCTCTCTTATTTGGACTGCTTTTGTGGCTCATTGCTTCTTAAATTCTACTTTTCTTGGTTATCAAACTTTTGCAGTGGTAGTTTTGCTAATTCGGAAGTAGTGCTAGCTAGCATGGTCAAGTTCTCTTGTGTTTTTTTGAAAGTTGTTTGATTTCTTCAAGAGATTGAATAGATACTTGGTTTAAATTGATGAGCAAAGTGTAGAAATTGTTATTTTATAGTTGTATGAAGGCATCAAAAGAATCTTTTTTTTCTGAAAAGCATTCTGAAGTGAAGTGTTGGCTGAAATTGATTATTTTTTGTGGATGCCTTCTCGTCCTATGGTTATGTTCTACTTGAATGCATAACTATTGGACCCGAGTTTATTCAGCTGTTTTCATTCCTAGCATATATCAGATTCTGATACAAGGTACCCTTGTCCGTTAAATTCTTATAGCTCCAATTATATTTAGACACCTCAGGCTCTGCTTATATTTTTACATGAATGCATGCTATTTGGCCTTAGCTTAATTAAGTTCCACAGTTTTCAATTCCAATGTATCTCAATTTTCTACCTATTGTCATTAAATTCTAATCCTGGCTGTAGCATGGCATTATCTAAGTCGATGTAGTGCTGTCAGCTAGATTAAAAGCTATTTGCTATTATTCATTGTCAAAGCACCAGACCAAGTTGTTGATTTGGCTGTCTTTTCTTGATAAAGGTCAAAACGTGGGCAAAGCTGTTAAATTCGTTCTGCAGCAGTGGAAAACTTGAACTGGAGCTTATGTATAAGGTTCAGATGCAATGCTATGAGGATGCGAAATTGATGAAGCTATTCCCGGAGATAGTGAAGTCTCTCTATGACCAGGATGTCCTTGCGGAAGACACAATTCTTTACTGGTTCCGCAAAGGATCAAACCCAAAGGGCAGGTATGTGTTTTCTCTTCATATTTTTGATTCCATATCATTGACATGTATGAAATATCATCTGTGGTTCAGCTTAGCCCCTAGCACGACTGTTTGGAAAATGTATGAAAACCATTTTTATTGCCATCATCTTCTCATTTTCGAACCCTTAGCTTAATATACTTTTTTTTCTCCACATCCATATTACATTCCTCTATGTTTCATATATGAGCTTTTAAGAACGTATGGGGATATTATTGCAGGCAAACCTTCGTGAAGGCCCTGGAGCCCTTCGTGAATTGGCTAGAGGAAGCCGAAGAAGAGGAATAAGCGCATCGATAATAATAGTGTTATCAACAATCAAGAAGTTATGATAATTAACCTTGTTATCTTTTCCTTGTCTTTATTAAGCTATATGTTTGCGGGATTCTTTTGACATTTGGTGTGTGCCTGTTAAAATATTTGCTGCGCTCATATGCTAAGCTTAATGGATTATTAACTTAAATAAAGAAATATGGTGCTCATTGTACCATCTCTGTGGTAAGTCATGGGCTCTTCTGCATGTGCTTTTGTTTAATCCAATAGTATTTGTCATTGCTTTGGGTTGTTTGAAGAGTATGCTGTGTTGTTATAATCGGATTCGAGTTTGAACCGGGAATTAAACAAAAAATCAGCGGTTGGACTGAGTTATAAATTTTCAGTTTTTATGATTTTTTATTATTTATCAATTGTTGTTGAATTCGGGAGTTACCTTGAATTGGAAATTGCATTTGCATGTGGTTTTAGAACTTTGGATATTTTTCCATATTAAAATCTTTGATGGTTAATGTGAACCATCTTGGAATTAAATCCGATTTGCTAGGAACAAGTGTAGCTACATGTTTTGTTTGATAACAGATAAAATGTTTTCAAGTGTAGAAAATTTTAAAAAATTACATTTGTTAAATAAAAATATTAATCTATTCTCAAAAATAAAATGTAAAAAATGAATCTTTTTTAGATAAATAACCATGTTATTAATAAAACAAAACAAAGTTAATTTAACTTAATATAATTTATTGAATAATCTTTCTTTATTGTTAACAAAAATAAAATAACTTTTAATGTTAAATATAAACTGAGATTTTATACTTAAAAAGTTTGATATATATGTGTTTATGGTAAAAGTGTTATTGAAGCTCCTATAGTAAAAGTCAGATTGTATTTTTATGGTTTAAAAAATAACAAATTAATTAATGTATGTTAGGTTAAGGAGTAAAATAGTATTTTATTGTTAAAATTTTCATCCATTTTTATGATTTTTAGATCAAAGAGTAAATTAGTATTTTGTTGCGATAGAAATAAACAAAAACAAATAAATTTTAGCTAATGTAATAAAGATACCAATTGTCATTCCAATGATTCTATTTATTTCAAATAGCTCAGGGACGAATATCAGATTTGATACCTGAATATTCGATTTGATATCCTGTTACTAATTCTTCCTCCGCTGAGCCATGCTTCATAATTGGAAAAACGAGTAATGTGGAAATTCATGCCGCTCAGCCAAAGAAAGATGATGGGGAGTTGGTCGAAATGGGCATTAACTATTTTGCGAGAGATCTCCTTCAAATCACTGGTATAACTATCAAAATTGTTAAAAATAGCAAATTGGTGTATGTAGATTAATATATTAAATAATAAATTAGTTTTTTTGTTAAAAATTATCAATTTTAGGGCTAAAAAACAGTAAATTAATTAATATACATCAGATCAAAAAGTAAATTAATATTTTTTGTTAAAAATTTTAATATTTTTATGATTGAAATGATGTATAATTAAATAATTATACATCATTTTTATATAAATTTAAATTAATCCTAATTCTTCAATTAAATCCAAAATGTTAAAACCTTTATTTTCAAATTTCCAATTTTACGAATTTTTTTAAACCAAAATTTTGTAAATCAATTTTAGGAAGATAACAAAAACATTTTTTTTTTATTTTTCTCCCAAATTTTTTTTTACATATTTTTATATTTCAAATATCATATATCAAATTTTCAACGTTTTTTCCTAAAAAATAAAAACAAATATATCCTCTGTTTACTAAATCCAAACAGATTTTCCAGAAACTGCTTCCATTGCAATATACTTATATTCACATTCTCTTCTAAGGTCAGTGGAAACTGGAAAATGGCGCTCTCATTTGCAGTTGTAGCTTGCTCATCTTCAATAATGTGCAAAGCTACTAACGCCAACAACCATTTGCACCTTCAAGACTTATCGTACATCAAACGCGCCGCCCTTATATCCGACAAGTCTGCTGGGTTTACTTCCCCGCACCCAAATTTTGGATGCCTTATTGTTACACCCTCCGCCGAGGTGGTTGGGGAAGGTTACTTGTATGCCCAAGGTACAAAGCCGGCGGAGGTTCTGGCAGTTGAGGCAGCCGGCGAACGGTGTAGAGGCGCGACCGCTTATGTTAATATGGAGCCTGGAGATTGCCATGGGGATCACACCGCCGTCTCCGCTCTTGTTCAGGTTTTAATTGCCTTTTTTTTGTTCCCTTTTATTTTGGGGATGAATTGAAGAGGTTGTAGTATCTCATAGGGAAAATTGAAATAGCAACCACGTAGCAATGACTATAATACCAAAATTGATTTTCCCTAAAACTAGTTTACGAGTGAATGTGTTTTCTGCATTTACAAGGATCTGTCTATTTAGTTTTTATTACTAAATTTGCATTTTTTTTTTGGCATAACAAGGACTGAAATTTAAGGCACCAGGTAATTTGTCAAGTGGCTAATGTTTGATGGATCTATTTACAATTATATAATCTGCTTTGATATTTCATTTAGAGGTTTTTGGGTGCCAGAACCTAAATTCCAAAGGGACTGAGGCCTAGGTCTTAGGTGCACCTTGAACTCCTCTAGAGTTAAAGATGAAGTGAAGTTGAAGTCACTATTGACTGATGAAATTAGGAGTAGATAATTCTGTAAGTTGGAGCCTTTGGAAATCTTAGAGACTTAATTTATAATTCTTTTTTAAGTCCTGGTTGCTTTGATCCTGTGTTGTTTATGATTTATTTTGTTACTTATAGTATGTTTCTGAATTCCATGATTAGTTTCTAGCAGTTTCTTTCCTCTGCTGTAGCTTCACTTGGCAGAGATAACTTTTTTTCCCCGTTTTTTCTTTAATTTTCATATTATTCTGTCAGTTGCCAGATCATTGATATTCTGTAAATTAGGCAGGGATCACAAGGGCTGTTATTGGAATGAGGCATCCTCTGCAGCATCTAAGAGGGAATGCTATACGTGCATTAAGGAGCCAGGGTTTGCAGGTTGATGTTCTTGGAGAGGATATGCAAAGTAAACTTGTGGAGGTATAACTTTTAAACTGCATGTGGGGCATGTTTCATTTACACGTTTTTTTATTCTTTTGCCTCACAAATCCAGCTGGGTAGAGTTTTGATTCATCAAGTTATTACCATAGTAATGTACACATTTCTTTCTTGTTTTCTCCGCTTATTTAATCTGTTTTCCTCCCTTATTTGGGATACGATGTTCTAACAATGATTTAACTTGCATCTGCTGCCCACCTGCACGCTTTTCTCTTATTGGAAGACTTATTATGCATATCTGTAGCTCTTTCCATCTTTTATATCTCTGCAACTGATATATCTGGATCATAAGTATTGTTTCATCATTATAGTTTCCTTCTGGATTAGGTACATCCTTGATCGATGTCATACTTGATCTCCATGCCTCTACCTTGTCAGAGGGAAAGGAGAAGACCATTATCTGTAACTGTTTGAAGAATATAAGTGTTTTGTTTTGAAAGGTTTCAAGTTGATTAGCAGATTCAAAGCCTGTGCTGCAATCTTTCTTTCATCACTTATGATGAATAGAGTTTGTTGTTAAATGGTCTCTGGTTTACTGATCTGCTTGGGGTTATGTATTCTATAAAACAAAGTTTCAGGAGAAGAAAGGAAATAGCATGTCTAACGGGAATGCATGGAATTAGATGGCAAAATATTGCTGATCAGGAATTGCAAGTATCCAGAAGATTATAGTTTGTGAATGCTTCCGATGTCTTTGTGTTCATCATCTATCTTTTTGCTGGTCTATCAATATTATGACTTGTTCTTGTATTCTAATGCTGCCTATCAAATGAAAAATGCTTTCCATTATACTTAGTATATCAGAACTTTGTATTGTAGGAAGCTCGAAAGGCATGTCTCCTTGTCAACTTACCTTTTGTTTATAGAGCTGCTTCTCGTGTTCCATTTTCTGTTCTTAAGTATGCAATGACCCTTGATGGTGAGTATTATGCATTAAATAAATTTAGTCTTTGTTTTATCCTTCATTTTTTCTTTCACTTTAATTGAAGATTGTTAATTGTTTTCTTACTTTTTAGCTAGCTGTTAAATATATGGGTCACTTCAGACAGTGTTTCTTGGATGGAATAGGTAAAATAGCTGCAAGTAGTGGACATGCAGCATGGATAAGTAGCAAGTTGTCTAGGAATCGAGTTTTTGAGGTACGGGGTAGAAGTGATGCCATTATAGTTGGAGGGAATACTGTGCGTAGGGACAGTAAGTATCATGAACACCACCTCTGCCCCTTTGGTAATATGGTGGCGGGTTAAGTTCAGAATGTTTGTGTATTCCCTTCTAATTTTTCTATTTATGTAGACCCAAGACTGACAGCAAGACATGGAGGTGGGCATATGCCAATTCGAATTGTACTGTCTCAATCACTTGATCTTCCCGAGGAGGCTAATCTTTGGGACCTATCTGATGTATCTACTGTAGTTGTAACACAAAGGGGAGCAAGGAGGAGTTTCCAGAGATATCTTGCATCTAAAGGAGTTGAGGTAGTGGAGTTCGACATCTTAAACCCTAGGGATGTAATGGAATATTTTCATGACCGTGGATACCTCTCCATTTTATGGGAGTGTGGAGGAACTCTAGCTGCATCTGCTATTTCATCGGGTGTAATACACAAGGTTATAGTTTGGTTTTGAATTTTTAATTTACTTTAAAAGTTCTGCTGGATAGAGCTAATCATTTGGAATTCTGTGTAGTCTCAGACCTTTCTCTTTCAATGGGATATCAATTCTTTCTCTGGCTCTTGTATGTGTTCAGTATCCATATTATGGATTATATGTTTTTGCCCTAAAAATTGGGTGAAAATGTCATTCAACTGATAATAATGGTTTATACCCCAACATCTCTGTCTAGAAACCTTCCGACTTCTTCAGGAAAGACAACTATGTGCCAGTTTAAGTCTTTCTATTGCAAGTTTTTGTCTGTGTTATGAATCAAGGATTCCTCAATCTCTTAAGGCATAGAGATTTAATTCCAAATATTGCTTCTGCTACTTGTCGCTTATTCATTTATCATTTTGGCCTTCTGGTTGTAGGTTTTTGCATTTGTTGCTCCTAAAATTATTGGTGGGAAGAATGCTCCTTCTCCTGTGGGTGAGCTTGGGATGGTTGAGATGTCTCAAGCACTGGAGTTGATTGACGTTTGCTTTGAGCAGGTTGGTATCTTGAATGTTTTGTTCACTGTTATTGGTAAATGTATAAATAGAGTAGTGACTTTATAACAGCAGCATCAACTGTACCAATGACAAAAGCAACAGCAAGAAACAGGAAATTTTATTTTAAGTTTGATGAAATGATTGGTTTATTTCATCGAAGCATTGTGTGGTATGATGAGTTGGGGACAAGTCAGAAATTTTAGTCTATTTCCCCTTTTTCCTCAACTAGGTCAGGTGAAGTGTTTTTCGAGATCAATATGTCCCACTTTTTATTTATCTGTGTATTTGTTTCTTAAATTTTGCGAGGGAAAGAGACATTTGCTGGGGAGATGACATAAATTACATTTCATATTATTCCATGTTCTGATTATGTTTCCTGTTTGTTGTCTTTGGGAATATGAAAAAATGCATTTCAAAGTCAACTAATAAATGGAGATAAATGGGAACATGTATTGCTAGGTGGTTGTGGTGGTTCTTGTTATTATTTTTATTATTGTAAGTTCAAATATTTGAGCAAGTATGATTGCTATTATGACCTTCCCTCTGCATGCCCCATTTGGATACGTCTGTACAGCATATTTTTTTTGACTTCATGTTCATATTTGTGTTGCATCTTTTGCTTCTTGCATTTGATCGCAGATTGGACCTGATATGCTCATCAGTGGATTTCTTCAGCCTATACCAGATTTAACGCCCACTATTCCTTCAGAAGATGAAACCTTTGCTATTGACCCTACTGTTGCTCCTTTTGAGACGAGCATCATATTCTTCTATAAAACATGGGATCTTTATGGCGCCTTCTCAAATTTTTCTCCTCATCCAATTCAAATGCCCGATGAAGATGGTAATTATGTCACTTGGTTTAGCGTAGAGCATTATTACCAGGTATTGCCCATTATTTGGAAACTCCATTACACCTAACCACGTTTACATTCATTAAAGCTCTCTTGTGCTTTTAGGCAAACAAGTTCATCGGAGTCAGCAATCCTCTAGCACAGGATTGCATAGACAAAATAAAATCAGCAAAAAGTCCAGAGGAAGCAGCACGAATGGGAAGGCTAACACAGCGGCGACACCCTCATCTGGTATGCTTAACTGAAATATTCAAGCATTCTTCTTGTCCTTAAGGTTGCTATTATTGCTTAAAAACTCATTCTAAACGTTACAAGAATACCTATAGTTTCTAGTTGATTGTTGTATGCCCGGTTTTGGAGGAAATTAGTAAGCTCCAACATGTGTGTTCCAATTGGGGTGGTTTGGATTGGTCTATACAGGGATGACCAAATCTGCTATTCATTCTATATAGCATTCAATTATGGATATCTAGTGGTTCTGGTTTTTAATCGATTAGCAACCATTAAGGGTCCTAGAAATTGGTTGTCTTGGCATAGAACGATACACTGTTATTTTCAGAGCTGCAAAATTCTGAAAATTACAGGTCATTCCACTTTTAACACTTTTAGGAAGTCTAGGATCCATCTTCTATCATATCAAATAGTTTATTAAGGCCAGTTGGGTCTAGGTTGCCTATCTGTCAGACTCTGACCACCTCTGAAGTATGTTACTTCATTTCTGTTGAACTACTCGTGTCCAACACTCATGGCCGACACTCGGACATGACCTTCAAGGATCCTCCAAATACATGAAAAAAATTGGAGAAATCTGACCGTACCTGTATTGGACATATATTTGTCTCCAACTCTTTTAGAAGTCTAGGATCTATCTTCTATCTATCATATCAAATAGTTTATTGTGCTCTATTTTTCTTGAATAAAGCCAGTTTGGTCAAGGTTGCAAATTTGTCTGGCTGACCACCTCTGTGTTATGTTACTTCCTTTCTGTTGAAGTACCCATGTCTAACACTCATGTCCAACACATGGACATGAGGATAGAATCTCCTAGGATCTTCTAAATACATGAAAAAGATTAGAGAAATCTGACCGTACCCATATTGGACACGTCTACGACACTCACAACCGAGTCTGAGTAACGTAGCCTTGGAGATTACAGTTTTCCCTGACAGAGCTTAACGATGCAGGTGAGATCTGATTGGGAAAGTGTGAAGATTGATGTTATGTATAGGGCACTAAAATGCAAGTTCTCGATATATCCTCACTTGAATTCCATGTTGCTATCGACTGCCGGGTCGGTTCTAGTTGAAGCTTCGCCTCACGATCTTTTCTGGGGTGGTGGCCGGGATGGTGAAGGCCTGAATTATCTTGGCAGGCTGCTCATGAAGTTGAGGTCAGAGTTTCTTGGTGAATCATCTGCTGCAAGTGAAAGCACCTGCATAGCTTTATGATGTACATAAAAAAGAAAATAAATGAAATTGATCCTGCATAGACTCACATTTGATCTGTGTTGTAACAATATATATTATACAAAGAAAGTTTAGGTTAAGTTTTGAGTTAAAATTATCATAGTATTGTTTGCGGTTGGAATTTTTTCTTATTCTATCAGAAAATGTATTTGGTTTCGAACTTATTCAATTTGACCTTTAGTTTAATGATTATGTATAATTTAATTGGTGTACAAGTTTATATATAGCACAATAAAAACTACATGCTCAGATAATTGCAAACAAAAGTAGATTAAGAATTAGAGTAACTCCAATTTGTCAATATGCCTTTTAGAAAATTGGACCAAATTTGTCAAAGTGATCAAAGTAGAAAAAAGAGGTAGAGATTAGATGTGAAAATATAAAGGGTAGATTTTTAAGGAAATTAAGTACAATTATAATCATAAAAAATACATATTCAATAACTATAATTACATTTAAATTAATACAAAACATAATTAAATTTATCATAAAAATATATCCAGACTTAAATCAGAAAAAAAAAAAAAATTAAACAATCTATTACATAATGAGATTTGAGTTCAAAATAAATCTAGAAGTATCTAATGCGTTAATGCATTATATAGGCCTAAACTTAACAATCATTTGCTTAAATTTTCTTTTATACAAGTTAATTTCAGAATTTATTAATTGTTCTAACTTTAAAGGTTTAAACTAGACAATTATTTTCACATTCAAATTTAAATTTTTTTTTTCAAATTAGCCTCTGAAATCTACGTAGGGACTTAAATTTTTTGTCTCACATTTTAAAAGAAACTTCATGGATTGACTTGGGAAAAAAAATCAATTGTCAATGAAAGAAGAATTGTAAAGTTCGAAAATTAATTTAGACATAAAAAAAGAGAGTATAAACCCTAATATAAAAACAGTACAAAAATTGCCAATTAACCTAAAACTAATTAATATGGCTCCCTTAACAGATTAAAATCTATATAAATTAACCCTAATTAATTTCAATGCTACCCTTTAGCAGCTTCAGTGAAGAGCCAAAGCGGAAAACCCTAAAACAAAATGAAGTACAACCCTCGCGTCTCCTCTTCACGGCGCAAGAACCGTAAGGCCCATTTCACGGCGCCGTCAAGCGTCCGCCGCCTCCTAATGAGTGCTCCACTGACACCGGAGCTGCGGTCCAAGTACAACGTCCGGTCCATGCCGGTTCGCAAGGACGACGAGGTCCAAGTCGTACGTGGAACATACAAAGGCCGGGAAGGGAAAGTGGTTCAAGTATACCGTCGCAAATGGGTGATCCACATGGAGCGAATCACTCGGGAGAAGGTCAATGGGTCAACCGTCAATGTTGGGGTCAACCCTTCGAAAGTGGTGATTACGAAGCTGAGACTCGATAAGGACCGGAAGAGTTTGTTGGACCGGAAAGCCAAAGGAAGGGTTGCCGCCGATAAGGATAAAGGTACTAAGTTTAGTGCTGAGGATATTATGCAGAGTATTGATTGATTCATAAAAAAAAAAGGGTTCTTTTTTATGTTTTGCGAATTTCAAATTTTATCAACTTTTGGATGGCTTAATCTTATTATGTTATAAATCTTGTGCTACTGTTTTTGCGATTTTTTTTCGTTATTTGAGTTTAATTCTAAAGAAGAAATTGAATTTGATTCAATAATTGTTCAACCGAGTTTAGTTTTATAGTCTTGTTATTTAGAAAAAGCTTTTAAGTATAAAAAGATTTAATCGAAGTTAAATTTAATAAATAAATTTAAAAAGTTTGATTTTGAGGAGCTTGATTAAATTTTGAGTTAAACTCGACCTTAAAAATTGATATTCGATTGAGTTGAAATTTAATATCTAACCTTGAATTATGTGTTGAGCTTGAGCTCTCAAATTTGTTACTATTTAAGTTTGGTTTGACTTGAATATACCATTGATTGGAAGACCAATTACTTTGTATTTCGAATTAAGTTGAAATAATTTGGCTAAATGTTACAAATTAAGGTTAAACTTGCTTTTTTCAAATAAAGGTTAAACATTTCAAAATGATTAAATAAGAGTCAAATTTTGTTTAAGAGCTTAAATACGAGTTTTCATAGTAAAAGTATTATGAACGCCCTTGAAATGAGTTAAATTTTATATTGCTTCTCTCTTAAAAAAATAAACAAATTAATCTTTGTACATAAAAAAATAAATTAATTTTTCTATTAAAGATTTCATCGATTTTAATTTGATATCAAGTGTTATTGTTTAGTTATTCTATTGGGTAGGTCAATTTTTAATAGTATAAATGATGAAATTTTTAAAAAAATAATTAATTTACTATTTTACCTAATGTATAAAAATAAAATATATTTTATTATTATATCTAATGATTTATTAATTTTTTCTCAAACCCGAATAAAGTGACGAAAATTGATTAAATGTAAAGGGCGTAACCTAACTTGAATATAATAATAAGCACAAGGCATTGCGGATCAAATCACTTTAATAGATGTAATCAAAAAGATGTTCAACTGTAATTTAAAATATTGTCAAATGGCATGCATATGTGATGCTTACTCACTTGGCCTTCCAATACTGGGGGTGAATATCTGACCAATTGCTTCCAGTGCTGTCACATCCCAACTCTCAGCATGCCGTACAATCTGAAATTAAAAATCTTTAAAACATCTTTGAAAGTTATATTTTCGCATCAAACACGAATAATTTAAAAAGAATAAAGAATTCGAATAACTTAACAGATAAATAATTAAATAATGCCATTGACAAAAAAATAAAGCTTTTTATCTTACTTTAAGCTTCTCATCCAATTCATAGATGGTGCTTCCATTAACTGAAATAAGAGGCCTCCATGGAAGCTTCAGGTAGGTTCTGCAAATAAAGATACATATTAGCTCAAAAGTGACATAATAATGCTCAGCAGATATCCAACATATTTAAATAAAAGAACTTAGAAAAAAGGTCATTTTTGAAATATATTCATATTCGATATAAAGGTGGAGTCCAAGTAACATAGATACTAACAAAAAAAAAAAAAAGTTTGGCATGGATTCAGTGATCTTTAAACAACATCTGCTTTTGTAATAAGCGACTTAGATATAATATAGTTGAACCGGGAATTGACTGGTATATTGGTCCGGATGAAGGAGTTGAATTGGTTTTTAAGCAAATCTCTTGGAATCAATTGAACCGGCAATTAATTTTTTTTTATAATTTTTACATTTTTATGAATTTTTAATAATTTATTTAATCAAAATTGGACGGGTAAACAAATCAAAAATCAATGGTTTAACCTGTTGAATCACCAATTCAGTTTTTAAAACCATGCTTCATAGTCTTATTCGAAGGCATCGATTTCCTAGAGTGATTCAGACACATTGGGATACTATGAATTGCAGCAAAACCGGATGGGATATGAAAGTGAAGCACCTTAATCTCCAAGTTGCCGCTACAAAATCTGTTTCCATGTTGGCACCCTGCAAATAGAAAGCATAGACCTTGTCAAAGGAAAACATTGGGAGGACCAAAGGAAGCAACCCAATAATGCAAATTTATAAGTAGCTGAGAGAATGAAAGCACAATTCAATGCCTTCTTGAAGAGACATTTTAAATACTAGGGTTCTAAAATATATTCAAGGTAGAATCCTTCTGTCTGGAGTAATGAAGACTTATAAGGATGTATTATGTGCTTAGGGCTCCTTGGAAATAGTGCAGGTGGTTTAGCTAGTGTGTGAATCTTGGGTTTTAAATGTAAATGTACACCTTTGAACCCAAGCTTAACCACCTCTGTTGCTTTCTATTCAAGCCATGAGATCCATGGATATCATAGATAAAGGTTCTGCCTAAGCATTAAGGAAAAAAGGTAGGCTCTAAGAAGGCCTTGAAACAAGGCGGTTCTCGTCTCGCAGGTCTTTTCGAGGTCTGAGCTTCTAATGATCCATATGAGATAATCAGAACTAGACCACATAGTATCTCAACCACTGGATCGAAAAATGGCTCTAGCTCGAAAATGAGCTAACTGCAAATGATCTTTTATATATAGAGAATTTATATGCGTGTATGTGTGCGTATATTCAGTTGAGTCGGTTCCAAATAGTAAAGAATGATCTACCTTCTCAATCTTTTGCAATCTAATTGAAGGGCTGTCAAAGAAAGGAACAAGCAATTTCAAATTGCGATAATACAGCTCCTTACCTGAATTTACCATAGACCATAAATGTTATTTAAATTTAAGACAGTCGAAGGTATTTTACCATGATTGATAGAAGAATCAAATATTAAACTGTCAAAAGCATCATGCATGCACATGAGAGTGTGATGACAAGTAGCATTATCTAGGTACATCAATTACCAATTGCACTCCAAGGAGATTAAACAACAAGAAATGACAATAATTGATTTCGTGCTGATATATGTTCTATTTTTCATATATACAGAACTAAACGTCCTTAATTGTTGGAGATATGTTGGAACAAATAGTTATATCAAAACTAAAGCTACTCATCTGTTTTAAGCAGACGGGTTCCTTTAGACAAGCTAGTCAGTACAAACAAACATATAGTATCCCAATAAATAGTTTTCACAAGAAAAAGGTAGTGAAACCTTTTCGTTTTAATTCTCCATCTTCAAAAGCATTTCTAAGATTCTTATGTAATATATTGTTGTAGAAATTCTTGTTAGTAGTTTTCAATGTTAGTAAAAAGACTCGTAATGAAGAAACTTAGATTTTCTAGAAAGTTGCTATGTTTGGAAAATTGTAACTTATGCTATAAATTATGTACTAAGTGAGTTTCTTTGATTGAAAAAACACAATGTGCCTATATAAAACTCAATAATGTTATTTTCATTATTCTGTTTTTTGTGGTTTTAAAATTTGTATTCTAGAGACAAAATTAAAGCCTTAATAATAATGAATCACGCTTCAAGTCTATTTCTTATTTCTTTCAATTTTTCTTCCTTGCACCACAAGTTTTCTAACAATTCTCTACAGAAGTTTGATAGCTTAGTTACGCATAATTCAATACTAAATGGATTTATTCCATCAAAACAAAACGTATTCAATCATTGGGTTTCAATATATCTCAAAGGTTTTCACGTTTATAACTCCTTAGCACACCTACTAAATGCTATACTAAGAATAATTAAAATTTAAAAAAAAAATGACATTAATGCATGCCTTAAAGCTTTATTGTTCCATTTTCGAAAGTTGTAACAGTATATGTTGCATGTGAAGGGGAAACTTCGGTTTTTATTAGAGTTCTAGTCCATTGCACAGAAGTTTGCATACATTTCCAATTGAGTGTCAAAAAAGACATTAACAAACATTCCAACATGCTAGACACAGCAATATAAATCCCCATTTATGACATACAACTTTGATTCATCTAACCTCGGAATCGAATAGTTGGATCTTCAAAGAGACAATCTTCAGCATAGATTGCAGAACTGAAATTTCCTGAACAGTAAATATAAAATACACCATTTTCAAATAGATTAATTTAAGTAGCTACAAACTCGTAAAAATATCATGAAAGCCCTCGTGCTTGAAGTTAAATTACATTTTGTCTCTTTTTTTAAAAAAATGGACAAATTAGTCCTATACTTTAGACCAAAAGAGGAAATTGATTATTTCTATTAAAAATTTCATCAATTTTTATTGTTAAAAGCTAGCGTAGCTGATGGAAAACCTGATAGTTACACATGGTGTGCCACACTAACTCATGTAAACATATAAGGATTAATTTTTAATGGTAGAAATGGATATAATTTTTAATAGAATGATTAGTTTATTTTTTATCTGTATAAGAACTAATTTATTTATTTTTTTGAGTAAAAGGGAGCAAAATATAATATTTAGTGCGAAGGTAGCTTTACCTTACAGCACGAAAGGTAGAAACATAACAATGGCTATCTTTGGCTTTTGCTATTATCCTATTACCATTTGCCTATGGATGGTGATTGTTCAAGGACGGAAGAACAGTAAGAAGTCTGTTTGGATACACATATTTAATAACTAAAGAAAATCAACAATATCAAACATCTATCGAGAAAGAAATCACGAACCCGCCCCCCCCCCAACAAAAAAAAAAAAAAACCTGATCTTCTAAAATTCGCAACAAAATTAGCAAAATAAAGAAAATTTAATCAAACGTATACCTGTAACAAAGTAAGCATTCTCATAATCAGCTTTAAGGATTCTTAAAACATCATCAATATTGGAGGCTGAATTTTTATCTCTATCCTCAGTCTTCAATTGGTAATCAGTTCTTCAAGAAAATCAAGATGGTGAAGAAAATTTTCAGATCATTTTTAACCTCTAATTTTGTTTTGCCTTTTAAAAGAAAGAAGGGTGGGGGGGTTAAAAGTTAAATTACCTGTTGCCTTGGGCAGAAGAAGAAAAGAGCCTAAGCAACTCTGTAACACCACTCACTGCCAGTCTTAAAAGCGGCGGCGTTTTAGTTTTATTTTCATTTTCCGGTGAAACTGAGCAGCAGAACCACCGTGCTCCGCCGTGGACTCTGTGTAAATTTAACGGTGATTGAGTGGTGGTGCGGTGGAGATTTAGAATCGGATTTGGACCACAAATTCCCGCCATTTCTAACTCCCTGCTTATTATGGGCGTTTATTTTTATTTTTTAAAAATATTAGGAAAATTATAAACCTCACTTAGATTGTCCACTAAAATTATGCCACGTAAGTAATTTGAAATGAAAAGTGAGCTAATTTCATTAGACATCCCCAAATTATTATCTTCATTTTAAATTGGTCTCTAGATTTTAAAAAACTATTAATGGCACTCCCAAACTATCGACATTTTATAAATTGGACCCTTTCGTTATTAAAACTGTGAGTTTTACAATTAAATGATACGTCAAATCTTATATAACTAAATTTAAAATAATTTTTTTTTAAAAAAGGGTGTCGAATAACTTTTAAAAATAAAAACTAAAAATAAAGAAAACTGAAAAAAAAAGTGAATGATAAACCTTTTGTAAAAGCTTTGAAGTCTTTTAAACTAAGGTTATTAAAATGCCCATTTTTACCCTATTCATTTTTTTAATTTAATTTTAAATTATGTTACATAAGATCTTATGTATCTTTTAACAGTTGAATTAATAATTTTAATAACAGAAGGATGTAATTGATATAATCCCAATAATTTAGAGATGTTTTTAGAATAATTTGAAACTTTAAAAATAATTAGAATAAAAGTCCAGAATATTTGGCCCAAAAATTATATAAACATAAACTACCTTTCTCCCGGCTCCATTTTCGCAGAACATTTTAAATTGGTTAAAATATGCTCCAAGTCTATGTACTTTTCACACATTTGGAATTTAGTCCCTATAATATTGTTTTAAATTGAATAATATTTTATTTGGCACTTGAGTTTAATTTCAATGTTCAATTTGATACCTAGACCAAATGGAATCATGTGACCCAATGAATGTTTGGCACATATGCTCTAGTAAAAAAAAACATAAGTACTTAATCAGGACACAATAAAAAGCTTAGGTATCAAATTGAACATTAAAACCAAAATCAGATACTTAACTAAGACAAAAAAAAAAAAAAAAAACTCAAGTACCAAAATAAATATTGAAGCCAAACTCATGTCCCGCCAAATTGAATATTGAAATCAAGTTCAAGTACCAAATAGTATATTAACCCTTTAAAAAAGAGATGATATAATTTTTGGCCTCCAAACTTATCAACTAGATTCACTTTGGTACTTGTATCTTTTTTCCACTTTGACACTTGAACTTGACGATTAGATCCATTTTGATATCTGAACTTTAAAAATATAAAAGCTTGGTGATGTATCGCTTTGAGATTGTGCCACATCATCACTTGAAAAGTGATAATTTGGTATAATATTAGAGTGTTGCAATTACTATTTTAATGATTAAATTGGTGGTTGAACAAGTCAATACCACCTATTCTCGTTAGATTGGTTCGACCGCTGGACCAACAATAATTAAAAAATAATTAAAAATCTAAAAAAAGATTATTAAGCCGGTTCAACCTATTCAACTCTTGATTTTCAATTTTTACCATTTTAAATCAAATTCTAAGTCAATTGATTAAACACATTTGTTCATACCATTATGCCAATCAATTCTCAATCCATCTGATTTGGTCATGTTCTAGTAACACTAGTTACATTATCAAATCTTAATAGAATCTAATTTTAGAGACCAAAATAGATCTAACTATCAAATTCAATGACCAAAATGGATAAAAGAAATACCAAAGTAAACCTAGTTCTATCACACCCTTGTATAGCAACCTTTTATCTAAAGACATAGATTACTCACCTCTAAGAACTTACGCAGTAAACAAAACGTGCTCACTCTTTCAAATGCAGTCACGAAATAAGTTCCACTATGATGAGTGCTCTCGATACTCAACTACAAAACCTATGCAAGTCTCTTAAATATATAAAAGTTCAAGACTTACTAACATATTAAAGATTAAATACAATCCAAACTCCCTATTAAACAACAATTAAAATATCAAAATACAATATATTAATAAAGATAAATATAAAGTGGATTGTTTAGAGATATGTCATGGATAGTATCTCGATCCAAACTTCACAATCCAAGTGATTCGTCTACTTGATCCGATCCAATTTTAAGATAAGTTGCTTCGAACAAATTGATCTTTATAATCGAACTTGTATATTTCCACAATATTAAACATTATTCAATGCTCAACGATTTTATTTCGAAAATTACCAACTTCAAATATGACAAGTTATAAATCTGTTGCGATATTAATCATAATGAATCATTTCAAAATCGCGACGATAATAATATGATAAAACTATATCATTAATTATTAAATATCAAATAAAACACTTTATTACAAACTTGAAAAATTCAAATTGAGGAGTACTATCATATGCCTAATGTCAAAGAAAGAAGTAATAATTGTTTCATTCAAATTATGTTACATAACATTACAATTATAATTTTTCTATGACGACAAAAAGGGTCATTTCAAAAGAATTTGGATGTCATGTGAAACCTTTATGAAGTGGGTGCTTAGTTGTGGACTTTCCATTACGAGTAAATGCCGTTCATTTAATGATATCTAACCGGAACACGATTGAGGTTGACAAGTTTTAGGACAATAATGGAATGCCTGTCAAAATAATATTTTACATTGAATTTTTTTAATTATTTTTATTATCAAAGGGGTGTCGCTATTCACTAATTGATTCTTTTTTATGAACTATTAAAGGATGATTTTAAGATGATCTTCGACAATTATTATTGATTATAGATAAAAGCAAATTAGTTGCAGATGTTATCATAAATATATTATCCAAGCTTTATATATTTACAAAAATAAAAATCATCAATTATATTCTTATATGCAGGATTACTAGATTCTTATGGAAAGACTCGTTACAGTACTTATATTTTTATCCGAAATTTTATTAAAAATGGGAAAATATAAATTATTATCCATAATAATTACAATAATAAGAAGAATACGAAGGGTAAATTATCATTATTTTGGGTTAATGTAGTTTTTGGCACTTAATTTAATAATTTGATTTATGGGTAAATTATATCTAAAGTTATTAAATTATTAGTAAGTTTACATTTTGGCCACTTAATTTCAAAAGGTTATAAAATTGTCACTGAAAAAGTTTTCATTTAAGTAACTGGATTGTTAAAATGATGTTATATGGTCTTTTTTGTTCGCATCGCCTACACCAATTAAAAGTTTTCGTTTTCGTTTTTTGAATGTTTCAGGCTAAACTTGTTAAATCGAGACCACATTAATAGAATATTTAAGCATTAAAAGCTAAATTTATTATTATATCAATTAAAATTACGTACAATTGATAAAAAACATTGACGTCGAGACTAATTGTCCTAAATTACTCGCTTTTAAAATTGATAGGGATTAAATTGCTTTGATTTTTTTAGAGGAACCAATTTACTTAATATCGAAATTAAGAGGGGCTTGAGAGGTCTTTCCACCAGAAAAAATTATGACTAGTGGTTTCATCTTGGATTGGGTCTTATGAAAAAATGGTTAAAATATACTATAAGCCTTTGTACTCTTTGTAAATTCGGGAATTTAGTCCATATACTTTTTCATATTTTAAAATCCATGTCTAATTATTAATGATCCCTTGATATTCTTTTGTCAATTTTGATGGTGTGACATCTTGAAATTAAAAAGTCTGCCATGTAATAAAAAACTAAAGTTGTAATGAACATGAATTTAATAGTAAAATTTTAATAGTGTTTAATAATTATACTTACATTTTTAAATTAAAAAAAATAGAAGAACTAAATTCCTTAAAATAAAAGTAAATGAACTAAAATTTAAATGTACGAAGAGTATGAGACTTAAAGCATAATTTTGGGATAAAGTTGGCCAAAAGTAAATATATATAAGTTTTTTGAGTTAATTCCATCGAGCATCTCTAAACTACGGCATTCGTTCTAAATTGGTCCCTAAACGTCAAATCATTCTAATTACATCCTTAGATTATTGAAGTTATGTTAATTAGGTCATTTCGTTATTAAAATAGTTAATCAACTATTAAATAACATGTTAGACGTTATGTGATATAATTTAAAATGTAAAATTTAAAAAAATATATAATAACAATAGAGTTAATAAATTTTATTTTTTATTTAAATCTTAAATAAAAGCTTTATAATAATTAGATTTTATTATTAAGTAAAAACCTCTAACTAATGAATGACAGGTTATAACCAATAAAAATGTTATTAATTAAGTAAAGTCGGATTCATATGTGGTATCAATAGCACACATAGTTATCTAGATTTGGTTGGATCAAGCTCGAACTTTAAATATTAGAGCTCAAGTTTACTTATATTTTAAATAGTTTTTTTTTCTAATTTCATTTTTCGGATAGATTATTTTATTTAAACTCTCAAATTTCGATCTGTAAGTGTGGTTATCATTTATTAAAACATAATGGTAAAAATATCATGGAGGACCCTGTACTAGGAGTTGAATTGCATTTTGCTCTTTCCACAGAAAAATGAATAAATTAGTTATTATACATTAGATTAAAGAGCAAACTGGTATTTTCTATTAAAAATTTCATTCATTTTCATTGTAAAAATGATATAACTAACGAAATAACTAGACAAATATATGTGATGTGTCACATGTATCTCGTGCTGACGTTCTATAACTAATTTTTAATAAAAAAACAATTTATTCTTTAATCAAAACTGTGAATAAAGTTGCAGCTCTAATATATAATATAATATGAACTTATTTTTGGATAGCCATCATAAATATAATATAAAATTGTGATGGAGTCAAAAAGGTAATGGAACGTTATTGTGTTACCATTAAGCTTCTCTAATATACATTATCCATTTATATTTATTTCAAATCTTTTTGGCATTTCCATAATTAGTTTATGTGCCTTTTTTATATTAAATTAATGAAAGCTTATCCAATCCATTATCAAAATATAAATATTTTATATTATCTAACTTGTAGGTCCATCATATTACATTAAGTGATGAACATGGTGAAATATAGAGATTAATAAAAATAAATTGAACCGATTGAATCTTAACTTGATTGGTATTAATATTATTGTTAGTATAGAAGATTGTGGGTTTAATATTGTTGAAGCGCATTATCATTTTATTTAAGGGTTGAGAAATAACTATGGGTAGTTTAAAAAAAAAAAACTTTTTTTTACTAAAATTTCAATTTTTTTTTTACTAAAATTTCAATAGAAGAAAAGTTGAAATTTTGTGGAAATAAAATTCTTAATATTACATGAAAATAAAAGTTGATTAGAATATAGGTAAACTATATTTAAAGTCATTAAATTATTAATAAGTTTATGTTTTGATCGTTAAGCTTCAAAATTTTATAAAATAGTTGTTAAACTATTTGAAAGTTTTTTTTATTTAAGTCACGAAACTATTCAAGAGTTTTTTATTTAAGTCACTGAGCTGTTGAGTTTCTTTTTAGGTCCTACTAACGAGCTCCAAGTAACGAATTGATGATTGATTTGATGGACCAATAGTCATTGACGAGTAGAAGACTACTCATTATATCCAAGTTGATATGATAGTCAATGTTGGAGATCGAAGGAAAAAGTTATTTAGATTTTAGTTCGTTAATTCGTGGCGTTCGAGGTTGTTTCATGAAAAACAATGAACTATAGAAAAGAAGAGCATGATAGCTTTCCATTATTGTATGCGATACAAACAAAGAAGGACAGACAACAATAATTCTAACAACCTAATGACTTACATGAAAAGTTTCAAATAATTCAATACCATTTTGTAACTTTTTAAAGTTAAGTAACTAAAACGTAAACTTATAATATAATGATTTAATTGCATCATTAATTTGAAGAGGGATTAAATTGCTCTCAACTCAATAATATAAGGATTTCCTAAGTAGTTATTCCATATATATTGATAATATTTGATGTTTACCACTACTATATATGCAAGACATTGGTAGATATCGATATTCCATATATATTGATAATATATGATGTTTACCACTACTAAATATGCAAGACATTGGTAGATATCGAAACTGGTGTGTTTCGATGTATTTTTTAAGTTTATCAATGTTTTTAAATATTTTTTCATATATACATATACACATATAAATATAGCTCAATTACATACATATAAATATATATATATTATATGCAAATATAATATATAAAATTATTGATTAAGTTTAATACCTTAATTAAACTATTATCTTTTATTTTTAAATTTAATTATAAAAAAATCAAAATAATTAAAGATAAAAAAGAATTTAGAATATTAAAATCTTGTATCAATTGGTACGAACTAATATATATCGATACAAGTCAATATTCACCCAACAATCATAACACATTAAAAAATTGACTATTTAATATCGATTTAATAAACATTATAATTTAAACAAAATAATTGATGAAGTGTAACTTCATAGATGATAAAGTTCGACCACATGATGTTTTGCATAAACTCATGCAATGTTGGAAAGATACAGGAGAAAGAATTTGTGATGATATTGGTCTCCATCGCATTCAGACTTGACCAGCGCCTTGTCCAGCCCTTTAATGTCACTTTCAACAGTACCCTCTTTTCACATTCACCACCTTGCCAATGCAGTTAGGAATTTCTTTTTATTACACATGCAACATGTGAGTTGAATTTAAAAATAAATATGATGTTAAACTCTAACCACTTAATTTATTGAAGTTGGTGAAAGAACTTAGCTTTCAACTATTGGGTCAAATCAATCCTCTACTCTCTTTTTTAATTGTAAAAATGCTAACCACATGTAAATTGGCAAACAAGTTGTTTTCAAAGATTTTTTCTAGAAAAAAATATTTATAAAAATAAATAAAATTTTAATTGAGATGATAAAACCGAGATATTAAGAATTATTATGATGCTTAAAGTTTAAATCCTGTCACATGTACGTTTTATTTAAATTTTGTTTCCAGATATTTCAACTATAAGTTCGATTATGTTATATAGGTTAAATTTTACTATTATTTTTTACATTTTGATTCAGTTATTTTTAATCTCTTTATATTTTTTATTTTTGAAATTACAATATTTATCAAATGATAGCTAATAAATTTGTTAAGTTATACTATTTTTAAAATTGAACGGTAAACACATTAACATATGTGTAATGTAATGTAGTGTTAAATTGCTATTTTCGCATATTACTAAAAAAATTAGTTTACACATAGTATAAGATTAATAACAAAATTTAACCAACCAGATTTAACTGCTACATTTTAGGCTAGGATTGAAATTTTAAAATTCAAAAAATACAAGAAATAAATTTGATAAAATTAAAATATACAAACTAAGGAAATGACTAATAATAGAATTTAATCTATTTTATAATTAAATATAGGAAATAAAAAAGTTTGGACAGAAGTGGAAAAAGACCATCTACAAATCTCAATTTGCCCCTAAATAAATTTGTCCTTTCCCAATTTATTTATCTATTTTTAAAAAAGAAATCCCCAAATGATCTCATATAAAAAATAAAATAAAAAGCAAATTATTGTTTTCAATTTACTTAGAAAAAGATATTGTGTTCCAAATAATGTTCCAACTTGTCCAAAATTCCAAATTACACCTCACAGGATGACAATAAATCCAATTATTAAGTCGAATATTAGCACTTTTATCCTTTAATCCTAAATGCAATAAATTCAGAATTAGTTTTTTTTTTTTTTTTGTGAACATGTGAAGCCATCATACATTTAATACAATCAAAATAGTAACATGATATGTTTGAACATAATTAATAAATTACGTTTAATATACTTATTATTTTTATTTGCATTTAAAAAATAACAAGATCGATTCTGGGCGGAGGAGGTCCCTTCGATGGTGGAGTTTATTGTTGTTGTCGACAGGTGGTGGGTGGATCCACCGGATTAGTTCTCAGAAATTGGTTGTCTCATAGAAGTAAGTTCTACTGATTTTGTCCTGCTTCTCGTTTTGTTTCTCCTATGATGATGGCTCACTGATCAATTTTCTAGATTAGTAGACTTTTTGGTTTCTGTTTAGGGACTTTGGTACTAGGGGCCAATTCCTAACAATTTTTTAGGGGCGGATGAAATTTTAATTTTTTATAGTTTATATATTTATAATTTTTAAATAATTAAATTAAAATTTTATAATTTTAAAAGGAGTCAAAGTGTAAATTTATTTTTATTAATTTAAAATTTTTAAAAAATCTCAAAGAGCTAAATAATAATTTTATATTTTAGGGGGCCAGGCCAATACCAACCTTTAGAATCGCCATTGTCTGATATAAAGAGTATTTTGTTTGCTTTTCTTTATTTTCTGTTAACGTTCCGTTTGCTAGTATGTATTTTCTTATTTTTCTTTCTTTTCTTTTCTCTATTTAGTCAATTTATGAATGTAATCTTTTTTTTATTAAATGAAAACCATCTTTTATCAAATATTTTTTTTAATAATTTATGGATATACTATTTACATTTGAAATATCAAACTCAAATAAAATATCTAGAAGGTACATAATTTAAAAAAAATCTAAAAGAATTAAAAAAAAGAGTATAAAATAAATTAAGGGTTAAATTTGTTATTTGTACCAATTAGAATTATGTGTCATTGATGGAAAACATTAAATGTCGTGATTAATAATCCTTAATTACTCACATTCAAAATTGATAAGGATTAAATTGTTCTGATTTTCTTTTGAGAGGGATCAATTTCCTCAATATTGAAATTGAGAGAGATCAGAAAGATCTTTTGACTTTTTATTTTATGATTTATTTTCTTTTTGCATATAATTAATCAAATTGATTTATTATTACATTTTTAACTAAATATATTTTTTAATTTATTTAATTAATGCAAAACAATATTATTCAAACTACTTTCTTTCTTATCCGATGCACGCATGGATTGACTGTATATATTAATAAAATTATAGATTAATTTTAATTTAATACTAGAAATATAAAATTTAAAAGAATTGGTAAAAGTAAAAACATAGAAAAAGATATATTAAAATGAAAAAAATTAAAATATTATTATTTATATAATTGTTGTGGTCATTTATATAGATTTTAACTATTATGCCAAAAAATATTTTAAAAGTTAAAAAAAGTTAATTTTTTATAAACAAAAATAATAAATATGCTAAAATATTATAAATTTTGAAAAATAAAAAACATGTTTTTCTAAAATTTTGGGTAAATATTGAAACATTATATTAAATTTGGATACAATATATATTGAAAAAAATTAAAAAGTTAAAAATACATTAAAGTTTGAAAAAAAAAACCTTCAAATACTCTGTAATTTTATATCGTTTTTCTTCCAATTTTATATCATATTATAATTTTAGAATTATTAATATTAAAAATAAAATTTTGGAAAATTTTTTGAATTTGTTAAGCTTTTTTTATATTATATTAATCTCATTTGTGAAAATTAAATTATTATATAGTTTGTTTTTAATTATGTTTTAGATGTGGGAACAATTTGAAAATTTTTCATTTTACTAATAAAATAAAATTTATCTATTTATTTATTCCATGATAAATTAAATTGCATTGTTTCATGAGTTAGCTTAATAATAAATTATTTAAAACTTTTAATCAAATGAAAATAATAAAATAAAATTTTTAATTATACCTTAGTCCTTATATTCTTCAAATTTTTAAAATTTAATCACGTTGCTTTTATTTTTTGAAATTTAATCTCTCTAGTTATCGTATTTGAAAACTAAAATGTGATTGATAATTCTATTAACTAATTTCCTTTAAATTTGAATTTGTTACATTATAATATTCAAATTTCTAGCTTTAAAATAATAAATAAATAATTATTAAAGATAATTAAGCATAATTTTAAATCTAATCCTCAACATTTACATCTTTTGTCAATTTAAATTTTATTTTTTTAGCTAAATTTAGTTATTAACTTTAAAAAAAAAGTCAAATCATTTATAAAAAATAGAAATATTGAATAAAATGTTAATCTTATAACGATGTCTGTATTGTAACCAGTGTAGCAATCTATGTGTACTTTATGCTAACATGATATTATTTGTCTCATATGTCACATTAATAAATAACTTGAGCATTATAAAATATTAAAAAAATATAAAATATAAAAGTTAATTAAAAATTCAAAAAATAGTATAAAGTATGCGTGGATTGCCATGCGAACTATCATGTTTAAAAAATTAACATTTTAGTTGGTATTTCTATTAAAAAAATTAATTCGCCTCTTTTTAAAATATTAATGGTTAAATTTAACTCTTATTTAAAGATTAAGTATGAAATTTAGCTTAAAAAAAGAATAAATGACAAATTGATGCAAAATTTAAATATCAAAGATTAAATTTATCATTATGCGGGTATAGTTATATTTATTTTTTATATTTTAAAAATTAAATTATTATTATTTAAAAAAAAAAGAAATCAATGGATTGGATAAGTTTTCCTTATTTAATTTTTTACATTTAAAGAAGGATGGGGGGCAAGTTGGTTTTGTTGGTAGTTGCGGTTATTTCTCTGTGATTAGTACCTGCTGCTTTTGCCTTGTTCTTTCTTTGCTGTTCCCCTTTCAATGCCATGTTCTTCTTTCTCTCTCTAAAACCCCAACTTTCTCTCTCTACCCTTTTTCACCCCCCCTTCTTTTTCTCTCTTCTTTTCCTTTCCCATTCTTTGTCTTAGCCCCTTTTTTTTGGGTTTTTTTAGCTGATCTTTGTCCATGGATTTTGATTAGCTTTTCTGTTGATTTTCTGGGAAAAAAAGTTTGATCTCTTTTGGGTAGTTTATGGTGGAAATTATCAGCACCTTTCTCAAATCTTTTTTAATGATTAGTAAATTGACAAATTTATGAGTTTTTTTTTTTTTTGTTTTAAATTATTTGTTTTCTGATTAAGATAGGAAAAAAAAACCCAAATTTAAGATTCCTTTTTTTTTTTCTCCTCTTTTTGCAAATTATAAAGTTTTTCAGTCATCAATTTTTATTTGTTTCTTTTTATCTTTTGGTGGATTCTGAGATTTTTTTTGCTTTGTTTTTTATTGGGAAAAAAAACCACTATGAGATTGAATTTGTTGATTGATGTGATCATTTAGATTGAAACAAGAAAAAGGGTATCTGGAAATTGTAGTATAAGATCATTATTTTAGTGATTTGAAGGGCAAAAAACAAAACTCAAAAAGGGTATGTTTATTTAGCTGTGATTTCAATAGGGTTTGCTTTAAGATTTAGAATTTTAAGGTGTTTGAAGAACAAATTCAAGGTATACTATCAATCATTGAATTGAAAAAAAAAAAGAATGTAATAGAAATTGAACATTAGCTAGAAAAATAAGAAAAGGGGGTGTTTGTTTGAACAAGAGTGACGGATCCATCAAAAGAAACAGGGGTTATTACTGTGTGGCTGGTCTGGATTGCATATTAAGCATTATCAGGGCCCTCAGAATGGGGTCCTGCTTTTCTGCTGAAAGCAGGAGCCCTCTCCCTGGTTCGCCTTTATCTCCACATTTGGCGAACATGAAGAAGAGGAACTCGAGGAAGAGACTCGGTTCTCGAGGCTCTTCCTTTGAATACCGTAAGGACGAAGCGTTGCATAGGATTCCAGGGAGGTTTTTCTTGAATGGGTCCACTGATGCTGCTTCACTCTTTACTCAACAGGGCAAGAAAGGAACCAACCAAGATGCCATGATTGTTTGGGAGGTATAGCTCATTGTTTTAATCCCATTAAGATCTTATTTAGCAATGAACATTTGATTTAAATGGTTGGTTTTATGTATGATGTTTCCTTATTTATATAGCTTTAAAATCAAGTAATTTTATCTTATATCTCTTCTTGTATGAACGAACTACTTGCCAGCCCCACGGTGTTGGTATCTTTTAATGTTTTAACTTGGTTTTTTTGCATTAAAAATCTTGTTTAGCAATGATCATTTGGTATATATGGTTATGTATGATGATTACTTGTATATATAGCTTTGAAATCAAGCAATTTTATCTTATAATTGTTCTTATATGAATGAACTGCTTGCTAGCCCCATGATGTTGTAATATAATTTGTTGGTATCCTTTAATGTTTGAACTTTTTTTTTTTTTTAATTAAAAATCTTTGTTCCTATCAAGCAATGGTCATTTGATACATGGTTGGCTTTGTGTATGATGTTTCCTATTGTATATAGCTTTGGAAGCAAGCAATTATATATCTTATAATATAATTTGTTGGTATTTTTTTAATATTTAACTTGTTTCTATCAAAACAATGGCCATTTGATAAATATTTGACTTTATGTGTGATGTTTTCTTGTATGGCTTTGAAAGCAAGCAATTGATCTTTATACTTGTTCTTGGTGTTATAATATAAAATTGTTGATATCTTTTAATGTTAATTTATCATTCCCCTTTTTTCTTTTAATTTGTTTATGTAGCCTTTTAGGTTCTTTGTTGGTTTTGCGACACTTTTATCTTTATTTTAATGATGGAAATCTCGTGTGAGAGAGAGGAAGAACCAAGGGTGAAGCCACAAAATTGCCTTAAGGGGGGCAGAGATGAATGCAAATTTATCATTATACTAGTAATTTTTATATTTTGAAGGGGCTACAAGGTATAAATTTACCATTATAATGTTCCGTTTCTCATTTATCAATGGCTGTTGTTTCCCAGAATTTCGGTTCGAGAACAGATACGGTATTCTGTGGTATTTTTGACGGGCACGGTCCGTACGGTCATTTGGTAGCAAAGAGGGTGAGAGACCATCTTCCGTTAAAGCTGAGTGCTCATTGGGAAGCTAATGTATCCAGTGAGGATGTTTTTAGAGACTTCGGTTTAGGAAGCATGACCTCTGAAGATATGTCTCTTTTATCGGTCGACAAGGAATCTAGGCCTTCCATAGATTTTCTGGAATCAGAAAAGCACCCCGATATCTTCGAGACGCTTAAAGAGTCTTTTCTTAAGGCTTTCAAAGCGATGGACAGGGAACTTAGGGTGCACCCGAGTATTGATAGCTTCTGCAGTGGGACAACGGCTGTGACTTTAGTCAAGCAGGTATGGAGCTGCAACTTTTAAAAGCTTTATTCGGAAAATCATGTTACGATGTGTTTTGTAGTTAAATCATAATTGTCTTGGCTTTTTGTATAGGGTCCATATCTTGTGATTGGAAATCTTGGGGACTCCAGAGCTGTGTTGGGTACGAGGGACAAAAACAATATGCTAACTGCAGTTCAGTTAACTGTCGATCTCAAACCGAATCTTCCCGGTATGTTTTTCGAGTTGGTTAGATTTAAGTGCACGCTATTAGCAACTGCATTCGTGTTTCGTATTATATAAAACTGATAGCGATTCTCTTTTTGGAACTTTTGCGTATCCGCACGTTTAATAGAATTGTATCATGCTCTCCATAGCATTTCTCATGCCAACGCATCTTGTTATTACTTGTAATGTCGAGCTCATGCTGAATACTCTTTTTTTTTTTTACCTCTTTACAGCGGAAGCAGAGAGGATTCGAAGATGTAAAGGTCGTGTATTTGCTCTTCATGATGAACCTGAGGTTACCCGAGTTTGGCTACCAAACAATGATTCACCTGGCCTTGCCATGGCTCGGGCTTTCGGCGATTTTTGCCTAAAGGATTTTGGCCTGATCTCGGTGCCCGAAATAACTTATCGGCACTTAACGGAAAATGACGAATTTGTTGTCTTAGCTACAGATGGGGTAACGAGAATTTTTATTCAAGATATCAAATGTCATTCGGTCCGTGTCTTGATTTCTAACAGTTCACTTCAATATTTTGCAGATATGGGATGTCCTTTCAAATGAAGAAGCAGTAGAGATTATAGCATCTGCCCCAGCTCGTTCCTCTGCGGCTCGAGCATTAGTTGAGGTAGCAATCCGAGCTTGGAGATATAAATACCCAACTTCAAAAGTCGATGATTGTGCTGTTGTTTGCCTCTTCCTCGATTCTAATTCGAACCATTTGTCGACTGCTTCTAACGGCAATACCGAAGTGCAGCCAACTTCAAAGGACCAACTCGACAATGACATCGAGGAAAACAATAATCTCGATGTATTGACCCCTCTCAACCAGTCTGGGACCACCAGAACAGAAGAAGAGACATCCCTAGAAGGGAACGAAGATCCCTCGAAGCTGGAGGATATGAGTTCGGACATAGGAATAAATTGGTCTGCCCTCGAAGGGGTGTCTCGTGTCAATACGCTCGTTAATCTCCCGAGGTTTATTCCGGAAAAGGAGGAGAAGGCTGGGAAGTAAAAAGGTACCTTGCTTTTCCCTTGGATTAAAATTTTTGTAACTTTTTTTTTCCATGCATTTTAGTGTGGGTAGAATTGGAAATTTTTGTAAATCCAGCTCTATCTTATATTTTATATTTTTCCTCTTAATTTTTATTATTTTTATTATTTCAAGGTTCATGTGTGATTTGTTGGTAACTTCATATGCTGGTAATAAATTTGTTGACAATGAAAGCTTCTTTAGGGTTTAAATTGAGATGATATTCCATTCTGTTCTTTTGTTTTTTGCTTTACTTTTTGAGGGTTTAAACGGAATTTAGTCATTTTATATTTCAGATTTCAAAATTCAGGTCAAACTATGAATATGTTAATTTTTATTTGTTAAAAAGTCTTTTTTTTTTTAATTTCATGTTTATAAAGTGAATTTTTTATTTAAAAAATGTTATAAAAATAAATTTAATAAAAGTAAATTCCATAAATAAAAGTAGAGGTACTGAATTTTTATTTAAACTGTTTTTTTTAGCTTTTTCGGTGTTATTTTATATGACACCTGTCCATTATGTTGTTTTCTTTTTTAATTTTTGAAATTATAAGAGGATGGTTAATTTTCAATTCTAATCCCTCTTATCTTTTTGATATTCTATAATAATGTTCAAATAAATTTAATATTTGTATTTTAATTTGACTTAATTTAGTTCTTTAATTGTTTCTATAATACCATTAATTAATGTAAGTGAGGTTTTTTTTCTATAAAATATCACGTCAATAAATTTAAACTTAAAAGATATAATATTTTTAAAATTTTACACCATAATTTAACTCAAAATAATTAACTAATGTGAAGCGTGGAAATTATACTAATTATTATATAAAAGCCAACCAAGACCGAGCATCAAACTCTTGCTCAAAGAATCTTAATTCGGTTAAAATATGGGTCTTATATTTTTTGCATATTTGTTTTAACAATTGGACTAAAAGTTTGAAAAATTTACCAAATTACCTTGGGCTCCTAATTAAAAATTGTGTTCTAAATTAACTTGAGAGTAAAAAGTAAAAAAAAACCCCAATGATATTATTTCATTGATTTTAATTAGAAAAATGGGGGAAAAGAAAAGGGTATATTTGGAGATTGACAAAGAAGTGCTATCTTTACTTCAATTTCATCCTCATATTGGTTTATGATCCAACCATCGGCTATAAAAGTCTAATGCTTCCATTGGCTTGTATTCCGGCACTGTATGCCCTGCTCCCTGCACATTTAACACCCTTCATTTCAGATCTCATTTTTCCAAAAAAATTTAAAATAAGACCCCAAAATCGTTCTATTCATTCGAGTTATAAATTTAAATTCAGTTAATTCATACAATCATTTTTAACAATATCGAGTAAAATATTTCCGAACCTTGATGGTTAGAAAGGTAATGTCATGGTCATATCCTTGCAAGTACCTGCAGGACATAAAACAATATACAATGTTTAGCTCCTTGGTGAATACAAATATTAATTTTATCAAGGGACTAAAAAGCTATATATGTATAAATATAGATTAAAAGAGAAATTACCCAGAAACTTGGCCATTAGACATCCATGATCTCCATGGAATAATAGTCTTATATCCGAGTGACCTGGTCCAGGCTTGGGTTCCAGTGTACGGCACACACATATCATGGTCTCCACTGCGATTAAAACTTAAAGGGTTAATGCACTATTGGGCCCTTAAATTATACTTTCTTCTTCATTTTGGTACATAAACTATCATTTTTGTATCTTTTTACTCAAAAAAAAAAATTATTGATATCCAAGGCAAAAATGATAGTTCAAGAACTAAAGTGGGCAAAACCGGATATGGTTTAATAGTGAAATACCTGTAAATAAGTGCTCGATAACCTTGGAGTGTTAGGGTTTTGTGGTACGGAATCATACTCCCAGCATCATGGTTATAGCTTATTCTACCGGTACATAACTCCCAAGTCCCGGACACATTTTCCTGTAATGAATATCGATGGTGAAATGATAATTTTACATTACGACCGTAATTTAAATCCCTGATAGCTTACCGGTTGGGCATGAATAGCTTGCCTAACTTTTGCATCATTCAACCATAGCGTCGCAACTTCATCATTCTACAAATACGAAAAGAACGTATCACTATATATCATAAATAATAACTAATTAATCCAATGATATAACTTACGAAACAGGGGACATCGCGGCTGTTCGTTTGCGCTAGTTCAGGCCATAAAGGGACGATACCATCCTTAACCGGTGCTCGAAACGGCCAAGCACGACCGAACATCCGAGTCCTCACCGGAAGAGGCTTCGATGTAGCCCCTAATTGTTGGAAGCTAACTGGCAAGCTTTTGTTTCCTTTTGAGCCTAGTTGTGAAGCAGGATCATGGTAGCAAGGTTCAAGGATGTCATAAATGTTTAGGTCGGAAATTGCCTGAAAAGTGTTGCATACTTGAATTTTCAACGATGCGACATCATTTGATAGTAAACTTTTGAAACAACGAATACAACTTAAAATTGGTATATATTCCTAACCTCGTAAACTTTTTCTATATTTTCGTCACAAATCTTAGAAGGGTTTGAATAATTTTTCCCACAACTAGATTCAACTCCCTGCAAATAGTTATTATGCATCGTATCAATGTTAAATTATTCGCAATAAACTCGGATTATTCATCATAATATTAATTGATAATAAAATTTTTTTTAACTTGAATATAAAATCGATAATAGAATTTTATATTATCAGTACATCAAATATAATTTTTGGTACCTGAAAAATATCATCTGAAATAAGGGCCATCCCATGTGTAAAGGGGACTAGAGCATTGCCATCAAAAACAGGGTCACACACCCCATTTCCCACCATGTAACCCTACATATATGCATTTACAAATTCCTCAATTTTTAAGGTTTTTTTTTTTATTAAAAAAAGTTGTACTTTGATAGAATTATTGCAATATATACCTTGAAATTTATCGTGGGCTTTGCACCAACTTTGATCCCTAAAACCACAAGGTAGACTATGATCATACTAATCAAGGTTTAATAATGCCTTACATGGACTATCCCTAGTGGCATGAAGTGCAGATAATATTTGCAGCAGTCTTAACTAAAATTTTCAAAAAAAATTAAGGATTTAATTGAAATTTGTACGGTTTAGTTAAAATTTTGGGAGGATTAATGAGAATTTTTAAAAATGTTGGAGGGTCTAATTAAAACTTTTGGAAGGTTTAATTAGAATTTCTAAAAATTTCGAGAGGAGCTAATTAAAATTTTCAAAAATTCTGAAAGGTGTAATGAAAATTTTCCAAAATTTTGGAGGGACCAAGGTTAGTTTTTGAGTCCATTGATGTTCCACCCTTGACTATCACCAAAAAGGAGATCACCTTTCACCACTTCGGAAGAAAGAGTGGGCACATAGATTCCGGCATAAGACTCTCCGGCAATATAGAACGGATTGCTAACAAACTCCGGATAGAGACCAAACCACTGTATGAAAAATTTAATTCCTCGATAATCAATCACTATATGTTAAGGATTCAAATAACGGTTGCAGCAGGATGATAAAATCGGATTTAAGTACCTTGAGGAGGAAGGCATGTGTATCGGTTGCGGTTTTATGGTCTCCGGTTATGTACTCGCTTATATTCCAAGAATAAGAGAACCCGACACCGGCCGGTGAGTCTAGGTAAATAATATTTGAGACCTGAAAAAAAGGGTAAAAATATGAGTAACAAAAGATTAAAAATACTAAGATTTAGTACTTTGGTTTAAAGGGGTGTGCCATTTAGTGATTGAACCTTAGACCAACTATACGGATTGAGATGTAATGTGGGAAGGCTTCCTTTGGGGCTTCCCTCTTGAAAATTAAAAGGACCTGCAATGAAAATATCCCCTTTTTTTATGAGTATGAAAGAAAATTATTATAGTAAATTAAAAAAAAATCACACATATTAAACCAATAAAGAAACTATAATCTATATTATTTGGACTTTTCACTTTTTTTTTCTTATGTATTTGTCTATTTAATATATATTCAAACATGTTTATTGTCCTTAAAAGAAATTCGTATATACATGTGATATTTACCGACTCTATTAACTTGTAGTTTATATGAAGTTTCGTGATTGTTCTGATAGTAAAAAGATGTTTATTTATAAAACCTATCTAGGTTTAAGTCTTCAGAGAATAAGTGATAGAATAAGTGATAGATCTTTATTTGGATAATTCTTTTTGGGCTTAGCGTATGCAAGTGTGGTGTGAATAAAACTGATCATGGGTCGAGTTACCCACCTAAACCCGAAGGCTCATTTGCACAAAAATAAGGCCTATTTTCTAAATGAGTTTTTTAATCATACAATTATGTCCTTACCATATATATTTAAGTATTAACTCTCTAATTGTATTATACCAAAAAACAATATTTATAGTTTATCTAACATATACCCTTTAGTTAGTAGGGAGTGATGCATGCCACAGAGGTGTTAATATTAATAATTTAACTCATTTTCATACAAAATCACGAGTCCAATAATAATTAAATAAATAATAAAGATTAATTCAACCTTCAATCCTTTTATCTTGATTTCTCGTTTTCTATCGACTCTAAATGATTCGCTCAGAAATCAATTTAAATATTTTGATATCCAATTAAAATATTTTCGTAATAAAATACATATATTCATATTCAACACCAGTTTCTCGGCTGCCAATCGAATTAATTGCGAGATGATATAGCTTGATTGATGGGTTCATATATTTTTTTTTTAGAAATTGAGGTATTAATGGCGTATGATACATAGCTTTCTATACATATATAAGAACAGCAAAAAATTAGCTGTCCTAATTTGATAAAATTATAGTAATTATTTTACGACAGATTGAAAGCAATCAATTTTTGCATCACTGTGAACTCAAAACCACACACATCTGCTTATCTATATATATATAAATTTGTGGTTATTTATTTTTCGTTATATATATATATATATATAATTTTTCTTGCCTTAATTTATGCAATAATTAGATTTTAAAAAAAGAAAAAGAAAAAGAAAAAGAAAAAGAAAAAGGAAAAGAAGAAGACTTAGCTAATTGTAGCAAAGACCAGTACCACATATTAATGGTACAAATTATCTCATGAAATATCTAAGAATTATAATTTTGTCTTTATTACAAAATATCTACATTAAAAGAAAGTTTAGTATATAAATATAAATATTGTCAGGTCAGCCCTTGTATTTTTCCGATTTATGAAAATGATTCCTATATTTTTTGGGGGGTTAAGATAAGAAAAGGATGTTTTTGAAATGTTTTTATTTCTTTAAATTATTCCAAAATTATGTATTTGTTCAATTATGTTTTTCATAAATTTAATTTTTAAAATTTTAAAATCTAGATTTAATTATTAACAATTTAAATTTTTTTATTAAATTTGACATTTTGATATAGAATAATCAATCTTAATTTAATAAAAAAAGTTTAATAGTATTAACAATTGAAAATGCAACATATTTATATTTAGTCTTAATCTTAAAAATTATATGTAATTATGGTCTTTCGTAACAGTCATACGTACATGTATGAAGAGTAAATTGATACGTATTTCGTAAATTCGATTCATTTAAAACGAGTCGAGTCGAAGATATAAATTTAAAAAAGAAAAAAAAAAAAAAAAGAGTGGGGGCTAAAGGAAAGTACCATGTTCATAAACAAATCCATCAAAGCTAGAACAACCTGGTCCACCATTTAGCCACAACACAACTGGATCCTTCCCTGGGTTTCTTTCTGAAACTACAAAGTAATAGAAGAGATTCTTCTGCCCTATTCTCACATATCTACAAACACCTTACGATCATTATTTTACGATTTTAATTCTCGCCGTCGGTGATCAACCGCTGTAAAACAGTAAATAAGAGATGAAAAGAAGGGGGAAAAAAAGTTACCCAGAATAGTGTTTGGATGGAAAATCACCATTGAAACCAGGTAGTTGAGTTATAAGAGAATCATTTGGAGCGGCTTCAATGAATGTACTAAAAAGCAATAACATGCAAAATGAAATGAAAGAATACATGTTTTTATCCATGGCTACTAGGCCTTTGTGTGCTATAGAGCTATATGAACATAAAAACTTCTTGTATATATACACTAGAAAACATAAAGAGAAAAGAGAGAAATTATGGGGATTGATTTTGATAGGGAAAAATAAAATTAAAGAAGAAAAGGAAGAAGAAGAAAATGGAAGAAAATGAATTCAATGATGGGTACAAAAAGGAGCTTTTAATTTATTGTTATATTAAAATGGGAAAAGTCAAGAAATTGGTAAACATAAAAAAGCAAAAAGTAAAGGTTGGCAGTTGAGACAATAGAGGGATTAAAATAAAATAAAATAAAATAAAAATAAAAATCTTTTAAATTTTGGATTTAATAAAACCGTGGATGGGTTTGTATTTTTGTTGTTGTTGCAAGTTCGATAAGTATAATGCTATTTCAATTTAGCTAAATTTTTAAAAAAATAATATATTTAATTTTTTAAGATATTTCTGTGAGTAAATTTAACATATTTTAAAATTTATTTTATATTAATTAATTATTATAATTAAATCATATATCTATTACTATATTTAAATATTTTATTGAGTTAGTATCACCAAAATTTACCAAAAATTCATCTTTTTAAGGGTAATTTTGTCTTTTCATATAAAATAACATTACATTTTTTTTTAGAAAAAGAAATTAGAAATTTGTCAATTTGTTTATATACAAACATCGTGTATTAAAAAAAGGTTTAATTTGTCCCAAGTCTTTATAGCTTTTAGACTATGAATTGACTTTAAAATTTTATTTTCTTAAATAAAGAAAAATAATTAAATTTTATAGGTTGTATCAAAGATCCCTAAATTATGATCTTTATTTTAAATTAGTCTTTAAACTTTTAAATATTATCATTACATCATTAAAATACTGAGGTTATATCAGTAAGATCTTTTTGTTATTAAAATATTTAATTTAACTGTTAAATGTACATAAGATCTCGTGTGACATAATTTAAAATGAAAATTTAAAGAAAAATATATTGTGAAAATTTTATAGAAACTATCTGTTATTCTTTTATTTTATTTTATTTTATTTTTTATTATTTTCTTTAAAATTTTTATTTTAAATTATGTTATATGAGTTATATTAACAGTTTGAATAATAAAATGACTTAATCAGTATAATATATTTGAGCATGTAATTAGAACATTTTAAAATTTAAAAGACTAATTTAAAATGAACATAATAATTTAAGAATGTTTAATGAATTAACTCATTTTAAAAATTTAAAAAGTCTAAATAAAAATTCATAAGGTCCTTAATTGTAGGTTTAAATAAAATGTTTCAAAAAAAGGACAAAAAGAGAATCAGAAATAGCAGTGGGTAAAATTAATGAAGAGGCAATGAAAGGCTAATGATGAGTGTACAGTGGGGGACGTGAATTTCAAGGTGGGTTCTTCTTTTGTTTTCTTCTTTGGATTTTTCTTTTCTTTTTCTCCTTTCAATACTTTTTAAGGTAAATTATTTTGTAGGTAATTCTAAAATATTCTCATTTTTATTTTCGCCGTTTTATTTTATTTTTTTTAATTTACTGAATTTAATTAAGATAATTACTCGAGATAGTTATTGTTATAAAAAATTTCATTAATTCACTAATGGATTGTTGATGTAATTCTTTCTTTTTAGTTTTGATTAAAACTAGAGATTTTTCTGTAATTAGTTCAAAATATTTTCTTTTTGTTTATTTGCAACGGAAGATTAAAGTTTATAAGTTTTTTCTTTTTCCTTTTTCCTTTAGTTTCCTAACAAAAGTAAAAAAAAAAAGAGAATAATTTTGACTCTTTTAAAACAATCCAACCCCACTCTCATGAACAACATCTAGTAAACGAGACCATTATTACTTATGTATTAATATTAAACACACGGGAAACAAAAATTAAAATATTAAAACTTCAAATTTTTCTTTGATTAATATTTTAACAAAAAAGAAAAAAGAAAAACTCTCTCAATTTATATTCAACTCTGTCATTTCCTTTTAATATTTAAATTATAAAAATTGTTGAGAATGTGGTTGGAGATCATATGAATCATTTACCAATTGTTTAGGTTCTTCTTCTATGGCGGCAATCACATCTTAAATGCTAAAATCTCTGATTTTAATGCTATTTTCTTTGTCGCTAAAGAGTAGGTTTTTTTTTAATTATAGTAAAATTGTTGATTTTGGTGTAACTTGTTGCTGAAATATTTGATTGTGTAAATATTATTGGATTGGTAAGGCTTGTTTGATTTCCTGAAAAATTGATTTTGCAAGATGAACTTATTACCGATGGCTAAAAAGAACTCGTGGCAAACAATAAGGCTAGAATATGACAAGAGAAACGGTGATGAAGATGTCAAGTTGAGGTTGAGAGTGGGGTTGGGTTGTTTTAAAAGAGTCAAAACTATTCTCATTTTTCTCTTTTACTTTTCCTAGGAAACAAACAAGAAGAAAAAAGAGAACTTACAAACTTTATTCTTATGATGCAAATAAACCAAAAAAAGTGTTTTAAACTAATTATAAAGAGATCCTTAACTTTAGTCGAAAGTAAAAAAAATGTCAGTTAGCAATCCGTTAGTGGATTAACGGAATTTTTAACGGCAGTAACCAATTCAAACAATTATCTTAATTATTAGTCAAAAGTAAAAAAAATCACGTCAGCAATCCATTAATGGATTAACAAAATTTTTAACTATGGTGACCAATTCAAGCAATTATCTTAATTATAGTGATTAAATGGATAAAAAAATTTAGAATAACTAAAATAAGAACAACGCTATTTTAAGGTGAGTTACGGTATAATTTATCTTAATTTTTATTAAAATTTTTAAAGAAGGCTGTTTTTAATTTTTAAATTTTACTACAAATGTTTTTTTCTTTTTAAATTTATCATGGTTATCAGTATTTTACCATATCGGTCTATATGGTTTAGTTACGTACCATTTTGGCTTTAAAATTACTTAAAACATTATTAAATAATTGCAATAATTAGAAAAAAAAAAGTTTATCTTTCCCTCATTCTGCTTACATTCTTCAAAAATAAAAAATCGTTCTTTTTGAAGTAAGTGAGTTCAAAATTTATCGAATAGTTCGAGTTTTATCATCCCTAAAAGAAAATGTCACATTTAAAAATTTTGGAGCCAAATTGAAAAGAAAATCAAAAGATCGGAGGGCCAAACATAATTTACAATATTTTTAAATATTTATTCAAAGGACTAAAATAAATATTTGAAAAATTTAGGGAGCCAAACATAATTGATGATGCAGATATATAAACTTTTTATTCTTAATTTCTTGATTTTTTAAATTAAATTTAACTAGAAAAATTTAAAGTGCACGTGTACTGCGGAGCAGATTGTCAAACTCCAAAAGACTATTCAAAATTTGCATCTAAAAAAGAACAATTTCTCTGAGTTTTTAAGATTAAAGAGATAACTATTAAAGACTAAATTTATTATTATACCTTTAATTTGACAGTGACTTTTTTTAACCAATAACCTTAATTTTTTTGTATAATTAGATAAATATTAAATATATTTTTTTAAATATAAAAAAAAACTTATTCCAATGTAAAAAATGGCTAAAGTATAATACACATTTAAAAACAAATGTTATGTCAAACTAAAACATATTGACCTTAAAACTTAAAATACACATTTCAAAGGTAAAAAGTCTATAAATAATCATTGAATTTCACAAAAAAATTTATTTCATTTTCCTAAATTTTGTCCACACAAAGAAATACTAAGAATATGCTTAAATTTTTTTTATAAGGGTTTTTCCGAATATACATTTAAAAAAAAAAGAAAAAAAATTATGAGTATTGGTATATATAATTACAAATTTACAATAATTATAAGTAGGAAAATAAATATATATAATGAAGAAATTATTTTGGGTATTAAAGGGTTGTCCTTAGGAACTGTACAACAAAGTAGAGGACTGCCAGAAACAATGCAATTTGGTATACATCTCTTTGGAATCCATCGTCCCTTTGAAAGAACTGCTCACACATTATCACACAAATTATGTAAGACACAAATACAACATCTTCATCACTAAATGTTCAAATATTTTTGAAATTGAATCGATGATCCAACTTATCAGACCATCGGTTTTTGATCTGATCAGTTGAAAAATCAATTATCTTTTAAGTATTTGGATGGGTTAGAGCAGTTGGTTTTGAGGAATTGGGTTGGGCTGGTTGGACATTTTTCGAGTGGGGTCATTAATTTGGGTTATGTAAGAAAACCGGTTCAAATGGTTTTTTATTGATTCAACCGGTTCACCGGTAGCTGCTGAACCCCCAGTTACAAGTAGTTTGCTCTAAAACCAGTCTAATCCCGTTGTTCGGGCCGGTGTATTGGTCAAGGTCCAACCAGCCAGTCCGGTCTGATTTAGACTACGTTGAATAAAACTTCACGGTCAAAAGTGTCGAGTATGATTATGTGTCTGAGAAGGGTAAGTTCAACATTTTACGTATTTTCGGATATTTGGAGAAACAAACCCTATAATTCATGTATGATATGTGTCCAACATAGTTGTCGAGCATAGGTACTTTAAAAAGAATGAAGAGTCCATATAAATATAGGTTAAAACTCATCGAGGTAGTTGCTCAATCAAGCCTCATGAGGCTGTTGAGGCCAAACAATAAGGATCGAGTCAACTGCCGATGTTATTTCGACTCTTCATTTCCATAAAGTACTCATGCCCGACACCTTTGTATGATACGTTTCATTCATAAGGGTGACACTATGATTCTCCGAATCTATTGAAAAAGTTAAAAATCTGACACTCACCCTTCTACATAGGTTGTGAAAGGAGGTTGCATTTTACTGCAATAACTTAACTCACCTTAGTTGGGTCACCGGAAGGGTCCGGGTAAACCTCCGTGTTCTCTTGCTTAGTTGAAAAACGAGTTGACAAGTCCTTGGCTCCATCGGCTAAGTCCTTTGCCGCTTCGACGGTGGCAAAGAGACGACGGGATGTCCAAAAAAATGCCTGAGCAATGATCGATGAAGATGATAAATCCCACAGCTCTTCATGTTCAATCACCTGCCCACTAATTTGGTTCAAAGTGAACTGCGAATTAACTCTAATTATCAAATCACCGCCTATGCCAGCAACGAAAGACTTCGGTTTTCCTTGTATTGTCCATTTGATGTTGAGTACACTCGTCGATAGCATCACCATTTCTTGCACTCTCTGTAGTAATACGAGCAACAAAATATCAGTAATTGAAAACCAATAGTACGTTAGGACACAAAAAAGTTTACGTACCACAGTCGGATTTTCTAAAGCACCGGTTATCCAAAGTGGTCTCTTATACTTCTCGCGGCCAGTGAAACTTCGGACTGGATCCTGCATCAACGGTGTCATTAGTATTCGATGAAACGTAAATGTTTGAACATGACAAGAAGAACAAAACCGAGCTTTAAAGAACCTTGTATTTGACAGAAACAGCGTATGTTCCGAGTGCACGGTTCCCTTCTCGGAGCTCTAGGATGTCACGTACAAGTTGTCTTGCCGTTGATTCGACTAAGGGACTACTTATGCATTCGAACTCGTTGCAAAGCTCGCCGAAGTCCATCCCGTCAACAATCTTATCACTTTCCAATCTCTCATTGGTAGGATCAGTAGTAGACACTTCAGTCCTGCTAGTTTCATTTGTAACTGCAAGACATTGGAAATAATCAATTCATGTTTTTTGTACTACATAAAACACCTTGAATTGTTCAATTTGACACCTAAATTTTTTTTGTCTCAATTTGGTACCTCAGTTTTTTCAATTTGATACTTATGTTTTTTTTCTTTATCCAAATTAAGTACTTGAGTTTGGCTTCAATATTCAATTTGATACCTAAGCATTTTTCTTTGTCCCAATTAAGTATCTATGTTCTTTTCGCTACAGCACACTGTCAAAAATTCATCGGAGCAAATGATGCCGTTTGTTCTGGGTACCAAATCGAACATTGAATCCAAATTAAGGTACCAACTTGAACATTGAAGATAAACTTAGCACCAGATGTTATATTAACCCTTTCAAAAAAACAAAAAAAGTAAGACTAAACATTGTTTTAGACTCGGGACTCGGGACTCGGGACTCGGGAGTATACAGTAATACATAATATAAGCAGTAAAACATACATATTTCACGAAAAATCCGAGTAATATAAAATAATCGAAGAAGACCGCAGAACAAAGTGGATTCTAGATTAAAATAAATAAATAAGACACAGACCTCTGAGTAGAAAAGGGTGGTGATGATGATGAGGATGGTGAAAAGTGAAAAGGGTTTTGGGAATCCGGAGGTGGGGATTGCAGCGGGAACCGGCGGAGGCAGAGGCGGTGGGCGGGAGAGCGGAGGAAAGGGAAGCAGAACTCATATCTGTGTCTTTTTCTCATTCTGTTTCAAGAATGAGTGGCTTCGGGGGCTTCAATATTTTTTCGATTCCCTTTTTTTTTTCCATTTTGTGATTTTTTTCAGTTTTTTTTTAATCCGCGGATAAGGTGCGATGAAAATTGTCTGTCGTTTTGAGTTCAGACACGTCTACTTGTTTCATTGTGGTCGTCTTTGCTCTTACTATGGGACCTGCCAACCAATGCTACTTCCCCGTTCTTTGTTTTCTAGTTATATTAATTAGACATTCTACTTCCAAGTATACCCGTACGTGGGTCGGTTCTTAACAAAATTATAAGCCCGTTTGATAGGTTGGGTGCAGCTTAAATTTTTATTAAAACCCAATCTATTAAAACCTAATCTAAATTATAAATGTTAAACTCGAGTTTATATTAAATTTATTTTATTTTATTTTTATATAAAAAATTAAAAAAATATATAATACATCAAAAATATTAAAATAAATATTTCTCAACAAATTAAAAATAAATTTAAAAAATTATACTTAAATAATACTAAAATAGATACAACTTAACAAATAAATATAATATTCAAACAATAATAACAAAATAGTGAAATGACAGCAAAATAGTAGGAGAACAGTAGCAAAACAACAATTTTTTTTTGCAAATTTAGGCCTGGGCTAAAAACTCTTATCTAAAGCTCAGCTCATTTTCTAAACAGACATTATTTTTTGTCCAAACCTATTTTTTGAGTCTATATTTTTGTCTAAACTCTTCCACTTTTAAAGTAGGCTGAGTAGCCTAGCTTATGGACAGGTCTACTTCCAACATCATTAAATTATCAGTAAATTTATATTTTAGTCATTTAACTTCAAAAAGTTACAAAATGATTATTAAATCATTTAAAAATTTTCATTTAAGATATTAAGCTATTAAAATCGCTATCATGTAAAATATAATTCAATAAGGATAATTTTTTATTAAATTAATAATTAATAGGAATGAAATATGAGTAAGCATAATGGTCAAAAAAAATAAAATCAAATGATTTTAGATGTTTGTCTATCAATTTTTTAAAAAAAATATAATTAAAATATTTTTTTTATATTTTTTCCATCAAATAATTTGAATTCCATTAATTTGATTAATATGGTTGCATAGTTAAATAGGTAAGAACAAATATAAGTCTTCTCAAATTCAAATAATTTCCTTTTCCTTTTTATGTTATATCACCAAAAGGGAAATTAAGTATTTGGAAGACAATTTTACAGCAATAAAAGTAAGCATATCTTTAATTAAGATATGCTAATAATTGATATTTATAATAATACATAAATTGGAACAGAATAATGTTTTGTATAATTAATCTAAGCTATATAGAAAAGGGAACTAAAGGAATTAAGTATGAACAAAAATGCTAGAATTCCTCCAATGGTAAAACTTGATGCCGAACTAACAACATGGTATCCAACACTATACTCTGTGTTTCCATTCTTCACTTTAACACTTGAAGTGCCTAACATTCGCCAAAATGTAATTTGTTACCATCTTATTAATATAGTCTCAAACATGATGTAAATGTTATAAGAATAGCTGAATCGGGCCGAAGTTGAATTTTTAGTTTTTGGTTTAATCATTTTTGTTGGGGGAGGTTAACTCCTGGCGGAGATGCCTCTAAAGTGTTGTACATTCAGAGTTGACAAGTTTTTCAATAGGTTGGTCCTATTCCTAAGTCAAGCCAATGTTTTGTCTCTCAATTCTGTCAAGAGCCCAAGATAGAAGTGAGGTTTACAGAGCAAGAGTGACTCGTTGAATCAGATAGTTCATTATGCATGGATCACCTATCAAGGAGACGTTCGTGTTGTGCGCTTACTAGGGTTTAAACTCTTGCTTATATGGTATCTAAGGGTTAATTGAATGTTAGCATACACTTCATTAGATGTTATATAAGGAACAAAGATTTAAACCCTACTACACACGCAATGTGCATGTTCTTTTGATAGGTGATCCATGCGTCGATCCAACAAGGCACTCTTGTTTAGTAAATTTCACCTTCGGTATAAACTCTTGACAGAGTTAAAAGACAAAATTATATCTCAATTTGAAGACATTACTGATTAGTTGAAGGATCTATCAACTCCGGAAAAATGACACTTTAAAGACTTCTTCGGGAGTTAATCTCCACTCAACAACTTTTTTAAAAATAAATTGATAATAATTAATTTAACAAAAAGTAAAAGTTTGAAATTTTAAAATCAATTATATTTAACCAGTTTTTCTGTGCTGGATTTTTAGTTTTTATTAATTTAAAATAATTTTAATTATTTTCAATAACATATCATTGATTGAACTTTCGATTCTCGATTTGGTTGATTGATTCGATCTCATTATAAAAATATTACGTTATGTAAAAAATAAACAAAAAATAATTGAAGAAATAAAAAAAGTCGTTTAAAAAGAGGATACTCACAATTATATTCAGTCCATCCAATGGTCTGGTTTTCAATATCATATATGACCAACTTATTAGAAAGCACCAAATCTGCATTTTCAAGAAATTTAAATAAATTATAAAATAAACTCTTTTGGGTAATCATAATTTTGTTTTCCAATTGAAATGAAAATTTAAATTTCGAGTTTCGTATGTAAAACGAAAATTTTTAATTATATTAATTATTCAAATTAAAAATAATATTTATAATAGTAAATTAAGACATACCTCCTAAAAGAATCATCTCCTTTTCATTAGTAGATTTAGACCCACCATCCTGCCAACCGATACACCGCATATCATCCTAAGAAAGCACACGAATATGTTAATCAATGTTTTTTTAAACTGGATTGATCATCGAACAATCGATCCAACTGGTTTAAAAGACATAAATTATTAAAGAAATTATAAAAATCAGTTCATCCTGATTCAACTGTTTATATCGATTCGTAAGTCAACTAATTTTTAGTTCAATCAATCTGACTCAAATAACATTGATAGTTAATGTGCAAAATTCCCACACATAAAAATGAAATAAATTATCTAAAACCCACAAAAAAAATCTAACAATTGGTTGCCAAATAATAATAACAATAACCATGTTTTTGGATCATAAAATTAAATAAATTTTTTGTACTTACACGAAATCTGAATAGATAATCATGTGGATAAACTGTTAGAACAAGAGAATCTTTAAAAAGGAACTTTATCACTGGGAATTCATCATCAACACTGCAGCAACACAAGAAATGAAGCAAAAATGGAAATTATTAGTAAACAATAAACTGTTACAACAGTAATACCTTTTATTTATTTATTTTTTAAAGCATCCTTCACCAAATGCACTTTTTTTTAGAGGCTAAGAGGTAAAATTGTATAAAAATCAAACCTGATATTAAACAAATTAGAGAAAAAATAACATTTAGTCCCTGAAGTTAGTAACTTTTCTCAACTTGGTTCCTTAAGTTTTTTGGGGTTCATATTAGTATTGGAACTTGGTAACTTTTTTCTAATTTTGGCCCTTGTGATGATGAAGCACTATGAGATTATGCCATTTCACCACTTAGTTCGCTTATAAAAAAATTAATAATTTTTTAGGTGATAATGTGGCATAGTATCAGAGTACATTGTTAGCACATTGACTAAAACTGAGAAAAGTACCAAATTCCAGGGTTAATATGGACAAAAATAAAGGTTTAGGGTTTAATTGAAAAAAAATTACGAAGTTAACATCCTTTATTTTACGGCTCATGTTTATGCATGTATATATGTTTGTGTATAGATAGAAGAGTAGTGTCTTACTTTTTGTCATACTTAAAACAAGAAAATTGGCCCTCTATTTTTTCCATTTCCAATGACTTTCCGGAGGTAATCTAATTAACAAAAAAGAACATACAATGTAATCAATAAAGGATTAATATGAAAATTCAAGCAAATTTAAGGGGGGTAATTGATACAAACCTTTTGAATAACTTTTTCGTGAATTGTGGTTGGAAGATAGGCTAAGGTTGTGCCACTATCAATGATTGCTGCATTTTCATCAATACTACCAAAAAAGCTTGTTTCAAGCTCAACTATGGTATCTCCAATATGTACTTCCTTTAGTGTAATTTTGTAATGTGCCCTATAAGATTGTTCATAAAAAAAAAGCATATTTATCAATTTATAGACTATGAATTCACACTTCATAATAATAAGAATAATTTAACAAAAATAAATTAACAATTGGACCGAGTTTTGAAATATAAAAAGTAGAGGGACTATTTTATAAAATATATGATGGCATGACATATATACTTTTTTTTTCACATTTAAATAAGAAAAAAAGTTTGACATCATATGAGCTCAAAAGTATAAGAACTAAAACCGGTCAAATTATAGTAAGGACTAAATCCTTCAAAAACACATAATTTAAGGACTTTCTATAGAATTTGACCATCTTGGAGCTTAAAATCCTAAAATTAATTTTTTTTACATAGAATTTTATATAATAAAACCAAGTTCAAAGATAATTTGATTGGTGATTAGTTTATATTGGAACCATAGGTACTGGAAAAAGAAGTAAGAAATGTAAAAATAGATGACTTACTGTCCTTCAATCATTTTAGATTTATTCATTTGAGGTCCTACCACTTCACCAATTGCAAAGATTCCACCTCCGTCCACATTATCCAAACAATGTGCGAATTTATTTTTCACTGCTCCATTTTGAGCTAGTTGTGAAATCATGGATGAATTTGCTTGTCCAAATCCAATGATTCCATCAACTGATTCACTTGATGTAGTTGAGTCACCAGCTCGTTTAGACCCGCACCTAATTGAAAAAAAATGAAATTATTAGGTACTTAAAACTCTAAATTACATTATTAGCAAAAAAAAATTAACTATAGTGCATCAATATATGTTCCAATCTCTATCATATCTAGGGATGAATCCAGAAAAGTTTTTTGAGAGGTTGGGACTAAGTTACAAATTTTGATAAGAGTTAAAATGCAATTTTACTATTGTATTAACTAATATATTTATAATTTTTTAAAAGACTAAATTAAAATCTTATCATTTTGGGGGCCAAAATATAATTTTACTATTACTAATTTACAATTTTATACATTTCAAAGGGTAAACATTGTAAATTTCCAATTTTAAGGGGATCAAGGCTCCTGTCTGTCCCCTCCCGTCACCCTTGATCATATCACAGTTACCCTGTAGCAATCCTACACTTAATAAGACATCATTACGTAATTCTACCAAAGAACCCTTTATTCACACTTTTACCCTCTGTTCAAACTCTCTCTCACATTTTCTTCCACGAGAGAACCCCATTTTGGGGACCTTTGAGAACTAATCTTCTCTCCCTCTTTTTTCACTATACTCTCGAGATCACTCGGCTTCTATGATTCTGTACTCTTCAAAAGTAAATCGTCATCAAACCTTCAAATCTGAACCTTGTATCAACAAATCCAAATATATGAAGATAATAATAAAATCATTTCATCCACGTGTTGAGTTTTAAAAGTTAAAAAAGACTATTTTTATTTCCATTTTTTTTATTTGATTTATCAACCCACCAAAATATTTTACCCTTTTAACATTACTTTTACCATGAAAAATATATTTTAACCTCAAAAACTATGCCAATGCAAACAAAAACATTAACCAAAGAGCACCAGAGTAGAACCACCCATCTATTTGCACCTAATTGAGAATAGGAAATGGGTTAGAAACATATATATATATATATATATATATTCTTAGGTACAAATAAATGAATGCAATCATCCTTAAAGATAAAGGTCACTTTTAAATGAGTCAATTAACATTTTAGCTTTTTAATAAACTAGGTATCATTATATACAATAAAAGTAACGTAAAGGTTTTTGTATTAAAATTTAAATTGTATTTTGTTCTCTATATTCAAAAAATGAGCAAATTAGTTATTGCATGTTAGATCAAAGAGTAAACTAGGTCATTGTAGGTTAGATCAAAGAGTAAACTAACTCTTTCATTAAAAATTTTATCCATTTCTATTGTTAAAAGTGGTCCCATGGATGAAATTTCTAACAGATAGGAACAATTTTTTATTTAATCTAATGTACGTAGATTAATTTACCTAGCAGAATGCAATCTGACTCTAAATGTAATAACCTTTATAATATCTTTACCCATTATACGAATATACCAAACTAAAGGTAAGCAAAGTTCTCAATCCACAAAATTCTTAGCTTCACCCATGATTATAACGATTATAAGGTGCATGTTCATGAACTAACCCGAATACTATACTCCCGTTTGTGGGTGAAGTTTGAAGGTTACCAGTCACTTGCTGAAGTTCTATGGTATCTTTTACAAAGTATCCACCATTTGAGGTCCCATCACCATAAGTAACATAGTATTCACATTGAAGATCAGGCTTACAATCTTTGAGTTTACCGTCATGTGCAGCAGCACAAAATTCATTGTTACAATAAACCAAACTTGAAGTGGATGATTTCTTGTGGTCATATTGTTTTAATGGTATCTGCAATTTAAAACAATATTAAATAGTTAAACTCTTCATCATAGTTTAAAAAGAGATTAATATATATGAAATTATTAAAAAGGGAACATACACCAAGATCACTTTTTTCTGGACATTTGTCACAACCAACACAATTAACCCATAGAATGTCACTTCCGGTATCAACTTGTACATGGTATTCTTCTAATGGGTTACCGATTTTAAGTTTTGCAAAATAAAGCCTGAAAGGAAGAAGAATTAACTTTTTAAGGCAATGAGAATAAAATAAGCAATTACACTTAAATTAATAGTCACCCTATAATTTAAACTGCTGAATTTTCTAATGCATAAGGATGAAGATGAAATAGAAATATGAAGGTAAAAGTACTCCAAAATAGGTAAATTAGTCTATATGTTAAATCAAAGAGTAAATTAGTTATTTAGTTGAAAATTTTATTCATTTCTACTGTTCAAAGTTGATCCTTGTACATCAGCATGATGTACACGTGGCATCTTACATATCACTGTTCGGTAATTTCGTCAACCACGCCAGGTTTTAATGATACAAATTAGATGAGATTATTAACAAAATGGACCAATATGCTCTTTGAACTAAAATTTAAGAACTAATTTGCCCATTTGTTTAGTAGAGAGCAACATAAAATCTAACTCCTAATATAAGGAACTTCATAGTACTTTCACTAAATATTGAAAATAAGCAAGAAAAAATGCGTTCTTTTTAGTAATTTGGATGTTATGCATTATTAACTCAATTATTATTCACCAACCATCAAAATCTAGTGGTCAAGTTCTTAAAAAAAGTCCATGTACTATGGTTTTTTTATGGATTTAGTCCTACTAAACTTCGATATTTTTAATCTCTATTTCTTCGAAATGTGTATTTCAATCTAGATATATTTTTTAATCAGATGATTTTAGTAAGTATTTTTACTAAAATGCTAAAGTGTTGTCACATTATTATATGTTTTAGAAAATTACTGAGAAAAAGTGATCAAATACACCAAAGTCCCATAATACAATGACCTTTTACATAATTTAACCAAATCTAGCCAAACCAAAATGGTAAAAACACCTCTTTTTGAGTAAATTGTTTTCTAAAAGAATTGTGAGCAAGGACAACAATGAATGCTTTCAGTCAATTATACATAATTTCGATTTGTATAATAACAAATTTAGACTCAATCCTTAGATAGGCTTAATTTGTTATTATATGTACAATTGACTAAAAACATTAATAGTCTTTAGTTGTTCACATTGGACTGCTTAATGTCGAAATACACCGAATTCGCATACTACAAGGACTTTCTACAGAATTTAACCAAATCTAGCCAAACCAAATTCACGGGAAGAATTTCTTGTTTCTTCAACCATAAGATTAAAAAACAATAACAAATAATAATTTATTGGATGAAAATAATTCATAAAATAATTAAAAAAACAAAAAACTAACCCAGCACCAGAAGGGTGGCCATCACCACCTAAAGGCACATCAACGTCAACAGTAGAGAGAAATCTGCCATGGCGACGCATATCATGAGCTTTCATAGCCCTTAAATTATTTCGTTTACCTGCAAATTTATGTTTTACATCGAAAGTGACAACATTCCCATAAGCACTACAACCAAATTCACCCACCAATGCCGCCACCATTGTCACCACCACCAATGCCAATCTCCTTAGATCCATTTTTACGGCCCCCCCAAGAAAAATGTTTTAAGAAAGTTATTGCTCCTCCTCCCTATCTCTCAATAAATTCAAATTTTCGGGGGTTTATTTTATTATTTTATTAATTTTTGTTATTTTTCTGGGTTTTTTTTTTTTGTTTTATTTTACAAAAGGGAGACAAAGAGATAGAGAGACAAAGAGGAGGAGGAGGAGGCCAAGGCAAAGGCCAAAAGCCATGAAAATGAAGGAGGGAAAATGGTAGGGAAATAGGCGTTTTCAGCGGCGATTTACATGCCTTATTTGTAAACACCGTATCCATAATTCAATTGGTATTTTTTTTAGAAAACTATAAAAAGGTTTTTCTTATTTTGTTCATCCACAAGTTTTTTTTTTAAATATTAATGTTTTAACAATCATTTTAATTCAGATCATCGATTAAACGACTAATTAATTTAATCAATCGTCTCGATTTAAATAAATTATCAAACACATTTAAAAAATAAAAAATAAAAATTCCTTTTTTACTTTTTAATAATTTATCAGTAATAGGTAGTTTAATTTAGAATTTGATTTTAAGTGAGTTGTTTTAGACGATTAGATAATTTTTTTTAAGATGATTATTATTTTATAACATAAGTTTCTTTATATTCTTTTTTTTCTTTTAACTTTTACCCTCTTACAATACAATAAAATTTAATTTTTTAATCGATTTTGTCGACAATATGTAATTATACATCTTAATTTTTTAAATTATATTTTAATAGTACAAATTATACATAATTAAAATTCTTAAATATATAAATGTTTGAAAATCACGATGTTGCATAATTTCTCTTAATTCTCAACTCATGAATTAGAGCAACTAACAAAAGTAATTACACTCAATTTAATTATTTTGAATTTTATGATACGCGAGTACTTCCCATGGAGAGGTTTCTCTCTCTCATTTTACAACCCTGAGGCGCCTAGTTGTTCCGCCGCTCATGTGGCCGGCAATCTACCGCCACAAATTGCTCTTTCTTCCTAGGACTTCTTGCCTCTTCGTTCTTTTCTTTTTTGGTACTCTCCTTTGTTCTTGTTTTTTCCCCTTCCTTTTTGCCTCTTCCCATCACGGATTTTGTTAGGCCATGATCATCCTCCCCGTTCATTTTTTGGAGTTGCCATGAGCATGCCTTGGGGATGAAGGTTTTCGTCTTCGTGGCCTCGTTAGGCAAGTGCGGTGTTCTCTTTCATCAAGGAGACTCCCTGTTGATGGCTTGGATGACCTTCCATGGTGGAAAGGGAGTAGTCATCAGTAGAGGATAGCAAAAATCGATTTTAACCAAAAAAAAAAAAAACAAACTGACATTTAATTTTTCCCGGTCTCGATTTAGTCAGTTTAGACAGTTTTGTCGATTTCAGTATCACTTTAGATGCTTCTCTCAATTGGTTTTCGGTTTTTGAATCCTAAAACCGAACCAACCAAAAAAACTAACTTATATTATATATACATATTTAATTATTTAAAATATATTTATTTTCATAATATATAACAAGTATATTTAATTTTTAATTATTTAAAATTGGAGTCAGTTAACTGAAAAAACCAACCGAATCAATGGCAATTCAATTTAATTAGTTTTATCTAGAAAAGTCAGTTGGTTCGGTCTTAATGTGTTAAATTCGATTAAATTTGTTCCAAAAAAAACTAAATGTCAGTTAGGGTTTAGGGTTTAAGGTTTAGGGTTTAGGGTTTTAGGGTTTAGGGTTTATAAACTCATGCAACCTTCTGAACCATAAAACCTTTATAAAATAATAAGCTACCACCCCCAAGAAAAAGAATGCCACATCATAACCATTCTAAATACCAAAACTGATTCAATTGACTCGAGAGATCAAAATATATCACAAAAGGTCAATAACACTTTCATGAATAAGCACTACATAGTTCAAAACTGTAAGGCACCTCTAACCTTCACTTTGCCAGTCCGTGCATCCCCAAATGCCCACCGCATGATGCATTCATTCATATCAAGGCTAAATAAGCAGATTCAATGGAAGTGTAAGAAAATGAACGGCTAACAAGAAAACTACCTTTCATGTAAGTGTATCAATTCGATCAATGCTTGTGTTTGTTCTTTTTTGGATTAGAAGAAATCATTCCGTATGCTTTGCGCCTTGACTCTGATATGTTGGTTGCTTGACGACGCTTTTTCTTGCCCTGTTTTGATGACTCTGAATCCTCCAATTTTGTGCTCTCATCTTCTTTTGATTGCTCGGCAGTGTCTCTTGACCTTTTCTTACTGACCTTTTGATGTCTTTGCTTCTCCTTGAGAAGTTCCTTAATCCTCAATTTCTGCTGGTACCTCTTACTATTGGGTACCTTCCATTCCTTATCCGTATATGGTGCGAGCTTCTTTAAAGAAACGTATTGATTCAATTCTTTCTCATCCAAAGCCAGTAGCTCACTAGGCTTCAACCCAAATCTATTAGGTTTGATCTTGACATATTTAAATCTTGTTTTCAAGTCTCCGATTGTATCCTCATAGTCCAAATTATAAAATTCCTCCCACATTTCGTTTAAAGCTTTCTGAACGACGGACATTTTACGCTTCCTCTTCCGCTTACCGTCTTCAGTCTCCTGTTCCTTGCTTTCCTCATCATCTTCTTCATTATCTTCACTTTCGTGTTCTTTGCCCTCGTCATCACCAACATCGTCTTTTTCATTTTCATCTTCATCTTCATCTTCATCTTCAACATCATCCTCTCCTTTTTCTTCTTCTTCTTCTCCTGAATCATTATCGCCGCTACTCTGTAACTTATTCTTATTCCTCTCCCTTGCAGCCAAGAAACCATCATGAGACTCTAGCACATCCCATCCTTTAGGAAGTCCAAGCAACTCATCCTCCTTATCGAAGTCTGGTTTTTCGATTCTTTCGCTATCACTATTTAACTCGGCATCTTCGTCATCATAATACTTCTCATCAAATACGGCCTTCATCATCTTATCATACTCATCAGGATCAAATTCCTCCTCCAAATCCTTTGCACTAAACGGACAATCGTCTTTGTTAATCCCTGCAATCTCCATAACCTTCTTCATTCTCTCCTTAATTTCTTCCTTCTTCAGATTCTTCAAATGCTTCAACTCCTCCTTCCTTTCCATTTCCGCAACCCTCATTCTCTCCTCCTTCCTTTCTCTTTGCGCCTTCCTCTTGCTCTCCTTCTTCCTCACTGTCCCCTCTACTTTCCGAGAATACCCTATCACTCTATCCTCCGCATTCTCCTCGTGCCTAAAGTTATACTCCATCTCGTACCCCTCCTGTCTCTCAATCTCCTCTTCATCCCTCAACACCTCATCCACTATGTCGTTATCAATCTCAAGATCCCCGCCTTTCCTCTCCTTATCGATCCACATCTTGTTCTTAAAAAACTCCTTCAAGAACTTCGAGTTCTCATCGATTTCGGCATCTTCCCCAAAATATTCTTCCAACTTCTTAGAAAATTCACCATGGTTTAAGCCTTCTTTTCCCTCATCATCCTTACCCTTTTTTTCCTTTACTCTCAAGAAATCTCCATCATCCTCGTTTTCAATTTCTTCAGTTGCATCCAAAAGAGCCTTCTTTATCTCTTCTTGTTCTTCATCATAAGTCTTCACCTTCTTCTTCGGCTTAACAGAAGCATCCTGTTCATCGAAATCAGGCCCTTCTTCAATCAAGTGCTTTGCAACCACATCTTTTAAATACATTGACTTCTTATCTTTCTTTTTTCCCAGCTCGCTTTCTTCTTGGTCCGATTTGGCACTTTCATAATCATCATCAGACTCAAAAAGCTTCACATCTTTTTCCTTCAATTTCGGGTCACGGCTTCTCACCTACATGGAAACATTAAAATTTCATGACAAAAAAAATCACTAATAAATTGACAAAAATTTCAGTTTTCACACCAATTAGAAAAAAAAAAAAAAAAACACTTCTTTTCCTTCAATTTCGGATCACTGCTTCTCGCCTACATGGAAACATTGAAATCTCAAGATAAAAAGATCACTAATAAATTAACAAAAATTTCAATTTTCACACAGTTAGCAGAACAACAACAACAACAACAACAATGATCTCAGATTACTAAAACAAGTAATCAATTCAAAACCAAGCCAGATTAAGTGATTAAACTCACAGACTTATCAAAATTACAAACATTATAACTGCCGAATGCATGAAAATTTAGTTCAGTTAGGTTATCGCTTTTTTATTCCCTAAAAACGAATCCAGATGATAATAAAAAAGCAAAATCATAACAAAAATAGAAAAAAAACCCTAAAAAAGACACTAATTAGCCTCGAAATAACTTACTTTAAAAAAATTAAGAAAGAAATTCATTACCCGAAGTAGAGCTTTAAAGAAATCTTCATCTTTCGCAATTTGGTCAGTAAAGTCTACTTCGTCGTCGTCGTCGTCATCATCATCAGAAGATTCTTCATCAGATTCTTCAACGTGACCTTTCTTCTTGAGCTCCTCGTACCTCTGTAGATCCTCCCGCTTCTTGTTGTGCTCGAATCTTCGAGCATACTCTTTGTTGATTTCAATCTTCGATATGTCGTCGTTTTCGGGACCAGCATCGTCGTTGAATAGTTTCATACCCATTGTTTTTGGAGCTTTGCCTTCCCCCTCTAACTAAAAAAAATTGGGAATATTATTGATTTTGGGAAGAAATTTTTGAGTTGAGTTAAATCGAATTGAGTAGGTGTTAGAGAGTAGATGGGCGGCTGTCTAGGGCTAGTTTCCTTGAAAGAGGGATGAGAAGTAAAAAGAGGAAATTAGGGTTACAGTGGAATAGTTTTTTGAGTAACTTTTATTATCCGTTCGATTTTATGACCAAAAAAAATATAATCCGTTAGATTTTGATGACGTGGCATGATAAAGTTCAATCCAATCCAGCAATTCGGGGGAGAGAGACTCTCTCACGTGTCCAACCTCACTACCCTCCACGTGTCCTATCCATGCTATATTTTACATGTACAAAATCCAAAGCAAGCAAAACACAAACCCTAACGAACCTAGAAAAGCTCTTTCTTTGGCAGTGAAAATTGAAAATCGACGGCGAAAATGTTGAGGCTGGCGTCGAAACGGTTGCTTGGGCTAACGTCAGGGAAGGTCCCGTCACGGCCCGTTCAGATTCTGCCACGTCTTTACCACGAAAACGTCATCGACCACTACAACAATCCCCGTAATGTCGGTTCCTTCGATAAGAACGATCCGAACGTCGGCACCGGTTTGGTCGGAGCTCCTGCTTGTGGCGATGTAATGAAGCTTCAAATCAAAATCGACGAGGAATCGGGGAAGATTGTTGATGCTTGCTTTAAAACATTCGGTTGTGGATCGGCGATTGCGTCTTCTTCTGTTGGTATGCCCACTTTCTTTTTCTTTTTCTTTTTCTTTTTTCTTTTTGTAATTTCAATTTTCGATTGCTAGGTAATGAAATTTTGTTTGATTCCGGTGCAAAATTCATGGAAAAAAGCACTGATTGACTAAAATTCCGTTTTGCATAGGAAGTAAATAATTACTTTAAAAACTTAAATTAGAACTTTTTTTTATGAAGAGAATATACGATTTATTCATAATATAGAATAGGATGATTATGTTAAGTTACTGTTCCATTTAGTTAATTTTAGGGATGAAGAAAGCAATAATCTAAAACCAAGTGTTTGTGTGTCAATGTTATTGAAAGGGCCATCTATTCTATTAATCATATGCAATATTTTGTAGCTTCGACATCATAACAATGGCCTTCAAATTTTGTGAAAGGAGCTATGGGTACCTTGGTTTTTAATATATGCAGTTTTCTTTTTCATGTTGCAGCTACTGAATGGGTGAAAGGGAAAAGCATGGACGAGGTTCTTACCATTAAAAACACGTAAGTACGAGTACCCTGTCTCGAATTAGTTTATTTTTATGAATTCGACTCATATCTTCATATTTACTTGGACTCAGATTTGGATATTGATACAAAACATCTTACCTACATGTTCATGTTTGAATATGCGTGGGACATGGTTACTTTATGAAACAACGAAGAGCTTGGATAACATAGTTTCTTTTAAGGATGCTTTATAGTGTTCCCATTTTTCCCTTTCCCTTCTCCTTATTTGCTTATCGGATTCCATGTTTATATGTGGTTTGTATATTTTATCTTTGGAATTAGATAGGTGAAATTTGGTTATCTGATATTGAAACTGGTTAACCCACTGTTTGGGAACTTCGAATGATAGATTTGGGTTTCAAGAAAGTGAATTTGAAATCCTTAATAGATAGATAGGAATTTTAAATCCATGTACCTAAATTAATTTGAACATAGATATATCAAATGAAATCGAAATCCCAATTCACATGATTAACTTGTTCCTACTTTCTCTTCTTAGATCTCCTTTAATTTGAACTTTTTGTAGTTAGAAAGGTATGGTCATAATTACTTGATGCTGTAGACACAATCCTGGGTTATGCTTGTTAACTCTTTGTTGATTTACTACTATAGAATGTTCTTTATTCTCTATTTACAAATGTTTGAAGTTTCAGTTTAAATACTGTTGCATGATATATTATGGTCTGATAGTGGTAATCAAATCATAGAAGATGGATGTTTTACTCAAATAAGGTTTCTCTGAGGGTCAAACCATGTTATAACTTGATGTACTGAGCATTTATGATTAATTTCCAGATTTTGATTTAGTAACAACGTAATAAGACATTTACCTAGACTTTGACCAAGTTAACTATAGGGAAAGAAGAAGATATTTGATGTGATTGCTAGTCTTTCATTGCAATATATACGGTGTAAATTGTTTTTTGGTTCCTTACATAGGTAACTTCAAAACATCAAATAGAAGTTCTAAGGTGATTATATAGATATATGGGTTATTGTTGCCTAGATTTTTTATTTTGTCTAAGCGTTCCCCTGTCTTAACACTTTTGTTCGAAACATATTTAGGTACGGGTATAAAAAGTATGATCTTTCTTATGTATAAGACCTGAAAAAATTGAGCGTTGTCCATAGAATTACCCAAAACAGAGCATAAGCTAATTTATAGCTTTGTGGGTTAACCAGCTGGTTTGCACCCTTCTAGGTTTAAAGGCTATATATTTAATTAAATTAATAGGAAATATAACATATTGTAGAAGAAGAGAGGTAAGGAAATTTAAGAGTGATGTCCAAGAATGCTTGTTTTGTGTACCCGGGCATGTAGATTGTAGGGTATACAACTGAGTCTTTGTTTGCTGTTAATACCATAAATTGAAAACAGATTTCCCTTTTAAATGTTTCTTTCAATCAATTTTACTCGAGCTGGACTACAAAGGTGAGTATTCTATAATATTTTTTTTATTCTTTCACTAACATAAACATTGCCAGGGAGATTGCGAAACATCTATCACTTCCACCGGTTAAGCTGCATTGCAGTATGCTTGCAGAAGATGCTATAAAGGCAGCTGTAAAAGACGTGGAACTTAAACGTGCCAAGTTGGAGGGCAATTCAAGTGCTGATGCTGCTAATGCACCCATCGAGAAGGCTGCTGATGCCTGATGTCTGTTTATATGCCCGATTGTAAAAAGTCTGGACGGTTTGCTTACAGAGAGCATGTAAGGTAAGACTAAAATGAAATCAGGGGGGACATTCTGAGGACACATGTAATGTTACTTGTTTGGAAGGTATGTTTTTTGTTCAATGGAAAAATTATATAAGTGAATAAATCATTGGCCCAATGCGTATACTATCATTTGTAATGTTCAATGTTAAAGCTAGTCTTCTCTTCTTTCCTTGTTTGTGGTTTAGGCAGTGTACCATATTTGTTCAGAAAGTCGAGAATTTTGTGATAGGAAATAGTTTGCATTTGAGATTTTTTGGATCAATTTTCTTTGCTTTCTTCCTTTTTATTTATAAGTTGAGTTCGAGTTCGGTCCAGATTTATTCTTTAATTTATTAAGTTAGTTTTTCAGTTGGAGATACTAAATGTGATTATTGAGTTGAACAAAACCTTTTAGGTGAATGATTATCAAATTAATGTATTTATTAGATGCTAATTTAGTGATAGAATTTTAAATACGTGTAGTTAAGCAAGGGGAGGGCAATATGCTAACGCATTGTGATTCGATGAAGTCAAATTAATTCATATTAAAAAGAACTGGTTTTATCATTTTTCTTCCGACCATTACCGTAGTCGGTGTCCGGTTTTTCAATTTAATCCATCTTGACTGGCAGGTCTGCAAATCAGGTCTGCAAATACATTTACGGCATGAATAGCCATTCAGGTTAGGTGAACAGTAATTTAATAGTTTGGTTCATTGAATGAGTTATTTAGTGGAATCCATTCCTTCTCTATTTATCAAATTCACCGAATTAACATTCAGTCGAAGAAGTTAAGAATAGTTATTCAATATCATTATGGAATAGAAAATTTTTATTTTAATCAATTTTACCTAGTATTTTTTTTCAAACCCTCTCTCAATCATTTTCAAAAACTTTCAAAAAAATTGTAGAACCCATTTCTGTTTCCATCTTGATTTTATTTTAATCTTATTCCTCATTTCTTCTACTCCACCAATTTTTAGAACAAAACAAGAAAGAATAAAAATTCATTTCTTAATATTTTCAACTCTCAATCAAATTCCAGATGATTAAAAAAAAATTAAAACTAAAACCCATTTCTTAATAATAGATCTATAAAATTCTGTTCCACTCTCCATTAATTTTTAGAATATAACAAGAAAGAATAAAAATTCATTTCTCAACAGTTTCAATTCTCAATCAATTTCCAGAACATAACAAAAAAAACTAAAACTGAAACGCATTTTTTAATAATAGATAAAATGCGATTGGGAGAGAAAAGCTTTCTTACCCATGTTTCTTATAGATAGCAAATAAATAAAGGAAGAAAACAAGAAGAAAAAAAAGAGCTTAAATCAGTAGCTTTTGGAGTGGGTGAAATAGTGGATGACGGCGCCACCGGTGGTCAACTATCATTAATTGATTCTAATTAATGTTAAGAAAAAAAATTAGATGAAGAAGATGAGTGGTTAGCAGTGATGATGAAGTTTAAAGAGAGGTATGATAAAAAGAAATACTAAAAAATAAATATTAAATTTTCTATAATTAGGTGGGTGTTAAATCAATTTTAAAAATATATTTTTAAATATAAATACATGCATTTTTTATATAGTACGTATATAAAAAAAATGCCCAAAAGAAATTTTGAACAAATTAATATTTGAAGTATAATTTATAAAAATATCTCTTGATATTAATTTTTATCATAACATTCTTATTTTATTATTAAATCTAATTAATTGATTCTAATAAATATGTATTAATTCATATTTTAATAATAATTATATTAAAATTTAATAACAATAATCATTTACCTAAAAAAAATTTGTTAAGGGTATTTTGGTCATTTAAGCCTTTTTTCTTGTACTATTGCAACATCTATTCCATTCAACCAAACACAAGAATACTATTATAGCTATATTTCATTTCATTCAACTAAATAATAGAATTACTGATTGCATCTCTATTTCATTACAACTCTATTTTTTTACAGCTCTATTCAATTACAATTATATTCCATTACAGTAAACCAAATATACCTTTAAATTTTGGAAACGGGGCTTAAAGTGATAAGGGCAATTTCAGTAATTCATGCTTGATTTTGGGTGCTAAAATTGAAGCTCAATTGTATATGGTTTAATTTATTTGCCTGTAATGATCCATAACAACAAATTAATGGAAAAGAATGGTATAATTTTTTGCCCTTGCTACTTGTACATATTTTCAGTTCATTTTTTGAACTTTAAAAATATAAAAAAAATTGATTATGTAATGTCATAGCATCACTTGAAAATTTTAAAAATTATACAAACTTTTTATTGATAATGTAGTATAGTCTTAAAGTGTCACGATTAGTGATTTAATAATCAAACTGTTGATTGAACGGATTAGAATATAGGCTCTCAATTCAATCAATTTCATAAATTTAATTGTCAAATCAATAATAATCAAATTAATAACTAGAAATTAAAAAAAATTAGAAAGTCAATTTAACTTGTTCAATTGTAAATTTTTGTCCATTTTTATTTTTATCAATGTAAAATAGTTTCTGAGTCAATCGATGCAAGTCTTTTATTCTAATTGTTATATCAATCAGTTCTCATTCATCTGATTCAGTCTTGTTCCAATAATATTTAGTTATATAATTGATAAAATTCAAGTTTATAAACAAAAACAAATGTCAAAAATTGAATTGGTACAACTATCAAATAAACTTAATTTCTAAGTTGAGATATAAAAAATTATATCATCTCTAATGGAAACACCATAAGTTAAAAACCAGATTCAATGGGAAAAAAAGAAGACAAAAATGGAACAAAATGCCATTCTTTGTATCATAATTAGATAAACTGATAAACAAATGTTATTCAAAATTACAAAGCCTGGTATTTATATAAACTATCCGAGGATCCCCATCATAACCTAACCTGATATTTTTTCCCCCCAAAATTCAATAGCAAATTAATGCTATTGCTAAAAACATCAGATTTTGGACCCCTATAATTTAAATCTAAATTTATCATATGCTGCAAAAGGTTAGATTAAAAACAAACCAATAGCTATGAACCAAAAAGGGTCAATTAGTTAAGAACAAAAAAAAAAATGGCCCATACATATATAATATCCCACTTTTTATGTATCATTCCATACTGTGAATGTTGGGGCACCATGGCATACAGCCATATTGCTTGACCTTTGTGCAATGGTGGGAACTGCTGTGGGCACCCAATTGTTGCATGGTGAGGCTTGACTTGTTGATGATGATGATTGTTGTGAAAGGTAATACATGTTCCTCGAATGATATGGATCAGTCGATGTGTAGACATTTTCGTACCCGAGTGCTTTCACTTCGTTGTTGCTGTTGTCTCCGAAATCGTTGCTTTGGTTTTGGTTGGTATCAGTAGGAATGACTGTTCCTAAAGGGATAGCGTATCCTCCGTACCCGGCACCATCGCTGACGGTGTTGTTGTAGATGACCGAGTTGGTATTAGAGCCGGAGCTATGTTCCATTGAGGAAGATTCCATGGCCATTAGGTTGTGTAACACGGATGGTTGGAAGAAATTGTGGGTGCTTCCTAGTTGGAGTTGATGGAGGTCGTGGAAGGCGTGATCGGGGTCGGAATCATGTTCTTGTTTGCACCAAATTCGTTGTCCGTAAGGGTAATGCATGCTGAAAGGTTGAGCTTGTTGATATGCAATGGTAGGCCATCCTGATGTACCGTAAGTGTTGATTCCATCGGGTAAATGCGTATTAATGTTGTCACCGTCCGACCTTTGTACCATATCCATAGCCATTTCCGCTTGTTCAACGTCTTTCAATCGTTTGGCAGCGCCACCGATCGGTAATTGACTGCTTTCTAGTATGCTCTTGACGTCATATCGACTCATATCGAAGTTGGTTACCGCATTCAGTCCTCGGAATTTTATGGCTGCAATGTCATAGGCTTCTGCTGCCTCTTCTTGTGTACCTACATACATATATACATAATACATCATCAACTATCGGTCCTAAAATAGTTTTAACACATGATACGAATGATTAAAAATGTATAAATTTCGAGTGAATCATAGGTAGAGTGGCAAAAGGACATGTATCAAGTCTCGTTAACATCAAATCCGAGCTCGATTCTTAGACAGTCTCTACCCCTTCCCCTTATTAAAAAAAAGCAAGTTTTGGGTAGGGACTCATTTCAGAAAGGTTCTCGAGATTTCATTCATCCGAAGTCAACAGAGTACCCTTCAACGGGTCAATATTGTGTCTTCTGACTCTTTCGAGAGCCCCAGTTAAAGGTAGGGTACACAAGGCAAAAATGCCTTGTCCAATCGAGTAGTGACGCACGGCCACCTACTAATAGGGTTTGAGCCCGTGCCGCTTAGATCGCAAGTGAAGGCCATGTACGCTACCAGTTAGCCAAGGCCGGACACCTTCAGAAAAAAATTTTCAAAGTGCCGTCCACCTAAAACCGACTAACCCTCCAACAATGCAGAAATTCGAAGTAAACTTACTGAAAGTTCCCAAGTAAAGATCTTTATTTCCAGCAACTCTTCCAATCCTTGCTTGCCATCTTCCATGTTGATGGTGCCTGTTTTCAAGAGTTTTACACGATATTTCATCATCCGATTGATTAACAACACATAAAAACATAAACCCAAATTCGAAACCTAAAGAATATATATACCTTGTAACACCTCTATACATGGAAGCTCCTCGAGAAAATCCACTACTCTTTCTACAACAAATTTGAAACATATAAAGCTGTACCATTATTTCATGCATTTGTAATATTTGTATATATAAGTTTGTTCCATCAAAAATATATACAAATGCCATTGTTTATATAATGCTATACCTTCGCAGTGAAGCAACATACTCCTGCCTTGTCATGTGCTTCATCTCTTCCAACTCTTTTTCATAGTTGCTAATCTATAAAAAAAAAAAAATTGAAAAAAAGAACATAATAAATAATTAATAGTAAACAAAGACCCTTAAATATAGGCACATAATTCCCTATTAATGGGGAATTGGGCATGCCCTTTTAGGAACACACAACAACATTGTATATTATATCAAATTTCGAAAACCATTGAAGCACGCACTGGAGACACAGTTGCATGGAAGAAGAAACAAGAACAAGACAGTGCTTGTAATATATAACACTTACAGGAAAATTAGTTGTTGTAGTAGTACCCCAATACTTCAAAGCTGCTAAATCATAAGCCCTAGCTGCTTTTTCTTCTTTATCATACCCTCCTATAAATAAAAAAATGAAAAAAAAATATTAGGCCAAGAAATGGAATATATAAAGCATTTATTTATATATCCATTTTGTTACCTACCCAAATAAACTGCAAACCATGTTGTTGATAGCCCCAACAGTCAGTTTCATGTGAAATTTGCAGAAAAATGGAATCAATGAGTTAGTAAGTAATAATAATATTAGTTAATTTATTGGAAAATGGATGAAGAAACAAATTCCAATGCCCTTTGAGCGTATATATAGTGATAGAAATATGTATTATTAGTGAATGGAAAGACGATATACCTTGTCTTCCTTTACGACTTTGTCCTTCTCTTCTGCAACTATTATCCCATAAATGAGCTTCATATCTACCTGTCCATCTATGTCTACAAATACCCAGAAATTTAAAATAAGAACCCTAAAGTTTTTACAAGGAAAAAGTTAAAAGGAAAATGATGATAATAATAAAACCTGGTTACACCACGGTATATGGAAGTTCTTTGGCCAAAAGTGTCGATAGATTTCCTTGCTACCGCTTCATTGCTGCCGGTTTGGGTGATTTCTACACCTGCTGACGGTGGTTGTGGTGGTGTTTTCTTATTGTCTGAGGAAGAACTCTCTCCACCGCTTCCACCGCCGCCGCCGCCAGTGCTCATCGAAAGAGACAAAGACTGCGATGCACCACCTCCGCCGCTGCCTCCACCACCGTTGTTTTTAGTCTCGACTTGTGTCGGTGGTGGTGCAGGTTGGTTTCTTAACCAAGTTTTGATCATGGATAAACCTATGGAGTTACCGCTATTGGTATTACTATTACTGGCTCCGTGAGTAAGGTTAGTGTTGTTGTTTGTACTGTTATCCTCATCACCTCCTCCATTGGTTGTTCTTGCGGTGGTGGTGGTGTAAAGAGGGTATTGGCCGGTGGTTGTATCGTACATGGTGTGGCAACCATGGTTTCCAAGGAAGTTTTCAAGCTTTGGTTCTTGGGTATTGCATGAACTACCACCCATCACCATTGAAAGCTCTGAGCCTTTCATATTCCAATCTGCAACAAAAATAAAATGAAAATGAAAATGAAAATGGGAAAATATTAGGGTTTTTTTATATGAAGCTAGTTAGTACCACCAAAGCAAACCTTGGGGTTGATTGCTGTTTCTATTAAAAGCTTCAAGTATGCCAAAAGGTGGAGGTAGATTAAGAGAAGGAGCCGATGAGTCTCCAGCGAGATCGAAGCATTCGCCGGAGACATCGGTACCGGAGATACCATCAGAGTTGAAACCGAGACGAGAAACTGTGGTTTGAGATTGATGATGATGATCAACAGGTTCTTGTGGTGATAAAGAAAAGGCTAACCAGTTGTTCATGGAAGCCATAACAAAAGTTATAATGAAAACAAAAAATGAAAGATTCTTTAGTGATTTCTTTTTATAGTGAAATGATGAACAAAGGGAGATGTGGAACTAGGTCATGCATGAAAGTTGAAACTGTGAAGAAGATTATAAGAGAGCAAAACTTTGAAGGTGTAAATAAGGAAGGAAGGAAGAGGAAAAGGCCAAGAAAATGAAGAGAAAAATCATCTCTTTCAAACAAAGAAAATGAAAGATTTATATAAACCCACACCCTTCTCTCTCTCTCTCTCTCTATTTGCACTTTTCTTTTAAACTTCTCTCATCAACAATAATATCATAAATGGAAGAGGACAGTCATAGGATTGTTAATTTCACTCATCACTTACATTAATATAATACATTATTTCCACATTCACGAACCCCGAACATTAAAACAGATATAAAGTATATCAAAATATGTATATTACATTATTTTTTATCCATATTTTAATATATGAGTTACTAATAAATTAATTTAATTGGTAATTTTTAGTTATTTATGTAATTTATTTTTTGTAAAGAAAGAAAATTCTTTATAGGTGTTTTTATAATCAAATAATGTAATACATATATAATAATTAATTTTCACGAACGAGTTTAGAATTATGTTATATTAACTTGTGTTTTTAGAAGGTAAAATAATTAAAAAAATAATAAATAATGATATTTGATAGCATTCTAAATTTATTTATGGATTTTTTTTATTTTATTTGAAAGTGATAATTTCTCTATAATAAAGTTATAAAAGTGTGAATACATAGATATATTAAATTTTATATAATACTACTTTTAATTAGGGTTGAGAGAAAAAATCAAGAAATCAAAAATCGATATGAACTCAAGGTGTTTAAATTATTTACGGAAGATAAATTAAAAAATATGGTTATTAAATTCAAAATGAGTTCTATTTTTTATTTAATTATTTTAACTTTTATGATTAAATCGTAAATATTTTGTATTTGAAGTAGTGAAAATAACTTTAAAATACTATATAAATAATTATTTTTTAAATACTATATAAGAGTTATTGAATTTTTCATCTTGAAAGAATTATTTTTTAGAAGTATTTATAAAAAAGACATTGAAACTTCACCAAATAATGTCATAAACAGAACTCATTTTTAGGGGCGAAGCTAAAAAATCTTTTTAGGGAGGATCGAAATTAAATTATAATTTTTACGATAGAAAAAATACAATTTTACTATTTTAATAGTCTATATTTTTATAATTTTTAAAGGATTAAATCAAATCTTTATCATTTTTAGGGGGAAAAGTGTAATTTTACCTTTATTAATTTAAAATTTAAAATTTTTAAAGGATCTAAATGAAAATTTTTCATTTTAGGGGAGTCGGGCCCCCTAACTATGCCCTTGCTCATTTTGTCAAAATAAGTTAAAAAAAAAATTAAATACTGGATCAATTTAAAAAAAAAAATCAAATCAAAACAAACTAAATTATCATAAATCATTTAAAAATTTTAAAAAATTCCACTAAAATCAACTCATCTTATTTGTTTGAAGTTATAAAATTTCTTTGTCAGAGTATTAAATACAAATTCTTTTTTATAAATACAATTATAATATATAAAAAAAACAAAATTACAAGAATATATGAATCATTTGACCTACTTTTGATTGAGAAAGGGAGTAGATATATATTTTAACAGGTACGTGGAGAAACCATAATTGAAGAAAGTAAGGAGGTGGCCAAATCATTTATAAAAGGGAGATTCCATTTGATCTTTTAACAATCTCTCTTTCTTTTTTATTTGGCTTGTGTTGAATCTTTATATAAAATCTAAACATTTTTTTAATAATATCATGCATTATTTTGTATTATGTTTTAATTATTTTTGTAATTTTATATCTATATAATATAATCACATTGATAGCAAAAGTTTGTAAATATTATTGAGTAATTTTATCTCGTATTTTATTAATGGGAACATTGGGTATTTATACATATTGTTATTGTTCACGACATGATTCTACTGTTTATAACTTGACCCCACTACTCTTAAGATTGACATTCTGAACGGACTTCAGGCATGCTAGACACTTGTTTCACTCTAGGTTGCCTGCTAGACCACGCGGTCTCCCTTCTGCGAGCTCCTTGAGTATATGCGAACTGAGATCGCGGCCTTCCTTTAGTTCATGCGAACTCTCCTTGCGAGTTAGGTCCGCGACCTCCCCTCACTGTCCTCTCATGGTTTGCCTCACACACAATTGTCTGGTGGGACCTATTCGAGTCACGAGTAAGCGACCCAAATCTAACTTGAAATTCGAGCTGGTGATTACTGATGTATAACAAATATATATCTAATTATTTCATACAACTATAAATGAGTTAAATGGGTAACACTTACCTTTTAGGATATAGTAAAACAATTTAAATTTAAATTTTTTTAAATAATAATATTATATAATCTTATTTAAATTTTTCTTGTAAAATTAAATTTTTTGTGTGCATCAAATACTAACCTTATAAACACACATTAGAATAAACATAGTAGCTTTCAAATACTAACCCTATAAGCACACATTAGTATGAACATAGTAGCTTTTTTCTCATTTTACATGTTTCTTTAGAATTAAAAATGATATTTTGGAATTCTCGTGTTTAATCTAATGGTCAAGGGATCATCACTCATCAAACTTATTCGGATATAAACCTTTATTTAAGTAACTCTTTTTAAATGTAGTGTATGCAAGTGTAATGTAGGTACATCCCTACTGCATGTGTAAATATTAACTCTCTAATTATATAGTACTAAAAAACAAATTTTTTTACTAGAGAAAGAAAAAATAATAAAAAGGGTAAAGTAAAAGTTAGGTTGCAAAATAAGAATATATTTATAGAATAGGTTAAGTCAAGAGCTTATCTTGATAGCTTTGAATTCGGTAGATAGTTGAAGTTATTTTATATATAAAGCAAGGCTTCCAAGTGGTAACACATGGGTCTTAAACTATGGGAAAACCCATGTGGTTTCGTAATCTTCAAACAAAACTTGTAGCTGCTAGCCATCCTTTATATATTCAAACATCTATATATATAATATATATATATAACATTCACACCGGCTCTATAAGGAAATACCAAAAGTTATATATATATATATACATTTATATATTCTCACGTGTGTATATATTGCTGGAGGATTGTCACTTATAATTTAGTAATATAATTACACTTATTACTATATGTGTTGATACAAGTAATCAACAAGGAGGAGAGGATGGTGGGGGAGAGTGTCAATTTATTTGTGATAGATGTAGAGTCGGCATTAGGAAGAAGGATAAGTTAGGGAAGGAGAAGGAAAAGGAGTCTCTAGGGTTGTTGTGTAGGGTTTCAAAGAAGAGCAAGCTGATCCTTGGTCCATTGTGCACTCAGGGCTGTATAGGGGTCATCTGTTGTCCTACCGTCTCATGTAGTTGACAGTACAATTTCCTCCATGGTTGTGTGAACAAACTAGATAGCAAGATTGTTACAGGTTAGTTGTCACCATAGAGTGTATTGTGTGGTGTTGTTCTGATATTCTCGTCATTAGGTTTAGAATCTTGAATTTATGTCTAGGATTGTGGATTTAAAGTTTAGAGTTTTAGTATTAACTTATAATTAATTCTATTTAAAATAAATTATTAGTATTTATTTATAAGTAGAAGCGTGTACTCAGGATTTTTTTAGAGGGGCCGAATTTGAATTATATATTTTAAAAAGATAAAAACGTAATTTTATTATTATATTAAATTACAATTTTTAAAGAATTAAACTATAACTTTTTCATTTTTGGAGAGGCCATAATTAAATTTTAAATTTTAGAAGGAGTCGAAATACGACTTACAATTAAGTTAATTTAAAACTTTCCAATTTCTAAAAGGATCGAAGGGACAATTTTTTATTTTGGAAATGTCAGGTCTACCCCTTTAGCTTGGTCCTTATTTATAACTACTCTACTATTTTTTGTTTTATTCAATAATAATGTGAGTGTTATCATTCATTAATAGTATATGAAATTATAGACCAACAGTACATCATATATATTATTTATATTTATATTTATATTTATATAATATTTTCATGAATAAAACATGAAATAATATTGTTGAAATTAACAAATATAAATAATATAAATTGTTTTTAAAAGTTTTGTAAAACTAAATTAACATTATAATGATGTATGAAGATTGCTTTAGAATAACAAAATAAATAAATAAATCAAGAAAAATAGACTTAAAGTTAAATTTTGAACACTAAAACAAATCAATGAGTTAGATCATATCAAAAAGAAATTTAGGGTTTCTTTGGATGAGTGTTTATTTTTAATGCGGTGCATATAGTTGCTTTTTTTATCTCAAGTTACAATATTACTATAGTGTCTAATCTCACTGTCATAGATGTTTTTACACTAATCGCAAATAAATGTACCGTTCATTCAAAGGAACCCTTAGATTTAAAATTTTTATATAATCAAATTACAGTCAGAATTAACTCAGGGTGAATTTAAATAAATAATATATTTAACTATGATTAAAATAAAAATAACAGTGAAAATAAAATTATTTACTGTAACATAAAATAAAAAATAAACTAAATGTAGGGCGCTTACTGCCATCTAAACTCACTTTCAACATTCAACACCATATATATTGTAGTTGTAGGTATAGAAATAGGCATAAAATAAAAAAGAGACAAACTGGGGAGAAAAACCCACACCCATTAATTCAATGCTGAGTTGTACACTCACACTGCTAGTCTTTTCATTGTCAGTCTCCTCTACCCCCCTTTCCATTGCTCCCTATCCTCTTTTTTACATTTATAGGATTCATTTATTCCATGTTGTCATTTTTTATAAAAAAATTATTCAACATTATTATCCCATGTTAAGAATTATTTATTTAAAATTATTTAATATATTATTCATAAAAGAAATACATACATTTTGTGCACAATTATCATATGTGAATTTTATTTTTTTAATAATCTAATTATAAATTTTTTTGAGACAATGCTTAAAATTGTTTATAGCCCATTTTCAATTCATAAACAGTAAAATAATACATTTCAATACATTCGAACCTACATCTTCCTACATTTGCTAAAATGCTTGTACCAATTAAACTAAAACTGAATCGATAATTTCATTAATTTATTTTGTAATTATATTTATAGTATAATAAGGGACAGAGTAGTAGACCCCTTGAAAATCATATCCCATAACTTTTTCACATTGCATCCATCAATCACTATTAGTTTAGTATTATCCCAAACTCCTAATCATCAAACTGCTGTTCCCCCCGCATCAAACGGGCTCTCTCTGCATGCTTTTCACTTTCCAATAATTCATCTATTTCTCGCTTTTTTCAACTTACAAAAAAAAAACAGTAAATTTAATTGTAAAATTAAATAAAATATGGTTAATAAATAACTTAGGTTATTTAAGTTTTTGTTGATATCGAGTTTCGGTTTAAATCTAAACAATTATTTTCTTTACTTTTAATAAAGAAAATAAAAGAAAAAGATAATTACACCATACATATATAAATTATATTTTAAAACATTCTAATTATATTTTAAAGTATCGAAGTTATTTCAATAAGGTTTTTCAATTATTAAAATTGTTAGTTTATGGTCTGTTTGTTTCACTAAAAATGGCTCCCGAAAAATGACCTATTTTCCTAGAAAAGTTAATATTTTCTAGTGTTTTGATGAATTTATATAAAATATTTTCTGTTGTTTGACAGATTTTTTAAAAATATTTCATAAAAGCTATTTTCAGTGAAACAAACATACATTTGAGATTTTCTTATATTTTCATTATTTAATTGAGTTTATTTTATATCTATAAATTTATAATTTACATTGTTTTTTCATAAATTAAAAATATTTTGTTAGATTCAAGTTCATTAAATGTCATTTTTTAGTTACATGACTACCAAATAGTATTTTTATTTAAAAATATGACATCCAAAAAATTGACAAAAAAAATTTAACAATGTCAACAATTGGACTTGATTTTCAAATTTGAAAAATAGAGGGACTAAATTCTTGAAATAACAATAAAGAGACTAAATTACAAATTCGTGAAAAGTATATAGACTTATGACATATTTTAACATTTATAATATATTGAATATTTTTAAGTGAAGTATATTATTTAAAATTACTATTTTAAATTTTATTATTAAAATAAAATTGAAATATTAAATAATGTATTAAAAGAATTAATTATATTAATAAATTATTATATGATTAAATATAAATCATTAAATATGTATGTTTAATAATATTAAAAATATAATATTTTATATTAATATTTTAAATATTTTTAAAAATAAAATAAAATTTTATTTCAGTTAATTTTTATATAAAAATAAAATTACCTATAGATGAGCTTCTTTTTGAAAAATTACTTACGTTTTACAAAAGGGTTAAGTCATTTTATAGGAAAAAGGGTTTATTTTCCATTGGCTAACAAGTTATTTTCTATTGATCAAACTGTTTTTTGCGGAACAAACATAGAAAAATGCAAAAAAAAATTCCGTAAAGCCTTTTACATACAAATAAACGGACCCTTAATCGTTAAATGAGATGTCAAGTCAAACCCTAATGTGTGATGGTTTAAAATGAAAATTATGAAAATAGATGATTATTATAAAAACGAATGTTGTAAAAATATTGACTTTTGAGATTTTCAGATCTTTTACAAAAGTTATATTATGTACTTTTTCTCTGATTTTATTTTATTGTTAGTTTTAAAATTTAAATATTATGTGGTTGATATGAATTCGAGAGCGTTGAACTGTATTATCCTTCTATTTATGGGTTAAAGAGGAGTTATAGATAATTCTAAGCAATATATCAAAAAGATCAGATATGATTAGAACCTATAATGAAATTATTCAATAAAAATCAGTTGTTGCGGATGAAAAATAATTATAAAAAGAAAGAAAGACAAAAATCCAAACATAAAAACTCTACTCTCATAATTATTAGAGGATTCATTATTGGTGGAAAAATTAAGCAATAAAAAAGAAATTAAATTATTATATTAAAATTTCAAAAATTATAGAAAGCAAAGCACAAAAAGGAGATTGTAGAATCTAGTGTTTTATTTATTAAATAAAAAGGATGGAGAAGGGTTTTGGCGTTTGCACCCTTGTCCGACGACATTAACCCTAGGCTTCCGGGTCTTTTTTGAGTTTATTTCATTCTAAAAAAATTTCTTCCCTTTTTTTTTTTAATTTTTTTAGGGACAAATTGGAAGAAGAAAATCTAATGTTTGAAGGATCCAAATGTAAATCTCTCACGTAAACCCCTTTACACTCTTTGCCAATTAGTTTGTGCTCTTTCTTCTCTCTCCTCTCCATTTCCATTCCCCATAAGTTTAATATAACATATTCTTTAACTTCGTATTAATTTTTTTACTCGATTTAATTTTTTTAATTTCGTAATTAATTTTTTAAAATTTTAATTTGGTACTTAGACTTATTCAATGATATACAGGTTACCTCAAAACATTAACGATGCTAAAAAACTCGTATTATATTATAGAAATATCATCAATATTAAAGGAAATTTGTATTACAAAATTATGCATTGAGTTATACTTAACGAATTAATATTGAAAAAAAACAATATTTCTATGAAACTAAATAAAAGAAATTCATTATTTTAAATTAATAAAATGTAATAAATAAATGAAACTAAAAGTAATTGAACATCTAAAATGCAAAAAAGAAATACCATGTCATTTGTCACATGTCGTTCATACATTGATTATTATTTTACCTCATAAAAATAACATTATTAGTGTGTTTGAGTAATTTATATAACATTTGACAAGTTTAAGTACCAAATCAAACCAAAAAAAAGGTACCAAATTAGGAAAAAGTGTCAAGCTCATTAACCATATTGGACCAAAAAAAATTTTAAGTACCAAATTAAGAAAAAAGTGTCAAGTCTAGGTATCAAATTAGGAAAAAAGTATCAGGTTCAAGTACCAAATTGTATTAAAAAAGTCTAAGTACCAAATTAAGAAAAAGTGTCAAGTGCAAGTACCAAAGGTTATATTAAGCCTATGAACTATTATTTAAGTTTCTGACTAATAAATACTCATATTGGTATGGTGGTTGAAGGAGAAGGAAGCTCACCTATAAATTTCTCTCAAGTTCGAGCTTCCAGAGAATAGGTGGTAAGCCTTTATTTGGACAGCTTCCTTTAGAAGTAACGTGAGTATTAAACATTTTAATTGTACAGTACCAAAGAAAAAGTTTTCCAACTAAATTAGTACTAAGTGAATGGGACACTAATTCAATTATAAAATGAATAAAAACCCATTTTTTATAAAATAAATAAATATTAATATAAACATATTTTTATCTTTTATATTTTTATGTAAATTATTTTTATAAAATATTATTACAGAATTTTAAACCTAAAATATTATGTCTTCCGAAGTTTCAACTTACCCCTTGCAACTAAGCTTAATTGGGTTTTATGTAAATTTTTATAAATATATATTTACTTGATTCGTGAATAAATGTAAGAACAAAATACACTGAAATCACGTAAATATATATTCAAAACTTGGTTAACTTAATTTTCTTTTGTGAAACCTGCATGGCTTTGCTTGACCAAGGCATGGGCTACCTTTGACCTAATTGCTAATGTCCCCCATTTTAGTGTTTATCTCCCCATATATTCATAGAAACATGTTAAAAAGTCCCCCAATATTATTCCGAGTGTCATTGAGGGGGTGGATATTGCGATTAAAGTTATTTTGGGTTCTAGGTTGTTGATATAAGAATGAAAGAATAAAGAAAAAAGTAGTAGTAATTGCTATAGAGGTCGGTTCATTCAATTGAGATGAAGAGTTGAAGATTATGGATAATGGTGATAGCCGAGGGTTAAAAGAGTGTTGATAGAGTATAAAGTTAATATTCTTGAATGGTGGAGAAAAGAATGTAAAGGCTAAGAGCTAAAAGAGTGTTGGCAGAGTATAGACTTAGTATTCTTGAAGGGTTGATCAATTCTTCATTGCTCTTGGAGGTATTTATAGGTAAGATGGTGTTAACGTATTGAATTTGCCATCTAGCTATCAGTATGGAGTGAGTTGAAGGGATGCCTTCGATTGGATGAGGATATCTATGACAAGATAGATTTTTTCATTTATTCCGATTTGATGGGATAAAACAATTAAACCCATGCAATGTTTGGTGACCAACAACTTTATGTTTCCAATAAAGAGTAAGTTACATGTTACTCAGGTGGTCACTCTAAAAGGGTGAGTATGTAGGTGGCCTCTCAAATTGTTGTTGGTAAGCTTACTACTTAGGTGCCTTTTTGGCTTACCATAGATCTTGACATGGATGGGGCATAACAAAGATTTTCTAGTTATTTTGAATTTGAATTTATTTTACATCAATTGTACATATTTACATATCTATATTAAGTAATTAATTGAAATAACGTTACGAGTTAACCAAACATACGTGACATCAACTTAATTGGATAATAACTGGAATACTATTATTTTACAAAAACATATTATATTGTTAGAGAATATTTCTTTTAATCTTTTTATATCTTTTATTAAAAAAATATACAAACATAATGAAATTTGAACCTACATTGATCATTGATATATCATTTCAACTAATAATTTTTGGGTTTTTAAATATTGAAATTCGGTTCTAATTGTGAAATATGAATGTTGAATCCCAATATCTACATATTTGTAATGGTTAAAATACATGGGAAGTCCCTGGATTGTTAAGAGTAAATCAAACTGATCCCTCTATTATATGGGGAAATGAAGGTAATAATAAATACATAAATAGTTAAAAAGTGGGGGAGATAGATAATATTTACATAAAGGAAGAGAGAGAGATTGATCTCGAAGGGTGCAAAAAAAAAAACAGAGCAAGTTTGACCGTCAATAAAGGAATCAAAGATATGGTAAACACACATGGCCTCTTCTTCCCTTTTTTTAAATTTATTATTTAAAAATAAAACCCCTGCCCTCTGCTACCGGCACTCTATTACATAAATGTTCTTGGTAATCTCATCATAATCATGCATGCCTCTCTCTCTTTTTTATATATTTTTTTCTCTCTTTGGACTTTTCAATTTTCACCCCCCCCTTTTAAATAAAATTATAACCTTAAATTCTAGGGTTAAAGAGACAGAGAGAAGGATGCTAGTTTTGACTGAGGATCACCACCGTCTTCTTAGGGTTACCAAAATTATCACTTCCCTTTATAAGTTCACACATATACCTTTCGTGCACTTTAACCTTTATGAGTCCACTGGTATTATTGTTGATAAGTTTGAAGGTGTTTATATAATTTAATTAATATTGACATTGTTATTATTACGGGACGATGTGAGTTTGAACCTTGAAAATAAAAGAGTTAATGGGTAGTTTTAAGTATTATATAAAAGAGATTATGAGTAACCAACAAGTATTAAGTGTAGCCGTAAGCATATTATACTTTTAAGCAAAGAAATCATGTTTAAACCCTGAAAATAATATTATTAAAAGAAACAATTATGAATCACGAAGGGATTATATAGATATATACTACCTATTACATTATTAAAATTTATCATTATTGTTAGAGACATATCTATGTACTAGAATGTGGATTGGGCCAAGCTTATTCATCTTTGAGTCTAAATAATCCATGATTTTTCTAAGTATCTTATAATAAATATTTTAACATTTTAATTATATTTTAGTATTAAACTTTAAAAATTATTTTCATGATGGAATAAGTTGGTTTGTTTATTTTTTAAGTTTATTTGGGTTTTGATAAAAAAATTTAAATTATTTTTATTTTAGTTATTTTAAATTATATGTTTATTTTCATCTATTTAAGTTAAATAAAGTTGTTCGTAAGCATTAAATGAATATGCATATAAACATGTTCATGAACATATTGATGAACAATAAATGAACAAATAATAAATAAATACTATTTTTAGATTTAAAATGATCAAATAAAATATTAATAATTAAATTATAAATAAATAACTAAAATAATATAAATAAAAAATATTACTAGTTATATGGTAATCTAACAACAAACTAGTTTTATTTTAAATTATTTATTAAATTAACTTTAAATATATATAAACGAATTTATTTACAAATATAAATATTAATATGAAAATATTTTTAATATCTAAATAGTGGATTGAATTTGGATATGTATTTAAAGTTTTGGCTTAAAGTGTGATTTTACCCTTATTTTTTATTTTTTTATATTAGTATCTAAATTTTTTTAGGGTCTTAGATTGGTACCTAAAGTTATATTCCATTCAGGTCAACAACATTTAAAAAAAAAAGCAACTGAGATGCGGCACTTATTAGAACATAGTATGTGACGCTTCCAACCAATTAGCATGCGACATCACATGACCATTGCTCGATGTTGATTGACCAGTGACTAACATTAAATTTATGAAATACAAGTTAAAAAATTGCAGTTACCAAAACTGAATCAATTTCTATATTTATTCGATTTATAATTAGTTTTATTTTTTATGATGTAAAAAATATTTTAAACAGTGAAACCACTTAAAAATTCTTTATAAAATATTTCTTGAAAAATACTATGCCAGAGTTATTAAGTATTTTTTATTTGATTAAAATAATTTAGAAATGCTTATGAGAAAAAAATTGAAAATTTATCAAATAATGTCTCAAAACCATAAAATTAAGTTCATTTTGTCAAAAAATTCAAAAATAAAAAATAATATGAAAACATAAAAAAAAATCTAATCGAACCAAACTCACCCCCCACTAGTGCTAACTGAATTTTACTTTGATGTTCTTTTATTATTTTATTATTTTTTAAATTTTTTTAGAAATTATATATTCTTAGTTTTTGAAAAAAATATAATTTATATATATTTACATATTTTAAATTTCAAAATTTATATTTTTTGTGTTCTTTAAAAAAAAACATTGCAATTTATCAATAGTTTATATATATACAATGAATTTTTACATTCTTCTTTATAATTTTCTAAATTTTAACTAATTTATTTCAATTATATATATTTTAATTGTTTAAATTTTTAGAAATTAAATAAATTATCTTAATTTTCTATTGTTGTAGGTTGGGGCCATAGATGATGGGCGGCCCATGAATGATGGTGGAACGTGAAGGCAATGTAGTAATGTGCATGCAGCCCATGCAGTGTACGCAACCACTCCATGCTTTTTACATTACAAATCAATCAATTATTATCATTTTATCTACAAACAACAGTTTTTGTTAAGGAAAAGTCAGTCAGTGAATGGCAGTGCCACTGCCACCGCATTTCTTTTCTATCCCATCTACCTACTCCTACCCCTACACACATGTTTTTATCCTATTCCTATCTCTTCTATTTTTCTTTTTCTTTTAATCATTTTGTTGTAAATTCTAATTATATTTGTTTTTTTATATAATACTTAAAGTTACTCATAAATAAAAAGATAATACGTTTCAATATATTTAAATTCACGTATTTTAATATTAATAATAATATCCATACCAATCGAGTTAATACTTAATTGAGTCTTTTATTCTATTTTTAGACAATATTTTTCTATTTCTTTGTTTCAAGGTGCTTAATATCTTTCATTTTAGAAATCGAATAAAAATATTTATTTTATAGTGATAAATCTTAGTTAAATATAAATGTAATTTAACAAGTGACTATGAAACTAATATTTGCATGATTTTATTAACAAATAAATTTAAATATGAAAGTGAAAACACTTTTTTTCTTAAAAATCCAAACCATATCAATCAAAGGCAGAAAACAAGGTAATTTTGCTGTAAAAAGAGTAGCTTATAAGGTTAATAATGTTATAATATAGGGGTTCCGATCGTGGTGACAACATGACCGGGAAAATGGATGAGCCGCCGCCCACTTGTAAAATAGCCACGTGGCATGCGGTAACGTAAATTATGGTGAGAAACACTGGTAGTGGCCAACCATGGTGCCTCCCTAGGACAACCTTGCCTCTTGGGAACCACTGCCTCATAATATATATATATATATAAAATAGGGTTAATCGATTGGATTAAATTCTAAATTAATTTTAGTAACACAATTCTGTTTTTCAACATATATGTTAAGCAGCTGCTTAACTGAAAAAAGAAAACATGAAATTTATTGTTTAATATTTACATATTTTCTTAATTTATTTCTTTTTTTTGGTTTAATTTAACCCTTTAAAAAAAACAAATTTAATCATCAATCTTTCAAATAAAAGTTGAATTGTTGTTGTTTTTTAACCAAAATATACTAATGAAAATGTTATATTTTTAAATATGGCGACATACATAACAATCCATATTGCATATTCCATGCTATTTTTTTCTTTTAATTTTTTGAATATTATGTTTTTATTATTTTTAGATTATATGCTGGCGTGACATGTAAAATAAATAATGTCATATCAATATGAAGCATACATGGACCGTTACATGTGTTGTCATGCCAACATCGTTAAAAAATTAATGTTTTAATCAATATTTTCTATTTAAAAAATAATTTGACTTTTTTTGAAATTTTGAGGCCGAGCCAATTTAACTCAGATAAATAAAGATCAATTTTACAAAAAAATATAAATGCTAAAATCTAAATTTGATAATAATACCAAAAATTGTTTATGAAATACATACAAAATTCATACTCAAACGTATAACGAAGATATTCATAGCTACCCTTAAGCAAACTAGTTTAATTAATTCTTTTAGCATGCGATAGAATTTAGGGTTTCACTAGTAATTATGTATTTTTTAGGTTCATGGGTATGTTATAATAAGGTTATATGTAATATTCATCCTTACTTCATTTTATGTAAATCATATTTAAATTTAAATTTTATAATGGATGAATTTTAAGGTCTAGGGTTTAGAATTGAATACTGTTGATGGTTCACACAAGAATCTTTTCGAGAGCCAAAAAGGTTTTATTCCAAGCTATGTGAGTCTTTTTGCAAGTGTGCCGAGTTCTTAATCTGCATATGGGACATGTCTCTAATTAAAGACTTTCTTAATTTGCATAACGACCAATCGATATAGTATACAAGTGACAACAATATTTATCTATTGACAGGATTCTCATTACTAATAAACTAGTTACGTGACATGATTTTACCGTGATAAGATTATAGATTATATTTAAATTGTACTTTTTAACCATTAATAAGTCATGAATAAATAAGCATACCATTAATGTGGTTCATATAAGTGCGAAAAAATTGGTTAGACATCCTACTATTGTTGTCGTTATAAAATGGCGGACCATATACACTAATATTATAAAATAAATAAAAAAATGAAAGCATAATTAGTTGATAATTGTTGTTGAAATTAGATGGTCTTCAAGTACAAATTTCCACACATATAGTGATATAGTCAGACCCAATGGGTTTCTTTTTTTATTTATCGAGGCTCGACGCATACAAATCAAAGTTTCATGTTACTATTTTTTAAGAATATTAACATAACAAAATATTATTATTTGGAAAATTGTTTAATATATGGGAATTAAAAATTCTACAACTAAAATTAGAGTAATGATAAATGTGACTTACCGTATATTTTAAAATTTTTAAAATTAAAAATAGGACATTTATCACCATTTTAATCCTCTTTTTCTGAAGTTTTATTTATATATATGAATTAAGTTGATTTTGAGAAAAATGATTTAAAATCAGGAGCGATCAAATTTGAGTTTTATTATTCATAAATGTCATGTTTAGGTTTTTATGTTATTTTAAATTCAAATCCGATCCCTACAATGGAGCGAGATGAAGTGGATGTTGTCAAATCCATTACCGCTCCATAGTTTCTATGATTTGTCTTATCACCTGTTTTGTTTCACGGTAAATGTCTAATCTTGAAAATCACTACCAACTCACCCTACTTCAATTTAATTTTTACAAATACGAAATATATGGGTTTTTAGAATACATTTTTATATCTTTACCCTTCCAATAGTTATATACAAGGGTGTAATTTCATATAGTAAAATAGATGAGGCGAAATAAGCAATTATCATAACTATTTTATGCTCACTATCCACTCTATCTTACATCCATATTTCAATAAAAAGTCATTTCATTTAAATAATATCGGTTCAAAATCCATTAAATAGTTCGGATACTTTTTAGTATCACTAATGTTGTATATTTATAATCTTCATGTTGAATAAAATAAGTGTTGTAAATTTTGCATGAAACCTTCAATTAAGAATGTAGTGTGCATATATATATATATATATATATGAATTAGAACACAAATTGTTTAATACTTTAATTCTCTTGGAACATGTTTAAGTTTTTTATGTGAACCCTTATTTGACCTCTTAATTAATTTCCTGTTTAAAAGAGGGATAAGATCTTAAATTACCGTTTTAATTGTCTCTTCTTTCCAAGTGATGACAGATTTGACTATGCTTTTTTCATTTCTTAACTTTTAATAATCAAATTTTATCTTTTACCCTTTTCTTTTTTTTTTCTTTTTTTTTTGTCTCATGTGTAGTGTTATAGGTAATTTATTATAACTTAGAAAAAGGAAAAAAAATTATAAACTCTAAATGTGAACGATTGAGTCTTGACTCGATTAATATGATATTGTTATCAGTGGAGGAGGACATGGGTTTGAGTGCGGTCAAACGTATCTTCTATTTAAGAGTTGAGGAGGGATTATGGGTAATATGAGATGTTATATAAAAAAAGTGTAAATATAATAAGAACATATAATGAGATTGATGTTAAAAGAAAATTTAAACGAGGAGATGCACATTAATATAATATATATGTATATGTAAGGCTAAGTTTCATGTTTTATAAGTTATAAGTTTCATGTTTTATAAGTTGTGTGTGTTGAAACCATTTTTATTTTTGAAAAACGTGGATCGACTTTAAAAATATGGATGAAATCGCCACCAATCCTTTTTGAGGTGTAATTGGGCCACTTTATAAAGCATTTTGGTCTACGAGTTTTAAGAAAATAGGTTCGAGAGTCGGTTACGTACGAGGAAGGGTTAGCACCCTCGTAACGCCCAAAATTGGTACCAAATTGATTTATAAATGTCCTTATTGTCGAAAATTTGAAAAAAAATTTGAAATTCAATTCCTTTAAAAAACATTTAGATAACTTGAATTGGATGTCGAGTTTCTCTCATTCAGAAGGAATAAAATATCATGTCCAGCACGATTGGATACATTATTTCAAACCCTCAATACAAGATCATTTCGTAATTTCCAAAACTCATGCATTTGAAAATTCAAAAGGATATTTCGTTATTTGGTCAAACGGTAAATCGCAGCCCAGCACGATTGAGCACGATTTATCGAATTTCCAAATACGAAATATTGCCTCGTTTAATTTAAGAAAACTTGGATGAAATGCCAAAAGGATATTCCGTATCTTGGTTGAATGAAAAATCGAAGCCCAACACGATTGGGCACGATCTCTCAAACTCCCCAAATACGAAATATTGCCTTATTTTAAAAGACCTTTGAAAAAAGAGTAAATCGAAAAAAATGGATTAAAAAAATAAATTTTGAAAAAACAATAATAATGGTATACCACATAGAAATAATAATATATTAATAATGCTAACAATATATTAATAATAAAAATATAATAATATAAGAAAAATTAATAATAATAGTAATAACAGTAGTAATATATATAATAATATATTAAATATAGTAGTAAACATATTAACGATAATAAAAAAATGATAGTAATAATAGAAGATAAATAGGAAAAAAAAGGAAAATAACAATTCATTAATAATAATATGCGTATTAATAATAATAAAAATAAGAAAAAAATAATACCATATTAATAAGAATCATAACAAGTCAATAATAATATTAAAAAATAAAAAGTAAAAAAAATAATATATATATATATACATAATGTGGCCATAGTACATAAAAGAATTTCTAATAAAAGAGAAAATAATTAAATTTTGAAAGAATAAACTATATACTAAATAGGTTTGAAAAAGATATATATATTCAATAGATTTAAAAGAAATTATATAAATAAAATAACAGAACGATTTAAATAACAAATATAAAATATTAAAACAAAAAATTAACACCCTACAAATTAGGGACTAAATCAGAAAAGAAATAAAACTAGAGGTAAACTCCCTCTCTTTTTCTTCTTTCGTTTGTGTAAAGAAAAAAATGTGAACACCAAAGTAAAACAAAATAAAATAATATAAAAAGTCACCTTAAAAATCTGATTCGTATTCTCTTTGATTTCGTATGTGTATTCTCAAAAAATCCCCTCCCCCCTAAATACAATCCTTTTGAATGGCTTTTATAGCCAAAATTTACAACTTATAGGCAAGTGGGGTGATGGAGTTAGTGGGGGTGATGGAGGTAGTGGATGGTTTAGCAGGGTGATGGAGTTAGTGGTCGGTTTAGTGGGGTGATTGGTTTAGTGGCCGGTTTAGTGGGGTGTTTAATTTGGGCTGGTTTGATTGGGCCCGGGCAGAAATTAGGTCTCACAGTGTGAATATTTTTTTAATATTAATATTATACACAATATACCTTTTTTAATTAAAAACAAAATTATAATTATAATTAATATATCTAAATAAACTTTAATTAGAGTTGTTATTTGTAATTGTGAATGTGTATTTTCGGGTTTATTTTATGTGTATACCATTTATGAGTTTTGTTTAATTCTTTTCGATTTCACCCAATTTTTGTATTTTCGTGCTTTATACTTGATTTTATATTTTGTATTATATTTATAAATATACTATATTTAGTTGTAATGAACGTTATAAATATACTTTAATAATAATAAAAAAAAATAAACTACAATAAGAGTCAAACATTATAAAGCTATCAAATTTAGTTGTAATCAACGTTTGAACTAATATTTATTGAATCAAGTGTTAAGAAGTTGAACATGGTGAATAGAGGAAATAATGATAAAGAATGAATCAAAATATATGAAAAAAAAGAAAAAAGAAAATAGGGTTTTTAGAGTTGAGAGAAGAAAAGAAAGAGTGGGGGAAAAAATGAAGCACGAAAATCAAAGAAAGGGTGAGAGTGAGTAATAATAATAAGGAAGAAAAAGACAGAGTGGGATTTATGCATTGGAGGAAATGAAAATGAGAGAAGCACCCGTGCCTTCTTGGAAATGTATCCTCTCTTCATTTTTATATTTATATATTTGGCTATTTGCCAATGCCATGCACCCTCTTTCTCTTTCTCTGCAATCTTTATTTTATTGCCCTCCCATCCATGCAGTGTTTTCATTTTTGACAAGAAAAACAACACCTCTTGTACCTGAAAAGAAGGAAGATATTTCCGAGAAAAGTAAATGCTTTTACTAAAGATGTAAAGTAAAGAGAGAAGAGAAAAATTCTTTTGTCCCCATTGTTTTTCTCCACTCCATTATCATAATAAAACACCAGTCTTAATCTCTCTGAAAACGTTGTAATGGGTCACTTTTCAATCAGTACTAGGCTACTTGGGGGACAATTTTTGTACCCATAATAATGTAGTGGGTTAAAGCCCAAAAGAGCCCAATGATTAAAAGTCAACTATCATAATATAAACGAGCATACAGTTGACCATGTCTGTCAAGCAGATCAACTGGACAATGCTCACCATCCAGTCGAAATGTTAAGTAAGATAGACTTTAAACCTTTCTTTATTCTCTCAAGCTTTAAACCTTTCTTTATTCTCTCAAGTCTTTTGACCTTTTCTTATGTATAAGAGCGTCTCTTGAAACATAAGCTTTGATGTTATTGTAATCTTGTGTGGAGATTAAGTTTGTTAGGGTTTGGGAACCCCCAACTCAAGTGATCGATAGGACTTGGATCTCCGACGTGGAAGAAAAATATTCATCTACAGGCATAGTCAGCTGAGAACCTCGCGAGAATGTTAGATGTTCGCAAAGATAATTCGCGCGAGAAGCCCGCAAGGGGAGCTCACATAAGCCTCGCAGGGACAAGGTCGCGAGATAGTCTGCGAAGGGGATCGCGAGCCCTACAAGGAATCCTCGCTCATGACTGGCAGGTGCGAGGTTCATTAAGGGAGTCAGTCCCAAGATCAAAAGGACCGCGTACTCCACAAGCAAGTGTCCAATAAGTTAAGGGACTCTCAGAGAATGTCAGCACCAAGGATAGAGAATGTCAATACCATTGGCTCAAAAGCCGAGACAAAACAGTGAGTCCTATTGTGAACTGTAATAGTAGTAGTAGGAACATGTATAAATACCCCTTATATTTCCCTTAATACCATACGGGAAAACATTACTCAACAAAGCTCATTACTCCACATGATATAATCTCATTAAAATATAATTATTTGTTGAAAATCTTTTAGGGTCTGTTTGGACAGTATAGAGTAATTGAATGAAAATGTAATTACTAAGGTGATAATTACGCTCCCTTGTAATTACAAAGAATTTTAGTCCCCTTGTATTTGACTTATAGAGTGTAATATTCCATTGTAATTCCCTATGTCATATTTAGTTGTATATATTGTGATTACATAGTTACATAATCTATATTTTTAAAAAATATTAATTACGATAAAATTATCAATATGATAAAAATAATTTATAAACTTGTAATAAAAATTAAAATCAAACCATTATATGAATTATGTTGGACTAAAAAAAGTAATTGATAACAAGATATGCAATTTTACCTAATTATTTAGTTATATTTGTGGGATTATTCTCTTTTTAATATTTCACACATGCTCCTTACTGTCATTTAATATTATCAATAGACTTCATCATTATCTGAATTTGAATCAGTATTATCAAAATTATCAATATCTCCTTCCATGTATTCTTCGAAACGTAGTTATGAAATATACAACGTGCTAGTATAATCCAACCTTTTTTGTTTTTTACACTAAGATAATGTTAATATAAAAAATATTTTTCTAAAACAATAAATATTTTCCCAACCACATTCCGAAACATTAAATATCTTAAACTAAAGAATCTGTGAGTTGTCTATGATACTTGTGTTTAACATCGTTCTCTTAAATCGTATCATACCACACGATACAGTACAAGAAAACTTTTTGTATTTGCGAAATTAACATCGACCTTAAAATATTCGAATTCACAATTCAATTGGTATATGGCTTTAGTTATAAAAACTTATACAAACTTAATTTAGAAAAAGACCTAAGCTAAGTTATATATTTTTTATAATACACAGATTAAATAAATTTATAACATATAAATTTTATTAAAAATTATGATTTATCAATAACTTTCGTAACACTTTTTAGAAAGTTATTTTTTGTAATTTATGATAAAAAAAAGTAACATCTTTTTTTTATAAAATACATATTTTATAAAATATAACATGAACACATAAATATGTTATATTTATACTTCTTAATCATAATTTTTTTATAATAGCACTTTTATAACATATAAATTATTTTTTCATAATAAACTTTTTAAAAAATTTTAGAATTTAAATAATATAAATTTTATCATAATCTTTATAAAATACATAAATTATTTGAGTTTATAATAATTTTTTTTTACCATAATCATCCCTTACATTCATAATAATCATGTTTACAATATAATTTTTATAACTCGTATAATCATAATTTTTTACAATTAGATTTAACTGTTATTACTCCAATTGTCACTTATCCCCTAAAAATTAAAAAATATAATTAAATATTCTAATTACACCCAATTCAATAAAACCCATCAATTATAATTGTTACCCAAACATATCATCGTTGTTTATAGTTACACATAGTAACTTTCCAAAGAAACAGATATCAGTTGATTCATTGCAATCAATTCTCAATAATCCGAATATAGACCCCTATTGTTCTCACTTGCCACCTTCAATTCATTGTTAAAAAAAAAAAAAGGAGCACTTGAGTTAATATTGGTAGGCCGTATATACTGTGCCCACTGTAGTCCACATCACCTGTTAATGAAATACTGGACCTTATGACCCGCCATTTATTTTCTCTAATGTTTTTAAACAAGCATTAACTTTAATGTTCATATTAGCTAACTACATGAATAGCTTCCCTCAAAGTGGACATCTCTTACATGAAAGTTGAAACTTGAAGGCATTGAATCCGAATCTGGAGATTAGAGGGTCACTATCATGCTAAGCTTAATGTGTTGTATAGTGAGTATGAATGATGCAGGGCTTTGAGACAAGGAGCCTAATGAATTGTACCACAAGGCTTTGAATTTGCAACTTTTGGCATGACAACAATATTCTCAGTTCATTTTACAGTTTATAAAGATGTCTTTTTGAGATTCGTAACTATCTTTTAACAATATTGTTTTCAAGGTTTGCACTTAAATTGTCTCTCTAAGAGTGCAACATGCCTTACCATTACACCCAACACGAGTTGGTTATTTTATCATGGTTTCATCATTTACATCAATTACCTAACACGTGTGTAAAGCGGTTATTTAAGTGCCTACAAAGCTTACAAAGGTTATATTCTCTTGAACAAGTAAAGCCATGAGCAAAAAGACCATACTTTATGGGAGCAAGGGTTGTTTCTGACTGCTAGAAAAGAATCTATATCCATGTATAAACTTGAAATTGACACTCATATTGGTACATTTCAGTCAGTATTTTGATTTTATTTGCATGATCATGAAAAATGTTGACAATAAAAATAGATACAATATAAACGAGTAACAAGTTATATTGGTTCAAAATAGTAGATACATAAAAAATTCTAGTTTGAAGAAGCATTTACCACTTTCGAAGTCTTCGACTGCTTCTTGATCTTCTGTTCGATTCCCAACCATTTTTGAATAAGTTTAAATACCGTTTGGTCACATAAAAGCCCACGATGAGTGGCAGCCACTCCTACTCTCTCAACTGCTTCAAATCCATCTGCCTGAAAGACTGAAATGTTTTAGTTCACTATAACATACTACTGACTCATGAAGTGATGATGAAAACCACTTGAAATACCAGATGGAACGGTAACAATTATACAACAAGAATCATGATATTGGTAACAATTATACAACAAGAATCATGATATTGCATGCTATCGCCTTAATTCAAGCAAGAAATTGTTCCTACAATATTTATAAGGATTCTAAACTACTATACCTATAAGACTTTCTATTTACTTTTCTCGTGCATATTTTGAAAATCCGACATATCTTAGCCAACCCGAGAATCTTGAGCACTTCCACATAGTTGTGCTGACATGGTTAACTATAGTTTAAATTTTGTTGGATTCGTTATCCTGGTTCTCATGTCATGATGTAAGACAATAAGATAGATTTATTAAAGCTTACCACAGGGCAAACTCGGAACGAATAACAAGCAACGACAAAAAGGAACCTGAACTTGAATGCCGTGTTAAGCATCCAACTTAAAACCAATTGTTGTTGATAAATAGAGAGGTCTAATTGGTTAACTATAAGAAGTATAGCAGCTGTCTAACTGTAATAAACTCTACGGTCCATTTTTTGGCAGTAAATAAAAATCATTTTGGCAGTAAATAAAAATCAAATCTTTTTTCTAAGAAGTGATTCCAAGGACCATCACAAATTTTATATAAATAAGTTCAGGTAAACATAAGAATGAAAAGAATAGTTGAAGAGAGAGTACCATTGCGGATTCTGCAGGAACAGTTCCATCTCCGTCCACATAAGTATATTGAGGCTGGAATGAACAAGCAAACGAGTATATCAACAGTTAGTATACAAGGGTGGAACTTCGAGTTTGATGAATAATAAGCAAAACTGAGAGGAAAGTTTTGAGTTCAAAAGACTAAACAGCAATCAAGTTTTAGTAACACTTATTTTACGTTCAAACACTGGGCTAAAGGTCAAGATTATTTGTCCCAAGAGGATATTCTCTAACATAGAATTTATCACGTAAACATGAACACATGACTCACCATTGTATGACATATTTCTGACAGGTCTGCAATTGGTGACGTTTCTGTACCATAACTGCATATAAATGTCATATATGTTAAAAGCCGGCTTTGAGAACAGATGAAAAGTAAATGTCATTTGCTACAGACACATTGGTCCTAGTTAAAATTCTACCGATATCAAATCAATAATGCTTCCACCCCAACACTTGCGTCTGAACTTTTTGTCCCATCCTAGGTGTGAAAAAATTATTTAACAAATTCAAGGATGATATCTACCGATTCATGGATCAATAAACTATTCATAATTGGATGTTTGAAGTTGAAACAATAGACTTTTGCCACATCGGGGGGGACAATTGGTCAGGACAAAAGTGTTGGAACAAATACTATTTTTGCAACAAACCATAAGAATCAATTGAAATTAAATGGCGTTGCATATCACATAAGCTATATTTGATATTATACCGGCCTAGGATTAATGTGTGGTGGTCTCTCCACCTATTGGGGCTATTTCATCAGATTTTTTCGGTAGCTTAGGGTTTGTTTTGGGTGAGGACAGGCTTTAAGGGTCTCGGATCATTGCTATTCTAAGTTGAAGTCAGCCTTATATGCAGATAAAGTACCTGTCTCAGCAATCGGTCAACTGAAAGTAGCTAAGAAAGTCCAGCCTAGATATAAGGCCACCACAAACCTCAAATGTAACTGATGTAAGCTATAACACCAATTATTTCTCTGCCTTGCATGTAGGTTTTGAAAAACAACTGACAGTATCTATCTAGCTCATCACTTGGACCATAAATACTAGGAAACAAACTACAAATGGAGGAACCATTATTAACCTAGTTTTTATAAACACAGCAAGGCATCCAACCCAAAACCAAATGGAAAATGATTTGGAAACTAAAGGACTGCTTGAGTGCTTGTTTCATGAAGACTTCTGGAAAATGGACTTTTTTCCTGGAAAAGTTTGTACATTTTGTGGTCTGGATGATTCTATTTAAAACATTAATGGTTGTTCGACTTTTTCCTAAAATTCTGCACTGATAAAAAGGGATCAATCCCTGCACTAAAGGAATAAACCCTCTTTTTTCTTTCCTTCAACTTCTATTCATAGGAGGTGGATTTCCTTTTGCTTTGCTTCAGCTTCTATACAAGAAGGTATTGCCCCTTTGGAAAATAACTTGTGCTTTTCAAAAAACATGAGACATTTTCTGGAGAAGGGGTATTTTTCCATTGACTTGAGTTCTTTTTCTATTGGCCTAGCTTTTTTTCGAAAAACAAGCACAGAAAAATACAGAAATCAATTTTCAGAAGTCATTTTCCGTGAAACAAGTGGACCCTAACTGATAAACTGATTCAATCACATACCAAACATCAAAAGGTGTGTCAAACGATGTGCCATAAATGTTATAGAAGTGAACCCCACTTGGTAGTTTAGCATTGTCGATAAATTTGCGTGTCCCGGCAGCCCAATTGAGAATAGAAAAGTTGAAAGGTAGAGCTATTGTATTCCCACCATAATCTAACTGCAACAGCAATAACAATAAAAGTGCCAGAAATAGGTAAAATAGTACAGTTTAGATTATAGAAAGCACACAGAAAAAATGCAAAAGAAAAACCACAAACTCCACAAATCTTTGGCAGCAGCAAGACTAAATATAGAGCAAAACACTTTGAACAGACATGAATGGCTTTAAAAGATCCAATCATGATTTAGAAAACATATCTGGAGTCCTAGTCAGGCTTATATTACAAAAGATAGAAGAAACACCCTTCTTAGAGAGGGTCTCAGCACTCAGCAGCGAGAAGACGTACAAGTAATATTCCATTAATCAAGTTCTCTTTCCTAGTAAATAAGGTGTCAGAAGGATAGTACATTGTGTTTCAATTGAGAGAAGCATAGAGAGGAACTGTTAATGATTTTGAACAGTAAAGGGTCAAAATGCTTACAGTTTAATTTGTTTTTCTCACTTATCTCTAGTTTAGTTCAACAGAAATTTGATGCTAGTAAATTTCCCTCATGTAACTTGTTCCCTTAACTATTAGTCTTCGTTGTGATGTTCTTAATCTTAACTCAATTCCCATAGGCGTCCTAGATAAATAAGAATAAACCTAGGCTGAACTAACATTTATAGGATGTTGAGTTTATAGAGAAGTACTTGTCAAGGGATTCATAACCTAGTACACAAGTATTCCAACATTGGAGTACAATTTTCCTTTCTTTCCAGTAGGTATATACTTACTAAAAATATCCATACTCATGATCCTAGCCAAGATAAGTTTCATAGCTTTAAGCATGACCAAGAAAGAGGAATAATACAGTGAAAAAAGGTTCATCACCTTCATTTCAAGAATTTATAGTGTTCTCAAGCTATATTGAAAGAAAAGTTAATCACCTCATTATGTCTTAACGCTTCTTTGAAGAGACTGATGCTTTCAATAGGGCTATAGGACTCCAGTTTCACAGAAGTTTCCCCATCTTCAGTATGCGCTCGCCAGACATTAATTTGAGGTTGCATTTTCCAGCTAAAATATGGATTTGGCAACATCTCATACACAGATGGGCACTCAACCAGCTACATACAAAATAATGAACGTATATATATAAAGCCAGAACAAACATTGGGGTCGAACTCCATCCTGTGTCTATAAAGCATGTGAAGTTGTCAACTAAAAGTCTCAATAATGTTGACAAAGCAGCTTAACCATATATTTCAGTACTTAAGGTTGTCAATGATTGTACCCTCATCATTAGAACTAAAAGTTCAAAAATTAATCAATAGACCACACGGTTCTTTGATATAACTTCCACCAATACACACACCCTCAACTTAATTTATTAATGCAAACAAATCCCTAAGCATGCATATCAGCTAATTACCACGCACAAACAGAATATTCAGCAGGTTAATTGATTGAAGATCTGACCAACGACAATGAAGAGAAATAACTAATGATTGATATCCACCTCCAACACTTTTAGCTTCTTTCTTGAAAATCAAATACCCACTGGTCCACCAAATACAGAATCAACTACTCTGAATATAGAAATTACCAGCTGATGCATCGTCCATCTTGATACAAAGAAGTAGGCTTCGAAACCTTCAATAAACTGCAATCCAGTTAAGAGAGCATCATTGATGCACCCCGGGGCACCTGTTAAGCTCAGAATGCATTAAAAATAACCATTGGATGTTACAGGAGAGATGCAAAAAGATGGGGAAATTTTTCAAACTCTAGAAACTGACGTAAAGTCATTCAAGTTGTCAAATTATATTCCAGGTTCAATAGCCTTGTCACTAAAGATGTTGAGATACAATTTCCTTGACATACCATCACAAGAGACCAAGAAAATGAGGAAAAGGATTATCCAGCTCAACTAAACTAGCTTTGGATCAGTAGTTAGTCGATTCAAGAAAATACACTAATTCATCCTTAGAGTCTTGATATAAGGGAACCCTAAATCATATTAGGCCAAACAGAAAACCACATAAAGGGGGAATGGCAGAAGCTGTCGCTGACAAAAATGTAACAAGAATGGATGAAGCGAAAATAATATCATTAGAAACTCTGCCAACAACACTTGCTAACATTAGTATGATTCTCAGCCAACCTATTTCATAGATGTAAACAAAACTTATGAGAAAAAGAAGTTGAAAAATGAATAAGAAAATTAAGTACAATGTGAAAACGTATGGATATTTTGAGTTGAATCGTTTGTATTACATGCTGAAGATGAATTATCCAAAGGAAGCTGGCACATGTGCACCAGCATGATTATGAGCACAAGCCACTTAGAATGATTTCATCAAAAACAGGTAGACAGCAGCTGACAAAGGGTATATCAAATTCTCTGTCACTAATCCGTTCAATGAAATGATGATAAGCTAATTACCATCATTTAGAAAGCTTTATATTTCAAGCCATTCATGGGGTATTTTCTAACAGTTTTTCTCTGCAATAGTAGTGAAGTACGTATGCAACTAAGAAGTGCAAGTGCAGAAATTTAACATAGAAAACTTGAAACAGCATGAGCATTCAATATTACTGCACAACATCCTACACCTTTTTTTACGACCTTGGAACCTTAGAAATTTTTATATTTTAGATTTATTACTTAACAAAACTCTTGATACTGACAAACCTCTCTTAAATAAATTTGGTTGACAAGGAAAAGTTGTGGTTTTTGTATCTCTACGGAAGCAAGCCAACATTTTCTGAAGAATCTAAAGTAGTCAATTTGCCAAGTCATGCCAATCATATATGCCGAAATTTGCATTAAGGAAGGCTGCAAGTTGCATGTTCCCAACTCAAACATTTGACATGAACAAAATTACCTTGGAAAGGGCATGCGATAGTAATCCATTTATTTACATATTTGGAAAATACCTGCCATTAAACAATAGTTTATCACTTCTATCAAAGAAATGGAATGCAAGCAATCCTCCATTGAAGAATATAAACTTCAACAGGTAACATGTAATTTATAAATGATTGTCAAATTTTCAACAGCGGCATGACAAAAACTGCATACTTCATTATGAAGTGACATGAAACACATCACCAACAGTCCTCCCATTGAATGTGAGATAATAGTAACTTTTCTTCCTCCAGAAGCCTTGTAGGCAGTTTCCAACTTAACATTGAGACCATCCATTAACTTGTCAATCCTGACAACAATTTAACATGCATCCATGAAACTGACATCTGTGCAGTGTAGGATCAAGGAATTTTAATTTTAAGACATGATCATATTTATAAAAAGAAATACAGAATCATTTATATAACTAAAAGTAGCAACCTCAACCACCAAAAAGTATAGCAGTTGAAAATGAGTTACCTATTGCTTTGCCGGAAATCATAACCATATCCAAACAATGAGGTTCCCTTCTTATACCCACATCCAACTAGCATATCAATCATATCGTGAAAATGATAGACCTCACTGAAATGTAAAAGTTTTATCACCTGGAGGATCAAGAGGTATAAAAGTTTTATCACCTCAGTCAGGTACTTTTTTTTTTATTTTGAAAATAAAATGCAAACAAAAGAATTGTGTTTAAAATAAATTATTTCATCAATTTTTTTTATCAAGGAAATATACAAAAAAATAGTAGAAAAACTGGTTTTACCAAAGAAGGATCCAATATATCGATTGCATATAGTCCATAATCATCATCAGGGACCAAAATCTCGACGTCCTCATCCAATGATTCAGTATAACCTAAAAATAAAAATACATCAACTTCACAAAAGCGCTATTATGCCACAGAAAAGCTTCATGTAAATAAATCTTAAATAATAACAATAATAATAACAGCAATAATAATGGTTAAACTGATCCAATATTGAAATGAAAATTTACTTCAAATGGAATAAAGAAATTATCCATTAATATTGTACAAAATAGTATCACAAAGAACATTATAAGAGATGATTTAACAGGTAAAGATCACGAATAAAGACTTTTCATTATGAACAACCATAAAATTAGGACTAATAATTTATTACTAGAAACAAAAACAATATAAACAGGTTCATTTGTGGTCTTTAGTTACTGGTTTGCAGAAAGCAGTCATTTGAGAGGCTTCAGCTATTGGAGGTTCTAGGGCCTTGGTCTCGATGAAAGGTCCTATAGCAGTATAGCTTATACATATATAAACTCCGGTAAAATACCTCGTCAAAACAAATCAAGTTTCATTATATACTAATTACTTAATAATTGCAAAACTTTCCATGCCTTCATTAAGATCTCAAGACTTAAAACTATACTGCATAGCATAAATTCAGGATTACTTTGCTAGTGAAATATCAAGTATAGGTGATATACAAGATATAAAGAATGGAAGTTTCATACTAAAACAAGCTCAGCATTTAGATCTTTAGATGCAAAGCTATACAAAGAAAACTTTTAGAATTTATAATAGTAATAATATATATTATAATATTATATTACTAATTGCCTGAAACAAGGAGCCAAAAAGTACTCTGATAAAGATATTCCTTATCTATCTGATGCTTATTTGTCTGCTCTTAAATAAAAGCATTGCCAAAGGTTTTATGTTTAAACACTTAATCTCCTACATGATAAACTCATATTCTCTCCTACAACAAATACAGACCACCAAGGGATGGGGGAAAAATAAAGTAAAAATGGAGGAAATTTTCCACACAGAATCAATTTAAAAAAAAAAACAATCTGATTCAACTAAGATTGCTTTTTAATTTTTTTAACGTGTTCAGTCAAACCAAGTCAACATATACAAAAACACCATACTTAACTTTACCCCCCAAGTACTTTCCGCCTAAAAAAACAAAATTTTATTCATTAAAAACAACAAACTTAGTATTTGTGCAAAACCCAATTTCTATCCTTCGGCCCTTTCTTATATATATATCTGCAACCAAACAGAAAACCATAAACCAATATACATATATATAATATCCAAAACCCAAGTCTACGTAAAAGATGCATGCAAACACCAAAATGAAAACAAAAAAAAAAGCACCTGTTTTGGGATTATAAAGAGACCAAAGCTTCTTCTTGAACTCCATATCAGAAAACAGGATCCGAACCCAAACCCGAGTCTCGAATTCAATTCCAAACAACTTCTTTTTAGAATGAAGAATGGAGCCTCCTATTCCGGATACAAGCAGAACCGGATCTAGGTCCGGTCCGGTATCGCCGGAGCTTTGGGAACCGAAACATGGGCACAAACGGTCTCTCAGCATCGTCGGTTATATTTTTTTATTGGATTCGGACTTTGACTTGAGAGAGAAAGTGTTTTGAGTAGGATTGGCATTTATAATTGTGAAGAGAAAACACTCACTGAAAGCTTTAAAAAGCCACACTAAATAAATGTAACGACAAGACAAAAGTAGATTAGATTTTTGCATTTATGTCCTTTTATTTTTACTTGATTCTTATTATTTCCCAATTCTTTTGTTCTTTTTGAATTTGGTACCATTATAAAAAGAAATTTTAAGTGGGATTATCAAATTATTATATTTACATTTTCAATTAATTTTTTATTCTTGTTAGTATATTTAGAAAATTTTTTTGTACCAATTTAATGGTGGAACTAATTAGACCACTAATTTTCAATTTAATTGGTTCGATTAATTTAATTTAATTAAAAATTTATTAAAAATTCATAATAATTAAATAAAACAAAAAAATTATTAAAAATAGAAATAAAAATTTATTTCAACCAATTCAATCAACTTTTTAGCCTGATTCAATTGATTTTGAGTGATTCGCGGATCAATCGATCAAACCCCTCCTCCGCATTAGTACCCTAATCAATTATTGATCTATTTAGTCCAGTTTAAACAATATTGCTGTAAAGTCTCTTTATTATAAGCTGGATATGATCAAATTAGTCCTTTAATTATTAAATAGATCAATTTAATCCATGTACTCTTAAAAAGAATCAAATAAGACTAAAGTGCAACAAAGTTAACATTAACTATTAAATAAAAGAAAGTTGTTTAGATTTTAATTCGCAATTTCGTTAAAAAAACTGACATGTACATGAGTAGAGGAAAGAAAACTTTCAATTTGTGCAAATAATGTCATATAACAATAATTTTAATAGTATAATGACTTAAATGAAAATTTTTAAATAATTTAATGTTTGTTTTGTAATTTTTTAAAGTTAATAACCAAAACCCAAAGTAACTAATAGTGTTTTTTCTTTTTAAAATAGGTAAGATAATTGTGTAGTCGGAAAAACATGAAATTAATTAATTTGACCGATAGGTGAGACACAAACAAAGAAAGTGACGGATGTTAACACGTGTCATGTCCTTTTACCTGAGTTTCCTTAGCCATCTCAACTACTACAATGATGCATCTCTCATCTTCTACAACCTACCTTCTTTTTTACTGGCAAAATAACCTTTTCAGCCCTCCAATTTATAAAAAATCATTTTAACCTTCTATTTAATTTTCACTTTTTTAGCCCTTGAACTTGTATTTTTTGTCAAATCATCCTAAAATAGATAGAAAAGTTAATATTTATTAACTTTGCTAACGTGATATACACTTAAATTGCCATGTGGATGACATGTCAGTATTTAATTAATTTTAAAAAAACTAAAATATTTTTATTCTATTTATAAATAATTTTAATGATTTTTTTTACTTTAAACATAAATTATATATTTTTTAATTTTTAAAAAATTTAAAAATTAATCAAATGATGATGTGTCATCCACATGTATGCCATGCCAACAAAGTTCAAAACATTAAATTTTGCATCCATTTTGGGTAATTTGACAAAAAAATAAATTTAAGGGCTAAAAAAAGGTGAAAATTTAAGTGGAGGGCTAAAATGAATTTTTTGTTAAAGTTTGAGGGTTAAATAAGTTATTATGCTTTTTTCTTTAAAAAATAGTTTCGTTTAAGAATTTGATCAACTATTGTAAATTGGTTATTATGTTCTAAGTCTCTGTACTATTTTTAAATTTGAAATTTGTTTTTTTTTTTTTGCACATAGTCTTTAACATTCACATATTTTGTTATTATTATTTTTAGCTAATTTTAGTTATTAATATTTCAAAAAGAAGTTAAATTAATTTTTTTAATGAAAATTATGACTAAAACGTTAGTTTTCTTTAATGATGTTGGCATGATAACCCATATGTCAGACCATATACACTTCATGTTAATATGACACTATGTCTTTTATAAATTACACTAGCAATTAATTAAGAATTTATAAAAATATTCAAAAAAAATTAAAAATATAAAGTATATGTGGATTGTCATATTTAAAAATATAACGTTTTAGTTAATATTTTCGCTAAGAATAAAGCAATTCCACTCTTCTTATTTTTAGAAGATTGAGAATCAAATTTAGTTCAAAAAAAGAATAAGGGTCAATTTGATAATAGATGTAAACAGTGAGGCTAATTTTATCATTATATCTTTTTATTTAAGGAAATTAGTCTCCCTACTTTTTAGATTTCAAAATTAAAGTTCAATTGTGTACACCATTACTATTTTATGATAAAATTAAGTTCATTGCGACGTTGGGTTTTTTTGTTACATAGCTATTAACGTGTATTTCATTTATTCCAAAAGGTGATACGGTTGAATTTAACTGAACAATTTAAACGGTATATATAATTGAACTTGAATTTTAAAATCTAATAAATATAAGGAGTAAATTCTTAAAAATAATAATAAAAATACTAAAATTCAAAAAATATAATTAAGTTAACAACTCGTAATATTTTAGCCTCGTAAATTACGTGGAAAATTCAAATTCTATTTTTATTATTTTCTCTTTCATATACGTAAAATTAAACTACTATAAAAAAAATAAAAAATAAAAAAGCCTTGAAGGAATACTCAACTAATAGAATCAATTAGGGTTATTTTTTCTATTTATTTTATCAAGTGAAGTCAATTGGATTAACTTGGGAGGCACGTCATCTAAGCAAGCAAAGATCTGGTTAGGGATTTTATTTCTTTTCTTCTAGAAAATTAGGAAAGCAACACAAACATGAATTTGTAGAGGGCATATTCTAAAATTTCATTGCATTATTCCTTTGATTCCATGGTTTTTGTTTGGTTAAATTACTTCCTAACTCCCTCTATTGTAGAGTTCAGGTCAAATTAGTTCATTTATTATTAAATATATCAATTTAATTCATGTAGTATTAGAAAGAACCTGAAAATATCAAATTGTAACAGAGTTAACATATCTTGTTTAAAAAAAGTTATGAATTTGGGTTTTTTTTTTCTTTTGCAGTTAAACTCTGAACAAAAGATTTCATTTGTAGAACAATTTTTTTTTAAATTTTAATTTTGATGAATAATAAAAAATGTTATTCAAATAGTGAAGGTTAACTTTATTGAAATTTGGCTTTATTTTAAAATTTTTAATAGTACAGTGACTAAATTAATCCATTTAATAATGGAGGGATTAATTTGACAATGTCTCTATAATAGAGGGACATGTCAAGTACTTTCACCATTTTTTTATTTGGTCAAATTCTCCATTTTAGAATTTAATATATATTTTTAATTTTACTTTTAAAGATTTAATATTTATATTTCTCCGGTTTAAAAAATTAAAATTCAATTGATAACACTAATGTTGTAAGAATCAGATCAATGGTCAAACCACTAATTCTAGTTTAATCAATCGCGCTATTTTGGTTCTGAAAACATTAGGTATCACTATTAAGTGATAATTGTTTCATGTTGAATTTGAATATATGTTATCGATTTAACTTTAATTTTAAACCAAATATTAGAATATTAAATCTTAAATCAAATAAATTGATATATTAAATTTATATAAAATGTAACATCCCGAAATAGGGCCTAATCGGAATAGTGGTTTCGTAACCACAAATCCGAGATAGAAATAATTATTTTATAAATATTTTGAAGTTTATATTATGATTGCATGATAGTGTGAAAATTTCGTGAAGAAATTCTACGCGTAAAGTGCTTAACTTGGAGTTAGGGGCTAAATCGAATAAATTGCAAAACTTGCATTCTAGAAGTTTTTATTATGAAATTGCTTTGGAATATTAATTAGGAGGGTTTAAATAGTAATTTGACCAATTTCTTAGCTCATGGACAAAATAGGACATGGGTGGAATTTTTGAAAGTTTAGTAAGGAGGGGCATTTTGGTCATTTGGTTATTAACATGAATAAAAAGGGAAAAGATGACAAAAAAATCATCATCTTCTTCATTACCACGAAATTTCAAGGGTTCTCCATAGCTAGGGTTTGTTTCAAGCTTCCAAGCTCCATAGTAAGTGATTCCAAGCCCCGTTTTTAATGATTTTTACGTTTTTGAGATCCCGGTAGCTCGATAAAGCTTATGTTAGCAATATTTTAAGTTAGGGTTCATATTTGGAAAAATACTCATAGGTGAAATTTGTGTATTTTGATTTTTTATGATAGAATATGAGGTTTTAAATTATGTTAGACAACTTGAGCTACTCGGTTTTAGGTAAAAACGAGTAAAAGGGCTTAATTGGTAAAAATACCTATTGTACATAAGTGTATGTTATAGTAGGAATTTGAAGATGATGTTGGTAAATAAATGATCAGCATGTCTTAAAATACAAGAATTTGTGATAAGTTTTGATTTCCGAGCCTTGGGGCAAAAGTGTAAATATGCAAAAGTTTAGGGGCAAAAATGTAATTTTGCCAAAATTTGAAAAAGGGCTGTTTTGATAAATGTGAGTATTAAATAAGCTAAATTTGCTATTATAGATCAAGAAGAACGGAATTCAAGAGTAGATCGGGGAAAAGAAAAAGTAAAGGACTAAATTGTAAAGTTTAGTCACAATTTGTATCGAGGTAAGTTTACGGTAAATAAATGCAATATTTCATTGTTTTACATTGATATTGTCAATTTCCAGCATTCATATATTTATTTTATGGAAATATTCAAAGTCGAATTTAAAGAGAAGTGACAGAGAAGAAGCATTAGAAAGCCCCGTTTGAGCCTTAGGAATGCTAGGATATTTGGGTTAACAGACAGACAGTAATGAGCCATGTAAGTCCATATTAAACATATGGCTTTGGAGACAGGACAGTATTGCGCCATGTAAGCCCATATCGTGTATATGGCCTTGGAGACAGGACAGTATTGAGCCATGTAAGTCCATATCGTATATATGGCTTTGGAGACAGGAATATTTCATGTAAGACCATGTCAAGGACATGGCATTGGCAGTATTTTATCAGACAGGAATAACCTGAGTATCCTTAGTATTCCGAGTGGTTCAACGGGTCATTGTACAAGTTAAATTCAGTGAACTATCAGCAAAGGGAAGTTAGATTATGTTTATGAATAACGAAAGGTCAGGTAAGAAAGAAGGTAGTAAGTGAGAAGTAAAGAAAGTTTATGATGCTAGACGATATTATGTATAATTGCTCAATATGTTAAATGCTGCAATTTATTTGCTTGTAAGCTTACTAAGCCTAGTGCTTACCGTTTTATTTTCTTTCTTATTATAGTTCTTGCCAAGCTTACTCGGGGATCGAAGGAAACGTCGGAGTTCAGATCACACTATCAAAGGAATCATTTTGGTATAACTAGACGTTTCATTTTGTGTATGGCATGTATAGGGACTTAGTCTTTTATGGAATGATATGTTCAATATATGGTGTATAAATGCTTGGAAGTGAGTAGCTAATGAAATGGCTAACCATGCATGTGTTTAATGGTATGTGTGCTTAAATGGTAACTATCACATGAAAACTATGAAAAGTATAAAAGTAGCTTGAAAACAGATGCAAACAGCAGCAGTAACGTGAATTTGAAAAATCACTAAAAATAGTAGGAATGGAATTAAAAGGTGAATAAGGTATGAAATTAAAACTTAATGGGTCTATTTTCATGTGGAAGAAACAGAGTAGGAAAAAGAGTTGTATATTATGAGAAATTTTCAGTTGAGTGAGACTGACTCTGTGATCCCCTGTTCTGACTTCAAAAATTCACTATAAATTGCACATAAATAATTAGGTATTATAGTTTATATTCCTAGATTCCTTATTGAGTCTAGTTTCTAATGAAATAGATGGCATGCCTGTTTGAATTTTGTACAGGGAGAAAATTAGTTCGTAGTGAACAGAGGTCAGAGCAGGTGAGCGGTGTAACAGGGGAGACTTTAACTAATAAACTGTACTAATTGGCCAAGCCAAAAATTCTAGAAAAAAATTAGTAGATAGCCATATGAGTCTAGTTTTAGGGAAAATTTACGGATCTTGATTTCGAGTTTCGTAACTTGAGATATGAATTTTTGAACGACCATGATGCAGAAAACAGTTTATTCCGAAAATGAAAATAGATTTTGTAAAGTTGTTTAAATGATAAATTATGTTCGGTAAAACCTCAGGCTCGACTTCGGCGACGGTCTCAGGCGTGGGGGTGTTACATTTATTGGTATCAGAGCCAGGTTTAGTCAGTTCTCGGAACAGTTAATGTGAGTAGAAGTCTAGCTATACATGCCATACTTGCATTTTGATAGTGTGACGACTCCTGACGATTTTTAAATATTTTGTTTTATAGTAATGGATCCCGAACGAGTTGGTGATGATGATGTGGAAAGTAATGCGCCTGCTTCCGCGGAAGGGGCAGCGCCATCTGGAAATAGGCCAGTAACAGTTGATCAGGGAGGAGTAACTCGAGAAGTTCTCTTCCAAGCTCTGAATAATTGGTTTGCCGAGTTCGTTCGTACGAATCCGGCAATTAGACCTCCACCCCCTCATGATTCTCAGGCAACCCATGTAGCTCAAGCTCCCCTAGCCACAGGTACAGTGATAAGAGAAAAGCCAGCAGTCGATAAAATCAGGAAATATGGGGCAGAAGAGTTCCGAGCAACAAAAGATGATGATGCAGAAATAGCAGAGTTTTGGATAGAAAATACCATCAGAGTTTTCGATGAATTATCCTGTACACCTGAGGAATGTATGAAATGTGTAGTATCACTCCTTAGAGACTCAGCCTACCACTGGTGGAAGACATTAGTATCAGTTGTACCGAAAGAAAGGGTTACTTGGGATTTCTTTCAGGAGGAATTCCGTAAAAAGTACATCAGCCAGAGGTTTATTGATCAGAAGAGAAAAGAGTTCTTAGAGTTGAAACAAGGTAATATGACAGTGACTGATTACGAGCGTGAATTCGTCAGGCTTAGTAAATATGCCCGAGAATGTGTATCTACAGAGGCTATTATGTGTAAAAGGTTTGAGGATGGGTTAAATGATGATATCCGACTATCAGGCGGGGTTTTGGAAATAAAAGAGTTTGTTGTTTTAGTTGACCGAGCCTGTAAAGCAGAGGAGTTGTTAAAAAGAAAAGGTAAAACTGAAACAGAAACGCAAGACACGAAGAAAAGACAGATGAGCAGATCATTTCAGCCTACATCTAAGAGGCCCAAAGAGTTTTCTACCAGATCTAGCTTTTCGGCAGGGCAATCTAGTCAGAATAGAGGTAGTAGATTTAAAGATTTGAAAGCTCAGACTACTTCGACCGCAAGTGTAGGTAATGTTAGATCAGGGAGATCAGGATGTCCACTGTGTGGTAGACTTCATTATGGTCCTTGTCGAGCAGGTGAAAATGTTTGTTATAAGTGTGGTGCTTCGGATCATTTTGTGCGAGATTGTCCAGAGGTGGCTCAACGAGAAGTACCACAGAGTGCTAGATCCGGAAATGTTCCTACTAGAGGCAGATCACCGAGGCAACCTGGAGTAGGAGCAAGTAACAGAGGTACCTCTAGAGATTCGGCTGTGAGACCACATGCTAGAGCTCCTGCAAGGACTTATGCTATTCGTGCTCGTGAAGAGGCATCCTCCCCCGATGTGATTACGGGTACATTTTCTCTACATGATATTAATGTTGTTGCTTTGATTGATCCGGGTTCGACCCATTCTTATGTTTGTATGAAATTGATGCCTAAAATGAGTATGCCTATAGAATTCACAGAATTTGTGATTAAAGTATCAAATCCACTAGGCAAGTGTGTATTGGTAGATAAAGTATGTAGAAATTGTCCCTTAATGATTAGAGGTCACTGTTTTCCGGCCAATCTCATGTTATTGCCGTTTGATGAATTTGATGTTATTTTAGGCATGGATTGGTTGACGGCACATGATGTGGTAGTGAATTGTGGAAGGAAATTCATTGAGTTAAAATGTGAAAATGGTGAGATTCTTCGGGTTAATTCAGATAAGTCAGATAGTTCATTTGCTATGATTTCTGTTATGACAGCCCAAAAATATTTGAGAAAGGGGTGTGAGGCTTATCTTGCTTTTGTATTGAATACTAAAGATTCAGAATTGAAAGTTGAATCAGTGCCCGTAGTGTGCGAGTATCCAGATGTATTTCCGGAAGAATTACCAGGTTTGCCTCCTGTTAGAGAAGTTGAGTTTGGTATTGAGCTGATTCCAGGTACCACACCTATTTCCATTACTCCTTATAGAATGGCTTCGTCGAAATTGAAAGAATTGAAAGCTCAGTTGCAGGAATTAACTGATAAAGGTTTTGTAAGACCCAGTAATTCACCATGGGGTGCACCAGTGCTATTTGTGAAAAAGAAAGATGGTTCGATGAGATTATGCATAGATTATCGACAGCTTAACAAGGTAACTATCAAGAACAAATATCCATTGCCCAGAATTGATGATTTGTTTGATCAGTTGAATGGAGCCACTGTGTTTTCCAAGATCGATTTGAGATCCGGATATTATCAGATGCGAGTTAAGGAGTCAGATGTTCCGAAAACTGCATTCCGAACTAGGTATGGTCATTATGAGTTTCTTGTGATGCCCTTTGGCTTAACCAATGCCCCTGCTGTTTTTATGGACTTAATGAACCGAATATTTAGACCATATTTGGACAAGTTTGTAGTTGTGTTCATTGATGATATCTTGATTTATTCTCCTGATGAAATTAAACATGAAAAACATTTGAGAACAGTTCTACAAATTTTGAGAGATAATCAGTTGTATGCTAAGTTCAGTAAAAGTGAGTTTTGGCTCCGAGAAGTTGGATTTCTTGGACATATTGTTTCAGGTGAAGGTATTAGAGTTGATCCGAGCAAAATTTCAGCCATTGTCGATTGGAAGCCTCCCAAGAATGTTTCGGAAGTCAGAAGTTTTCTTGGCTTAGCTGGTTATTACAGACGGTTTGTGGAGGGATTTTCCATGATAGCTACCCCGTTAACGAGACTGCTACGGAAGGATGTTAAGTTTGAATGGACTGAGAAGTGCCAGCAGAGTTTTGACAAGTTAAAGGCATTGTTGACTAAAGCTCCTATCTTAGTACAGCTAGAACCGGGTAAAGAATTTGTAATTTATAGTGATGCATCTTTGAGTGGGCTCGGTTGTGTACTCATGCAGGAAGGAAAGGTAATTGCTTATGCCTCTAGACAACTAAAGCCACATGAGAAAAATTATCCGACATATGATTTAGATTTAGCTGCTATTGTATTTGCATTGAAGATTTGGAGACATTATTTGTATGGTGAAAGGTGCCGGATATTCACCGATCATAAAAGTTTGAAATACTTAATGACTCAAAAAGATTTGAACCTGAGGCAAAGAAGATGGCTAGAGTTGATTAAAGATTATGAGGTAGTGATTGATTATCACCCAGGTAAGGCAAATGTAGTTGCTGATGCTTTAAGTAGAAAACTCTTATTTACATTACGAGCTTTGAATACTAATTTAGCCATGTCGGATGATGGTTTTATTTTAGCTGAATTGAAAGCTAAACCGGTATTTCTTGAAGAAATTTGTGAAGCTCAAAAAGATGACAATGAGTTACAAGCTAAAAGAGTTCAATGTGAGTCAGACATAGAATCAGATTTCCGGATTAGTTCGGATGGTTGTTTGATGTTTAGAGACAGAATATGTGTACCAAAGAATGATGAGCTTATTCAGAAGATTTTACAGGAAGCACATAGCAGTTTCTTGTCTATTCACCCAAGTAGCACAAAGATGTATAATGATTTGAAGAAATTGTACTGGTGGGCAGGAATGAAAAGAGATATTTCAGAGTTTGTTTCCAGATGCTTGATTTGTCAACAGGTAAAGGCCGAACATCAGGTACCCTCGGGTTTATTGCAGCCTGTACTAGTTCCGGAATGGAAATGGGACAGAGTTACTATGGATTTTGTGACGGGATTGCCGTTAACACCGAAAAAGAAGGATGCAGTTTGGGTTGTAATTGATAAGCTAACTAAGTCGGCTCATTTTATCCCAGTTCGTATGGATTATTCACTTGACAGGTTGGCTGAGTTGTACATTTCAAAGATAGTCAGACTACATGGAGTACCATTATCAATCATTTCAGATAGAGATCCGAGATTTACTTCACGATTCTGGAAAAAGTTGCAAAAAGCTTTGGGCACAAAGTTAAGTTTCAGTACGGCTTTTCATCCTCAGACCGACGGTCAGTCAGAGAGAGTTATTCAGGTACTTGAAGATATGCTTAGATGTTGTGTATTGGAATTTCAAGGCAGTTGGGAAAAATACTTACCATTGGTAGAGTTTGCCTATAATAATAGTTACCAGTTGAGTTTGAAGATGGCACCCTATGAAGCTTTGTATGGACGCAAATGTCGTACGCCTTTATACTGGACAGAGCTTAAAGAAAGCCAGATTTACGGGGTTGATCTAGTTAAAGAAACAGAAGAAAAAGTGAAAGTTATCAGAGATTGTTTGAAGGCAGCTTCAGATAGGCAGAAGTCATATGCAGATTTAAAAAGAAAAGAGATTGAATATCAGGTTGGCGACAAGGTATTCTTGAAGGTATCCCCGTGGAAGAAAGTTCTCAGATTTGGCAGGAAAGGTAAGTTAAGTCCTCGTTTTATTGGACCGTTTGAAGTGATTGAGAGAATTGGGCCATTAGCATACCGATTAGCTTTGCCGACTGAATTAGAGAAGATTCATGATGTGTTCCATGTGTCAATGTTACGACGTTATCGGTCAGATCCATCGCATGTGATTTCTCCGACAGAGGTTGAGATTCAACCAGATATGACTTATGATGAGGAACCAATAAAAATTCTAGCTCGAGAGGTAAAGCAATTAAGGAATAAAAGTATTGCTCTTGTGAAAGTCTTATGGAATAGACATGGGGTGGATGAGGATACATGCGAACCCGAAGAGGCCATGCGAAAACAGTACCCAAATCTCTTTACAGGTAAGATTTTCGGGGACGAAAATCCCTAAAGGGGGGAGAAATGTAACATCCCGAAATAGGGCCTAATCGGAATAGTGGTTTCGTAACCACAAATCCGAGATAGAAATAATTATTTTATAAATATTTTGAAGTTTATATTATGATTGCATGATAGTGTGAAAATTTCGTGAAGAAATTCTACGCGTAAAGTGCTTAACTTGGAGTTAGGGACTAAATCGAATAAATTGCAAAACTTGCATTCTAGAAGTTTTTATTATGAAATTGCTTTGGAATATTAATTAGGAGGGTTTAAATAGTAATTTGACCAATTTCTTAGCTCATGGACAAAATAGGACATGGGTGGAATTTTTGAAAGTTTAGTAAGGAGGGGCATTTTGGTCATTTGGTTATTAACATGAATAAAAAGGGAAAAGATGACAAAAAAATCATCATCTTCTTCATTACCACGAAATTTCAAGGGTTCTCCATAGCTAGGGTTTGTTTCAAGCTTCCAAGCTCCATAGTAAGTGATTCCAAGCCCCGTTTTTAATGATTTTTACGTTTTTGAGATCCCGGTAGCTCGATAAAGCTTATGTTAGCAATATTTTAAGTTAGGGTTCATATTTGGAAAAATACCCATAGGTGAAATTTGTGTATTTTGATGTTTTATGATAGAATATGAGGTTTTAAATTATGTTAGACAACTTGAGCTACTCGGTTTTAGGTAAAAACGAGTAAAAGGGCTTAATTGGTAAAAATACCTATTGTACATAAGTGTATGTTATAGTAGGAATTTGAAGATGATATTGGTAAATAAATGATCAGCATGTCTTAAAATACAAGAATTTGTGATAAGTTTTGATTTCCGAGCCTTGGGGCAAAAGTGTAAATATGCAAAAGTTTAGGGGCAAAAATGTAATTTTGCCAAAATTTGAAAAAGGGCTGTTTTGATAAATGTGAGTATTAAATAAGCTAAATTTGCTATTATAGATCAAGAAGAACGGAATTCAAGAGTAGATCGGGGAAAAAAAAAAGTAAAGGACTAAATTGTAAAGTTTAGTCACAATTTGTATCGAGGTAAGTTTACGGTAAATAAATGCAATATTTCATTGTTTTACATTGATATTGTCAATTTCCAGCATTCATATATTTATTTTATGGAAATATTCAAAGTCGAATTTAAAGAGAAGTGACAGAGAAGAAGCATTAGAAAGCCCCGTTTGAGCCTTAGGAATGCTAGGATATTTGGGTTAACAGACAGACAGTAATGAGCCATGTAAGTCCATATTGAACATATGGCTTTGGAGACAGGACAGTATTGCGCCATGTAAGCCCATATCGTGTATATGGCCTTGGAGACAGGACAGTATTGAGCCATGTAAGTCCATATCGTATATATGGCTTTGGAGACAGGAATATTTCATGTAAGACCATGTCAAGGACATGGCATTGGCAGTATTTTATCAGACAGGAATAACCTGAGTATCCTTAGTATTCCGAGTGGTTCAACGGGTCATTGTACAAGTTAAATTCAGTGAACTATCAGCAAAGGGAAGTTAGATTATGTTTATGAATAACGAAAGGTCAGGTAAGAAAGAAGGTAGTAAGTGAGAAGTAAAGAAAGTTTATGATGCTAGACGATATTATGTATAATTGCTCAATATGTTAAATGTTACAATTTATTTGCTTGTAAGCTTACTAAGCCTAGTGCTTACCGTTTTATTTTCTTTCTTATTATAGTTCTTGCCAAGCTTACTCGGGGATCGAAGGAAACGTCGGAGTTCAGATCACACTATCAAAGGAATCATTTTGGTATAACTAGACGTTTCATTTTGTGTATGACATGTATAGGGACTTAGTCTTTTATGGAATGATATGTTCAATATATGGTGTATAAATGCTTGGAAGTGAGTAGCTAATGAAATGGCTAACAATGCATGTGTTTAATGGCATGTGTGCTTAAATGGTAACTATCACATGAAAACTATGAAAAGTATAAAAGTAGCTTGAAAACAGATGCAAACAGCAGCAGTGACGTGAATTTGAAAAATCACTAAAAATAGTAGGAATGGAATTAAAAGGTGAATAAGGTATGAAATTAAAACTTAATGGGTCTATTTTCATGTGGAAGAAACAGAGTAGGAAAAAGAGTTGTATATTATGAGAAATTTTCAGTTGAGTGAGACTGACTCTGTGATCCCCTGTTCTGACTTCAAAAATTCACTATAAATTGCACATAAATAATTAGGTATTATAGTTTATATGCCTAGATTCCTTATTGAGTCTAGTTTCTAATGAAACAGATGGCATGCCTGTTTGAATTTTGTACAGGGAGAAAATTAGTTCGTAGTGAACAGAGGTCAGAGCAATTGAGCGGTGTAACAGGGGAGACTTTAACTAATAAACTGTACTAATTGGCCAAGCCAAAAATTCTAGAAAAAAATTAGTAGATAGCCATATGAGTCTAGTTTTAGGGAAAATTTACGGATCTTGATTTCAAGTTTCGTAACTCGAGATATGAATTTTTGAACGACCATGATGCAGAAAACAGTTTATTCCGAAAATGAAAATGGATTTTGTAAAGTTGTTTAAATGATAAATTATGTTCGGTAAAACCTCAGGCTCGACTCCGGCGACGGTCTCGGGCGTGGGGGGGTTACATAAAATCCTTGAAATTTGTTCAATGATAAATATAGGTGAAGTGATGCTTAAATATGTAATTTTTAATTATTTTATTTAAAAATAGTATAAATATATGATAAGATAAAATATTGGATAAAAGTTTATTTGATGGCTCTAATTTGAAAAATATTTATATCTCTTTAAAGTTTGATTAAAAATTTATTTGCCATCTATAGGTTGGGCAAGATTCGGATTGATTTCTAATAAAAACTTAGACTCGATTGCTAGGTTTAGGCTTAACCTAAAATTCAAATAATAGGTATAAAATTAGGGTTCGGTCCAACCACTATTATTTTTTTAATATTATATTTTTGTTTAAAATTATTTAAAAAATATAATACACCAAATACACTAAAAATATTAAAATAAATGTTTCTCAATAAATTGAAATAAATTAAAAAATATTTATACTTAAATAGCACTAAAATAATGCAACTTAACAAGTAAATGTTTCTAAAATAATAATAAAATTAATAATAAAATAAATATTATATAATATCCAAACATTAACAATAAAATAATAATAACAAAACAGTGACAAAAAGTGAAAAAATAACAACAAAAACATTAAAGTTTTTTTTAATTGAAATTTTAGGCTTGGCCCACGCAAATTACTTACTTAAGGCTTAGCCCAATTTTTAAAGAAATATATTATTTTATCCAAATTTATTTTTCTAAACCATATTTTTAATTAAACCCTCTCATTTTTTAAAAGGAGATTTTCATCCCACCTACCTAAACAAAAACTCATCATTCCAGTAAAACTCATTTTTGCTTAACTCTACCCACAAAAAAATAGCTAATTAGAAGCAACCGGAAACCGGCCTTTTACCGTTATGGAGCTTACAGGGGTGCTCTTGCTCCCTCTCTTTCTCTATCCATTTGCGATTCCAACATACCATCATTGAAACAAAGCAAGTGATGACATTCCACTGCTAAATTCTATTTTCCTCCATAACCCCAAAATGGAAGCCATTTTAAACCCTCTTTTAAGCTCACCCACCATTCTAAAACCCACAAATCCATTCTCTTTGTCGAACGTCAACAAAGCTCCATTTTTGCTTTCACTGACTCATTTCACGACCACTTCATTTCCTTTTTCTGCAATTCTTTCTACTCCTCCTCCCCGTTTTACTTCTTCTGGTAAGTTAATCTCTTAATCCAACTCTTTTTGGCTACAAAGACGTTCAGGTTTCAATATGTTCTCTTCGACTTTCTGCTAAGAAAAAATTGTGGATTTCATTTAGTTGTTGTTGCTTGTTAACGATTCTTTTGCAATTCTTCTGGTAACTTAACTCCAACTTCTTATGGTGGTCTCAGAAAACGAATTATCCTATATGTTTCTAGGATTTTTTGGTGAGAAAAAAAAATGTGGGTTTTATGTCATTCATGCTGTGTGTTTGGGTTCTTTTAACTTATTTTGAAAGCATATTACTATGTTTTCTATTTTTTCCCTTTTTCATAACCAAGATATCCTTCGTAAATGTTTTTGCTGTACATAAAGACTAATCTTTCGGCTTCTTGTTGCCCCTCCTGACCGGATTTCTCTTCTTATGAGTGCAATGTGCTACTACCGCATCTGTTGGTTACTATGTTTTCTTTTAGCATATTAGAAAGTTTGATATTTTAGCTTACATGTTTGTTTTTTGTTTTTAACTTATGGATTATTAACTCAGTTACATATGCAACTTCGGATAGCCAATTGAGTGAAGGAGTAGAAACCAGTACGAGAGAATGGGTAATGCAAGGTATGCTGTATAGCTTACTAAATTCCAATTCATATATTTGGGGCTGAAAATTTTGATGTTTTATAAGATGTTGTACTAGGCCAGTAATGTTATTCAAATGGCTGTTTATTATATCCCAGGAAACAATGGTCATCTTCTTGCTTAAAATAGTGAGAACCAGTTTGAGATTTGCTTATTTAATCTTATTTTATGTTTAAGTATTAAGTTTCTTATAAAGGATATTTTTGTTTTATTTGTAAATCTAACATTTATGATTGAGAAGATGTTGTGGTTCTTCTTTGGTTTTATGCTGATTACTCAGTGGCGGAGCCAGAAAACTTTTTTTTGGGGGGGGGGCGGAATTAAATTGTATGCAATTTCATCATTTTAATAGTCAATGTCTTTATAATTTTTAAAGGATTAAATCAAATTTTTATCATTTTTGGGGGCCAAATTGCAATTTTACCATCACTAATTTAAAATTTTATAAATTATAAAAGTGCCTAAATGGAAAATTTTCTATTTTAGGGGGGGCGGGGGCCCCTGCCAGCCCCCCCTGGCTCCACCACTGGTCATTGTTACTGCTGCAAAAGATGCAGTTTTCAATGTAGATGAAGTTTCAAAGATAGCCATTCTAATGGAAATTGTAGAATCTCTGGTTTGCAAATACTAATAAAGGCATTAAACCTTCCTCTTATATCTTGCTCCTGAATATGTGACTTAATAAGGAGCCATATGCTTGCTTGTCAGCTAAGGATTTAGATTTTGCCATTTTTGAAATGGCTCTACAAGCAGTAAAAGTACCATGGAGGCCCTTGTACTAGGGTTGGAGTGCATTTTACCCCCTATACTAAAAAAATGAGTAAATTAGTCCCTCTATGTTAGATCAAAGAGCAAATTGGTCCTTTTGTTAAAAATTCCAATCTATTTTTACTGTTAAAAACTAGCATGGCTAACAAAATAACCAAATGGTGCCATGTCGTGTGCCATGTGTACCTCATGCTGACGTTCATGGACCAGTTTTCAACAATAGCAATGGATGAAATCTTTAATAGGATAAGTTTGCTCTTTGATATAATATACAGAGACTATTTTGCCCTTTTTTAGTAGAGGGGCAAAATACAATATGACACCTACTACAAGGACCTCCATGGTGCTCTTACCCTCTACAAGCTGATTAGTGTAGGGCCCTCTGGAAAAGAAAATGTTAGTTGATATAACTATTTAAGGTCACTATTTTATATGATCTTTGGCTCCTTCCTTGTTGAACTTTTATTTCCTTGCACTCGCCCTTAATGAAGAGATAAAAACAGTTGGATTTTCTAATAAGCTCAAGCAATTTTTGCTGGATTAGAATTTAGTGTGCAATATTTGTCCTTTCAGGACTAAAACTGCATGCTCTCTTTGTTCATTTTAGCTTTCAACTTGATTTTTCTCATGCTACTTCCTTTTCAACTGCAGTCTCATCCGGTATCTTTAAGATGATCCGTGCCATTTATTTTGATAAAGAGATTGTTGATGTTATCGTCAAAATGTATAAAAGTAATGATGAAAGTTTGAGGAAAATTACAAACTGATAAAAAATTTTTCCTGATACAATCGAGAGTGTTGATTAGCCTTTTACGACCCCCTACTGAAGCTGCTTTTACCTTTGGATGTGATGCAAGTTGGATTTGCATATTATAAATATTGCTGAGAGCATCACTGAATTATCACGATAATTTTGACAGATTTTTATGCTCTAAGGAAAGATGTTGAAATGGCCTCAGAACGCGTTAATGAAATTAGAACATCTGCTGGTATGCAGCAATTAGAAAAGGAACTCGTGGTTCTGGAATCAAAAACAGCTGATAGCTCATTTTGGGATGATCGTGCCAAAGCTCAAGAAACTCTTTTGGCACTGACTGATGTCAAAGACAAAATAAATTTACTCAATGAATTTAAAATGAAGGTATGAATTTCTTGTTAAGACCATTTGACAGAATGAATTTTCTCTTTTACATTTTGACTTGTATAGATTTGTAGTTGTTAAAATTTAGGCATAAGGACCTATTTGGCTCTCCAACTTTACAAAAAAGTCAATTTTTTGGCCTCCATTTAAATTGTCGCCTCTTATAGCTTTTGAACTTGTATTGTTTGTCAAATCGCCCAAAAATGGATGGAAAAATTAACTTCTGATAACTTTGCTGGTGGTCCACGTGTATGCCACATTAGCAATTAATTAAATTTAAAAAAAAAATAGAAAAATATTTTATACCTTTTTAATAATTTTAATAATTTTTAATTTCTATTTTTTATTTTTTTAAACCACGTGTATGCCGCATTAACAAAGTTAACAGGTGTTAACTTTTCCATCTATTTTTGCGTGATTTGACAAATAACGCAAGTTTACAAGCTAAAAGAGGCAAAAAATTAAATGGAGGGCTCCTTAATATGTTTTGTTTATATAGTGTACTTCATATCATACATTGGATGCAGGTTGAAGATGCTGAAACTATAGTTAATCTAACAGAGGAGATGGACTCCATAGATGCTGCACTTCTAGAAGAGGCTGTCAATGTGATTAAAGATCTAAATAAGGCATTGGACAGATTCGAGTTGACTCAACTTCTTTCTGGTCCATATGACAAAGAAGGTGCAGTCATCTCTATAACTGCTGGTGCTGGAGGCACCGATGCACAGGTAATATATTTGATACGGCATGAATGATTTATGTTACTATTTTCTTGTCCAATAAAACAATGATGTTCTCCATTCAAATTTTGTTAAATGTTGGGGGGCTGCATCGTTAGCCTCTTTTAGTTCTATCAAATTTGAAAATTATACCATATATAATCAGTAAAAAGATGAAAATTAATTTATGGTAACTTCCATATATAATTCCTGCTTAAGTGTAAGGACAAAATAAATCTGAAACAAAGAGATGGAGGATAACACTACTTAACACTTTTAGAAAAAAGTTTCAATTCTGTTATTAGTCCCTGTAGTTTGCAAAAGTTTTGGATTTAGTCTCTGTACTTTTTGGATTGGTAAATTTTAGTCCTTGTATGTTTCAAAGTTTGAAATTTTACTCTTGGCCCAAATAGAAGCAGTTAAATCTGTTTGGTTAAATTTAATTACTAGTCCTGTACTATATGTATAGTTGTAGATTTAGTCCATTTTCCCCAATTGGATCATTCTAACTCCCTATACTTTTCAAAATTTGAAATTTCAATCTTAATGCAAATGACAGTCAGTAATCCGTTAACTGGAATTTTTGTGAGTAATATGTGGAAATAATAAGTTGACATAACATGACACATATGATAATATGTTTGGCGTATCAGATTTCGGAAACAGTAGAACTTTATTGACTGAATTTAACAATTATTGTTTAGTGAGGACTGAAATTTTAAGATTTGGAAACTACAGGGATTAAAATGGCCAAATAAAACTATAGGGATTAAATCCACAACTTTTACTAAGTACAGGGATTAATAACAAAATTTAACTTAGAAAAAATGAAAAACAGTGAATAACAGACATGAACAAGGAACAAGGAACAAGAGAACAAATTACATTGCCTCTAGGACCATTTTAGACATCTGTTTAGAGACTGTCAGACTGATTTGCACAGGGTGAACTGGCCTGTCTTGATAAGGTGCCAAGCCAAGAAACCTATCCTAAAATGGTGTGGGATTTGTCAGCATTTTAGCTATAAGCATTTTACTATATAAAAAGACTTCTATTACGGGGCTTACAGCTGGTATATGCAGTACAAATATTTCAGATATTGGGGTTTAATCTAGTTCTTCTAAATCAAATCATCAACCATAGACACATCCCACAACATGAAATTGCTGCTCATATTCAACTTAAATTCTTTTAATTCAAATTCAGAGGGTTTATATTCATCCATATTCAGATTCGCGATAATAAGTGAGTATGAGGACTTAATTGTGGATCCCTGAAGTTTTTTTTTTTTTTATCATGGGGCCTGGTGTACCACTAGGCTTTATCTTTTGTTGACTAAAAATATTGATCCTTTCCAACAGGACTGGGCTGACATGCTTCTCAGGATGTACACGAGATGGGGAGAGAAACAGAAATATAAGACAAGGGTTGTTGAAAAGTCATTGGGAGAGGAAGCCGGGATTAAGTCGGCCACAATTGAAGTTGAAGGCAGATATGCTTATGGCTATCTATCTGGAGAGAAAGGAACTCATCGTATAGTACGACAGTCTCCTTTCAATGCTAAAGGTCTTCGTCAGGTAACTTCTGTTATGTTTTGTTGAATGTTTAGAAAAGACTCATCCTCTTCTTTTGTAGTAATTGTTTTTAACCATTCTTATCCAATAATTAGATGATTTCAATGACCAACATTCGTTTTTGCTTCGAAATTTCTATAATAAGTGGTTAATTTTCCTGCATCTTTTACTTGTTTGCATTATGCTTCTAAGCATCCATACTGTGAGTGGATTTGTTGCACTAGAAAGATCATGTACACGGTAATAGCTGCCATGAGATGGTTGTTTTGATACTTTGCCTGAAAGACTTGTTGCATATGTGATGGAAGTTTTTTTTGCCTCGGTTGATGGAAGTTCAATACGCTTTCCGTAAATTCTTTCAAGAAAAGCAATGCTATTTCATACCAGTTTGACTGGTATCCTCTTGCCGAACAGAACCCTCTCTATTCTTTTTCCTTTGAGAAAAGAATCATTGTCTTCCAATAACCTCGTAGAGACCTTTGGTTTAGAAATCAGGTTGTTGTTGAATCTTTTATCATTCACATCGAACCATTGCCTCCGTTTATTTGCTTACATTGGATTATATACAGACAAGCTTTTCTGGTGTTGAAGTAATGCCTCTTCTCCCTGAAGAATCGGTAGACGTTGAATTACCTGAGGAAGACCTTGAAATTTCATTTTCAAGGGCAGGAGGGAAAGGAGGTCAGAATGTGAACAAAGTGGAAACCGCCGTTCGGATTACTCACATCCCAACTGGTGTTACCATTCGTTGCACAGGTTTTTCACCTCATTGCTCTTCTAGTTTCAGTTTGTTCAAAGATTTATCAGGATCGTCATGATTTTTTATCGTCAAAAGCAGTTTATTTGAAAAGCAGCATTTATCATTGAAACAAATGTTAATGCATATTGCAGAAGAGAGATCGCAGCTAGCTAACAAGATCAAGGCTCTTAGCAGATTAAAAGCCAAGTTATTAGTGATAGCCGAGGAGCAACGTGCATCTGAAATCAAGCAAATAAGGGGAGATGCAGTGAAGGCCGAGTGGGGGCAGCAGATACGAAACTATGTATTCCATCCTTACAAACTAGTGAAAGATGTTCGGACTGGGTTCGAGACTTCGGATGTTGTATCAGTGATGGATGGTGAATTGGATGCCTTCATCAAAGCTTACCTTAAATATAAACACAGTATCAATGTATCTGCCACTGCAACTACAACAGGGGCCTAATTAAAGAGTTTAGTGATCCATGATTAACTTATACATAATACCCTTTTTGTGTATTAGGCTCAAATTCTTTGAATTATTTAAGAATAACAGCGGCTCGGATATTTGTAATTTTTTAAATATTCGGGGCGGCTTAATTTATTTGTTATCCGAGTCCATTTATCTGCTAACCATTCAAATAGTACCATATGAATCTTATTCAATTTGTTGGATATAAGCATATTTAAATTATTAGTCATTTTATACAATAAAAATATAAAAAACTTATCAAAGGCTTGCTTCTTCTTTTTTTTACCTAATGATGATAAATAAAAAGATTTTGAAACTCGGATGTGTTTTCAAGTTACTTGAGTTTGACTTGGAAAAATTGGAACACAATGTTGTAATTATTGAGCTATAGATTAAGCTTAGTTCGACCTTAGTAATACTTGGCTCAAATGTGTGGTAGATTTTATCGAATTTTTCAATTTTAATATATATTTTAAAAAAAATTATATTATTAAATTAATGATGGCCCTTAATATGTATATATTATTAACTTTAAACTTAATTATCGAGTTAAAGTTTGAGTTTGAATACATACTAGATTAATTGAGTTCAAATACAAAAATTGATAAACAAGCTTAATCAAACTTAAATTTATATCACAAACTTAAAGATAGATGTTTGATTGAGCTTGAGCTGAGTATCGAGTTTTGAATTTTGAGTTGAGCTCGAGCTCAAACTTGCTAGTATTTGGACTTGGCTTGCCTCAATTACACCCTCTCAAAACAATATGGACAAGGAGTTGAATGGAATTTTTGAAACTATATGGGGTTCTAAATTATTATGTATAATTATAAGTATTTTCTAGAAATTTACCCCTGAAATATGTTGGTTTGGATTTGGAAACAAAAAACAAGGAATTCGTTTTGGATTAGAATGGTTAAAAATAAAAAGTCCAGGGGTCGTATTAGAAAATTGTAAAATCAAGTTAAAAAGAATAACTAATGGGTTAGTAAAGTTCGGGACAGGTGGAACGTCTCTACTGGTTAGCGGCAAGAAATAACTATGGTAACAGTCACAGATTGCAAAATACAAAACCAAAAAACTTTCAGATTTATACATTATAACCCTACTAAAGAAGTAAAAAGATCTCTCCCGGATCTATTTCTCTCTCCAATATCTCGGTCATCACCGCCACCACAACTCGCTGCCGTAGCCACCGTAACCTGCTCTCCAAGCTGGGGTCGGTGGTCTTTCTCTATCTTCTCATATTTTATCATATTCTATTCTCGTGTTTTTTTCTATCGTGTCTTCTTTGATTAAAAAACAATAGCGAATCTCACAGCATCTTTATGGCTTAAAAATGGCAATGGGTCCGTCTTGTTTTAGCTTATTTCTCTCTAGGAACTAAAACCCACCCTAGTTTTTTCGTGGTTTGCTTGTTCTTTTTTTTTCGTGGGTTGAGCTGGTTTCTCATTTATTTGTTTATTTAGTTTGGGTTTGCTTTAACTTACCTCTGAAAGAAAGAGAGTGGTGGGTATTTTTTTCTTCCTTGGTTTAAAGCTTAAGGGTAGGTAAATTTTGCGTTAATTGTGTTCCTCGGTTTATCTGGAATTGTTAATTGTGTTCCTCGGTTTTATCTGGAATTTGTATGTAGTTATTGTTTGGGGTCCTTGTTATTGATTAATTTCCTTAGGGAAGGGTAAGTAATGAAGTTAGTTTCATTTGGCATATCAGGGTCCTTGTGAGAATTCATTATGATGTATTGTTTTGAATTTTGTTTTTAGTAATAACTGGTTGGATGTTTAAGTCAGTTGCTTCTAATTAGCTATTTTTGTTTTTACTTTGAATTTTTTGTTTGGTGTAGAGTTAAGCGAAAATGAGTTTTACTGGAACTATGAACTAGTTTGTAGAGTAGGTTACTTTCAAGATGGATGAATTGCATGTAATATCAGTTCTGTCTAAACGATGTTTTTTAATTCCTTTTATTTTTTAGTAGTTTCATGCAAAGGTATTTCGATACATGTTAGTTGGAGTTAGTGTTGCTAGACTTGAATTTTGCTGCGTGGATAATGCAAATTTGAATAAAATAGTCGTATCTGGTATTTATTTGGTCACCTAATGGATCCCTAAATGCTTTGTATTCTTTTTTGTTCCATTTTAATTATAGTTGAAAATCTTTTCCACTGATATAGGCTTTTTATATGAATAAATTAATTATGGTTATTCTTTCCATTAATTATTTGAAGACTTTAAACCACATTTCTTCCACTCTTCTTTGTTTTGTTGGTTTGGTACTCCACTCCCCTTGTGTAAGTACTGGGTGTTGGGGCATGTGCGCCTTTTCTTTCGTTCAGCTTGATTGAGAATTAATTACTTATTAGGTAGATGTAGCTTGGTTGGGACTCCCACCTTAGGAGTTCCGAGGACTATTGGCTGTCTTGCATGTGAGGCTACTTTGTACTTTCCTATGTCATGAGAATTTGGCTATCAGTCCTTTCTCTTCAAACTAAGAATTGAAGGAAATATATTATTTGACCACAAATTAAGGTGATAGTTTTCATTATGCAATCGTATACTTTGATTTCAGATGAACTATAGCTAATCAGAAAGTTGATTCAAAATTTCAACACTAAATCATGCGGTTTTGGATGTAGTCTGGTGCAGAGGAAGTAAAACTTGTCTGCCAATAAATAACATTTAAATTTTCTATGTTCTTGTTTGTTGAGAATCTTCTGTTTTGATTCTGATTGAGGTCATGATCATTTTTATCAATATAGTTAAATTCTTTGTTGTGAATAATAAATCATTTTGAATTATATGAACCTTTGCTAAATCTGGTTTGATTTATTTTATTGTCTATGCTTTTTGTTGAAATTCTTTGTTTTTTTCTGGTACTTAACTAATTCATATATTTTTCTTTGGCTCCCCCCTCTTCCACTACAGCTCTTCCCTGTGCAAAATATGATATAGGTAGGGCAGCAACATAATGGCTTCTAAAGGATTGAGGCCTAAGCTTGAGCATGAGACAAAAGCTAGGCGTCAGAAGGTACTAGTGCTTTGGTCTCTTGCAACTTTTCTTGTCTCATATATTGTTAGTCTTGTTGCTCTTATCATCATGCATTGTTCACATCCATGCTTATGCTTAGCTCTAAAGAAGTTCAGAGGTGAAATCTTTGTGGAGGTTCAAAATTTATATTATGTGCTTGATTGCATGAAATTTTTGTTGTATTAGTTTCTAAATTGCACTTGGCTAGAAGCAATTATATTTTCTCTATTTTTTTACTATAGCTATATCAAAAGGATGAAATTGTATTTATAATTGAGGAAATATTGCATCAAAGCATTGATAATTGGTAACTAATTAGATGTGTATTTTTTAGTACCTTCTTGTAGTTATCTAATGGAATCTATGAAAAAAAAAAATCTAATAACTGCAAGTCCTGATAAATTAAATAATATTTACATTTTCTTGTTATTTTGCTCGATTAAAAGTGAAAAGATCCATTCATTCCTGATGGAAATGCTTTTTCTTATTGTTTAAGGAAAGCTGAAGAAATAAAAAAGCAATATTTAACAATATTATTGTTAGGTGTTCAACTCTTTTGTTTATAATTTGGATTTCAACCATCAAACTATGGTAAGATGAATGATGGCATTTTTCTTTACAAGATGTTTAAGATTAGAGCTAAGAGAAATAGTGAATCAATCCACAAACACTTATATAGATGCATTTTGCACAAAGTTACAAGGATGTACTTTAGAGCACATGTTTATACTAACTCTATTATACACTTCTAATTTAATTAAACCTAGGGCCCTAATGAGACTTTGTAAACATGTCTTCTAACTGATCGTGAGAACCAACAAATTATGATAATTTCCTTAGAAAGTGACTCCTAATGGAAAACTAGGTTAGATTCAATGTTAGAGCAACTTGATTGTCACATTTCATAGGTGCAGGTGTGAAATACACAGTTGTTCAAGTAAATGCATTTTCCATAACAATTTACATGTAGTTAAGGCCATGGCTTTAATCCTCAACGTTTGCACTTGGTCTTGCTACAACAATTTGCTTTTGATTCTTCCATGAATCCAAATTATGTCTTATAAGCACACAATACCGTCGTAAAACGTTTATTAGAAGGAGAGCTTGCCCAGTCAACCTTTACCTATAGCTCCTTAATGGATCGGAGAATACATACTATAATTGAATTCCAATGACTTTGATATGGTGAATGAATCAAGAAACTGACTTGCTAGCAAATGAATGGTGGAGTTCAAGATAATAACAAACAATATCCTTTTGAAGATGAGAGTAATGTAAAAAAAGTGCACTTAAGAGAATAAGTAGAGAAGCTGAGACTTGGGGGTAGGTTAAGGACAAAACAACTACAACCAAAACCCTTCAAAGGTGATGAGTAAATAGGGTTTTTAGGAAAACAAAAAAGGAAAAAAAGGGATTTGATGATTGAGAACCGAATATGGCATATGATTGATTAGATAACATGAAGGACTGAACCATCCCAATAAAGAATAGGAACTTGCATGTGTAGGAATAATGTCAAACCAAACTTAATTAAATGCCTTTTTTTACCAATTATCCGATATGTGAGAACAAGAAATTAGTCTAGCATACTTTGTTGAAACATATAATATTGAAAATGATGTTAATATTCAAGAGCATTGATGCATTCATAAAATGCTAATAGGTATATCAAATGGAGTTTGTACTTCAGCACAAAAGGAGGCAAAAATGGAGAACAACTTGAATATATCTCTTGTTAAATAAAGCCATGTCGTTTGAAAAAAACTTTCATGAATGTTATAAGATATTTGAAACCTAATTTTGAAGCAACAGACTAGGATCTTGTATGTTTGAATGAACTAACATAAAAGGACTGTAGTTAGTAAAGAAACACGACCTGCCCTGAATCAATCATCTTCCCACTCCTTAGATCTTGGAAAGTAACAAAAGTAGATGCAGAATTAAGAAGACATAATACAAAAGATATGGATAGTGAAAGGAAATGGTTAATAGATCCAATGCTTGTTGAGCCATCCATAAAAGTAATAATTGGTAAGATTTTCGAGTTAAGGCAGATTTTTGGCATTAATGTCAATTACCTATGGACATAAGGAAGAGGAAGATTGAGCAAGACACGCGACAACATTATCTGCTTGCGCAACCAATGCTATGGGGTTGAGTAGATTGTTGAGCTGCATGAACTGAATTTACTATATGAACAAGAGATCCAAAATGGGTATACGAACAGGTTCAAGCAGCAAACTAATAGTGTCAGAAAAATTGTTGTGAATAGCTCTCGTTGCTCTTGCTACTTTGTCAAAACCATATTTAAAGGCATAAGCACATTAAATTCAGCAATGGGAAAGTTGCAGTTTACCAAGCATTCTATCTTCATTATCATGTCAATGCTAAAAAAAAATTACCAATATTGTCATAATACGAGCAGCATCACAAGTGTAAATTTGGCATGCATGACTCCAAACCTTCGCACATAAATGAATAGTTCAAAAAGTAGATCTAAGAATGATATCAGAAGACTACTAAGGTATGCTTGATGATTTAGCATCAATATGTTCCTAGGTTGCACAGTTAGTTTAAATGATAGTTAATGCATCTGTAGTTCAATTATAGCTATAACCTCGGCCAAGAAACCGGGTTTTTGTTGCACTGGACCCCAGTGAATAATTTTGACCATTTTATTTTTCATTGGTGATAATTGGAGTACTATAGAAGTGGGGAACAACTTATGAATAAATAGCAAGTAACCATGTCAGATGAAAATTTGGATGCAATAGAAGAATGAATGGAGGTGCTGCAGGCTCCTGCACTTATGTTGACTTCTACTTATTTATTTGAAGGCTACTTGACTTTTCTCATTGATGGCTTTATACCATGTTGAGATTAGAACTAAGAGATGAATTGGTTGTGTCGTTAGGGTTCCACCTGCATGCACACTTTATACACTAAATTCAGACATTTATAGAATGTGTCATAATGGAAATGGGCCCATCTAAATCTTTAGTTTCACCTTTACAATAATTAAACCTGTTGGAAAACAGTTGTAGTAGTTAATGTTTGGCTATCATGGTACTTGCATTGAAGGTCATAAGGCAATACTGATTTGTAGTCTTTTTACATAACTTTTCAGTGCCTTCTGTTGTTAGAGGTTCAAGATAGAAGAAGAAGCTTGTGTTTAAGCAATGGAATTTAGTAAAACCTACAATAACCTGAACCAGTTCAGTACTTTGATCCAAAAACTAGTTTTTTTAACCACCTCATTTTGTGTACTCAAAACTGTCCTTTGAAGGTTATGCTCTTATTTTTTTTTTTCACTTAAGATGATTGTTTGGTTGGCAATTATGCCTCTTCATCCTTCCCTTTTGGAGTAAATTGTTGTTTTGAACTGGTGATTGCTATACCTGGAGTAGACATGATGACCCTTTTAACAAGTCATTCCTTTTACTTTAAACTGTATAATGCAATATCTTCTTACTTTTGAAGGAACCACTGTTGGTATTTTGGTGATATGCATGTATTGAATGTTTGTTGCATGTAGGAGTCCTTGCTCTGCTAAAGATGACCTCTCTCATAAATTATGCATATTGGCATGCATGGAATTAGTTGATTAAGGATACTGAGTGACTGGCCTGATTTTGTATTGCCTGTCAAGAAACCTCCAGATTTAACTTCAGGCTGGTTAGATTTTACCGTAAGAGATTGTGTAGCTAGTGTGTGTTATAGTATTGATTATTTTTTTGGTTTACTTGATTTTAGGCTCTTGAAGCGCATAAAGAGCCTCAACGTCCTAAAACTCACTGGGATCATGTTTTAGAGGAAATGGTTTGGTTGTCGAAGGTAATTTTCTAACTTATGCCTCTGAATGTTTTCATTTTTCAATCCATAAATCTAAAATGTTATTTTGACATTTGTACTCCATATCTGGATGTCTCTGTGTTATTTGCCTGGATGCTTGTCCTTACAGCAGAATATGAAACAGTTACCATGCTGTCGTCTCTTGCTAACTAAATTGGATTTTAACAGGACTTTGAGTCAGAGAGGAAATGGAAATTGGCTCAGGCAAAGAAGGTTGCCTTAAGAGCCAGCAAGGGCATGTTGGATCAGGCCACCAGGGGAGAAAAGAAGTTGAAGGTTTCTTTTTTCTCTTCCTAAACTGAAAAGTTGTTCTTTAACATATCATTTTTTGAGGATGGAGTTCTGTTTGTAGTAGAAAATGTATCAAAGGGGTCTTGATATGATTGAGTTGGCATCAGTTTACCCTGTTAATTTGTTAAATCTAGTATGCCATTGTGATCAGGAGGAGGAACAGCGGTTGCGGAAAGTTGCACTTAATATTTCGAAGGACGTGAAGAAATTCTGGATGAAAATAGAGAAACTGGCAAGTTATAATCAGTTGGTCTAATCTGAATGCCTTCCAGTTTCTTAGCATCAAGAATCTTATTTTTCCATTTAAATTTGTGATTCTAGGTGCTTTACAAGCATCAGATGGAGCTTGATGAGAAAAAGAAAAAGACACTTGATAAACAACTTGAATTTCTTTTAGGGCAAACTGAGAGGTCGCTTTCTTACCCTAAATTTCATTACCTTCACTAAGTAAAAGTGAACTTATAATTGGTTTGGACTTTAGGTACTCAACAATGTTGGCAGAAAATTTAGTGGACCCATACAAACCTGTGCAACAACATCCTGCTCAACATCAAATAAACTCACCTGGTAAAGCAGATATGAATGAGATTGATGAACCCTTGGACTCGAATGCTGGTAATCAGAATCTCATAATTTTACCTTTACTTGCTATTGCCTTATCAATGCCATATCAATCTAAGTAATTTAATTGCCTGCCTCATGGAACCTCTCCTGTTATGATTGCAGATGCTGATGAAGATTTTAGCATACACTCTGATCAAGAATCAGTATGTATTTTTTTAATTTAGAATTCCTTCTCATCTTCTTTTTTATGATATGTATGCGTTTCTGTTCTTTATTTTTGTCCTTTTTTCTTTTTTAAAATTTTGTGCAAAGGGCATGTTTATGTTGATCCTGTTATACTATGTCATATTTAACCAATGAGAAATGTTTACTATTGCAATGGGATGCTGAATTATTCTTTTACTAATTATATATTTTCTTTTAGAAAATAATTAAAAAGGAAAAAGAAAATTATAAGTCTGTTGGACTTGTGGAAGTTTCTTGGTAGTGGGCATGTAAACAGAAAACTTCTATGAAATCCTTATAGAAAAGAAAATTTTCTTTTAGTTCCTTTTTCTTTTCATCTTTTTTTTCTCTACGTGTTTCTATTTAGTTTGGATGTATGCTTTTCTCCTTTTTTATTTTTTGGCTATAACAATGCACTTTATGATGTACCCTCTTAATATTGTGTCACTCGGAAAGTATTAAAAAAGGATTAAGAACTTTATGGAACACTGAGTGATGTGAGGTATATGATGGAATTTATGTTTTTACTAATTATCTATTTCCTTTAGAGAAAAAGTGACAAGGGAAAGTAAAAAAAGAAAAGGTTATGGGTCTTTGGACTAAAATGGAATGACTTAATCTTAGCTCTGTAAGCATAAAATTTCTATTGAAATTCTTGAAGGTAATTTTTTATTTTTGTAAATCATCAAAAGTTATGGTCTGAGTATCTGACTATTTTTTCATCATGATCTTGTTTTAGGAAGATGATGAGCAAACACTGGAGGACGATGAGGCTCTTATAACTGCTGAAGAAAGACAAGAAGAATTGGTGGCTTTGCACAGTGAAATAGATCTTCCACTTGAGGAGCTCCTTAAGCGATATGCTGGGGAAACAGGTTACATGTTAACTTTATACATTATTCTTTTCCTATGTTCTCTTTGTAGCAAACCGGGGGGGTGGGTAATTTTTTTGTGATATGCCATGTTATGGGGAAAATTCTAAAAAAGCCTCCTTAATATGAGCTTTCCATCAGCTCTAATGTTACACAAAACATTACAAAACTTGTAATAGTTTGCGTAATGTTCTGTGTAACAGGAGTTATACAAAATATTACAAGATTTGTCATAATTTGTGTAATTGGGTAATTACACATACACATAACATTACCGAAGTTGTAATAGTTTTTGTAATTACATAAATATACAAAACAGAAGTTGTAATAATTTTTGTAATTAGGTAATGTTGTGTAATTGGAGCTTATGGAAGCTTATTTTAGAATGTTCACCCTAGAACTTCTCCATGTTGTGATATAGATTAGTGGCTGCATTGTTAGTTGTTTATTCTTTTTTGGTTATGATGATATGCACAAGAAGTGTATGATGTGTGTGCTGCCATTCGTTGTGCCCTTATTTTCACACTTGTATTGTTGGTTATTTTTTGTTTTTTTGGTTACAATGTAGTATGTTGATCAATATAAGTTTTCACAGCTGATGGAGAAGGTAGTCCGGATAAGAGGGAGGACAGACATGAGTGTACATCAGGGCAAGATGATAGTAGTAAAGGTGAGACTTTGTTTATAAATGTTGTTACTTGTGCCGTATGTATCAATTGATCTGCTCGAATTTCTGAAAATTATAATTATAATTTTAATCTTCACAGGCAATGGAAGCCTTATTTCTCCTTCCACTCCTTCCAGTAAAGTTGAGACAACCAACTTGCTTGTTCGTCGTTCTGTAAGTTGTATGTGTTTGTGGTTGTTGTTGTGAATTGCAAAGGAAGTTCACGACTCAAAATAATGTTTATTTTCTGATTTTAGAATGAAAGCAATGGTGGCTTGTCCAAGTCAGAAAACTACTCATCAGATATTGAGGCATCCTCCCCCAGAAATCTGTCAGAAAGCTCTGGGGAGCTACAGAAAGATGTTTCATATGATTTCAGTGACGAGCAGGTTGGACAGCATTAGAAAATGGCTTTCTCATTAAGTTGGTTCTTTGTCCCCCCCCCCCCCTTTTTCTCCCCCTTCCCCTCCCCTTTTGGTTTTATGCAACTGTTAAGTGTTAATATAATTTTTATGTCAAATGCTAATCTTTTGGTTTTGTTTCAACATCTTCAGGAGGATGGTGATTTTACCCTTACTGGAGAAGAGACAGTACATCATATGGTATCGTACTTGTTTTCTTTTTCCTGGTTATGGAATTTTTTTCATGTTCTGATACCAAGGAAGGTAGATTTTTCTACTTGATAATTGCAGTTTTTGAATGCCTACATGAGAATGCATATGAGAATAGATTATCAGTAGCCTCTTGCATGCTAACCTTGTAGTTAGATTGTTCATTTGGTTCAAAAAGAAACTACGACTTGCTAGAGTGACACTGAAAAGAAAGAGATTTTCACTTTCAAGTATGCATTCTAATTGCAGTTTTCTTCCTTCATGTTTTATGAAGCTTTCTTTTGCTTTTGCAATGATATGTTATTGTATTTATTCCATTGGTTGAACATATACTGCTTTTAGAAATGAATAACTTTCATTCAAGATATCTTAACAAAAAAATTTGCCTAGATTGTATCTGATCTTTTCTGTAAACTGTTTGCGTTGTCTTTGTCTGCATGTCGGAGGGGTTAGGCAGGTTTGGTTGGGACAAGAGAAAAGGATATATCTGTTTTTAACAAATGAGTGCTTTAACTGTTTTAATGGTACCCATGGGTCTCTTTTGCTTGGTTTAAGATTGCTATGCATTTATTCTAGATAAGCTGCCATATTATACAATAGCAGCAAGGCACAGCAAGTCTTTAGTACTGTTCATCCTTCTTTCATATAATTTATTGTTGACCTTTCAAACCTCTTATTTCTGAAGAAATCAGAAATTATAGGCTGTTCTGCAAGATAGCAAAGCATATCGGTGTATTTTCCCCATATTTAGTGTTATGAAGCTTTCTTCTGTGTTGAAATTTATATTACTACTCTCTTTCCCCACACTTACGTACGGGTTACTCACATTTTATATTGTGAGGGGTTACATTTCTAAAATTATGGTATCTACTCTGATTTCATTAGTTAAAGTCGGAATGGATAGAAAAAGTTACCTTGTTTTAATTCATTGATTTAGTATATGTTTTTTTTTTCTGTTAAATATGATAAATGTATGTGTCTATATGGCTTCCTTCCTTTTTTTTTTCTCTCTCAAACAAAACTGAAAAGTTCAGGCAGCTTTTTTGGGTCAGGAAAATTATTAGTGTATGTCATTGTCCCTTTGGCCAGAATCGGTTAAAATAAAAATTTGACCATTTATTATTGTTTGATGAGACTTTGATTCACATGCCTTCTTTCCTTTTTATTTTTTAATTTCCAATGGCTAGGATGATGAGACAACACTGTTGGAGGAGGAGGAACTAGCAAAAGCAGATTCTAGCAATCCCATAGATGAGGTAATGGGATACTCAATATGGCATATAGTTATATGTATGAATTTCCTGAGTTTATGGTTAAAATTTCTTCAGTTGTTTGCATCCCCACTTTGGCTGTAGAAGTTTCTTGTCCTATTTCTATGCTGTTAAACATTACAGCTCTTATGCAGATTGCCTTACTGCAAAAGGAGAGTGAAATTCCTGTGGAAGAATTGCTTCGAAGGTATAAAAAGGTAGGTTAAAGAATTGTTTCTTTGTTTCGCTGGAGCATTGCATTTCCTGTATCTAATTTTTCCTTTATTCTCCACACTTAATAAATAGGACTTCAGTGCTGATGGTGCGTCTGGAGATGAATCGGACTATGCCTCAGCTTTTTCAGAGGACATATTGGATTCTTCAGCAATGCATCAAAATATTGAAGCAACGGAGGAGGGTGTTTCTAAGGATGAAAATCTTGAATCCAGTGATCCCCAGGGAGTTGAACATCCTCCCGCAGAAAGGGAGGCAGCAAGCCCTGATAGAAAGTCAGAAGATGGAATGGAAAGTGAGAATAGAATTGCTGATGCTGCTGCTGCTGCGAGATCAGCACAACCAACTGGCAATACATTCTTAACTACTAATGTTCGTACAAAGTTCCCTTTTCTTCTCAAACACCCCCTTCGCGAATATCAGCATATTGGCTTGGACTGGCTTGTTACTATGTATGAGAAAAGGTTAAATGGAATACTAGCTGATGAAATGGGGCTTGGAAAGACAATCATGACAATTGCTCTTCTTGCACATCTAGCTTGTGAAAAGGGAATATGGGGTCCTCATCTCATTGTGGTTCCTACAAGTGTTATGCTTAACTGGGAAACTGAGTTTCTTAGATGGTGTCCTGCCTTCAAAATCCTGACATACTTTGGAAGTGCCAAAGAGCGTAAATTGAAGAGGCAAGGCTGGTTGAAACCAAACTCATTTCATGTATGCATAACTACTTACAGACTGGTTATACAGGATTCCAAGGTCTTCAAACGAAAGAAATGGAAATACTTGATCTTGGATGAAGCTCATCTTATTAAAAATTGGAAATCCCAAAGATGGCAAACTCTTTTGAACTTCAATTCAAAACGGCGTATCTTGTTGACTGGTACACCTCTGCAGAATGATCTCATGGAACTGTGGTCACTAATGCATTTTCTAATGCCCCACATTTTTCAGTCTCATCAAGAATTCAAGGATTGGTTTTGTAATCCTATATCGGGCATGATAGAAGGACAAGAAAGAGTTAACAAAGAGGTTGTTGATCGTTTGCATAATGTCCTCCGTCCTTTTATACTGCGCCGATTAAAAAGGGATGTCGAAAAGCAGCTTCCAATGAAACATGAGCATGTCATATATTGTAGGCTCTCAAGACGGCAGCGTAACTTGTATGAAGACTTCATTGCTAGCTCTGAGACACAAGCCACTCTTGCAAGTGCCAATTTTTTTGGGATGATCAGTGTTATCATGCAACTGCGAAAAGTCTGTAATCATCCCGACTTGTTTGAGGGACGACCAATTGTGAGTTCTTTTGATATGGGTGGTATTAATATCCAGTTGAGTAGTTCTGTATGTTCAATTGTTTCACCTGGTCCATTTTCTACTGTAGATCTCAAGGGTTTGGGAATTTTATTTACTGATATCGATTTTAGCATGACGTCTTGGGAGAGTGATGAAGTAGAAGCTCTGGTTACTCCGAAAAGTTTAATAGAAGAGCGTGTTGACCAGGATAATCTTGAGGAAATTAGGCCCTTGTCTAGACATAAGGGGAACTTGCACGGGACAAATATATTTGAAGAGATTAGAAAGGCTTTAAGAGAAGAGAGGCTAAGAGAAGCAAAAGAACGAGCAGCTGCAATTGCTTGGTGGAATTCTTTGAGATGCCGGAAAAAACCAGTTTACTCGACAACATTACGTGAACTGGTATCTGTGAAGCACCCTGCATTTGATATTCACAGTAAAAAAGCTGACAACCGATCCTACTTGTACTCCTCTAAGCTTGCTGAGATTGTTCTTTCTCCAGTTGAACGCTTCCAGACAATGATTCATCTGGTTGAGTCCTTCATGTTTGCAATCCCAGCAGCAAGGGCCCCAGCTCCTGTTTGTTGGTGCAGCAAAACGGGAACTTCTGTGTTCCTGCATCCAACATTTGTAGAAAAATGTGCTGAAAACTTGTTTGCCCTTCTAACACCTATTAGGCCTGCAATTGTCCGTAGGCAGGTATATTTTCCAGACAAGCGATTGATACAGTTCGACTGTGGTAAGCTACAGGAGCTTGAGATTTTGCTACGAAGATTGAAGTCTGAAGGTCATCGGGCATTAATATTTACCCAAATGACCAAGATGCTTGACATATTGGAGGCTTTCATAAATATATATGGATATACTTACATGCGGCTGGATGGGTCCACTCAACCTGAGGAGAGGCAAACATTAATGCAACGATTCAACACTAATCCTAAAATTTTTCTTTTCATCTTATCAACCCGTAGTGGAGGAGTTGGTATTAACCTTGTTGGGGCTGATACAGTTATATTTTATGATAGTGATTGGAATCCTGCCATGGATCAGCAAGCTCAAGATCGCTGCCATCGAATAGGACAGACACGTGAAGTCCATATCTATCGTCTAATCAGTGAGTGCACCATTGAAGAAAACATTTTGAAGAAAGCAAATCAGAAGCGTGCCCTTGATGACCTAGTTATACAGAGTGGAGGGTATAATACTGAATTTTTTAAGAAGCTTGATCCCATGGAATTGTTTTCGGGTCATAGGACTCTTTCTGTTAAGAGTCAGAAAGAGAAAAATCTCAACAGTGGGATCAAGGACTCTGTATCTAATGCTGATGTAGAAGCTGCTTTGAAGTATGCTGAAGATGAAGCAGATTACATGGCATTGAAGAAAGTTGAACAGGAAGAGGCTGTTGACAATCAGGAGTTTACAGAGGAAGCCATGAGCAAGGTGGAAGATGATGAGTTTGCAAATGAGGATGACATGAAGGCTGATGAGTCAACTGATCAGGCTGGATGTATGATCACTTCAAATAAAGATGATGGGCTAATATTGAATGGCAGTGGTTCTATTGAAGACAAAGCTCTTATTCTTGCTAGCAAAGAAGATGATGTTGATATGCTGGCTGACGTGAAGAAGATGGCTGCTGCTGCAGCAGCAGAAGGACAAGCTATCCCATCGCTTGAGAATCAGTTGAGACCAATTGATCGATATGCAATCCGTTTTCTGGAAGTATGGGATCCCATTATAGACAAAGGAGAAACGGAACTTGAAATTGGGTTTGAAGAGGCAGAATGGGAACTTGATCGAATTGAGAAGTACAAGGAGGAAATGGAAGCTGAGATTGATGATGATGAGGAACCTCTAGTGTATGAGAGTAAGTGTCTTACCGTTCAGTTTGTCAACTTTTTTTTTTCTTTTGCATGATATGTTGTCTTATTAAACTTTTGAAATTTTCTAATTTTTAAGACCGGTTGGAAAATAAGGCGAATTACATTGTTTCCTTTTCTATTCATCCTCAGCGTGAAACAAATTATTTGGCTCATATGATCTGCATACCTTCATGGTCATACTGTTCACTTCATACATCGAAAGTATTTGAAATTGTGGAAAGTAACTAAATTTATGACCTTAGTTGGGTCTATCCTGAAGCTGATACCTTACTGTCAACCCTTTTCAGAATGGGATGCTGATTTTGCTACAGAAGCTTATCGGCAGCAAGTTGCTTTGGCTCAACATCAGGTAACTAAATTTTTGGATATAGCCTTTTAAACTATTTGTCATGGTTTATTTGAGGTAGCTATTTTATGTTTCCTAAATTTATACCTTGTAGTTAATGGAAGAACTAGAACATGAAGCCAAGGAGAAGGAAGAGGCAGAGGAAGCAAATTTTGACGCAATGTAAGATGTCTCTTGACTCTTAAACCCAAAACTTTTGAGCTAGCACTCCTATTTCCTTTTTATTCCTGCATGATGCATTAAGATGGTCATTTGATACATATAGTACAGGATTCATCTGCAATTGCATTATTTCACAATACACATATAACTCTAATTGTAGTGGTAGCTGCTTAATTTTATCTGGTAAATTTGACAGTTTTACTTTGTAGTGGATGACATGTTTATCATATGGGAATCTTATCAGCACCTTTAGGACTTGATAGAATCTAGGGCATGATTTCTGTGCCTAAAGATGATACTCTATTTAAAATGTGAAAATTTTAGTTACAACTTGTATTTGGATTTTTAATTAGCCAAAACAGCCTGCAACTTTCTAAATTTATACCCTAACTAGGACTTGCAGATGAATAATGACATTCTTTATAGATAACAAGGTAATATAAGAAAAGTACCCACAAATTAGTGATTCATGTTTCTGAAATTTGAGAAGTAGATCTTCTAATGGAAGGAATTAAATCCTTATATGTACTGCTTTTGGATCAAAATTTCACTTTTAACCTGCTGTCTACAGGAATGAAATGACTAGTGAACCTAAGGCAAAATCTAAGAAGAAGAAGAAGCCGAAGAAAGCAAAGTTTAAATCTCTGAAGAAGGGATCTTTAAATTCTGAAGTGAAACCTGCAAAACAGGGCACAAAAGCAGAACCTATGTCCATAGATGACGATGTTGACTCGCCAGAAGAGCTCTCTTATTCTGATATTACGCCACCCTCTTCAAATATGCAGAAAAAGCGTAAGAAGGTTGAGATAGTGCATGATAGTGAAGAAGTGAAGAGCTCAAAGAAGCCCAAAAAACTTAAGAAGCCTTCTGAGCTACATCCTGGTGAATGTGTGGAGGCAAAACCATGTGAGAGCCTTTCTGTTGAGCTTGAGCAGAAACCTGCTAGTAGGAGCAAAACAGGAGGCAAATTTTCCATTACATCCATGCCCATGAAACGAGTCTTAATGATAAAACCTGAGAAATTAAAGAAGGGCAATATCTGGTCTAAGGACTGTGTTCCATCACCTGATTCTTGGTTGGCACAGGAGGATGCTATTTTATGTGCAGTTGTGCATGAATATGGCCCAAATTGGAGTTTGGTTAGTGACACACTCTACAGCATGACTGCTGGTGGCTTTTACAGGGGTAGATACCGCCATCCAGTTCATTGTTGTGAGAGGTTCAGGGAACTAATTCAAAGACATGTTTTTGCTGCACCAGACAGTTTGGGTAATGAAAAGATCAGCTATGCAGGCTCTGGGAAGGCTCTTCTTAAAGTAACAGAGGTATGTGTGTGTGTGTGTGTGTGTGTGTGTGTGTGTGTGTGTGTGTGTTTGGTTGGTGAAAAGAGGACAAAAGCAAGAAATAGGGAAACATTTGATGTGAGCATTGTTCTGACTTGTAAAATATTAAAGATCACCTGATTGAAGGTTTCGTTTGTGCCCACTCAGTGGCAACAATGGGAACTAGACTTCGGTAACTGACAAATAGCTTAGAACTTTTTTAGTCAGCTTGATGTTCATCTAGTAGATTACTTGGGATTGGCCAAAACAACAAAAGCTTTTACTTACTGTCTTTACTATTTTTATTCAAATTTGAGGTAAAGCCTCGTGTGTTGAATAATGGCCAGCTCCAATAAACTATGAGAAAACTTTTGAAGTTGATTTGTTTCTCTCTCTTTTGAGCCTATTTAAGCTCTTTTGATGCATATTTTGGAAGGTTCTAGATTCTAAATAGTTTGTTGAACTTTTACATTTGGTTTCTGCCGTATTATTGTCAGCATTGTTCCCTTGATTGGGTTTTTTTTTTTTTTTTTGGTTGTATGGGCAAGCCTTTCCTGTTTTCTACCATTTCTTGTCACATTTTCATTGTTGATAGTCCTTTATTTAAGCAGTACTGGTTCTTTTGTATATTTTTTCCCCAAAGAAGTCCCCTATCTAATTGCAGTTAAGTTTCTTGGCCCTCTATGAGTATCTGAAACAATCTTGCATCATTAGTTTTCATGGTTCCCTGATGTGCGCCTGTAGTATTAGATTTTGTAGACTAAAATATAAATTAATTTAGTCTATAGTTATCTATGAACTTATAGGCTTTGTTATTTATTCATTTTGGGAAAAAGGAGGGAAGAAGGGGCAGTACTTAGAGAGTATTTAATGTGGTTCTCACCACCCAGGTTCTTTTGTAAAGCAAATTCTTTTTCCCACACTTCCCCCAACCCCTTTCCCCCTAGTTCATTCCCCCCTTTGTCCCCTATTTACTGGTGTCTCAGGGCTGATGTTTTATAAACGAATTTTCTGTTATGTTTTATGTGCTTATTGTGATGGTGACTTAATGTGTCATTGAATATTAAGTACGTTTTCCAAATTAATTGGTGTATGATAGTCATGAAGCAAGAAGCCTTATCCATCATATATCATGGCAGGATAACATTCGAATGCTGTTAAACTTTGCTGCTACACAGCCAGATCATGAGTTGCTTCTTCAGAAGCACTTCACTTTCTTACTTTCATCTGTGTGGAGGGTGACGCATCGTCCTGAACATCGACAAAATGTCTCATCTGCTCGGAATGGTGTTCGTTTAGGGGGAAGGTTTCTCAGTCCTTTTCTTGGCCACACACCTCAGCGTTCTGCACAGGAAGCAGCACAGAGGATGAAATTCACAAACTTGCAGGAGTGTAGCAAGTTGTTATCAGCTGCATTGCATGATGCGAGCAATAGACAATGGAGTGAAGCAGGTTTCCTCTCTGACAGAGAAGATTCTCAGGTGATTGAAGAAAGTTTAGAGATAACACTGGAAATCCAGAGGGAGAATGATGACTCTATGATTCCATTCCCACGGGTAATGAATTTATCAGTATATGGCCCCAATCCTGCTACATCTATAAACAAGACTGCTGGAGAAAACCATCTTAAAGCTTCTAGTGTGTTGGCCGAGAACCGTTTCAGGTATAGCTGCTTGCCTTATTTACAAATTAAGTACCATGGTAGTAAATCATTGGCTAGGAGTTATTTAGTCTGAAAGAAGCATTTGTCCTTGTGAACCTCTTGCGTACTATTTCAGATTGTCAGTTCATATCAAAATGAGATGACAATGACATTAGTTTTAGGTCATTTTTTGTAGGGCATGCTAGGTTCCATAAATTGATAGGTTGCTGATCTGTAGAATTATATATTGTTTTGCATTTTTGTGTACAGTTTTCAGTTTGTTGATTGCTAACCAAGCAGAGTTGTATTCTTTTCTCAGGGCCGCAACTATGGCTGGTGTCGAAGGTGGTCAGCATTGGGCTTCAGCTGCCTTCCCAGCTAATGATTCCAAAACACGGTCAGGATCGAAATTGCAGTCCTTGGGGAAGCACAAACTGCCTGCATCAGACACAACCAGACCTAAATCAAAACTGAAGAAGGCCTCAACAGAGCATAACGATGTACCTAACTTACATGCCGTGCAAGTATTTCAACCAGTGTCAACAATTGCATCAAAAGACCCCAACTTAAGATGTGACCCAACATTGGTCACTAATGACGGCAGTTGGACCAATGGTGTTGGCAGCAATTTCTGTTCGAGCATGGACGAAGCCTTTCCATCGGAAGTAGAGAGCCTTGATATAGTCCCGCATAATTATACCCCTGGCTTTATTTCAGGACTCGACGATTGTTCAATGCTCCCAGACTATACTGACATTGGATAAAACTGCTTGAGATTCTTGGTTGAAGCTATTATTATGATGGATGGACAAAAAAGATGATTGCTTGAGCAAAAAAGTCAGATCCTCCCACCATTTTTGCTGTGATGCCTGCTCGGGGTTACACATTTTGAATTTGACACACCAGTTTTGGGTGCAATTGGAGGAGCAAGAGGCTAGGCTAGGATAGGGTAGGCATATTTAATATAATATATATATAGCATTTAATTTAATTTTGTAATTAATCTTGAGAGGGATAATTTATGTCTTTATCTAGGCTTTTGGTTGATGATGACGTGTAATTTCAGATTTTGGAGCATTTCCTCTCCTAGTCAAAACTGGTGGTAAAAAGAAGAAGCTAAAAATAGGTTCTTGCAAATCTCTCAAATGCAGTTGCCACTCTTTTCTAGCTTTTGATGCTTTTCAATTAAATAGCTTTTAAATTTTTTTCAGAACTAGAATGTTCATTAATGATTCCATATTTGGGAGAAGATTGCCTAAAATGTAAATTATCTCAAAATCGGTTATGCATGTATACCAAGATGTATAAATTCTCAGTTATAGAATTATATCTTAATACATTCATATTTTTTATGACGAATCCTAAATTAAAGATACTCTCTTTTATATTTTATTTAATTTTTATCAAGGGCAATAGTTGAACGAAATAACAGTTCATTATATGAACATTGTGGCTTATTGGTTGGGTTCAAATTATAATTGCATATAAAAAGTCAAGTTAGAGTTACATAAAGAAACAAATCATTGCATTACATAAAGTGCAAAATTCAAAATCATTTTTTTATACATTCAAAATTACTCTTTATGTATAATTTTTTCAATCCAGAAAAGTGTGTTTTAATGGAATTGGACTCGTGTTTTTCTATGAACAGTGTGATAAAGCTTAATTGATTAAAAAAAATACTTCACAACTCTTACATTTTCATTAGAATTCCCCCCACAAGAGAGGGCCATTACAACCCTCTTTTTCTCTTTAAAAGAGTGATAAGCCATAACAAGTTAATATAATTCTCAGAAAGAGAACCCTAAAAGTTGAATTAGGAAAGCTAAAATAAAAATAAAAAAGGTAATGTTAGAGAAGATAGGCCAAGGTAGATATTTGGATACAAAGATGGCAATGATAGCAATGGCTATGGCATAATGAAAACCCGGGGAGCTGGAACTGGAATTGGGATTCAAATTGGAACTGGAACTGGGATTCAAATTGGAATTGGAATTGGAACTGGGATTCAAATTGGAATGCGCATCCCCAGATGTTGATAGGCACTGCATTTTATCATCTTCATGCCCCTCAATAGGGTTGTCTTCCACAACCCATTTCATTGGAACTACCAAATTCCTGTACATCATATATATATATATATATATATATATCAGTAATATGTGTTATGGATATTAAGATTATTATTTTTTTTTTGAAATAAAGATATACTGGGTATGTATTATTAAAACAAAATGATCCATAAATTGAGCTCGATGGAATATCTATTTTTAATCTTGAGTTTGTTTATTAATTTTTATACTCAAGTTTAATTAGACTCTTGTATGTATTTAGGCTCGAGCTTAGCTCAATATTTTTTTAGAATTAATGATATATGTTGAAGGTAATAATATATATATAAAATGAAATGTCACAAATCATTAAGTAGAGAATTAGAAGGGAAGAAAGATAAAAATGAAGACTTACCCTTCCGTGCATTGATATCTGCACCTACTGATCTTCTCCACTGTATATTCTGCAAATAAAATATGGAGCTTTTGTGCAACCTTAGCTACATCCAACAATGGCACTATATCCCAAACCTTCAAAACTTGAATGACCCACTCTGAATTCCCCTTCACCATTTCCAGTTCCACACTCCAAACCAGACTCAACTCACCATCCCCTATTAAACTCACCTGTAACAGCCCAAAACAACACCCATCATCATCCCCCACTGTCATCTTCTTCTTCTCATTATCATGCCATCCACTAGCAAGCTTTTCCATCACCTTAATCGTCTGTTTATGTACCTCTTTATCCTTTATGTTAGACATTGATTTTTTAAAGTCTTTGCTGAAGCAAATCTTCCATTTTGCATGCTTGAACAATGGAGAATCCATGGTTAATAGAATGTCGAATTGTTGAAGTTCGATCAAGGTTGTGGTAATGGCTTCATTTAAATGCTTGTCTTCGTGGGCATTGAAGAAACATCCTCTTGTTTTGGCGTCGAGGACTAGTTTGGTCCACACTGAATTACTTTTAATGAAGGTTGTTTCGTTCCCTAATATCCAAAGGCAGTGCCTGCATGGAGTGGTGATGTTAGTCGAGCTTGGTTTAATTTAATTTTAGTTCCTCTAGTATGCTGTAATTCGGTGTTTAAATCCTTCTTATTTTAATTTGGCACAATTTAGTCTCTACATTTGTAACAGTATTATCCAGGCAATTATGTCAATTGAAGGTTCAAAGCTATTATCAAAAAGAGATTTCATGTAGTCTTTTTTATGGCAAAAATTAATGTTATTATCCGTTTCAACCTATTAATAGAGTTATAAAAATAGATGGATTAAATTATGCCAAAAAAATTAAATCCCAAATTTTAATATAGTAGAGGGACTAAAACCATAATTATAAACTAAACCCTAATCTCAATAATTCTTTTGAAAGTAATACTTTAATCTCAATATAGAGAGAGAGGGGAATATATAATAAGGGTATTATACTATTTTGTATTTGAGTTTTTTTTCTCAATTTGATATTTGAGTTTGGCTTTAATGTTTAATTTGATATTTAAATTTTTTCAATTTGATATTTGAGTTTTTTTTTGTCTCATTTAATATTAATTTTGATACAGGAGTTTTTATTATTATTAATTAAGTACCTATTTTTTTACAATAATACACATGTCAAATATTTATTGGGCCACATAATGTTATTTGATTTGGATACCAAATTAAACATTAAAGCCAAATTCAAGTACTAAACAAAGAGACAAGAGAAAGCCACAAGTAACCAAATTGAACATTAAAACTAAAATCATGTATCAAATTGTATATTAACACTATAAATGATATTACCTTCCACGTGTCAAAGCAACATTTGCCCTCTGTCGATTAGATAGAAAACCAACAGATCCATTTAAGTTAGACCTAACAGTAGAGATGATTAGGACATCTTCTTCACCTCCTTGGAACCCATCAACTGATCGAACCCTAACACTGAACCCACTGTCTGAAGAACGACAACATCCACTGTTTGTCTGTTTAAGCTTCTCTTCTATTGCATGTACTTGAGCTGCGTAGGGTGATATAACCCCAATGCTCACCCTTTGTTTTGTGGCATTGAACTCTGTTAACCAAAGGAAACAAGCTATATAACTATCATAAAAGGAGTAAATTGAAATGCTCTTCAATGATTTGACTTGTTTTAATGAATATAGTTAAGACATGAAAGTCAGGACGAGGGGTTAAATAAAATTTTAAAAGCTTAAGGGATAAAGGCAAAAGAAATTGAATATTTTAGAATTTAAAGAGACTAGAATTGCTATTACACCATTTAGCTAAAAGGGTCAAGATCGCTACCACCCTTCTAGCTTCACTCCTAATGAGAACTCTGTCGTTTAACAGCTCTCGCCATAACATCATAACTCCTTCCCTCCGCCTATTTAGCTTCGTTTATCACACTTTGTCACAAGCACTATTTTGCTAGGGTTTGGGGAATGCGTAAGTCAACTACTCTTGACAACTAGATTATTTCAGCAAGATAATCATTACTCTTCACTAATGTACCTTATAGATTAAATAATGTGACATTACTCACTTAATAACGATTTTGGAAAAAAAATAGGTAACCAATTACAAAGAAACACATCTCCCATGAGATCAAACTACATAAGCACCTCTCTCTCCTCGAGGGGGATGTTGACCCATTTCTCACCCTATAATCTTGTCTTGTGACTCAAACTTTCTCCTTCCTTCTCCTTTTTCACCACTCACGCCATATAACTCTTCACCCTAACAAAATAAACCATCCCTAATCTTCAACACACTTTCTTCCACACTGTTTCTTAGCTATCGGTAATTCACACAAGCTATATGAAATACACTCACGATTTATATGAAAAACAGAATTACGTAATAAATATATTTAAAAAAATTGATATGAATAACGAATAAAATTTTAGTTGAATGATAAAATAGAAATGTTGAAAGACTTCATTCTAAATCTTATTATATGTATTTATATTTCTATTTTTCTATATAAAATGAAAAATATATCCTCAAAATAATATAATTTATTTAATAAAATTAGGTATTTTCATCCTTATACCTTTGAAGAGGATTCCAACAATGCTGCAAACCACTGCAACCTCCACCATATTCATTTTACTAAGAAGATGACCAAATTTTTCCTTTCCATATGCTATATTAATGAATGAATAAGCACCATACATATTCCCATGCAAAAAATCCTTCTCATGGCTTCTATGTTTCACCATTGGAGCATCGATAATTAACCCATCATAAAATTCTTTATTTGGAAATGAACTTATGGCTGGATGCATCCTATATTGAACATTGAACAAATGTTTCTTTTTTCCTAAAAAAACAAGCCTTTCAAACATACTTCTTCCAAATTCAGCTTCACCCGAAATCTTGCTTCGTATCATCGCCGGAAGTTGCCGTTCGTCTCCTACGAGAACAACTTGGCGCAAACCAGGAAGTTGGAACGGAATGGTGGATTCACATTCTTTGAGTTGAGCAGCTTCGTCGATAACCAAAAGGTCTAACTCTTGTGTTCTTTCGGTATGTAGTTTCGATGAGCTCGACGCAGTGCAGAACAAGAGGTACGCGTTGTCCAAACACAAGTTTTTGATCATGAACTTGTGTATATATTCCGGAACTCGGAAGGAACGAGCGAGTGATTCGAGTACGGGAAGGCAAGTTTTTGTTGCGATACTCAATATTTCGTCTCCGTAATCGTAACGATTCAACAAAGTCTCGATGGATCGAAGTAAATCGAGAGCTACCATCATGTCGGTCACAACTTGTAACGAAATTCGAGCAGTTGGTAAGTGAGTGTATAAGTTTACAATACAAAATTTGAGTTGCTCATTGTATTGAAAAAATCTCTTCTTTATAAATCCTTCTAAAGTTAAAGGATCATCCATGTCATCTTGATTAATTCCAAGCACTCGATGTGTTACGTATCGACCGTATTGTCCTCGTGGATCTTGGAGTAAATCTATCATCGATGATAAACTAGCGTTCCACCCGGTACTCGGTGAAAAACACTTATTCAACATCTCAACACGATATTCTAGAAATACATGGAGTAAGTTCTCATGATCATCCATTCCCATTCGTTCGCTACTCCCAAGTAAAACTATATCTCCGAGTCCATATGTTTCGTATTCGAGTGTCCCAGAAACTAATCTCATAACCCGAGATGCCAATTCCATTACCGCAATGAGCGTCGGAGCGCATGTAATCGTTCGGCATTTCATTCTTAGAAGAACTAACAACAATAGACCAACTGTTTTAGTCTTCCCTGTCCCTGGAGGACCCCATATGAGCTTAACATGACCATTTTGATGGTTACATCTCCATGTTTTAATGCAACTTGTAATTGCAGCTTCTTGGGAATCATTTAAATTGTAAGATTTGATCGAAGGGATCATAACCGAGTCGTTTTCCGATAAGCACACGGCACATTCTTTTTCGTCCTGCAAAGAAAGGTTTAGATTTCAAGCATAAATACAGCTAGAAACAATACATTTTTACTTACATTCATCTGAATAACTTTGTTGATTATCGGCAGGTCCGCTAGTATCGGATTCGGGTGCAACGCGTTCCATATACGAACATTCGTCGTCAAATTAGTTAAAAAGACAAAGAAGAGATCAATGTGTTTGTTTCTTTGCATATCTTGTTCGATCATGATTGGTTTCGATGACCGAACAGAGAGTTTACCGTCATCTACGGATTGAACATATGCAAGAATATAAGGCATTTTCGGCCTGTTCAAGTCGCTGATGCACGTCGGTTTTACATCGGTTAACGCGGCAAGATCCCCGGCCTGCGGTTTATATGTTACTACATCGGTCTGATTAGAGTTCCCAGGTTTTCGCAAAACAATCTTGTAAGAAAAATCTGTTGGGGCTCTGTAATTTGTTTCGCTTTCGATGGAATGAAGTTGATACGAAGGTGCTCGAGACAGCCTTGACATGGCCGAGAGCAAGTCTGCATGTGTTTCTTCAACAAGAGGAGCTACAAAGGAGCAATAGTAGTGTGCAGTGGATGTGAATATGGTAGGGATCTTCTTTATCTGCTCAGTTCAATTAAGACATCAACAAATACTTAATTAGTAGTGTTTAGAGGAGACCAGGCTCACTCAGGGAAAAGCCTGTGAAATGCCATCCGCTGAAGGCCGACAAATCTCTCAAAGAGTAGATATATATATATGTTGTATGATCTATTGAACACAATGTTGCCTTTCAGAGATTCAAAATTAAATGGCGTAATGATTTATTTAATACTCTAATATTAAAAAAAATCATTTTAAAATTTTAAATTTTAAAAATATAAAAAATTATAAAAATTATTTAGAAAGTATTAAAATATATAAAAAATATTTTTTAAAAAGTTAATTAATTGTTAACGTGACATGCATGTGGACTGCCATGTCAGCAAAGTTAACATACGTTAATTTATCCATTGATTTTGGGTGTGATTTGACAAACAACATAAGTTTAAAGGTTAAAAGAGATAAAAAATTTAATGTTATTATAAAATTGAAGGATCAAATAATTCATCATGTCAAATTGCAGCTTTCATTTGAAAATGATCATCTAGGAATATTTCTTTAACAAGAAGTAATTAATATTTAGTGTGTTTGAGTTGTATTGGAGGGGAAAATAGTAGGCTAAAAGTTGGAGAGGAAAATAGTAGGATTCTAGTTACATGTAATAAAGGTTATTTTCCCCTTACGAGGTGCCTTTTCTCTGTTGAACGTAACCTTCATGCAGCAGCAAAGGTGGCTATGCACAGCAGTAAGAATTTAGTTTCATTTGTATTTTCTTTTGGTCATTTTGTTAATGTAATTAAGTTTAGTTCAATTTGAACTTTGTTAGGCAGATATTTGATGTAAACTCATGATTAGTGTAGCTGTCAACTAGCTTTAATTAAGTCTACTAGCTATGTCTTTTTATTTCAAAGTCTAAGTGGTGTTAGGTGAAGTCTAAGTAGACTTTGACTTGTAATCACAAGTAATCTCCTCTTATATGTATTTTTGTTTTGTAAAACTTTTATGATAATGAATATCAACTTTTTTTTCTTTGGTTTTCTTGCTTCATGTTTCTAATCCTGATTTGTTTTCTCCTTGAATCATCGGGTGCTATTTTTGCTTCCTCTCAAGCTTGAGAGACTTGTTGCACTAACCTTCTGCTCAACCTTGCTGTTTTTCAGAAACAAAGATTACCAACGTAGGTAATATGCCTTCTCAGACACAAAACTAATTACCTACATAGGTAATACTCCTCCTCATCACCAATATTCACACCAGCAGAAACTTGCTGTGAAATCAAAGATTACCTCCATAGGTAATACTTCCTTTCAACCCCAACATTCTCAATGGATAAAATTGTAAAGACATTTTTAATTTTGAAACAGACAATATCTTATTATGCGTGTAGTCTAATAATCTTTAACAAAGTTTGCCACTACTACTCTATAATGTTTGAAATTAGATAAGTACTGGATGTAGTTTATATTTTGGGAGAGATCGACTCTTTTCGGAGAAGTCTGTAAGGTATTGTTCATCTGGAACTAACAAATTTTTCAATGGGTCATTATTATCCCCAAGTCAAGTCAGAATTTTATCTCTTAACTTTGTTGAGAATTTAAGTGTCACCAAATCAAATTATGCATGGTGCACTACTAACTACTAAGGTACATGAGCGTCACGCTCTTGGTAAGATTAATCTGGAGCATGCATATATATATATATATATAAATAATGACAGTTGGAAAAGGTAAATGAAAACCTGGCCTTTGTAAAGAATGGGATTGAGGGCATCCTGAATGGACCAAGAGAACACCAAATCAATCAAACTAGCTGCTGTGCCGAAACCAATGTTGTCCATATGACATGCAAGTTGGTTTGACTGAAACAATTTTCCTTCAAATATTTTTGTGTATATTAATTTACATCTAACAATCTCAGAATTTGGGACTTGAATTTGCAAAAAGGAATAAGGCTATATGTCGAAGTAGAAGTAAAGTTAAGAACCCAATCCTTTGGCAACTAACTTGCTTCCCACATTTGTACTTTTGGTTTAACTTTCACATATTTAGAATTGTTTTTAAAGTGATCCAAGTATTTATTCATTCATTTTTCAGGCTACCAGTTATATAATTAATTCATGTTTATACAATATATATGGGAAAAGAATTTTGGGATATTTTGTGTTTTTCTTAAGCAATTAACCTAAAATAAATGGATATAAGATATTAGCTTATTCAAGATTTAACTGATATGAGATAATATCTAATAATAAATTCTATAATGTTTGTAGAAAAAATAAAGGACTATGAATATAAACATTCTTACCAAGTGTTCCCTTCCTTTTATTTTTATTATAATTAAAATAAAATTATTTTCAAAACAAGCCTTTCTTTTAAATATAACTATGGTAATTATATTCATAAAATAAAATTATTATATATTTTCATAAATAAAAGACGTAATGATAAATTTAATCCTTAATATTTAACTCTTTCGTCACTTTGACTTTAATTCTTAATTCCTTTTCACATTATTTTAATTTCAACTATCAAATCTTAATCAAATTATTTATTTTAGTTGAAAAAATTAATTTCTTTTCAAATTATTTTGATTCTCAACTTTCAAATCTTAATCAGATTATTTATTTTAGATGGAAAAGTTAATTAAACCATAAAAAATTTAACAACATTAGCATTATAACACATATGACAGTCCTCATGCACTTCATAAATTAAAAATTTAACAGATTTCAAAAAAGTTCATAGAGCTCTTAAAATATTATCTATCCTAGCAATAAAACACACCTAGACCGCTATACAAGCTGCCACATTAATGCCATTAAAATTGTAGCAGTTAATTTTCGACTAAAATTTGAAAGTTACAAGTGACAAAGTACACATTAAGAGTTAAATTTATAGTTTTGAAGTTTGAACCAGCTTTTAAGTATATTAGGAATCCAATTTGATAGGAAAGAATTCAAGGCAAAACTGCATAAGATAAAAAATTAATGTTAATGTTTACAATGATCCCTTGAGTTTAAAGGGAAATGATTTAAAAACAAAATAAAAAATAAAAAGAGTATTCCTTGATAGAGGAAAAAGAAAATAAGAATTCTATAATCCACACTAAAAATATTTTTTATATTCTCTTCTATTAGTACTTAGTATAGCAGATCTTCAACGTTGATCCAAGCATGAGATGAAGTAATTATTCTGGATGATCTGTATTATATCTTCACTCCGAGTCTGAGTCAACCTAAAAGAATGTATACTCCATAAATGTTCCTGCAATTAAAATATTTAGAGCAATTAATTATATATATTTATAGGCAGATATATAACACACTTCACTTTTTATATAATGTCTATTTCAATCTATAAATCTCCCCCACAACCTTAAACTGAAGGAAAATAAGCACACCCTCCTAATTCTTAGGATAACAATGCCAACAGGCTCAATCGGCTATAACACACCTCACTCAAATTACTCAAAGTTTTGCTTAGTAGAGTGGAAAGAAAATTGAAAGGATGGAAGATTGAAAAAGTAGAAAACTAGAAGGATGGAAAACATAATTTTGCTTTCCAGATGTGTTTGGTAGGGGAAATGGAAAAATGAAAAGAAAATTACATTTTCTTTCTATCCATTGGTAGAGTTAAAAAATAGAAGGAAAGAAAATTAAACATTTGAAAAGCATAATTTTGAACTGACATATACCTCTCTCATTTTCTCTCCTTGCATCATTCCAATTTGGAAGGCTTGATTTTTATGCATTAAGATGGAAAATGCTCATCTCCCCTATTTTCTTTCCTCTCAATTTTCTTCCAACCAATCACACTCAAAATTTATTTTCTTTCCACTTCTCCATTCCCACCTTCCATCCCTTCACTTTTCCATCCAACCAAGTATACCCTAAAAGAGAACCAAACCTGATTAAACACTAGAGCCTGAATCAACTCAAACCTAAGATGACCTGGACTGGAAACTGAAGTTGCATAAATTACCTAATTTTCTTGCTTATCAAATTTTCTTTTTTTTGAAAAAGGAATGGCATGATATACATTCCTAGATTCAACAGTCAACTAGAATTTATTGGAAAGAATCAATGGCCAAAGCCATGGAAATTTGAAGCCAAACACAAAACAACTTGAGCTTGAAGTGATGCTGAAATTTATGACCAAAACTAACCCAAGCACAAAAAAAGCCAACCTTAAGTGACATGGCGAAATCCTACAAGTTCTGGATATCTCCAGGTTTTTCCATTGTATGTACAAGATGAATTCAGCTTGAGGGTTTTTTTTTTTTTTTTTTAATTATAAACTTCACACATTTTCTGAAGGCAAAAAGAGGAAAAAGGGAATGATAAAGTTTTAGACAGTGAACAAAAGAACTTACTTATAAGAAAAGCCAATACTGCACATAGATGCCGCATATATGCGAACCTAAACTGGAAGAAGTGGTCCTTTTTCCTCATTAACATGGTGGTTAGCCTAGAAAAAAAAATAGAAAGTGCATTAGAGAAGACCATTGCAGAACAAAGTTCAAGAAAGAATAAAAACAGTGGATGAAAACTCACATTTTCACTAACATCAGTCATATTTGGGAAGGATGCATCCCTAGACCTGATAAGATACCAACAAGTTAGAATATTTAGTTAGGAGTGATTTGAATAACTGCAACATCAGAAGTAACTGTCATGCAAAATGTTATGGTATGCATAAAGCAAACCTGTTGTCATTAGAAAATTTAACTGGTAGGCTCTCTTGTATGCTTTTTTTTTTTTTTTTAATTTTAATTTTTAATTCTCTTGCACTAATTTTTTTTTTTAATTTTAATTTTTAATTCTCTTGCACTAAATGCTAGAAGTGCCAACAGGTGAACTAAATGTGAATTTTCAATAAATTAGGGCAGCACGTAGTGTCTATAGATCATCATACTCACTCCCGAGCTTTGAAATAGTTAATGAAAATCAAACAGTCTGAATAAGTTCTCTGATAAGTGTGCAGAACCATGGATATACTTTTTAACATATGAAAATGATAGCAAAAGCTTGATGCAGGAATGAAACTTAGCACTAAGTTATATGCTTGATACCTTAGGCTGTACTCAACATACTAAATTAGTTTTGTCGTCTCATAGAGTGGGAACACACTAAAATCAAACACATTTTAGAACTTTGTTTTTAGTCAGAATACATCATTGACTCTAATAAGGTTTACCACTAGTATGGTCAAAAGAAGGAGATGATGCCTCGTACAGTTCAACTCATCACGACTACATGGCTTGTCTAAGTTATTTTAATGGTTTACATCACAAAATGAAATGCCAAGGAGCAGATTATAGGATTTTAGTTTTTTTTTTTTTAAAAAAAGAAGGAAGCTCAAAAAAATCTAATGCTGTCAGCCTGGTTCTTGGCTTCTTCTGGTAAATATTACACAAGGAAAATGAAGAACCAAAAGCATAAGTATTTGTGTGGAGAAAGAACGTTAGATCCAATTTTGGAGATTAGCCTTTTGTTAGCCCAGTCGCTGATTTGCTTAAGCAAACTATGTTTAGACACGAGAGAAATAAACGTGATATATCATATGTTCACATCAGAAAAGCATCAGGAATGCAACAGAGTCCACTGCTCGAGTTCTTTGAGAGTCTTTAACTCTTAATAGCTCTCATTATTCTAAGGCCTCTAAGACCCAACGTAATCTGTTCGCCTTAACCCTCCTTTCAGAGTGCTCAATATCAGGGTCAGAAATAGACCAGACATTTCCGACTAGTGAACAATAAGAGAAAAAGTGAACCTTCTGAAATCAGAGATCAATTAATGCCAATATCTGAACATAGAACAGTTTCCTAATGGCCACAAAAATATCATGCAGGAGAAAGGCATACCTCTGGCTGTCTATGCTTTCCACCATTTTAAAATTACCACTACGTTGTTCGTCTTTAACCTTTGAATATGATGAAAAGAACTGAAGGCAACAAAATGTATAACATGATTATAAAAAGTCTCAATCGTCAAAGTGGCGGGCAAAGAAAGCATAACAGGGAAGGAAATGTAAAAAAATATATAAGCTGTGCCAAAATGGGCATAAATGGTAAACAAAAAGGAAAATTGTGACCATTAGTGCTTATATAAGCTAAAAGTACCTGATGCATGGAGATTATCACAACTGAGATTCCTAAAACAAAATTTATGGTCAGGGTGTGACCAAACAGTACAGCAGAAGCTATGCCAGTAAAGATTGTGGCAATAGTCGAGGAGTACTTTTTCAAGATTGTATCTGCATGAACAAGAAACTGCTTTTAGAGAAAAAAAAATTATGAATAATATAGAAGCCTATTACAGTAAAAGAAAATAAATAAAATGTGGTGCCAGTGAGCAGCAACTCAGCAGGAAAAGAAAAAGGTAAAATCTAGGGAAAGGTATTAAAATATGGGAAACTAGTTGACAAATTTTCAAGATAATCAATGGCAAACTGTTGTATGACAAAGTTCAGTACAGTCAGCATAGCATCACTTCACATGAGTTTCATGCTAAAGGGATTGAGAGAGAAGTCATAAAAAGTGGTCCAGATGTTGCTTGACCGAGGAAGAAAGCACCTTTTACTCCTTTACCCACAAAATAAAGAAAATGATACACCCGCATTCTCTAAATCTCCTTTCATATGCCAATTATTCTTCAAAATCATGATTATAATAAACTTGACCTCAACAAAGCCATCATATCATGTTAAAAGCCAGGGACAGACTGCCTAATTAGCAAAATATCTTACCAGTTTAAGGCTTTGCTAGGTACAAATGATAGAAAAGAGTGAGGGTGGATAATTTGTTAATCAAATGGTCAGATTCATAACCAATTTTTTACTTTGTAGCTTAACCATTAGTCTAACATATTTTCCATCCTCATCCTTTTCCATCCCTCACACCAGGCAAAGCCTAACGGCTTACCTGTTATTTAGTTATGCAAAAATTTACGCCCAAAATGTGATTTTCCCCTCAAAATAAACTGCAAACCAGTAGGTTCCAGGTGTCTTCTTTAACCATGGCCAGTAGATGCTACAAGGTTTAGATGATCTCTCTCTTTATTTCTTTTTTTTTTTTTAAAGCCATTGGTCAGGTTACATGTAGATAAGCACTAACTCAAATATTTTTCCAAGGACTTATTAAATTCAGTGTTTTCCAGCAATCCGTTCATCTTCTTTGCCTTATTTTTCTCTCAACTTAAAGTCACAAAATTAACAAACTTAAGCAGTGAAATTTACCAGCATATTTGAAGAAAAAAGATGATAAGATCCCTTGGGCTGCATTGTTGCATATTAAAAGCATTGTAGCCTTCGAATGTCCCTGCAGGATATCCAAGCTACTTGGACCTAAAAGCAAGCAGGTCATCCAATTACATCAGCCAGTCAACAAAAAGGATTACAAGTGTGCTGAGCATTTTAAACTGCCTCTAAATGGCAATACTCAGCTCATCGGAAGCTTCATGCCACCAGACACAAACATTAAATTCCAAGCTTAGTCTATGTCCTACCTTTAAAAATTGCAATTCCCAAAATGGCTAGGAAATTGAACATGGCACCATATCCATAAAGAAATAAGTTCTGTGAAACACAAAAAGCAATCACGAGTAAATGGATGATTTAAGCTAAAGGTAAAAGACCAGAAGTGTATAACCAGTTACTTGCTTTCATTAAATTACTTATAATTCTCCTAGAATCTATGCCCATGTAAGACTACTTCAGAGCCTTTCTTTTCCTTTTCTCCTAGTTGTTACTAAGATTCAATGGTAGAACCCATGAAAAATGTGCCATTAACTGCATCACCAGGCTCGCTCTCATGATTAAAACAAATAATATCAGTACAAACTCACCTGGTGGTATATGCTTGACTCAAATTGGCTCTTTAAAGCATACTCATTGAAGACTGATGCCAGGGATGGAACAGTAACCTGCATTAATTTCATTGAGTTGAATTTCACAGTGTCATATTCTCTAGCATAATAGATACATTTAGATATTATGCACATAAATAAAGATAAACAACACTGTGATACCAATGTCTTCGCAAGATGGAGGCACAAGTATCAGAATATTGCACAGTTATGATTTTCATTGTTTGTGCTTTACAAGTCTTTTGGTCATATCTGGGCTTTCCTTCACTAGGTTTTTTTAGCATGCTCCAGCAACCCAAATTTTATCTCATATCTTTAGCAGTTCATAGATGTTTACAACATGAAACCTGAACTATCTTGACTCCAAAACCCCAATCCACAAAATACTTTTATCAATGTATTATTATTTTTTATTATTTCCATTTATACATTAATCATTACTAGGGTAGGATAATCATGACACCATCATAATATTTGAGTAGGCTTAGTAACTTGTTTTGATCATATTTCCATCAAAAGACATATCTAGACGGATTATAAAATATGAGAATTTATTTGTGAATTCAGTCAAGTTGACACCATATTAATTGGCTTAATTTTTAAAAGATAGTAATGGATTTATACATTATGGAGAGTTTTTAATGGTTTAGAAATTTGGAGAAACTAACACCTTAAAGTGCAATGGTTAACTAATAGTATAAAATCTGTCACCTTAAAATTTGCATTCATTATTTTATTTGTCTGGTTTCCTACAGCTAAAGATTATTTTGCTTCAAAAGACAAAAGGTCCAAAACAACTATTTTATATACATTTTTAACTTATCAAATCAGAAAATTATTCCTTATTTGCACTTAATTTCATTACTATCTTTTCTTAAATTTGGATGTAAATTTATAAAATCTCAGCCAAATATTCCATTACCTACTGCAATACACTGGCATCCCTTGTTAACTGCATAAGCTATGTTTGCCTAAACTATAATCCGTAAATAAGCAATTTATGGTTTTCAACATATATGAGCAAGGGGGAAAACATGCATCTCAGCGGTTCTACAGTATGTATAAGATCATTGCAAGATGTAATCCTCTGTAATAGAGGCAATTCAAAAGGTTTGCATATGATTAAGTAATCCAAATATTTTAAAAACTTACAAAAATTAGTGTGTACAAGTATGCGCCTGTTGCAACTGGAAGACCAAATGAACTAGCACCCTCTGGTAAAGACCGCAACTGATTTATACTAATTCCAATAAGCAACAAAGCGAGAGCCTCCCACTGTTAAAAATAAGATCAACACCGGAATATGCAGATAATTATAAGTCATCTCAGAGGCTCACATATTCTCAGTTTTGGAGAATTGACTGTGATAGAATGATGATAAAAATCATTAACCTGAAGAATGGAAAACTTCCGTTTCATAATCATCTTTAACAAGATAGCTATTACCAAAACCTGCAAATGTTGGACAGCAGTGAAACAGGTTCACTAACAATCTAAATATTCTCAGAAAAAATCAAAAGAAACAGAAGGAGCAAGTGCGTAGTACTTAATCTTTACATGGAGAAAAGAAGAATAAAGTTAATTTTCACCAATGAGTTTTAGATACACATAAGAGTTATAAACTAATGGTATTTAGGATTCATCACATTCATTTACTGTGATGGATACCTGAAAAACAAATGAAATTTTAAAGCATAAAACTAACCAAAATTGCATTTTGTTAGAGAAAAAAGGAGATTGACTAGAACCAATATTTAAATAATCTGACTAGAACCAATATTTAAATAATCATTAAGTATAATGTATTATGCTACCTTCAGGTTGCTAAGCATCTTCACTGTCGCAGGATTGAAATAAAGCTGCAATGAATAAACAGCATAATTATAAGAAAACAAGTATGACAAAGAAACACCAAGCCGTAGAATATTAATAATAGCTGTGGATAATTGTTTACAGAAAGAGCACAATCTATAGAACCAGGTCATGCATAAAAGTAATCATTATTATATTAATAACTATTATTACTCAAGAGGCATAAAAGAAGTAAAAAGATCAATAAAAAAAACACCACTGACATGATAAACTTCAGATTCAAGTCATAAATGGTGGTTCTCAAAATTCTATAGAATCAGGTCATGCGTAAAAGTAATTATTATTATTCAAGAGACATAAAAGAAGAAGAAAGATCAATAAGAAAACGCCACCTGCATGATGAACTTTAGGTAATTATTAATAGCATATAGTAGAGCTGGAACTGCAAGAAGAACATTATTTCGAGCAGCCTGTAAGGTTGAGAACAAAGAGAAAGGCATCTTGAGGTCAGAAAGATTTCCAGATAAATTAAACTGTAGAAACAAAGGATAACAATGAGCTAAAAAGTTCAGAAGGACATAATGCTGCATAAAGATGGTTCCTTAGCCCAAAATGAGACCGCATTAATAGTAGTAGAATATTTTAGTTTACAGAAAGCTACCTAAATACACTTTTATTAACCAAATAAGATCACATAAATGGCAGCATATTTCAGAGACCCGTAATGTAAAGGAATTAAAACATCCCACGTATTTAGAACCCAAAAGAATAAACTTTTGAAGGTTTAAGGGTACCCAAACACACCTACATATCAGAAGATCCAATAATAAAACATAAACAAAACTGCCAAAATATCTTAAGTGTAAACTAAGATCACAAAGAACAATCATGTTGGTATCTCAATTAATATTGTTATCTACCAGAAGAAAACATTCGGCTAAGCCAAATTCTTATCAGTTTCAGAGTTTTAGTGCCAGTAAGATATTATCCCATACCATTAGAACAAACTCCAAGAATTGACATTTCAAGAGCCACTAAGTGCAACAATTGGTCCTCAGAATAGCCTACTAGTTTTAACCACAAGTTGCAGCCTATAATTCTAAACTCAAGATTGGACTATTTTTCATTTCTTTATCAAAAGCTTATAAGAAGGATGAATCATAAAACTGTCAAGATTAACAATGCTGCTAAGAATCAGTGGTGAAATTAGTGATATGGAAACTAATTATACAATTGTGCTCAGAATAGTGGCTTATGGAACTTTCTTACCTGAACTAGTGCAGAAACTGAGAGAAGAGATTTTTCCCCAACTTTCTTATGCCGAGACTTCAAAGAGAGAGACAGAGAGTTAAACAAGACCAATAATTAACTTCTAATGAAGGAATTTAATAAAAAAAATTGGCAACAAAATTCAATAAAGGCTAATTAAAGGCCTTGGACTTCCATTAATCATATGAAATGAAACCGCTCTATCCTTGCTGGACTAACTGCAGCCAATTGAACTTATACAGGCAAGGTTAGTAACTTGCCAGCAGAATCATTTAACTCCTACTGTTTCATAAAGTAGGAGAATTTCCAAATCAGACGCAAAACAGCTTATAAAAATAATTGATGAATAAAATGCATGATGAATTTGGAATAAACACTATATATAAGAGAAACAATGGTTGAAATAAATATGCATATAAGATATCCTAACCAAATTCTCCAACATGGCATTACATGCTTTAATAACACCTTGACATTACATCCTTTAGGAATACTCAAGTTTCTACTCAATCATTGTTGAGTTGAGCTTGAAGGCAAGCAAACCGACCTATCTAACAAGCCCAATTCGAGTATTCTAATGCTTGAGTCAAGTAACTTGAAAGGCTAATTGATTCTTTTGTTATTTTTAATATATATTTTGTTTTTAATTAGTATTAGAAAATCTCAATTTGAATTCGAGCTCAAGCACAAATAATGGAGTTTAAACTAAAGCATGGGAATCTAACTCATTTTTTACCATGTAAATAGGATTTCAATTGAGCCTAATCAAGCAAGCTCGAGTAGTTCACTTTTTATCTCAAATTGAGCAAGATCAAGCATTTCACTTTTTATCTCAAAACTTTACAAGTCAAACTCAATCAAATTGAATCAAGCTTCTAGCCTCAATGAAATGTAACACCCCAAAACCCTTATCCGTCGACGGAGGGTTGAGAGGTGTCACCGAATAAACACGCATCAGTCCAAAATAAGTTAACTAAAAGTTTAAACATTCCTAACCCGAATGCATTGTCCACATATATATATATAGCAATAATCTAAGAGGTAGCATAACGTATATTCGGAAATTTCGCGCTTTTTAAAAAAAACAAACATGATGTAATATTCAAACTTTTAAACCTTCGAATTCAAGTCAAACACAAGCTTCTTACAGCTTGATTACACCTCTAATAATTAACTATAACAGATAAAATCAATCACTCAATGTTATTATATATATGTAGTTTACACATGACAAGCATATAAACCAGTTTGTAGATGAATTGCTATAGGATAGAATCATTATACACTAAAGTTGCAAAACATATTCGAGGTCAGCTTATTCTAAATTTGCCAATTAACATAAAGCTAAAAATACCTGGAACAAGAGCATAACAACGGCGAAAAAAACTTTGGCCACCTCAATGAGAAAGTTAACGCTAATGGGACTATACTTAAAGCCCCCATCCACCTTTGACATATAAACCAATATGGGCTGCAATAATTTAATACATTTATGCATATAGTGTTAAAAAAACAAAGACAGCACCAAGCGATATTGCAGATTGGAGAAAAAAAGGGTGTTTGATGGTTAAAAGAAACAAATTTGACCTGAAAACCGACCAAAAGGCAGTCACCACCGACCAAAATAACATTGAGGAAACGAGTTTTGGAAGAAACAAAGGTACGGTGCTTGTCGTAAGCCCTGGATATGGATTTGCTAGCCGGTGGTTCAATTTTAGAATGGCAAACACTGCATTCTATCATCCCCACCTGCCCCTGTTCCAAAACCATAGATACCAATAACAATAACAGGATTTTAAAACAAATCTAGAAAATATAATTTGAAGCGGGAATTATCAGAAATTGGAGTGAAATTCGGGAAGAAGAAGAAGAATTACCTGAGTAGAATAACGCGAAGCTTAAAAGGTGTGATAATGGAAGGCAGATCTTGAGAGAAATTCGAAACCCTAAGATCAGAATTTTGTTAAGCCTAAAAGGAAATAGAATTGCCTGAAAAGAAAAAAATATATATGGAAATAATTCAGAGTAGGAGGAAGGTGCGATGTAACGTCGGTCGCTGGTTGCTCTTTCCTTTTTCGCTTTATGTTGTTTTCTTTTTAATAAATTCTTCTTTTGGTAACATTAATATATTTATAATGTTTTTCAAAACATTATTTTTATAGATATAAAAGGTGTAAATAATATAAAACTCTGTTCCTAATGAAATTTAGAGTCTAAAATATATTAAATTTCTTATTTTAATGGATATCTATTTTGTAATAATAAAATATTTATAACATAAATGATGTTTTGATTGTAATTGTAAAATTAAAGGTTCGATATGGAGGGTGTTTTTGGTAAAATTTTATTGTGCTCGGTTTTTCTTATTTTATAAAATATTAGAAATTTTATTATACATGTATCTGTATGGAAATTTTATACTCGGGACACGGATATTAGTTTAAAAGTAACATACAATAAACAATGAAACTTATGATTTGAAATCAATTAATAATAACATATGGAATATGTACGATATTAAAATGAAAAATTAAATTAAATTGTGAGTAAAATTAAATTTAAACACGTAAATGCATCACATTAAGAATACTAAATGCATTACAATTGTATATCATGGTGATATTATTAATCTTGAGTTAATGTCGAGTTAACTTATGATATTAACTCAATCAACAATATTATTAATACAGACAATTACTGGATAGAATAAAATATGCATATTATAATTAAAAAGTAAATTTATATTAAAATTAAGCTTTAATTTAATAATAAAATTAATATTTTATTGATGTAAATAGTACAGTTCAATTTTGATCACATGTAGTTTTTTTATTGGTTTTTTAGAAACGAAAATATTAATATATTCTCGAATAATACAATTTATTTCAATTGCAGAGAGATATTTTTAAAACTTTCCTATTCAAATTGGTATTTAGTTGGCTCATAACACTAACTCAATCAATGGCTTAAATAATAGTATAGATAAAAAGACAATAACATCCTCATAATAATATAAATTAGAGAATGATTTTTTTTTATAATTTTTCAGTTGAGTTGAGATTCAATTGATGGATGACATCAACTCAATTAAGAGTTTTATTATAGTAGTGATACATTATCGAACGTTTTTAAGAATATATTTATGATTCGTTTATTAGATTCATATAAAAAATTAATCAAATTTTAATTTTTTATAAAACAATAAATTTCATTATATCTTTAAATTAAATAGTTAGGAAAAATAAAATTTGAAATTAATAAGTAGTAAAGTTTACATCTTTAAGGTTTTCTAGTTGTGTCACATATATGCCTCAATATTTTTTTATGGAGTTTATTTGGTAGGTGATTTTTAATTGGAAAGTTGGTAGTGTTATTTAAAAGAATTGGTAGTTAATTATTATTTTTAAGGATAAATGAATAAATATGTTTAATTATATATTTATTAAAATAATTTATATAAGCTTTTTAAATTGATTTTTTTCAACCATAAAAACATGCATCATGCAGGGGTGCAACACAAACCCACAGCCCCATTCACATCATAAAACAAATGGGAACAAAACATCCCAAAACATCAAGTCAATGAACATAAGTTTAATCATTTATGTGATATTTTATATGTCTAATTACTTATGGTAATATCACTGAATTTTAAAAAATTATTATATTATGTTATGATAATATAATTATTAATTGTTGTTAACGGTATAATAATAAAATAATATTTTTGTTAATAGTTTTTTCTTTTTGCGCATTTTCATGTGAATTTCTTTTTCCTTTCTTTTTATCTCTTCTTCTCATCGTCTTTCTCGCAGACTTTATTTCTCTTCTTCTCAAACCATTCTTCAAACTTTTATCCTCTTTTGAAAAGCTTATTTACACTCTTCCTTCATCCCTTTCTTCTTTCTTAAAGGCACCAAATGATACATACACGGATAGAGTGAAATTTATTAAATTTCATTCATTGAATTTGCCAATGTTCAATTTCGAAAAATCAATTGACTTGCGATGAGTTTTTGAAAGGGATCCAAACATTTCTGGGTTGAGATGTCTACGTAAAGTTCGAAGATCTATCTCTTAACTTTGAAACGCATTGTGAATTACTCAATTTTGAGTTTAAGAACTCAAATTATGACCATTTTAGTGAATATTGCGTAAGCAAAGTTTCTGGACGAGATTATTATGGAAATTACGAGTTTCGGCATTTTAATGAGTTTAAATCATATTAGATTCGATTAGAAAATTCGTACAATGACTAAATTGAATATCTCAAAACACACACCTAGGGGATAAATTGAATAACTAAAAAATACATAATTGGTTTACTAACATCTTAAATTAAAAACATCAAAATTAAACCCAAATTATTAATCTCCCTCTATCCCCAAACACTCACCACCCGCTTCATCATTCACTTTAAAGGTTTGAGTTGAAATTTCACTGGTTAACTTTTGGTATTAGTATTTATAATTTGTAAAAACTTTGGATCTGATTATTCCAAGTACCTATACTTTTCAGATTTTGAAATTTTAATATTGATATAAATGACACCTGTTAATCCGTTAACTAAAATTTTAGTGAGTAATAATTGTAAATAATAATTTGACATGGCATTACACATGATAATATTTTTGCCTCGTCGAAATTTAGAAATAACAAAACTTAACTTAATGAATTTAGCTATTATCGTTTAGTTAGAGTTGAAATTTTAAAATCATAGAGGCAAAAAATGACCAAATTAAAGTATAGGAGCTAAATCCACAACTTAGGGACTAATAGTAGAATTTAACCAATTATCATCCACAATCATGACCATATTTCTTTGGTTAAAATATGCAATTTGTCCATGTAATTTGATAAAAATTTGAGATTTAGTCCTTGCACTTAAAAATTTATAAATTAAGTCCTCCTACTTTCCTAATTTCAAATTCTCAGTCCAATCATTAACTTTGTTAACATATTTTTTTTTTGTAAAAATTTGTCAACTTGGCATATTAATTAGGCTATCCTCATGTGACGCTATATATTATTGACAAAAAATAAACATATTAAATTGACAAATGCCAGTAGAAACTACCAAAAAAATAATGGTTGGACTACGATTCTCAAATTGGAAAAGTATGACGGTTGGATTTTTAAGTTTTAAAGTAAAAAGACTAAATCTCAAATTCAGTAAAGTACAGGGACTAACGGCATGTTTTTAACCTATTTCTTTCATTATTCAATTTAAAGTCTACCCTTTGGGCCTTATCAAGAAGTGAACCCAAAATCTCCTTTGCACCTCTTTTTGTCCCTTGTTTCCTTAGCCCATCACCGGCCTGTCAGCGTTTAAACCATTCACAACGTTGCCTTGGCCCACTACAGGCCTATCAATTTAAAATGCCAACTGTTAAAATATGTAACAAGTCATTGTACTCCTCATAAATTTAGAATTTAGTCCCTATATTTTTATTTTTAAAAATTTAGTCCTTCCACTTTTCAGAGTTCAAAATTTAATTCTAACTATTAACCCTATTAAAATTCAAATCTAACAAGATTTAGGGTTAATAACTAAACTAAAATTTGAAAAATAAAAAATAAAGAGATTAAATTTTAAATTTATAGAAAATACAAAAACTTATGTCATATTTTAACTCGTGCCTCAATATGTAGAAAAACCCAACTAATAAATTGGTTTTTCAATGAGACCAAATTAGGCAAAATTTAACTAATAAATTGCTATTCTTTAATAATATGCCTTAATGGATTAATTACACCAAAAATGATAGTACTAAGTCTATGATAAAAAATAATAATACATATAAATAATAAGTGTTTAGTGCAATGATAAAATACATTATATTTTTTAAGAGAAGACATAAATTCGAATTTTGAAAATAACATTATTAATAGTAGCAACTACAAACTCCGAATATAAGCCATAACCAGTAAGTCCATGATATAAGCTTTGCTTCTTAGCATGCTAAATTTGTATTTAACATGTTACAATATTTATTATTGATATTTAATTGTATAAAACAATATCTTTTAGGTAAATAATATTATTTAAGCTAAATTATATCTGTCGAAACCATTTTTAAGTTTGGAAAAACATGGGCCGACTTTGAAAATGTAAATGGAGTCGCCACCAATCCTTTTTGAGGTGTGATTGGGCCACCCTAAAATCGATCGTTTTAATAAAACATTTGGGTCTATTAAAACAATAATTTTTGGTCTGCTCAGTTTGAGAAAATAGGCTCGGGAGTCGGTTACGTACGAGGAAGGATTAGCACCCTCGTAACGCCCAAAAATTGGTACCTATTTGATTAGTTAATGTCTTGGTGTCGAAAATTTAAAATGATTTTAGAGTACGATCCTCTTAAGAAAAGCATAAATTGGATGAAATGTAAAGACCCACTCATTTCAAAGGAGAAAAATGCCACACCCAGTAAGTTAGGGTCTAACACTTCAGTCCTTTGGAACAAAGTTAATCTTTGATTTTTTAAAATTCACGTATGAAGGTTCAGGAGAAGGGTATTTGGTCATTCGGAACTCATGAAAAATTAGAACTCAGTAAGTTAGAGCTCAACCTTTCAAAACTCCCAAGTGCCAGGTATTGCCTTGATTTTAGAAATCTTTATCCTCAAAACCGCAATGCCACACTCAGTAAGTTAGAGTGCAACATCCTAAATTTCAAGAATAGGTTTTTATTCGAACTTCATACAATTAGATTTAAGAAGGGTACTCGGTTATTTAGGGTCAACAAGGAAAATTGGAACCCAGTAAGTTAGGGCACAATCTTCCCGAGGATCCTAAATATCGACCATTGCCTTTATTTTGAAAACAATCAAGGATAGATTTCTGAATAAATGAGTTTGGGCGATTGAAAATCAAAACGAGAATTGTGACATGCCACATGAATATGACAATATAATAATAAACTTAATAACATATACTAATGCATTACATATAATAAACATAGCAATAATGATATTAATAATATGAAAACACATAAGGAAATAACATGACAATGATGATATTATATACAACGATAATAGTAAGATTAAAATTTATAGTGAACTGGTAATGGTGAGAAATAATAAATAATAATTATTTAATATAAAAATAGTAATTGGTAAAAACATTGGTATATAAGAAAAATAATAAAATAATATAGTAGGTCTGTTGACAATTATATAAAAAACTTTAATGAAAAATATATACGTATTACAAATTATAAATAAGAATAATAAAATAATAGTAATAAATGGTAATATATATATATATAATAAATATGAAAAACTATGTTGAAAATAATTAATTTTAGTAAAAAATATATAAAAAAGGTATAATAATTTAGTAAATGCGTATATATGGTAAAGTGATAGTAAAAAAAAAATGAAAATGTAATAAGTATTAAAACTATATTTAAAGTAATTAATTTTTAACCAAAAGATATATATATATATATATATAAAGGATTAATAATAATATAATAATTTAAAATGAAGTAAAAATAATTATTAATAAAACAAAAATAGTATACAAAAAAATATAATAAATAAATAAATATAATAAAAATTTATACATGAAATAATTAGTTAAAATATATATATATATATGGTAAGCATATAACAAATATATAATAAATAAATAATATAATAATGTAAAACGTAACTCAAATTAATTAAATAAAACGATAAAGACAATAAAAGGGGTTAAATTGAATTAAAAAGAATTTTTGGGGTGAAAACGCAATTAAAAAGGAGTTGGGGGGACCGAATTGAACATGCGCGCAAAAGGGGAAGGGCTAAAAATAATTGGACGAATTTAGAAAAAACAAAAAAAACCGAAATGAAATGGACAGAATTCCCACGTAATTGAAAGAGAAAAGAAATAATTTAATTTCAATAGAAATAGGAAAAGAGAGAATAATCTAATTCCAAATGAAAGTAAGAACACTAAAAGTAACTCCCCTTTTAAAGAACAAGATACCTCTATTTATATACATGGGGTTTACTAAAAATAGCCTAACTAATTTAATAATAAAATAAAATAAAATAAAATCTTTCTATTTTTAGCCTTTTACCAAGTCAACAAAATTGGATAATCCCTTGGTTTTCTCCATCTTTTTGATTTGGCCACAATCTAATGATTGTCTTTCAATTTGACCTTTTTTGGCTTCGATTATTATTTTTTCGGGCCCAGGCCAAAATTGGCCTATTACAGCTGCCCCTCTTTGCTCATTTTCGTGTAACAAGAAAGGAGCAAAGACTCTAGGAAAAGGCCAAATTTGCCTGGGCCGGCCGAGTCTTGGCTTCCTAGCGTAATCTCATCACAACCCACTGCATCTTATTGCTTCAAGATGCCCCATTGCTACTTTGTGGAGATACGGTTTATTGAGACTTGATCCATTCCTACCTTGTTTAGTGGGGTGGGATCTGCTGAAATCTGATCTGCTCCGCTCCTGCTCAGCGAAGATAAGATCTGCTGTAATTTGATCTGCTTTACTCCTGCTCAGTAAAGATAAGATCTGGTAGGTTTAGCCTGCTTCACTCCTGCTTGGTGAAGATAAGACTTGGTGGCAAAAGTCTGCTCCATTGCCGATACATGGAGATAAGACTCGTCAAGATTTGATCTGCTTCACTCCTGCTCAGTGAAGATAAGATCGGGTATGTTTAGCCTGCTTCACTCCTGCTCAGTGAAGATAAGGCTGATGATTGGAATCTGCTCGTGGAGATAAGATTCACCAAAATTCGATCTGCTTCACTCCTGCTCAGTGAAGATAAGGCTGATGATTGGAATCTGCTCCATCGCCGTTACGTGGAGATAAGATTCACCAAAATTCGATCTGTTTCACTTCTGCTCAGTGAAGATAAGATCTGGTATGTTTAGCCTGCTTCATTCCTACTCAGTGAAGATAAGGCTGGTGGCTAAAATCTGCTCCATTGCTGATACATGGAGATAAGATTCGCCAAAAATTGATCTGCTCCGCTCCTGCTCAGCGAAGATAAGATCTGGTATGCTTAGCCTGCTTCACTCCTGCTCAGTGAATATAAGGCTGACGATATCCGTAATCCTGGTCAATCCTGCTACATTGTCCACTGGGGAATCCATCTGTAGAAGAATGATATGCTTATGCCAGATGAGTAGTATGCTATGATTAATATGAATCAAATGCTCCTAAATACATGTATTATGGATGTTAAATGCACAAATGCAAAATGTCATGAGAATGATCCACTTTATAGGTTGTCATTATTATTTGTGTGTTAAGGTTATCATTTCTTCGGCGTGGATCTTCTTACTCAGTTGATATCTTCTGACAGAGAACTCGTAAAACCAATCCCATTTTGCTCGACTGGTTTGCCCCACTATAACTTCAAAGTCTAGTCCACTGTACTTCTGGGACATAAAGCTTGCACTATCTTCAAACCTTCCCACTGCAACTTAAGGGAAATCCATTCCCACCATAATTCAAGGATATAGGATTTGACTCTTCTTCCATCAATTTGGTCCGTTACACCATTCTTTGGGTGTCATGAACGAATGTGTATGCCTGATATTTGCATGGATGCAGAATATCATTTTTCTCTCGAGAATGATCCCTTTTAAAGCTTGGGTTGATATTGCTCGTTATTTGTCAAGATTGTGCTACCAACATAATATTTGTCTTTTGACAGAAAATATTAAAGGGTAGTCTCTCAGACAATTCCAACCCTTAGGTTTGGTAAGTTCTAAACAATAGTTTTGTTTCAGATCCCCGTATTTATTTAGAAACTTCTAGAGCAATAAGTAGAACTCCTTTTGTGAAAGTATTGTTAATCCATTAATCATTATTTCAATGCAAAATGCTTGAAAGAGATCACAACAAGGGACAAAAATGAAATTAATTAAGAGTATCGCTCGAAATAATTAAATTAATCAAAGATAGCCAAGGTAATAAAACAAAATTGATTGGGGCGTATCTCGAAAAAAATAAGGTAATCAAGGATAGCAAACATGGGTAAGATAGAAAACTAAGTGCCCCAGATATCGCAGCCTGAGCTCTTCTGTACAAACTTCTTGATGATCATTTTGAGCTTAATATGTGTTTAGGGGACCCCAAGTACTTTGTCAATGCCTCATGATGTAGCATATTTCCTTATTGTTAACTCAGGAATAGTAAGACTACCGCATGCCTCACTTTCGATCAAAATTTGAGCCGCCCTTTTCAGGTTTTCAACTCAAATCCCCTTTGGTCTCAAAGTGCCCTTTGCGGGTTTTCACCTTGGCCTCTCCTTTTCATTTTCTTTTTCCAGTTTTTATTTTTCTCTTTTTTCTTTTTTCTTTTTTTCTCTTTTCTTTTTCCTCTTTTTCCCTTTTTTCTCTTCTTCTTTTTAAAAGCGAAGTATTCTTCGATTAAATCCAAATTCGCAAGGTCAGGCAAGTTCTTGCCATCCATCTTGGTCAATATCAATGCGCCTCCAGTGATAAGGTCATTCCCAATTTGACATCCATTTTCTCTGAGATCCTTTTGTATGGGAAGGACCCTTCTCAAAACTAAGTTTCCTTGATGAAATTTTCTAAAACAATATTTTCGATATCACTCCGTATCATCTTGGCATATTTGACCGTAACAGATAATTTTCGATCTCTTTTCTTCAATCAGGTTCACTTGATAATCAGGATTGGATTTATTCTACTCCTACTCTGCCAAAACTCGTGGAGAAGAAAACTTGACTTCAAAAGACAAAATCGCATTCATCTCATAAATCAACAAGGAAAATATTTCCCCGATAGAGGTTCTGGTAGAGGATCCCACGATCTTTTTTTTGCACCGTTCATTTTTCGGCAATATGGTGTTTAATCTTAAATAGACTGGATGCTTCTGATATCGTGCTGCTATTTAAATTTAGCATATCGTCAGATGTGATCTTTCGGTACTCCTTACTGACATAGTATCCGCTGGCTATTGACCTCGCGTCATTGGTACATGAAGCAGCCTCCATCTATTTGGAAACGTAATCAGTGACCACAAAAAGATGAATCGCTACTTGTCAGAGGCTTTTGGTGAAATCAGCCCGATGACATACATGCCCCACATAGAAAAAGATTATGGGTTCCACCGTTTCTTTGCAACATGAGATTTGCTTCTCATCACTGTCATCAACAGATCAGAAGATAAGCTACAACCTTAGCCATCTTCAAAGTCCTGAGATCCCACTAAATACATATCTTGCTCAAAAAGAGATTTTAAGTTAGTAGCAGTGTCACCCATATCTTTGATATCTGGAAACCTGTTATAAGGACGAAAGAAAATTTGAAGAACAAGAGAAACCAAGAATATTTACTCGTGTGGTATGATAATGAATGAAATGGAAAGTACAGTTGCTTGAAATAAGAAACAAAAGATGCATTTCATTGAATTAAAGATGCTGAACATAAGCCTATTTCACAAAAGGACCCTTATTGCCTTTAGGCTTAAAGCAACAAGTGTGTTTTGAATATTACTCTAGATTAGTCCTACAAAATATAGGAATCTCTTCCACAGTCCCATTGTTCAAAACACTCCCAAGTATGTAAGGGTGAATGCCTATTAAATTCTCTTCCCCGCATATTTGATTATCGCGTTCACCCCTTTGTCAGTATGACCGGGCAACGGATTTCCTGTACCAGGTGTATCATCAAATTTTAGAACACCTGCCTTGATAAGCCTTTCAACGCATCTTTGGAATGAGGTACAGTCTTCTATCGAGTGCCCCGTAATCCCCGCGTGATGTTCGCACTGAGCATTCGCGTCGTACCACTTAGGGTACAGGGGTTGCAATGGTTCTAAATGGAAAGGGGCCACTGCGTGTGCATCGAACAACTTTTTGAAAAGCTCCCTATACGTCACTGGTATAGGAGTGAACTGGAACCTCTCTGTATTCTGCTTTGTATTAGGCTATCGCCTTAGAGCGGCCTGCTGGCCTGTGACTATCGTTCTCGATTGGCTAACCGTGACAGGTTTTGAGTACCCTGAGCTCACATTACCTACCTCATTTTCTCTTTTCTTTGGGGTTGACCTTCTTGTGCTCTCACCCGTTTCTATCTTCCCAGCTCTTATGGCATTTTCTATCATTTCACCAGACATCACTATGTCCGCGAAACTCTTGGTTGCGTTACCTAACATGTGAGTAATGAAAGGTGCCTTCAATGTATTAATGAAGAGCATGTTGTTTCTTTTTCTAGCAACGGTGGTTGGACCTGTGTAGCGACCTCTCTCCATCTCTGAGCATACTGCCGGAAGCTTTCGCTTGGCTTCTTCTCTATATTCTGGAGCGTGATCCGGTCAGGTGCTATATCTGTTATATGACCGTACTGCTTCATGAAGGCCTAAGCTATGTCCTTCCATGACTTGACTTGGGTCCTACTCAATTGCTTGTACCATTTCGCTGCGGCTCCACTCAAACTATCTTGGAAACAGTGGACCAACAACTAATCATTGTTGACGTACCCCGTCATCCTTCGACAAAACATCGTAATGTGAGCCTCAGGGCAGCTGGTTCCGTTATACCTTTCAAACTCTGGCATTTTAAATTTTGGGGGAAGTACTAAGTCCGGGACCAAACTCAGTTCCTTTGCATCGACTCCGCAGTAGTGATCAGCATTCTCTAACTCCTTAAATTTCTCCTCCAACCATTTGCACCGGTCCTCAAACTGTTTTGGGAGCTCAGCCTTTGCCTTTTCCACCTCTGCCATGTCGTCAAAGTCAGGGACCTAAGGGTTTACTAGATTATCTCCAGGGTTGGTACTCGATCCTGTTGGGAAATTTACTGGTGCCGAAGTACCAGTTTGATAGAGAGGTTGAACATTAACGGATACCCTTGATGGTTGTGTTTGCACGTTTATTGGCGCAAAACTTGTAGGACAAGCGGAATCTTTATTGTCATTTCCTGCGTCAACTATAGGGCCTTTTCCTTTGTCAGCCCCTCCTTTAAACAGCTATGTCAACTGACTTATCATGTTGTTTTGTGATTCCAACATGTTTTTCTGGGATTCCAGCATTTGGTCCTTCATCTCTTCCTGGATCTTAGCCAGCTGTTCTTGCATCTGAGCCTGCAGTTGCTCCTGCATCTCCTTTTACATTTGCTCAAACCTCTGATCCATATCCTTTGTTTTCCTTCGTGTATAGTAGCGATGTTCCAGGATAACTAGAATATGATTTTTGATTAATAAGGTTCTCTTGTGAAAATTTAATGCTCATGATGCAATGTAATGCGATGCAATGTATGATATGAATGCAAAAAGGCGTCAATTCTAATTCAATTTCATTTAGAATAACTTTACTAAAAGACAAAATCCTTTACACAAAATAGACTACATATACGACCTAGCCCTTTGGCCCAGAGCTTTAACTTTAGTAAGAAGCTCAGCCAGCTCTTGACCTCGACCTGACACTGACTCATATTTTACACTCAACACGTCTGCTTGAATTGCCAGGGTTTGTAGATGCTCCGCTACTTCTCGGATCTGAGCCATGGTTTCGCCCATTATGTAATCTCTTTTCCTGACCTGGTCTTGAGATAGATGGAACCGTTCTTTCCATTACTCACTATTCGAATCAAGGAATTCAATTCGAAGTTCGCAATTCTGTAGAGCAGTTTCAAGTTCTCCCACTTTTCCCTTCAAATTCTCGATCTTACTCAAGCTAGCTTTTAACTTTATTACAGAGTTGCGACTGCGATGGTGATGCAAAGCTTTCTCTAATTCTGCTACTCCAGCCTTTAACATCTCCTTTTCACTTTGGCTATCATCCAAACTCTCTTTAAAAGTAATTTCTCAAGCCTGAGTAGCATGGAACTTCCTTTCCCACCGATCGGCCTTAGCTTTCTCCTCTTGGACTTCTTGCCTCCATTGTTCAGATGTTTTACCCAAACCAGCATTTTTCGTTGACTTATGCAGCTGCGTGTAATCAGTCTTCAGCCTGTCTAGGTCCTCTTCAGCCTTCCTCTTCCCCTTTCTCAGTTTCTCGGCTTCTAGTTTCTGGACGTCAATATCCAACTTTAGATATACCTTTTCCTTCTCGGGCTGCTCTATCTTTTTTCCCAACTCTGAACTTCTCTGCTCAAAATCCTGTTTTATGATTTCCAATTCGGAGGGAACTACTCGTAGATACTCCTCTATCGGTTGAACACCTTCTGAACTCGGCCTAGGGATATTGTCGTTGACTCGTCTACTGAACCATCCATTATACTCAGAGGTCGTCATCGAATCTGCAGCTAACCCTTCTACTCGATGAGTCTGATTCTAAGCATTAGAAATCTCTTTAACTCTTTTCTTGTAGTCTCCCTTATATGTAAACTCGCATTGAGCAAGCCCATGGGTTACCGGTATAAACTGTCTTGCCTCATATTGCCTAAGCACGAGTAATGGGGCATATCCAACGGCCCCCCAGATCCCCAGCAAAGGGACCCAATCGAAATTTCCACATCGAAAAAAATTTGTTAGGTATCCACCAAGGTGCTTTCCACTCGATGTCCTCTTCTTAGAGATTTTGTAGGAGCGCGATCCAGTTTTCTTCTGATATGTCATCTCTCCTGGGTGTAGCTGCTATCTCCTTTACTGGGGAGTAATTCTCAAAGAAAGCCCGATAATGACCTTTATCCACATTCCAAAAATGACCGTGGAACCATGTTAACAGTAACTGCGCACGCCCTATAAACCTGCCCTCGCTGGACCTTCTACATGCATTCAAAGACCTAAATATTTCAGCTAAAATCGAAAGAACCGGTGTGACCCCTTTGCTAAGTCGGTCGAAGAGATCTGTAACCGCCTCATCAACATACCCCAATGCTCTAGGGAAAAGCATCAACCCGTAAATACTTAAAGCAAAGACGTCAACCTTCTTCTTCACATCAGGATGTGCTAGGATCATATCTCGTAAATTCTTCCATAGGATGCACTTACACTCCCCCTTCTGCTTGATCCCCACTGCTCACTCATTCCTGTAATATTCATTGTTTTCTTCTAAAACGCCGGAACATAAGCAGCTCTCGAATAGGCCTTGTCGACTTGAACCTTTGGACAATTTAATAAAGCCGTATATTCCTCCACCGTGGGTACCAAATCTACCTTCCCAAACGTGAAGCAGCTATATGCAGGGCTCCAATACTGAGCAAGGGCCCGGAATAAGTGTGTGTCCACTTTGATATCAAGTAAGTACGGTAGATCTCCATAGTTGCAATAGAACAACTGTTTAGCTTCATCTCCCCACTGATCTCATATCTCTTTCAATTCCTGAAGATTATTTTGAGTCACGCTAATACGAGTGTACTCCCATAACTCAGACTTATATCCCTCGGCTAGGCTGTCTCCTTTTTCTAATTGTGTTATCTCTGACCATTCACGGACGGCCGCATTATTTTCTACTTTGTCAAGGAATTTGTCCTCCATACCGAGTTTTTCTAATTCAAGAAATGGAATATGAATTGACACATTTTGAATATGAAATGACATGCAAATATGACAAAAACAAAACACAGCAAGTTAGTATCATACATCAGAAACATAGCTCAAAGTAAAGAAAATAGAAACAGAAACATAACTCAAAGTAAAGAAAATAGAAACAAACATCTATTGGGGATAATCACTAGGGTTTAGCGTAGTCCTTCTTAGGGTGGGCCCTTAGGGTTTCTCTACATGTGGTTTGGTTCTAACAGAAGGGTACCTGAACCAGCAGATTCCTCGATCCTCACCCATTATAGGCTCCTATGGACCAAGTTCAGTTCAGGGGGATACATTTCCCTATGGCTGCACGGAGATGAAAACCTCACGAAGACATAGGTACGGATGTATCCCGAAAGCGATCACTACAGCAAAACTGACTTTTAGCGGCTAAAAGCGACGCCGCAAAAATATGTGGCGTTTATATGAGACAAACGCCGCTAAAAGTCGTGATATTTAGCGGCGTTTACGGGGAAAGCGCCGCTAAAAGTACTGATCTTTAGCGGCGTTTGTGTGAAAGCGCCGCTAAAAGTCGTGATCTTTAGCGGCGTTTGTTGCGAAAATGCCGCTAAAAGTCGTGACATTTAGCGGCGTTTGTGGGAAAAACGCCGCTAAAAGTAGTGATCTTTAGCGGCGTTTATAAGAAAAACGCCGCTAAAAGTCATGATATTTAGCGGCGCTTTTCCAAAAACGCCGCTAAAGGTCATGAAAAATTAAAAAAAAAAAAATTGGAATGCTCTATTTTAATTATTAAAGAGAAAAAGGCATTCAAACCACACATAACAATAAAATTTTGGGGTCTCATCATTTAAAATTTTTTCAGATTTTATCACTATTGAGTTACATTTCCAAATGATCGACACTAAAAATGAGATCTAAATACAGTAGAAAAAAAACCATCTAAACTTCATAATTGGAAAATATAATAAATTCACAATCCATACCCTTGATGCTAAATTATCCAAAGACTGAAGTCTAAAAACTAGAAACATGCCATATCATTAGGAGCAAGGCCGCTGTTATTGTTAGCAGCAAACCGCCAAGTGAGTATTGCTACCAACTTTGCTTCTTTAGTGCATGATTCGCTAAATCTGAGAAAAAACTTAGCCCCTCTCCAGATTCAGCCACTACGCGTCGTCAAAACATTAAAATCTCCTACCAAACAGTAACCGAAATAAATTAAATGAGAAATCTATCAATCAAATCGAAATCAAGCAAAAATCATCATAATTCAACAATAAGTGTATCTCGAAAGAGCAAAAATGATCAAATCTAAAAGGTGTTACATGTCACTCGTACATCCTATATATGTACATACTTTATAAAAACGAGAGGCAGAAAAATCTTACTCTGTGCAGATGCAAGAGCCTCACATTTTCTATTTTCTCCATTGACAAGGCAAACTCCATAGCTAAACCAAGGAATTCAATGTAATCCACATAAAATGCTATCATCTAATGCTTATACTCGGCATTATCATGAATTTAACAAAATGCTGCATGACTAATTCAAAATTCTAAAAGTTCTACCAGACTTGGAAACTTCAAAATAGATGAATCTTGGAAACAACATAGAAGCTATACAAATTCACAAAATATTTCCATTACTGCAACATGTATCAAGTCTCATTGCTTTGTTCATGTAGATTTCTAAGCTCTAACAATTTCAACTCACCATGCAATGCATGTCCCTTCACGCCATGATTAAACTCCGAGAGGGGCAACGAGATTTCCAGCAGCCGCACTCTTCCACCTCTTTTGTTCTGATAACAGTAAACAAATGCAAACAAGGCAAACAATCACAGAGATGGCCGAAATTATATTAAACTGAAAACATAACCAAAAAGCAAAAGACAGCATAAATCAGAACCTGGTATCTCATCAATTTCTCAGCCTGCCCTCTGTCTCTTGAACTCAAGTGCAACGTTGTCCCTGTCGAAGTAGGCAAACATAGCATGGTACCCATAGGAGATACTATATTCAACACTGTCATCCCACCAAAATATTATAAAAGGAATATAGAAAACCATCAGAACATAAGCATAAACAAGTAATTAACAAAGTAAAACGCAGCCAAACCAGCAACTCATCAATAAAATCCATAGCCATCAGACATATGCCTAGATTCATGTTTACATCAAGCACAAATCTAAAAGATCCATTAATAATTTATTTTTTAAAACAACTAAAAAAGAATCCTGAGGATAATTCCTGTTTCCAAAAGAAATAAGGAAAAACATGAAAAATCTATTTTTTTTCTCACACAAAAAAAACTTTGTCAAGAATCTTAAAGTTGACGCGATAAAAAAATGAAAATAAAACCCATTTTTTAATATAGATTTGACTTACAGATATGCAAAAAAAAAAAAGAAAAGAAAGAAGAAACTCACTTGATTTGTTGGTTGATAACAGCTTCACAAAAGTAACTGTTTGGTCAAATAAAAGCTACCTGAAAAATAAAATAATACAAAATATATGGGTATTTAAATACAAAAATTAGGAAGAAAAAGGGAAATAAAATCAAATAATTAAGTCAGTTTCCATGTGCTCCACTTCTATAACTGGTGTGCAAATGCATGCATGGACGCCTCCGTTGGCTACTACATTATTGGCAATCCAGCTAAGCATTGAGGATGACTGTAACCTTTCTCAACCTTCCTGGTATGAAGAAACTTTTGCAATCAATAATGTTTTCTGTTGGAAATAGCTATATATGAGGTTCGTACTAAAGTCATCGTCGGCTAGCTAGAACCAATTTCTTCCCGGTGTACTTGCCTGAGAAATTAGTAGACAGATTAATGTAAAACCGAGACCTGCATTAATTAATTAAAATCTTCAAGCAACTTGTTTTTCTTTTCGTAGTTGGGAATATATATATATGTATTATTCATCCATTTTCGTTTCAACTATAAAGGGAAGGTCTTGGAAGCTGCAATAGGAGTAATGACAAATTGACTTAACTAAAAAAAAGTCTTTAACTTGCACAAACCCCAGAGGAATTCAGAACATGGTGCCAGCCTAATCGATGGATTAGAGATTCTGCAAGGAAAAATAAACTACAAAATAAATTAAGCCAACTTGATTGTAGTTGACACTTGACGGGGTAAAAGTCAAACCCAAAACCTCGCAGAGTTTAGAGATATAGAGCACATAAAAAAAGGCAGCTACCCGATACAATTAAGAAAAAAGAATATATGTTGTGGTTAACTCCAGGAATTTCCACTAATTGTCTATTCCGGCATTAGTTTTCCCCATCATTTTACTATATAATCAAATTAATTAGTCATATCTTTTGAACCAACCGCATATATAAATTATATATAATCAAAATTCTTCCCTCAACTTAGTTGTTAGAACATTGGGGGGGGAGAAGTCAATTGGTTACAATTTTCTTAGAGCTCACTGGTGCCCATAAATAGACGTAAGACATAAAACTAATCCTTCCATGATTAGTCTCTCTCGCCATTTTAAGTTGCATTATCTCTAAGTAGGAAGGGATCTTCAGGAGAGTGAAGAAATGGGATATGTGCTGGTGGTTTCACTTCCCATGGTGACTCTCTTCATCATGTTGAGCTTTGGTTGCTTTGTAATGGGAAGGAACAAAGGGAGACAAGAAGGGCGTGCATTGGCTGCTTAAGAGCTTGGGATTAATCATTATTAAGCTTAATAATCAGGCCAACTTACAGTTAATAAATTTATTGATGTTATTCTTTCAGCTTCTAAATAATCACGTCCTTTTTCAGATCTAACTAATCGATTTCTTTGAGATATAACAGACAGGGATTGATTAAAAAAACAGCCACCGATAAAATGTAAAACACCAATGGAATCCACAATAAGCATAATCATATTGAACAATTTAATCACAGAAGGCATTCAAGCAGAATTTGAAAGCACTCAACAACTAAAAAGAACAATAGAAGTTAAACCCTAAGACGAAAATTTCAAAACATTGAAGAACAAATAAAATCAGGAAATTGAACGGAAATGTTACAAAAAAAAAACATTTAGGGAATTGGAGATATAGAAAAAATGGGGGCAGATGAATCCATGGATTCATCATGCTAAATTTAATAATTCTGGAATAACTTTTTAAGTAAGTAATATAGAAAAGAGAAAAAAAAATCGAAAGAATCAAAAACCTGATTCGATCTCATCAGCCGTCTTGCATACAATTTCTCTGTTTTAACAAATACCTCACACTGTAAACCAAAACTATAATTTAAAAGGGGAAATAACTTTACTTTACAGAGGAAGAATTGAAGAATTCATGCTTCGGTAAGGATGAAGAGAAAAACCTTCCACCACATGAGAACGATCTTTTCATTATAACTGGGCTTAAATGAATATGCTGAGATATGGATGAATTCCCCACTACCCTAACCTCGTTTTGTGTTTCAACGATGCTTGAATCTGGGTTTTATTATCGACAATTGCATCCATGTTATCGGGGTTTTTGATCTGCTAAAGTTGGAGAAAATTAAGGATTTTTGTTTAATAACTTTTATTTGGGGGATTTAGGGGGAGATGAGAGAAAGAGGGAGTAATGAGCGGGTAACCAAAGATTTTTTTAGGAGTGAGCGGGACTTTCAATTTCCCAATTTTTTGCGGCGTTTTGCTAAAAAACGCCACTATTGTTCAATTTTAAATTTTTTTAAAATATATTTTTCTTCTTTTTTTTCATAATTTTTATGCTGAATTATCAATTTTTAGAATTTTTATTTTTTAAATTTTTGAATATTAAAATTTTTAACTAAGATATGGACTAAAATATTAAATTTTTAATTTTTTAATTTTAAATTTTAAATTTTAAATTTTTTGAAGATTTATATAATTTTTAATTTAACATATAAAAAAATAGTATCATGCATGTGGATTACCTTGTAGGTTTTCATGTCAATATCATTAAAAATTTAATTTTACAATTATATTCCTATTAAAAATGAGATTTAACATTTTTTTAAAAAAGTGAAAGGTTTTAGTTCAAAAAAATATAATAAATGTATACACCTAAATTTTGATAAAGATACATCTTAGAATTATATATGAATTTTGGTTTAATGTGTAATTGTAGACGTGAGATTCTAATTGTGGTTTAAATGTATAGTTGAAACCACAAAACATAAACCCTAAACCCCCAAACATAAACCATAACCATAAACCCTTAACCCTATCCCCAATCCTTTAAACCCTAACCCCTAACCCTTAACCTCTAACCCTTAAACCTTAATACCGTTAAACACTAAGACCTTAAACCCTAAACATTAAACCCTAAATAACAAACTTTAAAATAGTAAACCCCAAACCCAAAATAACAAACCCTAAACTATAAAATTAACATACTAAACATTAAACCCTAAATCATAAAACCCTAAACCCAAAAATAAATTTAATAAATATTAAGTACTGCTTCCACACAATTTATTATAAACATAAGCTTTTACATTAATATCTTTATATATACACATCACCGTCCATATGAATTTTTTGGGGTTTATGATTTTGGGGTTCATGATTTATGTTTTTATAATTTAGGGTTTAGAGAAAGCCACATGGCATCGATTTTAACAGCTTGGTAACTTAAATGAACACTTCTAAATAGCTTAGTTATCAAATTGTAACTTTTCATAATTCAGTAACTAAAATGAAACTTTCTCATAGCTAAGTGAATGTATCAAAATAAAATATAATTCAAAACAAGAATAAGAAAAAAATATGAAAATTAAATCGAATCAAATCAAAAAGAGCCCCAAAACAAAAATGTCTACTAAGCCTTTTAGCGGCGTTTTTGAAAAAGCGCCGCTATTGCTCAGGTTTTTAGCGGCGTTTTTGCAAAAGCGCCGCTATTGCTCAGGTTTTTATCGGCGTTTTTGCAAAAGCGCCGCTATTGTTAAGGTTTTTAGCGGCGTTTTTGCAAAAGCGCCGCTATTGTTAAGGTTTTTAGCGGCGTTTTTGCAAAAGCGCCGCTATTGCTAAGGTTTTTAGCGGCATTTTTGCAAAAACGCCGCTATTGCTAAGGTTTTTAGCGGCGTTTTTGCAAAAGCGCCACTATTGCTAAGGTTTTTAGCGGCGTTTTTACGAAAGCGCCGCTATTGCTCAAGTTTTTAGCGGCGTTTTTGAAAAAGTGCCGCTATTGCTCAAGTTTTTAGCGGCGTTTGTACAAAAACGCCGCTATTGTTAGATTTTTAGCGGCGTTTTAGCCAAAAACGCCGCTATTGCTAGATTTTTAGCGGCGTTTTAGCTAAAAACGCCGCTATTGCTTTGTTTTTTAGCGGCGTTTTCTGAAAAACGCCGCTAATGTTTAATATTTGTGGCGTTTTTTGCAAAAACGCCACTAAAAACGCCGCTAAAACCTTGTTTTGCTGTAGTGGATCCACTATCCTGCACGGAGGTGAAAACCTCACGAAGGAAATAGCTTCTCACTCCCACTTAAAAGGTGTGACCACAACGGTCATGCAATGCAATGATGGAAGATATAAAGAATTTGAAAACATAAATAATGAAAACCAAACAGATGAAATGTAATAAGAGGATCGTAAACTCAAAATCAAATTAAATTTTCGACAAAAACACAAAAAGTAATCAAATCGCGGCTTGACTCTCTTATTGGTCCCCAGTGGAGTCGCCAAGCTGTCGAAACCATTTTTAAGTTTGGAAAAACATGGGCCGACTTTGAAAATGTAAATGGAGTCGCCACCAATCCTTTTTGAGGTGTGATTGGGCCACCCTAAAATCGATCGTTTTAATAAAACATTTGGGTCTATTAAAACAATAATTTTTGGTCTGCTCAGTTTGAGAAAATAGGCTCGGGAGTCGGTTATGTACGAGGAAGGATTAGCACCCTCGTAACGCCTAAAAATTGGTACCTATTTGATTAGTTAATGTCGGTGTCGAAAATTTAAAATGATTTTAGAGTACGATCCTCTTAAGAAAAGCATAAATTGGATGAAATGTAAAGACCCACTCATTTCGAAGGAGAAAAATGCCACACCAGTAAGTTAGGGTCTAACACTTCAGTCATTCGGAACAAAGTTAATCTTTGATTTTTTAAAATTCACGTATGAAGGTTCAGGAGAAGGGTATTTGGTCATTCGGAACTCATGAAAAATTAGAACTCAGTAAGTTAGAGCTCAACCTTTCAAAACTCCCAAGTGCCAGGTATTGCCTTGATTTTAGAAATCCTTATCCTCAAAACTGCAATGCCGCACTCAGTGAGTTAGAGTGCAACATCCTAAATTTCATGAATAGGTTTTTATTCGAACTTCATACAATTAGATTTAAGAAGGGTACTCGATTATTTAGGGTCAACAAGGAAAATTGGAACCCAGTAAGTTAGGGCACAATCTTCCCGAGGATCCTAAATATCGACCATTGCCTTTATTTTGAAAACAGTCAAGGATAGATTTCTGAATAAATGAGTTTGGGCGATTGAAAATCAAAACGAGAATTGTGACATGCCACATGAATATGACAATATAATAATAAACTTAATAACATATACTAATGCATTACATATAATAAACATAGCAATAATGATATTAATAATATGAAAACACATAAGGAAATAACATGACAATGATGATATTATATACAACGATAATAGTAAGATTAAAATTTATAGTGAACTGGTAATGGTGAGAAATAATAAATAATAATTATTTAATATAAAAATAGTAATTGGTAAAAACATTGGTATATAAGAAAAATAATAAAATAATATAGTAGGTCTGTTGACAATTATATAAAAAACTTTAATGAAAAATATATACGTATTACAAATTATAAATAAGAATAATAAAATAATAGTAATAAATGGTAAAAAATATATATATATAATAAATATGAAAAACTATGTTGAAAATAATTAATTTTAGTAAAAAATATATAAAAAAGGTATAATAATTTAGTAAATGCGTATATATGGTAAAGTGATAGTAAAAAAAAAAATGAAAATGTAATAAGTATTAAAACTATATTTAAAGTAATTAAATTTTAACCAAAAGATATATATATATATATATATATATAAAGGATTAATAATAATATAATAATTTAAAATGAAGTAAAAATAATTATTAATAAAACAAAAATAGTATACAAAAAAATATAATAAATAAATAAATATAATAAAAATTTATACATGAAATAATTAGTTAAAAAAATCTATATATATATATATGGTAAGCATATAACAAATATATAATAAATAAATAATATAATAATGTAAAACGTAACTCAAATTAATTAAATAAAACGATAAAGACAATAAAAGGGGTTAAATTGAATTAAAAAGAATTTTTGGGGTGAAAACGCAATTAAAAAGGAGTTGGGGGGACCGAATTGAACATGCGCGCAAAAGGGGAAGGGCTAAAAATAATTGGACGAATTTAGAAAAAACAAAAAAAACCGAAATGAAATGGACAGAATTCCCACGTAATTGAAAGAGAAAATAAAATAATTTAATTTCAATAGAAATAGGAAAAGAGAGAATAATCTAATTCCAAATGAAAGTAAGAACACTAAAAGTAACTCCCCTTTCAAAGAACAAGATACCCCTATTTATATACATGGGGTTTACTAAAAATAGCCTAACTAATTTAATAATAAAATAAAATAAAATAAAATAAAATAAAATAAAATCTTTCTATTTTTAGCCTTTTACCAAGTCAACAAAATTGGATAATCCCTTGGTTTTCTCCATCTTTTTTATTTGGCCACAATTTAATGATTATCTTTCAATTTGACCTTTTTTGGCTTCGATTATTATTTTTTCGGGCCCAGGCCAAAATTGGCCTATTACAATATCACACCCATAATTTAAATAAAATATTATGTAACAAATATATTTATTAAAAATTTATATAAACATCAATTGATGCATTAATTGAACTATAGTTGACAATTCAAGTGCTAGTAATCTATATATAACATCATCATCAGTAAAATCATTAATTAAATTCAGAAATTGCTAAAAAAATAAATGAGGGATTGGTTTTTTTCCTTGAAATAAATATTAAAATTATAATTTAATACGGAAATTTTGATTTTGTGTAAATTTGTACCTAAAAATTTGTTTTGATTTAATTTTCATAAATCACTGACACTGTTAGTGACGTAACATAATTTTACGTACGTTTATATATTGCATTCACAAATAATTATATTTATCTAACGTAAAAATAAAATGATGTATTTATTTTTAAAAATGTATATAATTAAACTAAAATTAAAGTTTCAAATATACATTTAAACCATGATTAAATATTTATGTGTATAATTATACCAAAACATTTTAAATATTATCCCATTGAATGGAAAAGGTTTAGGGACAAGCTTTGTCATAATAAAAGAATGAAAAAGAAGTAGGATTATTTAATATTCTCCAACTAATACATTTATCACATAATTTTCGTGAATTAATGCAACTAACAATTCGGTGCAAGTCACAATTATTTTTATTACATTTTTTAAATGATATCAAATTTATTATTTTAATATTAAATCAGGGATAAAGTTGAATTTTTCTCAACGAGAGAGAATTAAGATACAAATTTATAACCGCGTAAACATAATTTTTTTTAATTTTTTAATTAAACTATAAATGTTTTATTTTTGAAAGGGTCAAAATAAAAAATTTATCTTAAATTAAATTAAAATTATATTATTTTTAAAGGGGTCAAAGAGATAAATTTTTATTTTTCGGATTAGATCCTTAATTAGATTTTGTCAAATATAAGTATAGCATTAAAAAAATAAATACAAATATCGTATTTAAAAAAAAATTGTCAAACTCAAATACCATTTAATGTATTAAGGCGCATTTATATATTTTTTTGTTGTTTTTCTTATATAATATTGTATTTTAATTATTTTTGAGTTATGGCATTTCAATTTATTCATTTATTGTATTAATTTAATTTTGACTTAAAAAGATTTATTTATTTCTATCACAAATACATTTATTTCAAATCATTATAAACCCATGATTTTAAATCAAAATTTCAAATCAGGACATTTTGTCGTAGCAATTGGTTGTTAACTCAAAATTCAATATGGTCCAACTTTATATTAATTACATTATTATGGTCCTAAATCTAAAGTATATTAATTGTCAATGTTTTTCGTACATAATAAAAATAAAAATAAAAATGATGATGATGATGATGATGATGATGATGTTTTCATGCAACACATGCCAATCTATATTCTAATAATTTCGTGGCAACAAATCTCAAAATTATGTGTTTCTGTAATATGGAAACTTTTATTTGGTAATTCAATTTTCACATTATGGTCTTCAATGTTTTAATTTGATGGTAAGTTTAATTGAATAATTAATTTATAAATTTAATAAAAATTTAAAATATATTGAAAGTTTATAAATTAGTTCTATTAATTTAATCCTTGTTTTTTATCTCGATTTTACTTGTATTTTAAAGAATAAAAATTATTAATTAAAAATAAAAATAATAATTTTAATAAAAAAATTGTATGGTTAATTCGTGATACCAATTCAATTAAATATTTAGTTAGTGTTTAATTAACTCGTGACATCGACTCTATTAAATCTTTAAATATTAGTGTAGATTTCAATTTTTTAAAGAGATGTAATATATTTAATTCATTTAAAAATAATATTTAATTAATGCAAGAGTAAGTGGAAGTAGATATTTCCCATCCCTAGTTTTCTTAAAAAAAAAAAGATACCTCAATGTCTTCACTGCACTTAAATGTGAAGCGGCAAACACAATATAATAAACCCTTGACATGGACCAAACACATAATGAGGGTGGATAGATATAGTGCACATAGGGGGCATGATGTTACCAACCAATAGGTTAAAATCAATACGGATGCGGCTGTTCTTGAGGTTGATGGCAGAGCGGTGGCCTAGTTCGAAATCATATGCTGGCTAAGGGGATTCTGCCGGAGTTTGGGCTACTGTTCGGTGCTTCAAGAGGAAGCCTGGGGTCTGCTCGATGGTCTTGAGCTTGCTTGGCAATTGCTATCGCAAAGTGGAAGCTGAAAGCGATAACCTTAATATTATATGCTTATTGCAGGATAATACTAATGCTGATCATGGAGAAGCCTAAATTCGACGAATTCTGAATATCTGTGCAAGACCTTAGGCTGTTGTGTTCTGGTTTGTCAAACGTGAAGCGAACCAATCAGCTGATCTTGTGGCCAAGCTTCTGTTATACGAACCTCCAGGTTTTACCGTCCCTGATGTGCATTTCAAGCAGTCGAGGCTGATTGTTTTGCTAGTGATGATGAGAGGTGATATGAACCAATATGCATTTGGTTTGTTGTAGAAGACTATGACTCATTTGTTGTAGCCTATATAATATTTTAGGTAAAAGTACTATACTCAAAAGAATTAGTTTTTATATCTCAACATATGACATACCACGTATCATTGTTTGATTATTCTATTAACTACTCTAGTTTTTAACCATAAAAATGGATGAAATTTTTAACAAAAATTACCAATTTGCTCTTTAAACTAATGTACAATAACTAATTTATCTATTTTTTAAGTAGATAGGACAAAATGTAATCTAACTCTTAGTATAGAGACTTCCATGATACTTTTACCTATATTTTACTATTTAAAATAATACCTACTTAGAAAACATCAGCAATTCCTAAAAACACACATCATTATATATATATATATATATATGGTATCCTTCTTGTCTGTTATACAATCTATATTCAAGGCTTTGGGTTGCTTCTCCTAACGATCTCATTTCTAAGGCTTAAACACACGTTCTCTTAAAGAAATCTAAATGTGTATAAGATAATTATTCTATTCATTGTCAATAGAATTAAAAAGCTCTACAAGTAAAATAAGGGTGTTGCCAAATGTCCTTTATTTTATTTTACCATAATCTAAAAATGCACGACATCGTCTTAAATCTGTTTATGAATTTTTTTTATTTTTATTTTTGTAACTAAAGATAGACAATTTCAAAGAACTAGTTACAGTTAGCCTGATGATGGCTTATAACTCCTAATACTTAGTGGGCATCATCTTCAAACATAAATTGAGCATGAGCAGATAGATCTTCAAATATTGGCAACCTATACTAAGACCACTAGAAGCAGCTTTGGCCATATAATCTGCTAGTCTTGCTTACATAAATCATGCGTCAATTACAACTCTTAAAGTTTGCTATCAGCCACATAACCACTTCCAATTAAATCAATCAATAAATCATTGTCACTTTCGCTCACCATCTTGCAAAAACATTTTTCCCAAACTAAAGATCCTTTATATATCCCTCGTGCTTCAATTTGGAAAATGTTATATACACCAACTCTCATGGCAAAACCAAACAACCAACCTGCTCTCGAATCACGAAACGCACTATCAATAATAGCAGTATGTTGTTGTGTCGAGAATGCGCTGTCTGTATTAAACTTTACTTATCCGTCTTCAAGTAGCTATCATTTATGACGAAGGAAAGAGCTGTACGTTTATGAAAAATTTTTTTATTCCATTGGTGGTAGACATACTATCTATATATATATATATATATAGGATAATTATGTAATACACAAGAGATGGAGTTTTGTAACACCACAAGTGAAGTTAAAAAGTTACTAGCCCACCACATGTCATTAATTGATATTTAAAAATAATAAATAAGGCACGTACCAACTTTTTAACCATAATTGTGAAGTTAAAAATTTTACAACCAACGTATAAAATAATAATATATATAATTAATTATTTTATACACGGGAAGGGAAATAAAATAAACTTCACAAGTGAACTTAAGATGTTGCCATTAGTAGATATATGACAAAATCCTAAAATAACAGAAGAAAAAACATATGGCAACATTCTAAACTCAATTGTAGAGGTTTTTTTTTTCTTTTTTAAGTACCAATGATAAAATAATTATCTTATATATAACCATCAAAGGTGAGTCTAAGGGCTAAGGCAGGGACATGCGGTCCCCGATGAAAAATTATATTTAATAAAATTATATTTTTATTTCTCAAAAATAAAAAATATTTAATCTTTTAAAAGATAATAAAAATCATAAATTATATTTTAATTTCCCTTAAATTTCTAAATTTATCTATAACAATCATATTTTTTTTATAATAAACAAACTTGATAGAGAGAATAATTTTATTATAATATTTAATGCTTTCCCATGTTTACTAAAAACAAAGCTGTGGACTCAACAATCTTTGATATTCTCTTTTTATCTAAGCTGATTTTAGTGCTTCAACTACCTCCTCCAAATAAGTACAAAATTCATCAACCATTGCCATGAAAGAGAGTCATTCTCATGACTCTCGTGATATCAACCCAAACCTACCTCACCCTCCCAATTCACATTTACAGCTATACAAAATTATAATTTTTCATTTTAAATATGTAATTTTATACGTAAATTTTAATTTTGTGTAATTATATAAATAAAAATTTAATTTTAATTAAATTAATAATTTATCAAAATTAAATTAAAAAAATTAATATATATAATTATACAAAATTAAAGTTGCACATTAATTAAATTAAAGATTTATGTTTAGAATTTTTTAGATACATGGACACTTATAAATATAAAGTAAATGCCACATTGAAATATAATGTGAGGTAACTTTTATAGAATAAAACTAAAAAATTCCTAATCTTTCCATACTTTCAAGTGATCTCCCTAATTTGGTAGTAATTTTTTTAAGCTTTATTGATTAATCTCTATAAAATTGGGTTGTAAATTTTCTTCGGATAGATTAGGATTTTTATGTAAGATTTATTTTTTTTTTGTTTATTGACTAATTTTGGGATTTTGATTTTGAATGACATTCTTGATATCCTGATTGAGTAATTATTTTTAGAGGTTGATTAATAAAAATCTTTGAATAAATTAGAATTGATTATATTTATAATATTGAATTTCTTGAATATTTATTAGAAATTTAGTATTTTTATTTAGGAATTGTTGTTGCTAGTGTGATTATTATGAACGTTGTCTTTAAAAAAAAAAGATATATTGCATTCTCAAGACATCAAAAAATACTTAACTGATTTTTATTTTTGTGAAAGAAAATTACTAGTCACATGTTTTTGTGAACACTTTTATGTGTTTAACACTTAGATTTATTTATTCTAAATGTTTAACAATAATGAAAAAATATATATATGCACGAGTTTATATGACTTTTATAAATGTTTTAATTTTTACAATATTGACCCCATAATTCTAATTTCCTAGCTTTCCTCTTGTTGTGTATGCCTTATACTAGGAGTTGATTGCTTTTTGCTCCCTTTATTAAAAAAATGAATAATTTAGTTCTTATACTTTAGACTAAAGAATAAACTAGTCTTTTTTGTTAAAATTTTTATCCACTTTTACTGTAGTTGTTAAGTCTTAATTTAATTTCAATTTAATTAAAAATAAATCATTTTAAAACAACAACAAAAAATATGTATTTTTATTCTTTTATATAAAAACTATAAAAATAATTTCCACTCATAATAAATCTCAAACTAAACTTTCTAAAATTATTATTTTAATCAAAATCTTAAAATCATATAAAAGATTTATATATTTTTTTCGCTTAAATGTGACATTAATTTTGAATATCATTATCAACCTACAATTTAGCCTTTCTTATTGGATTATTACATAAATAGGGGGCTGGTTCTATATCTATATTTATTTATATTTAAGTCTTTTTTCATTTAGTATTATAAAGTGGTTGGGCGTAATGGTAAAGTATATTACATTTTCAAATAAAGAACTTAATTTCGAATATTAAAAATGACATTATTGAGAGAGATAATCGCGAATTCTAAATATAAAGACTGTAAAACGAATATAAATAATAATAATAAAAAACATTAATTAATATGGTAGCTAACCTACTGTAAACACAATATTGACATTTCATTATTTGAAAGAGAAGTTCGGTTTTGAACTATAAGTACGGCTAATTATGATTTACATTTCTACTTAAATTTTTTTCAATAAAATAAATGACCAATTATGTGGACCTTAAATAAGCACGGACTTCTTTTAACATGGCTTTGTTTCAGTACACATCAAATTCTAAAGCAATGGGCACCATTTCCGACGACCCTCCGGCGACACTTATCCAAGACCTCAAAATCACCACCCAAAACGTTTCTCTCATATTTCCCTCCCGGAAAGCCGAGAGAAAAAAATCCATGTTCTTGTCGAACATAGACAAAGTGCTGAATTTCCCGGTGGAAACCGTCCATTTTTTCCGGTCCCACGAGGATTTTCCGCCCCATGTTGCGGCTGAGAAGCTGAAAACCGCATTATCGGAGCTGTTAGTGCCGTATGATTTCTTAGCCGGAAGGTTGAGGTCGAACCGGGAAACAGGTCGGCTGGAAATCGACTGTAACTCGGCCGGAATCGGTTTCGCGGTGGCTTCAAGTGATTATGCGTTGGATGATGTTGGAGACTTGGTTTATCCTAATCCAGCATTTGGCCAACTGATTTGTAAAAGTGTTGATAGCTTGGAACAAGATGATCAACCACTTTGTATTGTCCAGGTAATATTAAATTGGTTAAAATCTGTTATAATTCCCTATACTCAAGTTTAGAATTTAATCTTTGTAATAATTATTAAAATAAAAAATAATGTTATAATAATTTGAATTTTTCTTAAAAAAAAAAGTTAATACGTGAACTTAAATCTTAAATATAATGTAATTAAATTATTAAAAATAAAAATATATGAATTAAATTTTAAATTGTTAAAGAGTGTAAAAATTTATGATATATTTTATTCTATTAAATTATATTACACAGAGTGAAAAATTTTACCTAACAAATGTATTTATGAATAATTGATGCGAAAAATAAATAAGACTTTAATTAAGAAGATAAAGATAATATATTGAAGATTACTTTATGTTCAAATTTCATGTGTATATTTTTAAAGAATGCATAAATATAAAAAAGAAAAAAATATATCTATAGTAAAATTTATTATTTTTAAGTTTTTGATAATTTTAATTGAATGGAAATTGGGTGACACTAATTCAATGTAATAATAGTAATTTGGGTGTTAAATAATAACTCAAATTTAATATTGAGTGTATTTAAGAGGGATGAAGCTAAAAAATTATTTTAAGAAATTAATATTGAATCATGGGATCAAATTACAAATTTATTATTTATTATACAGTTTTTGATAATTAAATTATACAAATTTTTTCTCCTGCATACTAGTATATTTTATGAATTACATACGTGAAAGGGTTCTTTGTTTCTTGATAGGTGACATCATTTAAATGCGGTGGCTTTGCAATGGGCATAGTGACCAACCATGTGACTTTTGATGGCTTAAGCTTCAAAATCTTCTTAGACAACTTGGCCGCCGTGACTACCGAAAAACCCCTCGCCGTCACTCCTTGCAATGATCGCCTCCTCCTCGCTGCTCGATCGCCACCATGTGTTACCTTTCCCCACCACGAGTTGGACAAGTTCCGCGACTCGAACCCCCCTGTCATCGATGCCACTTCCGAAGCATTAGACTTTAAGGTTTTCCGGCTCACCTCCGACGACATCGCCAATTTAAAGGAGAAGGCCAAGGCCCCCGCGATCGGATCACACGTCAGCGATGCACGAATCACTGGGTTCAATGTGGTAACTGCCCTCGTATGGCACTGCAAAGCCTTATCATGGGATAACAAAGAGAGCAACCTCGATAGGGTTTCCACGTTGTTATATGCTGTTAACATAAGGCCTAGGTTAATCCCACCCTTGCCAATGTCGTACACCGGGAATGCCGTGCTAACTGCTTACGCAAGGGCTACATGCAAGGAGATTGATGAAGCTCCGTTCTCACGGTTAGTGGAGCTCGTGACGGAGGGGGCGAAGCGGATGACAGATGAGTACGCACGGTCGGCGATAGACTGGGGAGATATTTACCAAGGTTTTCCAAATGGGGAGTTCTTGGTGTCTTCATGGTGGAAACTAGGGTTTGATGAAGTGGAGTATCCATGGGGAAGGCCTAAATATAGTTGCCCTGTGGTGTTCCAAAGGAAGGACATTATCTTGTTTTTCCCTGACATTGATGATAACAATGGTGTCAATGTGTTGGTGTCACTGCCAAGCAAGGAAATGAGCAAGTTTAAGACCCTGTTTCACAAGTACTTGTCTTGATGATAAAAATGGAACCAATCGGTCGTCAACAATAGGTGTGTTGTAATAATGAAGTTTGATTGGCATAATGTTTTGTATTGTGCAACTTTGTCATTGTAATGTTTATTGTGGCTATGATTATGGACTTTGACTTATAAGTATAGACGGAGAATGTCGGTGAAAAAACTATGTAATAAATATATTCATTAAAAAATTATATAATAATTAATTCATACTTTAACTATAAAATTAATTACTTAATTATGTATGATGTTTTAGGTTTAAATATTTATATGATCAATTTTTTATAAATTTATTATACAGAAAAAAATAAAACTATCTTCATAAAAATATAACTTAATTAATATATGTGAGAGTAATTTAATAATTTCACAATTCAATTATTCTTGATTAACTCGTGATATTAACTCAGTAAAAGAACTTAATATATAAATTATAAATTTATATATACTATTTTTTATTTTAGACCTACAATATTCACTAGCCGCTTTCAGGCCTTGACTTAATCTAGAATCAAATTAGGTTAGATCCCTAAACATGAATACTTTTGAATATTTTGTTGTCTTGGTGAGAACAAATTGTAAGCAAGTTTGACCTAAATTATTAAAGTAATCATATTTTTTCAAAGAAAACAAATAAATAATTTTAATATTAAAAATCATGTTACTAATAAAAATAATATCACACCAAATTTAAACAAATTTATTTAATAAAAATGAAAATAGTAAAAATATTAAAACCCATTACACTAATCTACAAATATGGTCTTACTGCCATAAATATGTATGGGCTTACTTTTTTGGGCTTAGAGACTTTGCATATAAGAAATATGTATAAATGAAAAAGAAAAAGAAATATGTGTAAATGCTTAAATTTAAAATAAGCAACATATAATTATTATATTACAAAATATAAAATTTTAAACATCATTATTTGCAAAAGGTTGGACTGAATTTGAGTTTGAAAATATTTGTCAAAAGTTTATTTTTTGGGGAAAATAATTTTTTTGTTGTTTAATATTGATCTAATATTTTTAATGTGTGCTTGCGGTTCAAAATCACTTTTGAAATCTAACACATTTTTCAAGCTAAAAGTAACGTTAAATAGAACTAGTCACATCCTAATACGCATATTGTGATCCTCTTGTGATAACCATAACTTTGTGGCTCCTGCTTTCTCGCTAAATAAATGAACGGCATTTGTCTACTAAGAGCCCTACATAAAACAAATTATATATAATCTTATAATGGTTCAGTTCATAATAGTTTTAAAAAAGAATTAATATTACCTTATATTATTCTAATTTTAAAAAAATGAATTGAATCTAAATCGAATGAAATTTTATTGTTTAGATTAACTCGATTCATTTTTTTAAATAAAAAAAATTATATACTTTTCTTAATACTTTTCTTAAGTTGCTTTCACTAGATTACTTTTTAAAATGTTTATTTTTGTATTATACAAGAATTGTAATAAAAAAAAATCTTAAGCACAAATTAGATAAAAACGGAATTCAATTTAATTCAAATAATAGCATTTTTTACCATGCCAATAAAATTAATTATGCAATATATAAATACATATAAAATAACTTTTTGATTTTTTTATTATTTTTATAGTAAAATTGACCATCAAACTTAATTCAAGTTGGGCTTGACTACATCTCTAATCTCAACATCTCAATTTTTTTTTCAATACTGCAAGGATTGATTGGTTGTTATTATTTATTTATGGGTTAATATATTATTTGGGTCATGAATTACGTAATTGTCTTCACATTAATTTTGAATTTTTTGTCTAAGTTAGTTTTTGAACTTGATAGTTATTTTCATATTAGGGTTAGAACATTTTTTTTGTCCAAAAAATATTAGAGATTAACTTGGACCAAAAAAATCTAAACTTCAATGTGGGAACAATTGCCAAGTTCAGAGACTAACTTGGATAAGAAAAAATTCAAGCCCCAATTTGGAAACAATTGCCAAGTTCAAGGACTAATTTGAACAAAAAAAGTTCAAACCCTAATATAGGAACAATTGTCAAGTTTGAGAACTAACTTGAGCAAAAAAAGTTCACGCCCCAATGTGGGACCAATTGCCAAGTTCAGGAATTAATTTGAAATAAAGTTCAAGCCCGACACAAGAACAATTGCTAAGTTCAGAGGCTAACTTGGACAAAAAAGTTCAGGCCCCAATGTGGGAACAATTGTTAAGTTTAGGGATTAATTTGGACAAAAAAAAAGGGTTCAAGCCCCAGTGTGAGAACAATTGCCAAGTTTAAGGACTAACTTGGACAAAAAAAGTTCAACCTTCAATGTGAGAATTGTGGAAATAATTGTCAAGTTCAAGCACCAAATTGTTCATTAACCTTATTATTATTATTATTATCTTTTAGATATATGTATGGTAATAATGATATATGTGACATTTGGAGTCTAAAAAGAAGAATGTAAGTAAATGTGTTAATGGGCCAAATTGGATCGAGCTTAGACGGGAACTAAATATGATATTAATACATTTTATCCTTATCCAAAACTAGTTCACCTCGAAATATATACCTAACATTTTGTCCAAGTCTATTTGTAAATAGTTAACTCAAATTCATTTTAAGTTCGTTTATATTATTTTTTTAAAAATATTTATATTATTTTTAATTTTTTATTCAATATCTAAGTGGGAACGAAGATAATACGACTTAAGTCTGTGTCAAAAAGGTGTTTGACAATAACTTTAAACACCATTTATTATTTTTAATCCAATATTTAATAATATAATATAATATATTATAAATTTTAAAAAAAATCTTAGGTTGGAGTCTAGTAGATATATAAAAAGAAAATCCAAAATTAATAAATGTGAGTGGAGTCAAAAGCCTATGATCCAAAAAATTTCCATGCTAACTGAAGAGATTAACAATGGGCGAAAATGAAGGAAGTAGTAACTATGTATTTTCTATTCTTATCTTTTACAAGAGACTGAGCTATGATATTTATAATACACAAGTAACTGACTGATAACTACTAACTCAGCTAACTGCTAACTATAACGACTAACTATAACAACAACTAACAGTTACAACTAATCACTCTCATTCCTCAATATTCCTCCAACTACTTGATCTCTCCCTGTTGTGGAGAACTTCCGAGCATACGAAGAGACGATCGAAACTTTGAAAACAAAGGAGCTGACAATGGCTTTGTAAAGATATCAGCAACTTGTTCCTGAGCTGGAATATGCCCTACACCGAGAGTACCAACTGCAACCTTTTCTCTGACAAAGAACAGATCTAATTCAACATGTTTGAACTTTGAGTGTAGCACTGGGTTAGCCGACACAACAATAGCTCCAGAGCTGTCGTACCACACCATGGCTTTCCGAGAAGGAGACATATGTAATTCAGCTAGAAGAGACTCAAGCCATAAGACTTTGGCAACAGTGTGAGCAAGACCCCTATACTCAGCCTCAGCGGTCGACCTAGAAACCACCTGCTGTTTCTTGGAACCCCAAGCAACCGGATTACCGCTAAGAAAAACACAAAACCCCGTAGTCGACCTCCTATCATCAACATTAGTACCCCAGTTTGCATCAGAAAAACCTACTAGATCCAGACTAGCTGCTGACGTAAAATGAAGGCCGTAGTCTAAGGTACTACAAAGGTAGCGAAGAATGCGTTTGACTGCCTTGAAATGTTGATTGAGAGGTCATTGCATGAATTGACAGACCTTGTTGACGGCAAAGGTAATGTCCGGCCTTGTAATAACAACGTATTGCAAAGCACCTACAATGCTCCTATAATCAGACTCATTATCAAGAGCACAGCCAACATGTTGAGACAACATCGAGGAGGCGACCATTGGAGTAGGAGAACCATTAGCACGATCCATAATTACTAGTTAATTTATTGTCGTTTTCAAACTTCAATTATTTAATTATACTTTTAAATAATAATTCAAAAAACCTTAAATTAATTCTTATGTCATTTCTGTGCTTAGTGAGAAAACACATTCATTTGTGAATGCAATTTATTTATCTTATTTCATTATTTCCGTTCACTTCTATCCATTTGATTCTATATGTAATTCATTTATACTTTCAATGAGCTAGTGGAGGGGCCGATTGGATATATATAATTAGGGCTCAAATAATTTATAATTAAGTTTCAGCCTTTTGCCTATTAATTATAAGCTTATTTAGTCATGAAGTCATTATGCAAGTTATTTAATAAATGCTCATCCAATTACCTTATCATAAGTGTATTACCTTTATAGGATATCCTTAATCTCTTTGGAATGAATCCGTTCTCCTAATATGATCCTATTTTATTTCATGGTAACTATTACATCTTCCTTCACGAGAAATAGATTGCATGAATTACTATATGCAGTAAATGAATTTTCTTGAGAAGGTAAAATATGACTTATGATTACTTTAATTTCTTTATATTATTATTTAATTGGATGAATAAATTAAATAATTGATTTTAAAGTAAAAATTAGCTTATATAGTCATCATAGTTTATTTTATTCAATACTTAAATAAGTATGTGATCTGCCACAATTCATTGTGGCAAATTGAGCTCTTTTCATCACTTAATGAACTTGAATTCAATTAATTTGTTAGCTTTTTAATTAGTTTCTCAATTTAGTATAGTTATATTCAAATTCAATAAAACGAGCATTTTAGGGTGTTTTATGACCTGTTAGGCCAATTCAGGCCTAAGGGAAGACTAATGTGTTGATTGAGTGTCCAAGACATCATTTTAGGCTGAGGAGTTAGTGGACTGCCCAGGATGTCGCAGCACCTGACTTCGAAGCTACCTAGGAGCATTAAGGCATCAATGTCACGGGAACCAAACCTTTGTGTCAGGACATCTAACTTTGAAGCAAGAGTTATTATATTTGAAGTTCAATGTCCCAACATCCAACTTCACACCTACAGAAGTAAAATCCAGCCTTCAGTGTTGCGACAACAAACTTCAAACCAAACAAGGGAAGTATTCGATGTTCAATGTTGCGACACTGAATATAGGGTGTCACAACACTAGTCCAACGAGGCCCAATTATCAACCAAGGGTGTTTTTCATTTGTACCTACAAATCAACATGATTAGTAACCTTTAATTGATATGATTTGGTCTTTAATAGAAAGACTATAAATATTAGTGCTTAGGACCTGATTAAGGACTTCTTTTCCTTAGTTAATTTTCTTGCTCTTAGATTAGGGTTTTATTTAAGGATTTTTTCTGTTCAACTTTATTTCAATTAAATTTTAATTTATTTTTCGACTGTTCAATCATTTTACTCGTTTACTTTTGTTCTTGCTTCTGTCGTTTTGCAATCAACATGTTCTTCATGGGTTTTCTAAATCGCACTTCAACAATTCATTAATGGATCTAGGTTCTCTTTTCCTCCTTTTATTTTCGCTTTCCATTGAAAGTTTGAAATATAATTGGGGAATTGTGCATCTAGAATGGCCATGAACTAAAAACCCTAGGAAGATTAACAAGCGAAAGTGAGAGTAGTTAACTGAAGGTTTAGGGTTGACTCAGAATTAGTTGAATTGAATTAAGTGAAATTAAACCCTAGGATCGATGACTCTAGTAAGTAATCTAGGTAGACGAGGTCAAAAAAATAGTCTACCTAGCATTCTTTAATCTATCTCGATTTAAGCTATCAGGTCGAAAAACAAGTAGATTATGCCGATCAATTAATTTAATTATTGACTGAATGGTATTAGTTAGGTTAATTGTTAGCCAAATTATTAAAACCTGAATCCAAAGTTAAGCACGAGCACTGAAGTGAGCTAATCTTTTGCTTGCATAATTTGATTAAATTTCGATTGTTATTTAGTTTTTATTTTATGTTCTTGAATATCATCTTTACTTGCCCGTCGTAATATAATGATTAAGGTAGTACTGTTTAGACTAAGTAGTTTGTAACTGTGATTTAATTTAATCAAACCTCCCTTACATACAATCCTCGGAATACTTCTCGTATTCCGTTGTAAACACAAATCTATATTACTACCTGATCTGTATAATTGCAGACACAACTTCGTTCTTATATTTTATATGCGGTATTTACAGCCACGACGCACGCATGCCGAGATGGCGGTCAGTATGCACAGTAATTCTAATACGACAAAGTCATCATAATTTTAACGAAATTAGAATCGAGTTGTGCACATTATTCAATTAGAATTAATTTAATTATTAATTTGAAGGAATATTTAATTGTTTATGTTGAGCCCTATTTCTGCCCGGGCCCAATCAAACCAGCCCAAATTAAACACCCCACTAAACCGACCACTAACTCCATCACCCTACTAAACCGTCCACTACCTCCATCACCCCCACTAACTCCATCACCCTACTAAACCATCCACTACCTCCATCACCCCCACTAGCTCCACTTGCCTATAAGTTGTAAATTTTGGCTATAAAAGCCATGAAAAACCATTGTAAGGGGATAAAAAAAAAAAAGGAAGATCAATAGAAAGAACAGTATTTTCGAGTACAAAAATTGCAAAGAAATCGTTTTTCGATTTAGGTGATTTTCTTTTTTCGCTACTTTTTTTTCCTTTCATTTGTTTTTTATTGTTTTGCCATTTTTTTTTTTAAATTCTCTTTTATTCCTCGATTTTAATATTTTACATGATTCGTATTTTATATACTCCTATACATCATTATGTTATATGTATATACACGTTTTATACTATTTTTTTACTCAATGTACATATTGTTAGTTTCATAATATTTTACATATATATCTTATTTTAAATCTATTTATATACATATTATTTTTTTTACTATTTTCACTATTGTTTTACTATTATTGTTTGTAATTTTTATATGTGTATATTTTTCGCCAATGATTTTTTTTATATAATTATTAATAGACCTACTATATTATTTTATTATTTTTATATACCATAGTTTATTTAATCAAATATTATTTTTATTACATTATTACTATTCATTATCTTTCACTTTCACTAATTTAGCATCGTTATTTTAACTTTACTATTATGCTATATTATGTCATTATACTTATTTCTATTGTGATTACTATTATTATTAATGTCCCTTATGCTTATTATATGTTAGGTACTTGTATATGTTAATACCATATTGTTATTTTCATGCGACATGTCACGATTCTTATCTTTATGCTTTAACCGCTCAAATTCATTTTGCTCAAAGATTTATCCTCGATTGTTTTCAAAATAAAGGCAATGCTCGATATTTAGGGTCCTCGAAAAAGTTGTGCCCTAACTTACTGGGTTCCAATTTTCCTAGTTGAGCCTAAATAATCGAGTACCCTTCTTAAATCCAATTATGAGGTTCGAATAAAAACCTATTCTTGAAAATTCGGGGTGTTACATCCTAACTTACTGGATGTGGCATCGCGTTATATTGAGGATAGTGATTTCCCAAAATCAAGGCAATATTCGGTTTTTAGGAGTGCTGAGAGATTGAGCTTTAACTTACTGAGTTCTAATTTTTCATGAATCCCAAATGACCAAATACCCTTTTCTTGAACCTTCATACATGAATTTTGAAAATCGAAGACCAACTTACCTCCGAATGTTTGAAGTGTTAGACCCTAACTTACTGGGTATGACATCTTTCTCCTTCGAAACGAATGGGTCTTTACATTTTATCCAATTTATGCCTTTTTTTCTTTTAAGTGAGAGGATCATACTGTAAAATCTTTTCAAGTTTCGACATCAAGACATTAACTAATCAAATCGGTACCAATTTTTGGGCGTTACGAGGGTGCTAATCCTTCCTCGTACGTAACCGACTCCCGAGCCCATTTTCTCAAACTTAGCAGACCAAAAATAATTGTTTTAATAGGCCCAAATGTTTTATTAAAACGATCAATTTTAGGGTGGCCCAATCACACCTCAAAAAGGATTGGTGGCGACTCCATCTACACTTTTAAAGTCGGCCCCATTTTTTTCAAACGGAAAAAAATGGTTTCGACAGTTTAGTTTATTAAATATCTAAGGTTCATTTTTAGGTAAATTAACAAAGGTAAGCTCTAAACATTAGATTGGACAAAGGCCGGCCCATTTGGCTCAAAGGGTCATGGATGTCACACAAAAGGGGTGCCCTCCTTTTGTGTGTCGCCGTTTGTCTTGAGACTTATTCGTTTTAATTAATTAAGAATTCTAAATGAGAATTAAACTCTTACATATTTTTCTATGCAAATATCCTATCCTAGCCAACAATTATAGAAGAGAAAATACTAATGAAAACTCTATAGAAATTTAGTGATATTTTATTCGAGTAAATTTTTTTATAGTCAAGTAAATTATATTTTCTTGAGTTTAGATTCTAGATTAAGATAAATTATACTTGCAATCATCCATCAATTATAATTTGGATTTAAATTTTGAAATTTCAGTTTTGGATATATATATATTATATAGGGTTTATGGTTATATATATATAAAGGTTTGTGCAAGGCTCTCCTAGGAGAGTCCTGAAATTTGTTATATATTTGATTCTTTGAGTTAGAGCTCACTCTTTAAATAATAGTAAATTCTAGAATAGTGAAGAAGATCAATTGGTTGAGAGCTTGAAGTTATCAAACCTCAGTTCGGATTGATCGAAAAATATGGGCACCTTCCTAGAACCCTTTGCAACTTGGACTATTTCTCTAGGCCTTGATATATAGATACTTGTTTTTTTTTTTTTTATCAAAATTATTACTTTAGATATATAAAAAAAAATCTTTTTAAAATTCTGTTACGCTAATCAAATTTAATTTCTAAAACATATTTCCAACATATATTTTGAAACGCAATTCTTGGTAATTAATATTGGTAAGGCATGAACCTTTTGCAACCAAGAGAAAGAATCAAGAGATCATATCCTTTTTGCCTACAAATGTTGTAGTCAAATATATACGGCAAACTCAAGTGTTTTGTCAAATTCACCCTACAAAATACAACCGAAATGCAGAGCTCTTATGGGCCACTAAAGACCTTAGAGCTAAAGCTCTGGTAACTCACATGTTTCGCATACCCTACGATGCCTGTATGGGACGGTGCTGAAAGATTAGTAGACGTATGCAATAAAATGTGTGTTATAACTCTATTTAATACTTGTTGGTTGTACAATTTATTTATTTATTGGATTAAAAATTGACTATTTATAACAACAGTTTGTGATATAATTTATTTATTTTTTTGATAAAAAATTGACTATTGAAACCAATGTGAGATTTTATTATGTTGGAAACTCACATTGTTTTTAATTAATTTTATTAAAATTTATATTTTAAAAAAATAAATAAGATTCCATGATTAATTGTATTACAAAATTTTGGCTTGCAAAAAACAAATACCTTGAGTGTACAATTATTTTCTAGAACGGCACAACTCTTACAATATGATGCAATCTTATTCAAAGATATCCATAATGTTGATTATTTAAATAAATACAAATTAGTTTACTTTACTATTAATTTATTCAAGTAAGTATAAGCATTAAGAAGATTAAATTATTATTTTTTAATAAATTTTGAGATAATGCATTGAAAGAACAAATATATAAAATTTAAAGACTAATATTATTAAAAGAAATAGACACGAACCTAGATATAAACTATAAAACGAATAAATAAAATATCAAAAAATCGATATTTCTAATCTCCTTAGCATTGTAAGTTCCTAATATTAATTATCAAGGGAAAAAAAAGTTATTCCTCCTAGTAACCTAAGCTTGAAATCTATTTTACTTTTGTTCAAGATAAGAAATTAAAATCTATATTCCTTCATTCAAATTTTCAGCCTTGTTTTTTTTTTTTATATGCTTGGTTCATCATGCTTTCGTGGGGAAAAAAAAAAGGAAAATAGAAGGATGTAGTCAGATTCTCTTTGTTTATGGATATAAATCATATAATATAATGAGAGAAATTTTCATTTTTATATTAATATATAATATTAATACGTGTTAATATCTTAGTGGCTCAATTCAAGAAATATACTTTCCTTGGTATATAAAATTGAATGTTGATGATTAATCAATGTTGGAACGTCAAATTGATGTGCATTTTGATAGGAAGATACTCTTGGAGGATTTTCCGAGAAAAGGTCAGAGCCTTTGAAGCCAATTTATTTAATGTTTTTAGGATTAAAGAGTAGATTAGGGAGAATAAGTCCTTCATTAGCCAATCAAAGTTTGTCAGCTTAAAATCCTTTTAGTGAAGGATCTCTCACTCTAACATGTTAATGATATTCCAAAGGAGTTGCGTATTAAAGGATCTTTGACTTGAAAATGTTGAATACTTTTGACCAACACAATGAAAAGGCAGATGCATTTATTGGATATTAAAGTTAGGAATTTTTTTCTTATAAGGGTTAAATCCCAAATTGATATTAATTAAAAGATTTCAATACTAATTTATGTTGGCAACCTTCATCTGGCATGACATAGATGTATGGATATTCAGCAAATACTTCAAGAGGGTGGGAGAAGTGAGAATAAAATAAGTAAAATCATGAAAATTTTAGGATTTCCTTTTCAAATAAGTTTTATAAAAAAAAATTAGAACAAAATTATTTTTATTTTTAAATTAAATAAATAATTATTAGCCGACATGATTGGCTTGCTGAATTTGAGTACAACAATAAAAATATTATATCAACCACAGAAAATAGGTTTGAAGTCTAAAGAAACCAATGACCTAAGAAAGTTAAGCTTTTAAACATTCAACCGGCACATAGCACTTGGGTAGCAAGTAGCTAAAAACCCCTAACAATAGTACTTGAAATAAGTCAAAAGGTAGGATCAATAAAAGGGCTAGAGACATGGTCCACTCTTCTTAGGCTAAGAAGACCTCACTCAGCCAATCATGTGCAATGGGCAACTTGGCCTCCATGTATGAAAACCTTTAAATAAAGACTCAGATATGCTTTCACTTAAGGCAACATTCTCTCCAACTTTATCATATTCTAGTAAAACACCCTTTTAGCTTTCATCACCTCTTGTAAATTAAGCATCAAAGAGCCTTCTAAAGTAGAAGCTCCAATACCCTTATAGTTCATCCTTCATTTTACAAGCCCTTCAACACTTCTGGCCCAAATGTAATATACAATCCGATCTCCTTTGTAACAGCTCATTTTCAGTGAAATCGGAATAGTGGTTCTAAGACCACAAATCTGAGTCAGAAAGAAAATTTAGTTTAATATTATTGCATGATTTACATGATGATAGGAAAGATATATGAAAATTCTGATAAGAAAATTTTATTGATATTATGTTTAATTAGGGAAAGGACCAAATTGCATAAAATGTAAAAGTTTAGTTCTAGTAGTTGTAGGTATCAAATAGCTATGAAATTCAAAACTTGAGGTCCTTATATGGCAATTAGACCATTAAAAAAAGTTAGTAGATATTTTTGATGATTCATCCATGGAAAATTAGAAAAAGAAAAGGACTAAACTGGAAATATAAATAATTAAAGGATGATAAATAATTAAAAAGAAATATCATCATATTATTATCATCTTCATCCCCAAGATTATATGGAAACCCTAGGAGAGAGAAAGGAAACTAATTAAGCTTAATTAGGTATGAATTCTTATCTCGTTTTTAGTAATTTTTATATTTTTGAGATCGGAATAGCTTAATCTATTTATTTTGGGATTAATTTGAAAAGATATCAAAGTGTAGAAATTTTTCCATGGATGAATATGCTGAAATTTTGAAATTTATAGTAGAAAATGAAAGGTTGTTGATAGATAAACAACTTTTGCAAAGAAAATTTTGATGAATTGTGATTTAGGGACTAAATTGTAAAGTTGTAAAATTCATGAAAAAAATTTTGATTTTTGTGAAATTTATAGACTGTTATTGTTATATATGAAAATTGGCTAGGCTTGGAATAAAGGATAAATTGCATGAATTTCATTTTCCGAGCCTAGGGATGAGATTGTCATTTATGAAAAGTATAGGGGCAAAATGATAATTTTTTCTATGATGTAAATTGAATGTAAATGAATATGAAATGGATTAAATTAATGTTAAATTCATTTATATAGATTCGGAAAGATCAAATAGAGAGTTAGATCGATGAAAAGAAAATGTGCCGGATTAGTAGACTTTTATATACGAACAAGTGACGAGGTAAGTTCGTCTAACTTAATTATGTATATTTATATGTTTAAATTAAATGTTGTATATGTGGGAATTATATAAATGATTAATGTATGAAAATAATCATATGCCCGAAATTTGCTTGATAAATACTGAGTTCCGTTTGATAACGAAATGCGATGGATACAGTATTTTCCCGTACTGATTATAGTCATGCATATGTTGCGGACATTATAGCTTGGACGAGCATCCTATTAAAAGCCCTCTCGAGCATCCTGTTATATAGTTCCTGCAAGCATTCTGATCGGTAGTGATTCTGCATGTGTTGCGCACTACCGCAGCTCTTTCTGAGCATCCTGTTACATGATTCGATTGGTTGTGTTCCAGCATTTATTGCTGACGCAAACGCAGCTCTTTGTGAGCATCCTGATATAGGCTCTTATGAGCTTCCTGACATGGCTCACTTGAACTCTCTGTTACGCTATCTGGTGCTTCCTGCTAATACCTCTTCGGAGTTACCTGTTAAGCTCTATGAGCTCTTTAATTAAAACTCTTATGAGTTTCCTATTTAGCCCAGATAAGCATCCTGTTACATGACTTATCTCAGCATCCTGATGTGTGGCTCGAGAGTGTGCTCCCTGATTAAGTGCCCTAATAGGTACCCCTGATTATCAGTTGACGGTTTACAATTTTGTACACTTTATGTGTACTACGTGAGTATCCATCGATATTTCAATAATTCAATGGATAAAATGTCTGACATGAGGAATTTTGAGATTAAATGAATTATGCTTCGAATGCTTCTAAAATACCTGAAAGTTGTAACATGATGAGCACATCCATGTTTATTTGATGTACATGTGAAATATGTGACTAACTTGTTTAATTGAGTGTATGTGTTTAGGCAATTTGCCAATTTTTTGGGAAGCATGTTATTGTTATGCTTATATAAATGAATATGAATGGTAAGTTTAATTCCTGTTATACAAACTTACTAAGTATTAAATGCTTACTAGATTTTCTTCTTTCTGTTTTATAGTACTCGGAAGCTCGTAAAGGTTGGAAATCGGTTGGAGCATCATCACACTATCCATCAGCTCATTTTGGTATAAATAGTAGACTTATTTTGGTATAATAGCATGTATAGGTTACCTTGGCCAATTATTGGTTTGTAAATGGTTGTTTGTAATCTAGCTATTGGAATGGCTAATGATGGTTTGATTTGCTATAATTATAAAGTTATATCATGGTAATTACATATGTGTTTAGTATGGTTTAATTAAGTTATGTTAAAAATGTATGTTTATAAAAGGTAAGATTATAAACATGAATGCATGTGTTGATATATCATGCTAGATGATAGAGTTGGCTTGGTTATAATGCTTGAATTGGTTAGTATATGATTGCAAGTATTGGTGTAGGTTGTTGGCAAATTTGGGTGAGAAATAAGGCTAGGAAATGGCCTTATTTTTTCCATACGAGTAGACACACGGGCATGTGTCTTGACCATGTATGACACACGGCCTGGTATATGGGCATGTGGTTTGGCTGTGTGTCCCCTGCATCTTAAAATTTAAAAATAGAATGCTCAGAATTAGGCACACGGGCAGAGACACGGGCTTGTGTCTCACTGTGTGAAACACATGGCCTAGAACACTGGCATGTGTCTTGGCCGTGTGAATCCTGCACCTAATTTTTAAAAATTAAATTATCCATACGGTCTAGCACACAGGCGTGTGACTTGGCCGTGTGACTCATGCACTTAATTAAATTGCAAGTTAGAGAGTAACACGGGTTAGAGACACGGGCATGTGCCCTACCCCATATGCCACACGGCCTGAGACATGGGCATGTCACCTGCTCACACGGCCTGGCCAACGGGCGTGTGACCGTTACACTTGGGAAAAATTTTAAAATTTTGCGAAACATTCTATGAATTTTTGATATAGTCTCGATTTTTTTCTAATGCATGCTATGAGTCTTGAAGGCCCTAATGAGAGATTTTATGATGAATTTTCAACATGTATGATAAAATAATATAATATGTCTTTATTTATTCCGTATGTTATGGTAATACCCCGTAGTCCTGTTCCGGCAACGAATACGGGTTAGGGGTGTTACATCCTTCAAGGAACACATTAACATTTGGTGCTGCTTGTGGGAAACAAGTAAAAATTATATCACCATTGAAGCTAACAGTCTTAGAACCAAAGGTAATCCTCTAAACATTGAAGCTAGCCTTACCATCGATATTGCCACTACTCATGTCTTTGAACCTAACCATACAACCCCTACAGCATCAAACCCTCAAAATGTTTCAAGTGTTAGCTTGAATGCTCCCAACTTACCAACCTCTATCAACCCTAGCTCATTCAGCTCTTAAACAATGACATCTTACACTCTCCTCAAATTCCATTCTTTTTTACACCTTATGGATACTAAAAAAACCTCTTACACTCTCCTCTAACAGTCAATTTTTACTTTTCACAATGTCATATGTTTCTAATGATAAATCCATCATTATTGAACCTTCAACTTCATAAGTTCAACTTCCACCGCTAAGGCAATACATACTCCACAAGTCAATACAACTTATGTTAATGTTAGCCTACCAAACGTGCTTAACCGTGCTTATTGCCATCACTAATCATTTTATGCTTACACTATGTTCCCTTCAACCTCATCAAACCAACAAATTAACTACTACCCTTAATACCTTACTTAACTAAAACTCCTCTCTTTTACTCATATTGCTCAACAAGAAGCTTTGAAACATACATTTAACAGGTATAACAACTTTTGCAAATCCAACAAGACCAATGAAACTAATAGACCAATTTTGAGCAACCACAACATGCTTCTTAAGATTGTCATGAAAGCCCCAACCTTTTAGATGAATCAAACCATGAAAGGCAAGTTCAAAGAGTAATTAAACAAAATGTAGATTAACAAAACCCTAATTGTAACAACTTAATTTTCAATTGTACTAGAAAATAGTGGTTTCGAAACCTTATTTCTATAAAATAGGTCCGTAAATATTTACTAAGTTGGTATAAAAGTTTATTAAAGTTTGGTCCTTTAATTTTGTCTATTAATTTCTTAATTAGAGTATATGGACTAAATTATAAATTCTAATCGCTATGAATTTTTAATTAGCTAAAGGTAACTAATGGTAAATAAACCATTTTGCATCATCCTATAGTGGAAAATAAAGTTATCATCAACTAATTTCAATTAATTATGATTAAGGTTAATTAATTATGGTTTAATTAATTAACTAAGGTTTAATAAAAGTATATAAGTTAAAATTAAAGAAAGAAAAAAAAGCATTTTCTCTCCATATTTTTCTTCATGCTATGGATAAAGAAAGAAATAAGGTTTTAAGCTTAAACACTTTCGGCCTTTGATTGGTATGTGATTTTAAGTCATTTTCTTGTTTTTGAGGTTATAGGAGCTTGATTTAACTAGCCTATGTACCAATTTGTAAATTTGTTAAAGTTTTTAAAAGTTTCCATTGATGGTTTCTTATAGAAATTGGTGTTAAATTGATATATTTTAAGCGTATATGTGGAAAAGGACTAGATTATAATGTTTAATTGTTAGTTTTGTACATAAGGACTAAAATGTATAAATTGTGCAATTGGGGTGAAATTTCTGTAATTATAGATAGTTGAGTGACTATAATGAAAGTAATTGAAATCAATTTTAAAATTGAGGCTCAAAATTAAAAGATATATTTCAGTTTCAAGGACTAAATTGAATAAAATATAAAACTTAAGGGAATTCAAAAAATAGAATTAAATAAGTCCATGCATATCATGGAATGATATAAAAACATTTGGTATTGATGAATTGTCTAAAATAATTGTTTAGATAAAAAATTGAATCAAACCGGAGATAATTGGGAAAAAACCAAAATTATGGAATAGTCATTGAAGATTCAATTTACTTGTTATTTTGACTAGGTAAGTTCATATGGAATAAATGTGTTTAAGTTTTTATGCAATTAATTTTTGTATGTATGTTAGATTGTGGATTGATTTGTGGTAATTTGGTACAAAAGGTGATATTTGGACTAAATTGTAAAGAAATGTTAATTTGTGTAATAGATGCCCGTTTGAGCTTTGTAAAGGTTAGGATACGATTCAAATGACAATAGGATATTATGCGTGCTTATACGGGATTGGTTACAGATATTACCAAGATCCAACATTTGTTGTGGTCTCGAAGATACATGTGACAGAGGTTTAGCTTGGACTAGTAACCTGATGTCCGTTTTAAAGGTTTAGCTCAGACGAGTAACCTGACATGTGGCCGCCTCTGGACGTACCAATGTCCAGAGTAGAAATCTTGCACAAAATATATGAAAATGTGGTATCCACAAGTATACGAGTCAGGTTGTAATATATTTACAATAGAATAGATGAGACTCCGAGGATCGTACCCAAAGGAAGCGAGCATTAAGTTAATTCTAACCTAAGAATAAATAGATCTAATTAGTACTTTAGATGAATTATATCACGATCAAGTAAAAAGAAAGGTTTTTAAGATTCTTAATAATAAAAATAAAAAGAGAAGACATAAAGAAATAATGAGAAATCAAATAGTAAATTTATCAACTCAGAGCATGGGTGATTAGCTTGCTTCGATAATCATAAATAATTGTCGCTTCGGGTTTATTTATTCAATCAACTAGTCGATATCCCATTAGGATCTTTCGATCTTCTGCAAGTATAATGAGTTGGCAAGAACTACTTATCTCTCGACCTCACAGTATAGACCGATTCAGGGTTAAGGTGTTCACGGATAGACCATGCCAATTTTGGGTTAATTTCCACCTTAATGACTTCCTAAAGTCATCAGGCCTAAGGTTTAGGATCATCCTTTCCTGAATAGCTGATCCATTAAGAAACCCTACAAAACAGTTAATTAATCAGACCTTGTAGCACCCCTAACCCGTATCTGTCTCTGGAACAGGGTTACGACGCATTACCAAAGTTTACAGAACAATTTCTGATTAATCGAGTCATTTATTATTCACTTTCTGACATAATATTTAAAGTCCCTTAGTTGGGCTTTTGAGGCTTGAAACACGCATTAGGATTGATCCATGACTAAATCAGAATCATAGGGAATTTTTTACAAAATCTTAAAATTTTTCTCATTTACAAGGGTCACACGCCAGTGTGAGTTAGGGACACGCCCGTGTGGTCAGGCCGTGTGGCCAACACACCCATGTGACATACCTCGCTCTAGGTTGTCTGGCTTCACAAGCCCGTGTCCCTAGGTCGTGTAACTCTTTGACTTATATACCATGAACAAATTGATCTCACACGGCCAAGTCACACGCCCCTGTGCTAGGCCGTGCAGTTAATTCGAATTTTCAAAAATAGGTGCAGGATTCACACGGCCAGGAGACACACCCATGTTCCAGGCCATGTGCCTTACACGGCTGAGACACATGCCCGTGTCTCTGCCAGTGTGCTTAATCCTGAGCATTCTGTTTTGCAAATTTTAGATTCAGGGGACACACAGCTGGACTACACGCCTATGTTACAGACCGTGTGTCACACATGGTTTAGACACACGCTCGTGTGTCTACCAGTGTGGACAAAATAAGGCTATGTTCAAGCCTCATTTTTCACCCATTTTCATCCCATACCCGCACCAAATCATCCCAATGTCAACCAAGCAATTTCATATATGATTTTCAACCAATTTCATCATTCCACAACCATATTTTCTCATGCACATTTGATACCAACTTACCTCATAACCATACATGTTATTCATATCATTTACTTCATAATTATACCAAAATCATGTTAACAATAGTCATACCAATGGCTCGGTTTACATCCATCTATTTCAAAACTCAAAATATTAAGTTTAGCCTATACATGCCATTACAATAAAATAGAGCATTTTCATATACCAAAATGTTTGGGTTGATAGTGTGATCAAGCTCTGACCAATCTCCGACCTTTCGAGCCTCTGAGCACTATAAGATAGGTAAAAGCAAACAGAGTAAGCACTTAGTGCTTAGTAAGCCCATGTAACAAGAATTTAACTTACCACATGTTTCCATCAATATAAATCAAACATATATGCATCCAAATAATAAATTATTATCCTATCACACACAATCTCAACAATTTGAGTTAGTTCAAGGATAACATATCATTCCAACACATAGATAAATGATTGACGAGCTCATCATTTCCATTGTTCTCATATATCCATCATTTCCATGTTCATATTCCATTTTCTATTTTCCTATTTATCTCGTTGAATTTATTGGAATTTCGATGGATACTCAGTAGTACACTTACAGTGTACATATTAATATTTTGTCAAATCACATTTACTCATATCAGAGAGCCCGCTCCCGAATCTCATTTCATACAGCGGGATTACCAGTCTAGGCTAAATCCAGACATCCATTCCATAACATATACATTGGGAGGGCTTATATTAGGATCACCCGTCCGAGCTAAATCCTTTCCATATCACATGTAATACTTATTTTCCACTGATCCATCGAATTTCTCTTTATTCAACCAGGATTTATTTTCCCTTTTTTCATCAAGTATATCAAACATTTCATTATTTTCCATTCATTGTACATTCATACCACATATTCATGCATTACAAGCATTTCATGAAAATCAAATTCAAGTTACACGAACTTACCTTGATAATAGTTCGTGTTTGAAAGTCAACTAATTCGAGACTTTCTCCTTGCCTCGATCTAGTCTCGTATTTGAATTGTCCAGATCTATAAAAATGAATTTAATCATCAATTTCATTCAATTCATATCCTATTTCATTCATTTCATGCTATAGGTAAAATTACTATTTTGCCCCTAAACTTTTCATTAATTCCAATTTCGTCCGTAGGCTCGGAAAATGAAATTCATGTAATTCAATCATCTATCCAAGCCTAGTTGAATTCCATATGTATCAATTATAGCACTTATGCTTCACAAAAATTATAAATTTTCCATGAATTTCCCAAATTTACAATTTAGTCTCTTTTTGGAATTTCATCCAAAATCACTTTGTAAAAGTTGTTTATCTATTAACAACCTTTCATTTTTTTTATCATAAACTTTCAATTTCCAGCATATTCATCAATGGCATAATTTTTATACTTTACTAACTCTTCCCAAATTAGAGAGAGCATGTAACGCCCCTAACCCCAATCCGTCACCGGAATAGAGTTACAGAGCATTATCAGAGTTACCGATTTATTTATCAAATATTTTATTTCATCTAACATTTATATTTGAAACCAATTAAAATTAAACATATTGTCCCTCAAATGTATTTATTTTTTTCTCGACATGTTTTACTTGGATTTATTATTCGTCTCAACATACTTAATTTACTTGTATCAGCGTGTCAAAGATAATCACATACTTACACATCATAATTAATATCATTTCTTTTCCACGTTCAAGTCTCGTATTTGAGTCATCCGGACCTTTATAAATAAATTTGATCATCATTTTCATTTATTTCATGTTCTAATACAATCAATTAATGCTCTTAAACAAAATTACCATTTTACCCCTAAACTTTTAATTAATGACAATTTCATCCTTAGGCTCAAATAAATAAATTTCTTGCAATTTAATCCTTATTTCCAGCCGTCATTCTCATACAAATTGATAAAAACCCGTGAATTCTATAAAATATCAGAATTTTCCATAATTTCAACACTTTTCAATTTAATCCTTAAAACATGTTTTTCCCTAATCTTGAACTAAATTAATAATTTCATTCAATTTTGAAATTTTAAATAATAAAATAATCTATTCCATGCAAATTGGCCATTTCTAACATTTTTACAAAATTGCCCATAAAGTTATACTTTTATTCAATTTAGTCCCTGAGCCTAAAACATGCAAATTAGCCATGCTAGCTGAATATTCATACATATTTTCCTCCTCCTCCTCTCCATTCCACATCCTTAATTTATATAACATGCTATAAGTAACAGTATCAATAATTTCACTATGTATATTCAAAACTGTCCAATTGAGTTATAGTCACTAAATTATTTATATCTTGATCCACAGAACTCCAAATTAAGATCCGATAATTTTTCCTGAAACTAGACTCACATATATTCTTACCATAAAATTTTCAGAATTTTTGGTTTAGCCAATTAGTACAGTTTATTCATTAAACTCTTCCCTATTTTGCTGTTTGACAGTTCTGACCATTCTTCGGTAAAATTTAATTATCTCTTTGTACAGAATTCAAATGATGTTCACGTTTATTTCTTATAAAACTAGACTCATTGAAGAATCTAACCATGTAAATTATGTCCCAAAATTATTTTTATACAATTTTTAATGATTTTTCCAAGTCAAAACAGAGGATCCCAAAATCATTCTGAACCAGTCTCACAAAAATCTAAATATCTCATAGTACAGAATTCATTTACTTATTATGTTTCTTTTATATGAAAATAGACTCATTAAGCTTTAATTCCATGTCTCACTCAACTTCTAATTCAATTTATACCATTTTTGGTGATTTTTCAAAGTTTACCTACTGTTGCTGTCCAGAACTGTTTTAACAAGATATTAATTATTAAGTTTATAACACCCTTATTTCCTTTCTCTACACCATTTCCCATCACTTTCTCTTATTTTCTCTTCACTAATATATCAAGAACATAGAACTATATATAAGAAAACTCTACATTAACATCATTTCCATGCTTTTTCAATAATATTAAACTTAAAAACATATTGAAATTTTGATGTACTTACCTTATCCCATTGATTTCAATCTTTAACTTAATTTTCTCTCTCCTCCAGCTTCTATTTCTTGAATCCAACTTGATATTTTAACTCTCCATAGTCTCCTTAACATTTTTCTTCTTTGGTAGTTGTGGAAATTCTTTTGATTTCTAGGTGAAAATGGTGAATTTTTTGTGGAAGGACCAAATTGTAAAGAAATGAAAGTTTCTTTCTTCCTTTTTCTCTCCATACGTTGGGTGCATGGAAGGTGGATGGTATGTTCTCTCTTTCTTTTCTTTTTTTTCTTTCCCCACACGTATATACATACACTTAATAAAATAATAAAATAATAAAATATCTTATTAAAATATTATATAAATAATAATTATCTAATTAAATAATTATAAATATCACCAACATCATCATTACTTTCTAGATTTCTCTCTCTTCCAATTGACCATTTTACCCTTTATGATCTTTTAAAATTCCATCCTTGAGTCATCACTTAATTTGGTAAAATTACAATTTAGTCCCTTATAATTCTTCACCTATTCAATTTAGTCCTAATTCATCAATTTTTCTTAGTTTCTAGATTATTCTACCCTTAAAATATTTTCACTATTGGTCCTTTAAATTTTCATATTCACTTTTTAACCCCTTAAATTTTGAGTATTTACTCTTGGGCAACAAAACTTTTCTCACTTTTACAATTTAGTCCTTTCTTGAATTAATATGTCATAATATACTTCCCAATGACATAACTCAATTTTCCTCTCCTTGTCACTTTATTTCCTTATTTTACTATATCAAGAATACTATCTTATTGTAGAAATTTTCGGGGTGTTACAGAGCAAGTTATATCGATTCTAAAAATATCAAAATTATTAAAAACGGGACATAGGAACTTACCAATTAAGCCAAAAAAGTTTTCTTCCTCTCTCCTATGGTTTCCATGCAAATTTGGGGATGAAGATGATTAAAGATGATGATATTTTCCATGTAATTAATTATCATATTTTATTTTTACTTAATTCCAATTTATCCTTAAACTTTTTCTCAAATTCCATTGATGAATCACTAAAGATATTTTCCCATCTTTTGATTGATGGTCTAATTATCATATAATGACCTATAATTTCAAGTTTCATAAATATTTGGTCCTTTTAGCATCTAGCACTCAAATTTCACATTTTATTCATTTTAATCCTTTTTTAGTAAATCACTAAATCGATAAAATTTTCCTATCAAAATTTCTATATGACTTCCCTATCATATCACATATCATGTAATAATATTAAAATATATTTTCTTTAGGTCGTTACATACCTTTACTCGCTAATCCCCCATAGGAAGATTAGTTCCTCATGGATCTCGTAAACAATACAAACTTAATAGAAAGAATAGGCATGAACAATAATTCAAGAATATAAGGATTAGAAGAAGCCTGATTTGTATTAGAATTTATTACTGAATCCTTACAGAGTTTGATCACATTTCACAAATTTGATTTCTTCCACAAAGCAAATAACAAAAACTGAAATAAATTTAAAGCTTAAGAAAAGAGAAAGACTAAGAACTCAAGCTAAAGAGAAAATTATACAATATGAAAGCTGCCCATAACCTGTGTTAAATAAGCCTATTTATATATTTTAGAGTGACCGTCATCCTTAACCCTAGGTCAGCTTCCGTCTTCGTGCTTAATGTTTGATTGTGTGGACCAAAACACCCCTAGGTCGTAATTCTTTCTCGTACAAAGGTGATGTCGCAACACAGCAGGTCATATGTCGCGACATCGAGGGAAGTATGCTTCATCTTCAGGGGGTTTTAAATGTGTGTCACAACATCTTCAGGCTATGTAGCGACATCAAAGGTAGTCTTGAAATTTCTATTCTACTCCCTATGTTGCGACATACAACTCTTCGTGTTGCAACACAACGATCAGTATTGAGGAGGTACACCTTCTAATGGTCTCCTACATGCTCACAAAGTATATTAGTTCACCCTCAGGTCTCATTCGGCCCCTAAGGTCAATAAAATACTCAAAGTACACACTTTATTAAATTTAGATAAAATTAAGAAAACTTAACTAAAACTTAAAAGAAGTGCTTGTATCTAAGCTCCTAAAATGCGAAAATTGGTTTAATTTGCTACACTAAATTACAAAAGATCAACATGTATGTTTTCAGCTTGGACAAGCAATCAAATGCATCACTATAAAGGTTTAGCCTAGACTGGTGATCTAACATGAATATACTTAGCTCAGACGAGCAACTGGTGTGACATAGACCTGTGTATTCGAGTCTGTTTACGAGGGTTCATCAAATGAAACACATTACGTGAATTAAGAAATTGAAATGGGACATGATTATATTTATATTCAATTGTGAAATGTTAAATTTGAACTTGAACATGTGTAACGCCCTAAATTTTCTTATTTTGGCTTTTGTAAATTTTTTACACAAATATCTATTTGCTTCAGTGGTTAATAGTTCTGGGTGTGTGTGTGAGGTCCCAAGTTTAAGTCCTACCCTTGGAAAATTTTGAAATTTTTCTGATATAAGCCTGGCTCTTGGGTAGTAGACTTAAATTTAATTGTTTGTAAGTATTTAACAGAATGGGCCTGCTGGTCTGGTGGTTAAGTGGAGTGTAAGTGTGCTGAAGGTCTTGCGTTCGAAACCCTGTGCGAGCTGGGGAGAAATTCTTTTTTTTGCTATGGGCGTGTGGCATGTGGAGGAGTCCGATTAAAAATTGAAATTCTGAGTAGTTGTATGATAGTGGGGTAGTGGGGGAGAAATAAAAGGGATTTAGGGGTTGTCAGATTATTTTTGGCTTATTCGAAAAAAATCCCTCTCCTTCTTGTCATTCTGTTTTCCTCATCACTCTGCCGAAAATTCCATTAAATTTCCCTTTTCGTTTCATATTTCTATCTTATCTTGTCTTCGTTGCAACAAGTAGTGCATTCATACGAGTTCGGTAAGTTGTTGTTATTTCTTTTTGTCGTGGCTGTGAATAGAGCAGATAAGAATATGATTTCCACTGCTTTTGATGGTGTAGGCGAAGGTCGCGAGTGGTGAAAGTCTTGTCTTTGGCTTATCTACACGACCACCAGACACGCCCGTGTGCCAGGCTATGTGAAAATTAGGGAGCTTACTGACTTTGTCACACAGCCAGTCACACCCTCGTGTGTCCAGCTCATGTGCCTATTCGAAATGGCCTTACACGCCCATGTCCAGGCCGTGTGCTAGGCCATGCCAAACTCATTGGATATACTGACTTGGCCACACGGCCTCACACACAGGCTTAATTCGAATTGAACCCTCAAGCAACACGGCAGAGACACACGCCCATGTCCCTACCCGTGTAGACAAAAATAGGCCATTTACAAGGCCAATTTGCTACCCCTTAAAGGACATCCCTACAAGCATCAAACCAAGCATAATTCATGACCAAATGGCAACCAAAATCATACCAAATCATGCACAATTCATTCTATAATATCGTCAACCAATTCCATACTCATTTGCTATACCAAAACTCACTATTTCCATATGCCAAAATCATTCCTTCATCTAGTCTATAAATAACATAAATTCCACATTTCATATCCAAACTTATAACTAAAATCATACCATAACCACAAATCAACCTCATATCAAACTTACCAAAACAACATCATAACAAGCTTACCAAAATGACCATTTCCACAAGGCCATAGACATACATCACATTTTCAATATTTCATTACCAAGCATAAACTAAAACAAGTTCGTTATCTCAAGCCACATCACATGGCAAGATTCACCATATTAAACATATCATATCATATCATATCATATCATATCATATCATATCATATCATATCATATCATTACTAGCCTATACATGCCATATTCCATATACACAAAGCTTCAAAAGTACCAACTAAGTGATCGATAGTGTGACGATGATTTCTAACGATCTAGCTTTGATATCTATAAAATAGAGAAATAACACACAAAGTAAGCTTTCCAAAAGCTTAGTAAGCCATATACAAATAAACATACATATGGAGCAATTATAAACCATTTCATCTATGGAAATCATGGCTAATCACATATACAAGTACCACAATTCTCATCTAATTCACTTGTTCATAATTCATACGCATCACTTACCTTTTCTTTCAATATTCATATAACATCACACATACCTGGATCGCTTACTCATTCACATTTTCATCCACATCTTGATATTTCCCGTTGAATTGTTTGGAATTGATAAGGATACTCAGATGGCACATAAAGCTCGTACAATGCCATATCCCAGATATAGTATTGTATGTTATCACATATTGATGCCACTATCCCAGACAGGGTCTTACACGAAATCATATATGATGCCGATGTCCAAACATGGTATTACATAAAATCACATCTCAGAATCCTAATGTCATGACATCCGTATCCTATACTATTCCTATGGTTTGTACGGGGCTTTTGGACGTCGTAACTCTGTCGATACTTTCTCATATCCGATCTTTTAGCATTCAATACATTTCAATAACAATCAAACATATATAATTCAAATGAAATACATTTATTTGCATATGAACTTACCTCAAAAATGAAAACAGCAAAAGGAGTTGATTACTTGTTAACCTTCGACTTCCCCCGATCTAATTCTGATTTCTTTCGTTCTTGATCTATATAAATTCAAATTTGACTTATTTAATCGCACATTCATTAAATTCAATCCACAAACACATAATTAGAAATTTTTACACATTAGCCCTTATAATTTCATATTTACTCAATTTAGTCCTTATTTCATAGATATATCAAATTCACAAAATTCATCAAAACCATAGCTTAGCCGAATTCTCTTATAGCTTCTAGCAGCCTATATCTTTTATTTATTCACACTTTTAACCCCACATTTTCATCTTTTCACAATTTAATCACTAATTTGCATTTTTATCAAAAATCACTTAATAAAACTTGTTAATCTAGCTTCAAACTTTAACAATCTATCATGAAACATCTAAACAACCAAGCATTCAACAATGGCATCTTTCAAAAACTATAACAATTTCAAAAATAAAGATACGGACTAGCTGTATTAAGCTGCAACGAGCTCAAAAACGTAAAAATAACTAAAAACCGAGCTAAAACCATACCTTAATCAATTAGGAAAGCAATGGCCGAATAAAACCTAACAATGGCTTCTTCTTCCTCTTACTTTCGGTGGTAATGAAGAAATATAAAAGCATTTTCTTTGTTTTACTATATTATCATAATTAATAACTAATTTATTATATTAACCTTTTAATAAAACATTAATATATCACATAAACCATGAACATAAATGTCCACTAACCTTAACCATGGTCTAATTTCAACTTAAGTACCTCTATTACAATTTCCATAGTCATTTAAATCATTTTACTAATAGATCTCCTATTTTTTGCGTTGCACGATTTAGTCTTTTTTACCGAATTAAGCACTCAATCGGTAAAATTTCTTTACGAAAATTTTATACTATTATTCTATCATGCAGTTGAACTCATTAAAATAATAAAATAAATATTTTAACTCAATTTTGTGGTCCCGAAACTACTATTCCAATTTGACTAAAAAACAAGCTATTAAAAACGGGATGAATTCTAATTATGTTAAAATCATGACTTTACCATATTAGAATTTTTGTGCAAACTTATTTAATTATGAAATGTTTTAATTTCAAATATGTCGAAACCATTTTTAAATTTTAGAAAAACGGGGATCGACTTTAAAAACATGGAGTCGCCACCAACCTTTTTTGTTTAGGTGTGGTTGGATCACCTTGTACAAAAAATCAATTTCGGTCTACGAAATAAGAAAAAATAGGTTCGGGAGTCAGTTACATACGAGGAAGTGTTAGCACACTCGTACGCCCAAAACTGGTACCATTTTGATCAATAATTGCCCTAATGTTGAAATCTTGAAAAAAATTTGAAATGTGATTTTTTAAAGAACATTTGGTTTGAATTGAGTTTTAAGATTCACCTGTTTTAAAGGAACAAGACACCACATCCAGCACGTTAGGATATGTTATCGTAAACCTTTAATACCGAGGTCATCTTTTAATTTTCCAAAATATGCAATTGAAAGGATACTTAATGGTTTGGTTAAACGGAAAAATGCAACCTAGCACGTTAGGGTACAATTTCCCGAATTTCTAAACACTAAATATTGCCTTATTTAAAAGGTTTTCAAATAGTTGATTTTAAAACCGACTCAAAATATGCTTATTTGGTTTGCTCTAAAGAATAATTAAAATGGGGCGAAAGTTGAATTTGAAATCATAATGCAATAACACAAAATAAGGGTATAACAATAAACAGGAAATAACGATACATAGCAACATCACTTCTACAAAGAATGAATAATGATCATATGGAGCTATAAGAAATCTAAATTAGCACATTGCACCACATGATACTAACATTTGCAAGCTAACTAATTAAAGGCTAACTTTGAAGAAATAAAATAAACTTTTCACAAGTAAGAATAAAGAACAATATACAATCAATAAATCATTTCAACAAACCAAGGAAAAGGATTTGAAACCATTAATATAAAATCCATAAGGTATATAAAAAACAATTAAAAGCAAAGTATAAAAGTTTAACATAAAGAAATATTATATTATATAGCGATATACATATATGAATTTTGAAATAAATATTGTACATAAAAATGGTGTTATACGGTACAATTTGAAACAAAATTCGTAAATAATAAAAATCTAACAAAAAATATGTACATAGTATACTAATGCATGCAAAGTATTTAGAATCATATAAAATTCTAAAACTAACAATGTGTATATATATATATATAAATAATAAAATGTTAATAATTTAAAAGAATATAAGTAACCTAAATTACAATATACAAAAAACCATAATATATATATATATATATATATAAAATGATTTAAAGATTATACCACAAATATATATATATGTAAATAACAAAATCTATATGATACAAAATTAATAATATACAAAATAATTTCAAAAATAATAGAGATAATAATATATAAAAAATTAATATAAATAAAGAATATATACAAACAAATAATGGAAAGTATTTGAAATAAACAAAATATAATTTAAAATAGGGTTTTTAAAAGAAATAAAGTATATATGTACGTATATATATAAATACATACAAAGAGTAAAAATAATTCAATATAAATTGTGTATATGTACATAAAATAATAATGCATAATAATATTAAATTAAATTTCTTGTAAATCTTTAAAACGTAATAATGTATAAGTGAGAAATTTAAAATGAAAACTCATAATAAAACATTTTTTAGAAAATATATATACAAATGAAAGTATAAAAATAATAAATTAAGACAATGTAGAATAAGTAAATAATTCAAAATAATTTTATTAATACGATTTCTAAAAAAATGAATAATGAATAAATTCAAAAACAATAACTAAATTATAAGGAAAAAAAACTAAAAAATACTCAATTGAAACAAAAATAAAATTAAAAGGACGATTCATAAATAACCAAAGTTATTGAAACAACATTAAGGACCGAAATAAAAATGCCCACAAACTGTCAGGGATTTAGCAGCAAATATTTCAGGTCGCCCAAAACGCAGCATATAGATATGGACCAAAATGAAATAAAGCACATATTCTAAGGCGAAATTAAAAATATAAGAGAAACAGAAATATGGCTCGATCAAATTATGGTGCGAAATGAAGGGACCAATCGCGTAATTATTCTCTCAAATACCAAAACACGGGAAGCTAGCAGTGCTCGGATCAGATCATTGGGTCGGGTCATCAAGTATGGCCTATACGGCACTGTTTTGGAGCCACTAAATCAGGCCTTAAACAGTGCCGTTTCTTGTGCACTCAGAACGGAACCCTAACAATCAGAGCACCCAGCCACCTTTGAAACAAAAACAAAAATGAAATAAAAAACCTAAATCATCCATCCCTCTCCCATGTTCGGCCGAATCGTGAAGAAACCATCCGATTAACCAATCCGCCATTGAGATCGACGATTGGCGTCACACGGAGGCCAGGGGTGACTCTATTCGCGGGCATATCCAGGAGTTTGGCTATTTGCACACTTCGAAACCCTATTCAAATCCCGATTTCGATGAAACGATAAGGATTTAGAGGCGACAATAAACAAATAAGTTCTTTTCCTCTATTTGTTTTATTTTATAAACCAAAATTCAACAAAATCAATGAGCAAGGAAATTTAAAAAAAAAAAAAAAAGAAAGAAAAAATGCAATCTGAGAATCACCTGTTAAAATTTTGATTTCTCTGTTTGATTTTTATTTGCTCAGTGTGCGTAAGTGTTTACATTGCTTAGAATCGGCCTTTTATAGCCGAATAATGAATAAAAAAAATAAAAAATACTAAATTCTGGGCTTTTTTACTAAATTAACCCAAAAAAATAAATTAATTATCAAAATAACCCTCCTTTTTAATTAAATACAAAAATGACCTGTTTTGAACAGTAAAAAGTGGTGGAGCCATATCATATGGCGCCACCACAGTGCCACGTCAGCCAGGGGTCATAAAAAATTATTTTTTGGTGGAGCCATATTGAATGGCGCCACCTGTATAAAATACCAGGGAAATACTTAAAGTTCTGAAAAAACGGGGGACCTAAAAAAAATATACCTTTTTTTGGGTGGAGCCATTCTAAATGGCGCCACCCCTTTTACTGACACACGGCAGACTTTTTTTTTTCCTTTTATTTTCATATTTTTTTTTTTACTTTTTTTATTTTATTACATAATAAATTTTATCTTCTTTTTTTTTTACTTCTTTTATTTCATTATTTTATTTTGTTTTATTTTTTTATTAACTTTAAAAAATTTATAATGTATATTTAAAATATTCTATAATATTTTTTGAAAGTCTAATTATTATTTTTAAAAATATTTTTTAACTTTAGATATATTTTTGTGAAATTAATTTTTTATAAATTTTAAAAATGTATTTTGCAATTTAATTTTTTCAAATTGTAAATATTATTTTTTAAATATTAACCATATTTTTAATAATATAAAAATATTTAAACTTTTAAAATTGGTAAATACAATTTCTTTAATTTCTTTTTACATTTTTTAACCTCCTATTTTAAATTTTTGAAAAGTTTAAGGGACCTCAATATAATTTTTCATTTTTCTGGTGGAGCCATTTCAAATGGCGCCACCAGTATTGCAGGTTTTTTTTTTTATTTTTTACCACTTTTGTCTTTTTCTTAATTTTTTTTATTTTTTAAGTTTTATATTATTTTCTTATATTATTTTGTCTTTTTCCTTTTTCTTTTTTTTTTACTTTTTTGAATTTTTTATTTTATTTTGTTTTATTTTTTTATTAACTTTAAAAAACTTCTAATTTATATTTAAAATATTCTATAATATTTTTTAAAAGTTTAATTATTATTTTTAAAAATATTTTTTTAACTTTAGATATATTTTTGTGAAATTAATTTTTTATAAATTTTTCAAATTTAATTTTCAAATTAAAATTTTTTAAAATTTTAAATATTATTTTTTAAATATTAACCATATTTTTAATAATATAAAAACATTTTAAATATTAATTTTAAAATTTTTGTAATATATATTTAAAATGTTTTATAATATTTTTTTACAATTTTAAATATTATTTTTAATTTTTTAACTTTAGATATATATATTTAAATTTTAAAGTTTAAATTAAAATATATATATTTTTATTATAACTAGTCACATCATGTCAGTAATGTGACTATTAATAAATTTAAATATATTAAAAAAATATTAAATATATGATTTTCTTAAAATTAATTTTATCCTTTTCTTAATTTTTTTATTTTTTTAAGTTTTAAATTAAATTTTTAATTTTAAATATTATTTTTTGAAATTATTTTTTATAAATTTAAATATATAATTTTGAAATTAGTTTTTATAAATTTTAAATGTATATTTTTTAAATTAATTTTTTTAAATTTAAATATTATTTTTTAAATATTAACAATACTCTTAAAAATGGTAAAATTATTTTGCTCCACCAAGAAATGGTAAATTTGCTATAGGGCCCCTATACTCTCAAAAATCATAGTATTTTGGTGGAGCCATTCTTTATGGCTCCACCTCTTAGTTCTCTTCTATATATAGAGTAGGTGTAGTTGTTGTGTTCAGTATGAAAGTTGAAAAAATCTGTTAAAAATGAATAATGAGGTGTTTTTAGTGTATGTTGTTTTTTATGGTGAAATTTTAGAAGGTGATATTGGCTGTGTATTTCAAGGTCGGCAAAGAGTAGGTTTGCGATTCAAAAAAAACGTGAAGCTAGCAGAAATGAAAAGGAAGATCAGTGCGAAAATAGCTATCCGTTGTGCAATGGCGATGTCCAAATTATTTTACAAGTTTCCAATCTCTACAGATCCGTTCAAATTTTGTGCGATGCAGCTGTTAGATGATGATGACTTGGGCACTATGATGGAAATATGGTGGTCGACTGGGAGTGAGAATCTCCAACCAGTTGAATTATTTGCTGAGTTAGCAGACTTAGAGCCTGTTGAGAATGTTAGTCCAATAAGTCAACATCGCGAATTTGACTTTGATCTTAATGTTCGATGGACACACCAATTAGAATGCGGTGGAACATCGCAGATACCCGAAAATCCTAATTATGGTGGGAGTTCATACAACAACCCTACCATCGGTCCCCGTCTACAAATACATCCCAAGGTGATAATAAGCACAGAGGCAAATGTCAGAGAAATGACCAATATTGGTGAAGATTCTGATCAAGACGTTGAAGATTTTAGTGACCCCGATGTTGATGAGGTTCCGGACGATATCGATGATGAAGGCCCAGAGGAGGTTGAAGATGTTCACGGCCCTTCATTCAGAAATCTGAGTCGTGGCATCATTTTACGAAATGAACCTGGGGGCGACATGTTGAACGTAGATCCGGATGTAGCGCATGCATCCGAGTTCCCTGAGTACCCCGATATAGTACCTGCTCATAGATTGGCATCAAATTCACAGTTGGAGGAGTTGTTCGTTGGGCAGCAGTTCGAGAACAAGGCAGATTGTGTGTTTGCCATCAAACAATACAGCATGAAGTTGTCGATTGATTACAAGGTTGCCAAATCTACACCGACATTATATGTTGGAGAATGTTGGAGAGCCGACGATGGGTGTGGTTGGCGAGTTCGTGCTGCATTTATACAAAGGACTCAACAGTGGCAAATACGAAAATTAGAAGGGCGTCACACATGTACTGTCGCGCGTATGTCTCAAGACCACCGAAAATTGGATGCCAAAAGTATTTGCAGCTGCATTATGCCACTAGTGAAAGATAGCCCAATCATTCCTGTGTCGACATTGATTGCAGACATGCAAGCTCGATTTCAGTACAGAGTGTCATATAGGAAAGCGTGGTGGGCGAAACAAATGGCCATGCAACAATTGTACGGCGACTGGGATGAGTCATACAATGAACTTCAGAGTTGGATTTCAGCAATGGTGGAGTACGTCCCAGGTACTATCGTGGACTTGCAAACATTGCCTTATAGAGGACCTAATGGACAATTGGAACTTGGAAAAAGAGTTTTTCATCGACTGTTTTGGACTTTCGATCCATGTGTTAAGGCCTTCTCCCACTGCAAACCACTAGTGCAAGTTGATGGAACATGGCTTTATGGAAAATACACGCAGATACTTCTGATTGCGGTTGCACAAGACGGTAATGGAAATGTACTACCAATCGCTTTTGCCATTGTAGAGTCTGAGAACTCTGAATCATGGGCATATTTCATTCGAAACTTACGAATACATGTTGTCAAGGAAGACAACATTTGCATTATATCCGACAGATCGAAGGGGCTTGTTGCTGCAATTCGACAATCGGAGGTTCCTTGGAGGTCTGTCTATTGTATTCGTCACATCGCTGTCAACTTCCACAATGAGTTTAAGAACAGAGACTGGCGCAAACGAATTGTGAACATGGGTAAAAAATCGTATTTAAATTCGTATTTGTAATTATTTCAAGTTCATTTCCTAATTTTAACGTATTTTATCGAAATCCATACATAGGATACGAGTTGAAAGCACACCGATTCAGACATAAGTTGGCGAGGTTAGAGACTGATATGGCGGGGTCCAAACCTTCTCTCAGACAGTGGTTGGGTAGCATGGAGCCGTGGCAATGGGCTCAGTGCTTTGACGAGGGGTACCGTTATGGTTATATGACAACTAACCTTGTTGAGGCCGTTAACTCTGTCTTAAGGCGTACGCGTCACTTGCCAATTTCAGCTGTTTTTTCAGCCACATTTTACAGGTTAGCAACCTTAATGCCAAAAATGGGGTTGAAACAAGCAAAACAGTTAGAGGCAGGACACGTGTACGTCGAAAGAATCAGAGATGCCATGAAAGATAACACTCAAAAGGCTAGGTTGATGAATGTAGAACTATATCCTCGAAATTTAGAAACTTTTCGAGTGACAGAGTATATCAGTCGTCGGTCAGGGATCCCGCCACGGTCCTATGGAGTTGATCTCCAAAATAGGCGGTGTGAGTGCGGGATATTCCAAGCACTACGGTACCCATGTGCGCATGTGGTTGCAGATTGTGCTACTTATAGTTTGAATGTCGAACAATATATCGACGATGTGTACACACTTGAACGTACGTTACGTATTTGGGGTAATGAGTTCCCCATATTAAGGGATATATCGACATGGGAAGTGCAACCGCCTACATTCGAGATGTTGCCAAATCGGTCACTACGTAGGAGAGTCAAAGGTAGACCGACAACAATGAGGATTCGAAATGACATGGATATAAGAGAACAAGTCGATCCAAAGCGTTGCACCATATGTAGAACAGTTGGCCATAATCGGAGCAAATGTCCCCATGGAAACGTCTACACTGGCTAATATTCACGATTTGAAAGAAATTAAATGTTGCACCTGATGGCTGTCTTTTTTATGAGCTTTTAGAAATAAAGTTTGTATTATTTAGTGTTAAAATTATATTTAAAATTAATAGTTGCAAGTTTTAATACTTTAAAAGATATTATAATAAAATAAATAAAAAAAGACTAATATATAAGTTGTGAAACCTTAAACCAAAATAACAAACATGACATAATACTTGAAATTTACATAACTTAAAATTGGAAAGAACCAGGAGTGGTATCATCGCTCGGGGTATAACGGTTTACGGGCCTTCGTTGACGGGGTGGACGTTGAGGTGTATTGTACACATCTGATGGATTGGCAACTAGGTCGATCGTGGGCTGAGGTGGGGTAGAGTACATATTATTACCAAACATATCAAATGATGTCGGTGATTGCTCTAGGTGAAATAGACTCAAACCACCTATATCCTGCTGATATGAACTCGAACCACCCATGTCTGGGTGATATGAACTTGAACCACCCATGTCCGGGTGATATGAACTCGAACCACCTATGTCCAGGTTATATGAACTGCTCTGGGACTCATCACAAAAAGCGTCAACCCATTGGTCCGATGTGTTTAAAACTTGGTCCTCCGAGTCGGGCTCAGCCATATGTTGATCCTCTACCCCCTCCGTAGGTTGATTTCCACGTCTGTAGCCATGACCTGGTACGATCATAAGTTGTCCACCATATAAATAAACACGCCATCGATTCATGTACCACTGCATATATTCAGTCGAGGGACTGAAGTCAAACATGCAGGACTGCATCTCAGGCCGCCGTCGTACCGAGTATTCCATAGTGCTACATAATATTGATGTTCCACGCTCCAATCTAATGTATGTCTCTCCTGCATGGTCTTACCGTGGACATCAGCAAACTGTTGTGGTTCGACCGGCACAAATCGTTTACACCCAAATTGTCGCATAACTCGATCACCGTTGTACCACTCAACAGTTGAGAAGTTGAGCACCGGCGTGTTAATGCACCACATGTGAGCTTCAGCGTGAACCCTTGAAGGAATAAGGGGGCAATGTTTACTGCAGAATACGGCATCCACAAGAATTGCACAATATAACATAATCAAATCAATTCATATCACATACTATAAATGGATAAGTTAAATAAACGTTACTTAAACTATATTAATATATATTACTTTTTCTCCAGCGTACGCCTCTATCGTTTGACGATAAATTATTAATGTCTGGCTCGCACCAATTCCCGGAGACGTTGCCCATCTAAAATCGAAACAAACACGTTGACAGTTAAACTTTGAAAAATATTATCTACACTTATGAATCGTTAAATGTTAAGTGTAATTTTGTTTTTACCTATTTATAAGTGGCCACGAATATGGTTGGTGCCTAACAGCAGCTAGAAACGGCATCCTGTATAGAGCCCAAGACTGCAGTAGACCCAGACAACTAGCCATATTATTAACCCCATGTTTTGTTGCTCGACAAAGCTCATGGTATAATGCAGCCAACATTGCAGATCCCCAGCTGTAACTACCGGCACGAGAAAAATCCTCCAATAGAGGCAAGTACTTTAAGCGGACTCTATTAGACGTGTTGTTCGGCATAAGTACCCCCCCAATCAGCTGCATAATATAAGCACGAGCAGCATACATCACCTCCTGCTCAGTGGCTGTACTCGATAACTGCTTAAAATTTGATCTCAACCATGCCAATGTCAAGCATGTGAAATTCTGTTCCCCATCATTAGGGGACCGTCCAAGCAGTCTGTGGCATACTACAGAAGGTTCCAACACTTTACTTCGACCTGTGACCACAGCACCGTCAACTCGTAACCCAAGTTGCATAGCGACGTCTTCTAATGTGATAGTACACTCTCCGCACGGCATAATGAAGGTGTGGGTCTCTGTACACCACCGCTCAACCAAGGCGGATAGTAAGTTCGGCCTCAAGTCAAACCTCCGGATCAATGCGACGTCCCCAAATCCAGCCAACCGTAAGTATGGCATGATCTGCTCGTCCGGATCGTACTTGAGAAAATGACACCGCAACCTCAAAACCCGATAACCATCCTGAATGGTAAATTTTTAAAAAAAATACGATAAATCCATTATCTATATAATTTATTCATAAAAAAATATATTCATTCGTAAATTTTAAAGGTTGAGAAAATAAAAACATCGCACTTATACTATACCAGGAATATAAACTGGGGACTAGTAGAATTACAAGAAAAGAGAAATTCATTGAGCAACAACTCAAACTCCACCAGTGTAAAAAATAAATCCAAACCAGAAAGCAACCGAAGAGAAGATGATTGGTTCAAGCAAGTTCAATTTGACACCAATGGCTACAATATTAATTTTTTCTAATTTTAAAATTTTATGATATCTTATTCAAAATTTAAAGTGAGTAATAGCAAAAAATTGTTTTTAAAGGAATACTAATATTTTTTTATATGATAAAATTTAAAAACATAAAGTAATTTTTAAACAAATACTTATGTTTTCTAGTTATTTATAAATTAACTAGTAAATAATCAAATATATTCACTTTTATTATTATTGTTTTAATAATATATATATATATATTAAAATTAAAAGAATTTTTTTCATAAATCGATCTCGTTAAGTAATAGTTTTCCGTATTAATCCCTAGATACCGTCTAATAAATTAAGTATGAAATTAGTAAAAATAGAGTAAAGTTTTAAGTAAGATGATTGGTTCAAGCAAGTTCAATTTGACACCAATGGCTACAATATTAATTTTTTCTACTTTTAAAATTTTATGATATCTTATTCAAAATTTAAAGTGAGTAATAGCAAAAAATTGTTTTTCAAGGAATACTAATATTTTTTTATATGATAAAATTTAAAAACATAAAGTAATTTTTAAACAAATACTTATGTTTTCTAGTTATTTATAAATTAACTAGTAAATAATCAAATACACTGATACTAACTTTTTTTTAAGTATACAAATACAATTACAAATAATGTATATCTAAATCAATTATAACAAAAATCAAGTATTACAAAGTATAATCAAATTAATAATCTAAAATGTTCAACAGAAGCTAAATAACAACTAATTAGAGATAGGTATTTTAAAGCAATCATAACATGTTCAACAGAGTAGCGATTAGCAAAAAAAATAGGAAACTAAACCGATTTTTTATTTATTTTATAATAAAATTTACTGTTTCGTCGATCATCGATGAAGTGTGATCCATATTTGCTCTAGAAGAAATCTTCAAATCTGTATAATATAAAAAAAATACAATACAATTATTTTTTATATTACATTAAACTATAAAATATAAAAACAAAAAAAATGAAAGTTTAACATACTTACTGCTTGCTTTTTCAATCTCTTCATCTACAAGGGGGACCAAGCCCCACCCATATATATAAAGCAATTTTAATTAAAAAAACAAAACAATAAAAATAAAAAATATATTTTATATATTTTTCTAATATTTATTTATATTTAAATTTTATTAATAGTCACATCACTGACATGATGTGACTAGTTATAATAAATATATATATATTTTAAATTTTAAATATATATATCTAAAGTTAAAAAATTTTAGAAATTATATTTAAAATTGTAAAAAATATATTATAACACATTTTAAATATACATTACAAAATTTTTAAAAGTAATATTAAAATAAATAAACAAAATAAAATTATGATTTCTTATATTGTTAAAAAATTATAATTTTTTAAATGTATTTAAAAATTATATTTAAAATTTAAAAAAATAATCTCAAAATACATATCTAAAATTTACAAATATATATATATTAATAAAATATTTCAACCTTTTTAAAGTTAATAATAATCGTTAAACATAAAAGAAAAAACAAAACAATAAAAAAATAAAAAATTATTTAATATTTAAAAAATAATATTTAATTTTTTAATATTTATATTAATATTTAAATTTATTAATAGTCACATCACTGACATGATGTGACTACTTATAATAAATATATATATTTTAATTTAAACTTTAAAATGTTAAAAAAAGAATTTTAAAATAATATTTAAAATTGTATGTAAAATTAATAAAATATTAAACATACATTTCAATTATTATAAAACTAATAATTAAAAAATTAATTTGAAAAATATACATTTAAAATTTATAAAAAAATAATTTCACAAATATATATGTAAAGTTAAAAAATAATTTTAAAAATAATAATTAAAATTTTAAAAAAATATTGTAAAACATTCTAAATATACATTACAAATCTTTTTAAAAATTAATAATATAAATTAAAAAAACAAAATAAAATAAGAAAATAATATAAAACTTAAAAAAGAAATAAGAAAAAGACAAAATTTAATTAAAAAAAAAAAGGGTGGCAGAACTGGTGGCGCCATTTGAAATGGCTCCACTAGAAAAATGAAAAATTATTTTAAGGTCCCCCAGGTTTTTCAATAGTTTAAAAAAAGTTACAAAATTTAAAAAGAAATTAAAGACCTTGTATTTACAAATTTTAAAAGTTTAAATGATTTGATATTATTAAAAATATGGTTAATATTTAAAAATTAATATTTAAAATTTTAAAAAATTAATTTGAAATTACATTTTTAAAATTTATAAAAAATAATTTCACAAATATATATCTAAAGTTAAAAAAATATTTTTAAAAATAATAATTAAAATTTAAAAATGGTATTATAAAACATTTTAAATTTTTTAAAGTTAATAATAAAAAAAATTGAAATGAGAAAATAAATCAAAAAAGTAAAAAAAAGATTTACCATTAAAATAAAAAATTAATTTCACAAAAATATATCTAAAGTTAAAAAATATTTTTAAAAATAATAATTAGACTTTTAAAAAATATTATACAATATTTTAAATATACATTATAAATTTTTTAAAGTTAATAAAAAATAAAACAAAATAAAATAATGAAATAAAAGAAGTAAAAAAAAAAGAAGATAAAATTTATTATGTAATAAAATAAAAAAAGTAAAAAAAATATGAAAATAAAAGGAAAAAAAAAAAGTCTGCCCTGTGTCAGTAAAAGGGGTGGCGCCATTTAGAATGGCTCCACCCAAAAAAGGTATATTTTTTTTAGGTCCCCCGTTTTTTCAGAACTTTAAGTATTTCCCTGGTATTTTATACAGGTGGCGCCATTCAATATGGCTCCACCAAAAAATAATTTTTTATGACCCCTGGCTGACGTGGCACTGTGGTGGCGCCATATGATATGGCTCCACCACTTTTTACTGTTCAAAACGGGTCATTTTTGTATTTAATTAAAAAGGTGGGTTATTTTGATAAATAATTTATTCTTTTGGGTTAGTTTTATAAAAAAGCCTAAATTCTGTTATCCTTTCTATTAATTGCTGGATGCTTGATGTTGTTTGCTAATCGGTTGCAGGTACGATTGTGAAGAAAACTGCTCGTGGAGGAGGCCGTTCAGGGTGACGTGGAGATGACGCACTACTGGCATGGGGGCTTTGGTGGAGCAGGTTCCAGAAGCCTCTATTCTGGCACCTTTGGGCTATTGGGCTAACTGGGCCACTTTCGATTTGGGCTGTTGGGTCAAGTTTTTATTTTGGGCTCCGAATTTGGACCTATGTAACTGGGTTAGGGATCATTTTGGGGATTTAGGTTAGAATAATTTTAATTCGGGTCTTGAATTTGGTTGTAATCGGGCTAAAGGTTATTGAAATTGGGCCCTGATATTTGTAATAGACTAGGATTAGTTGGGGTTTTTATGTAATGGACTCTTTAACGACTTTGGTTTGGTTTTATTACATTTGTATTTGGGTTTTGATTTGGGCCAATAGAGTCGGGTTTATTGTAAATAAATTTTGAAACTTGGGCTTCCATTTGCATTTGGGTTTATGGACTGTAGAAACTGGATATTGGACCCTTTTATTTTGGCTATTTTAATTTATTTGAGTTATGGTATAGGCCCGGGCTAAAATGGCCTATTGCAAAATAAATTAAACCATAATGACTAACTAATTTAATTTTCACTTTGAACTCAATTATTTAATTTATTCATCCAATTAAACAATAATCCAAAGAAATTAAATTAATTCCAAGCCATCTCTTATCATATCGAGAAGATCCAATTACTCTTTATAATAATCCAAATAATAATTTATCCAATGGATTATATTATTTTCTATCAAGTCCAATTGAGGAAATACCTTGTCGTGAGTATCGGAGTAAATGATTTCTAGAAAGATATAAACATAATTGTGATTGTTTGGATTAATAATACATCAAACAAGACCTAATTTAAATTTGTCCTAAATTTGTTTATGGATTAATTCACTTGAGATGTTCATAGTGTAGCTTACTTCAATCTTGAGTAAGTGACTGGCTATGTGTAACTCATATACATTGATATATTGAAAGCATGTGCTCAATTGGTATTAGACCCGGAAGCTAGTATGTTGGGTATATGACTTATTTTTGACATGACTCAACTTACAATAGTCGAATTCATAACTTGTTTGAAGAGTAAATGGTATCCTCTCACAGACATTGCATGAATTATGAAAAAGGAATGTGACCACGAGTTATTTGTTAGGGACAATTATTGTTATTACTATTTAATTAGTAATAATCTTTATTATCGTGGAAGATGCAATAGTATATACAATTATTTCATATCATCAATTAACTCCACTTCGATCTGATTCTTGATCTATAGAATTATTTCATATCACCAATCAATATCAAACATTTCCATAATATACCATGGTATGCATTATTTCATACAATTAAATTTTTTGATTCCCCTCATATTTTACATTTTGTTTAATTTAGTCCCTAAACTCTGGATAAGCATAACTTTCAATTCCTAGCTTTAAGTTAAAATCCAATTTCATATATTCTCATTAGGGACCTTATACTTTCTATTTCTAACATGATTTCATGATAGGTTTTACATTGATTCAATTTGTTCCCTAATATAATAAAGTTAACAATAAGCTAAATTAACTTTACAATTTAGTCCTTTTCATAATCTAAGCTTAAAATCTATTAATTTTAAGCCTAATTCTTCAAGAAGTCAACAATGAAAACTTTATAAAACTTTAGAAGTTTTACAAATTAATACATAGGCTAGGTAAACCAAGCTCCCATGACCCCAAATCTATAAAAAAAAATACAAGAAAATGACTTGAATTCAATTACTAATTAATGGTTGAATGTGTGGAAGAATTTTTTAAGGTTTTCCAATATCTCAACTATGGTGGACGGTGGAAGAATAGGAAGAAGATGATGCAATCCCATTATGTTTTCCATTTATACTTAAATAATTCTTAATTAATCTAGGTTATTTAGCTTAATCATGTTTATATTAAAATAATTTAACTATTAATCTTACTTAATGGTTAGTGTCATAACCACCAACCAACTATGACAAATTCATGGTTTAATTCCCATTTTTAACCTTTGGCTAATTGCAATTTAAGTCTTTAAACCTTTTGACAATTAAAACTACGTAGTGATTGGAATTTACAATTTAGTCCATGAGCCTTAATTAACTATTTAGTTAACAAAATTGCTTGACCAATCTTCAATATATTTTTTATATTATTTTCATAAAAATTCATATTTAATATTTACAGGCTCAGTTTACGAAAATAGGGTTTCAAAATTATTTTTTGGTACCACTAAAAATCAGGTCGTTACACATATATTGAAGAGTCAAGACTTATCCTAGATTCATTGGAGATGTTCTACATGCTGATTACCTTACTGCTTAATTGGGAAGATTAATTGTAATTGATATAGTATGTTAGCAAGTCTCGATTCCTTATAAATCAAAGAACATTTCTTATGAGTGCATTGGGTATGTAGCTTGGTTTTTGTCCTAAGTTTTCAAGAGGAAAACTTAAAGGAGAATTGTCTAGATCTCAGGTGCAAAATTAAGGAGTCTAATCTAGTTGTAATTACTTGTTGTACAAGTTGCTAAGATAGTGGATTATCTCTTTGGGTAAGGCCTCGCAGATGTAAGGAAATCAAATTGTGTAAATATATCAAATGTTTATTGTTTTTTTTTTTCTATTTTATTCATCATTAGTGTCTCAAGCAATTGGCACTTAAGCCCTACTTCTGACACTGCTCGAGTTCTCTTGTAAATATCTCTTTAGTTCTTTCAATTGGTATCAGAGCCTGCTATTTAACATATCTAATAGATTTTCAAGTGTTGATATTTGCTTGTAATGGAAATTTTATCAGTGTCTTATCCCCCAATGCTCAATGGTGCTAACTACGCATACTAAAACGCTAGAATGATGACGTTCATCAAGCTAACTAATATAAGCCTAGAGATCAATTTCCACTGAATGAGAGCATCTATTCACTGAAGTCTCTAGTGTTAATACACCTAAATCAGAATTGACTTAGACCCTTGAAGAGGAAAAGCTTACTATTGCTAATTTAAAAGTTCTATATGCAATTTATTATGGTGTAGATGCTCGAGAGTTTAAGAGAATCTCCAAATGTATCATTACTTAGAAAGCTTGGGATATTTTTGAAACAACTTATGAAGGCACTAATACTATGAAGCAATTATGCTGGAGAATGAGCCAATTGACAAGTTTTATGCTAAAGTTTATAATTTATCAATTAGGCTTTCATCATTGGAGATGAGTACTCAAATTAAAAGTTGTTCAGAAAGGTTTTCTCCATATTACATGTAATGTTACTTATCTTTCTAACTTTATGGAAAATCATAGTGATCAAGTAACATTTAGTGATGGTAAGAAGCGCAAAATTCTTGGCAAAAGGATTCTAAAAGCTTATGGCTTATCAAATTTGAACAATGTGTTTCTTGTTGATTGATTGGAGAAAAAATTGATTAGTATCAGTTAGTTATGTGATTAATGAGTACTTGTCAATTTTACCAAGGAAAAGTGTTTTATAACCACTAAATTGGGTGATAGTGTTTTGGAAAAAGCAAGACATTAGACAATTGCTACAAGGTTGTTTAACCATTTCAATGCAGTAAAGTTGGTATTTATGAACTTGAATTGTGGCATTAAAAGTTCAGACACATTCATTACAAGAGCCTCAAATGCCTAGTTAGATATGAGGCAGTTAGAGGAATACCCAAATTGGAGATAGCAGTGCCTAAGGTGTGTGGAGTCTATGTCAAAGTAAAGCAACATAAGAAGTCTCATGAGTAGTTGCAACTGGTGCATACCACTGCTCGACTAGAATTGCTCTACATGGATCTCATAGGTCCAATGCTAACTAAGAGTATTAGACCTAAGCAACGCATTCTTATTTGTGTTGATGATTATTCTACATTTATCTAGGTGAGATTTCTTAAGAAAAAATTAGACACATTTGGAGAATTTAAAAAGCTGTGTAAAAGATTAATGAATGAGAAAATGAGCATCATTAGAATAATTTTTAGGATCAAAAGTGATCGTTGTTGAGAATTTGAAAACAATAAGTTATCAAAATTCTCTAATAAAGAAGGCATAAAACATTAATTTTCAATTATAAAGACTTCATAACAAAATGGTATAGTCGAGAAGAAGAACAAGACTCTTCAATAAGTAGCTCAAGTTTTGCTAAACAACAAGAACATTCCACTCCGGGCTAAAGTTTAACACAATTATGTATGTTATCAATACGGTTCACTTGAGACCAAAGACACGTATAACTCACTACAAAATATAGTGGGGGAGAAAGTTAAATGTGAAGTAATTTTACGTCTTTGGATGTACTTATTACATTCTCAAAGATAAAGAGTATTAAGGAAAATTTGATGCCAAGAGTGATGAAGGGATTTTCTTAGGCTACGCAGACTTAAACAAGGCCTGTCAAGTATACAACAAATGAACACAAAATGTTATGGAGTCTATTAACGCAGTTATTAATAACGAATCTACTTAGATGACTGCTATAGATGAAGATGAAGGAATAACTCAGTAAGTGCCTATTATTCCAAGCACTGATCAAGTTGATGATGAACTAGAATGAGAAACTCACGTGATTAAGGAATTTTTTTTGGAGATGATGATCCAATTTATGTTTATGGCCGTTTAGAACTTTCTTTTAGAGTTAAAAAGAACCACTCAATCAATCATGCGAATTGAGACATCAATGATGGAGTAAGAACCAAAGGAAGACTAATACCTAACTACAAAGATATTGTGAGGTTTCCTTATTACAAATTACAAGTTGAACCTAGGAAAGTTGAAGAAGCCTTGAAATATGAGGATTGGATTTATGCTATGCAGGAAGAACTTCAACATTTTAATCAAAATAAAGTTTGAAAGCTGGTACCAAGGCCTATAGGATGCAATGTCATTAGTAAAAAATAGATCTTCAAGAATATAACAAATGAAAATGGTGTCATAACCCACAAAAAGGCTTGATTCGTGTCACAAGGATACACACAAGTTGAGGGAATTGGCTTCAATAAAACATTTACTCCTATTGCTCAATTAGAGGTCATTCGATTTTTACTAGTAGTGGCCACTCATCTCAATAGCAAGCTTTACCAGAAGGATGTAAGAGTGATTTCCTCAATGGCTTCTTAAAAGAGGAAGTATATGTCCCAACCAAATGGTTTAAATGATCCAGATAATATTTAATATGCATTTAAAACAAACAAATCTCTGTATGGATTGAAGCTGACCCTCAAGCTTAGTATGACAATTTGTTTTAAGCTGAGGATACCTACTGTAACACCTCAAACCCGGCCTGCACATTATGACCGAATCTGGTGACGTCACATAAAAGTGTTTTTGGAAAATCATTTCAACTACTAAAACTTGTTCGAATCATTATCTTATGTTTATCATGGAAGCTTTGAAATCATTCATTCATACGAAAATCTTTAATTAAGTTTTAAAACGCATTTGTAGTGTTACAATTTATAAATCAATAAAAACAACAATTCAAAATCCCATAATAAAACCAAAAATCGTCTAAGTTCTAAATTACATAAATAATCCCAAATAACTGTAATGCAATAAATAGTCAGAAAACTGTGAAAATCAGAGAGTAGCAAACAGTGGTCACCGTCGAGCCCTCTACTGCATTGATCTATCTACTGTTGGGGATTACCTGATAAATAAATAAATAAAAGGGTGAGTTTTCACAAACTCAATGTGTACATCCCTACAGTAAAACATGCGTGTAAACAAATAACAGTCAAACAGTCATAATGGAGCCTGAGCTTTTAATAGAATCAGTGTAAGCCTTAGCCCACTCAAAACAGTATCAGATACATTCGGGCCTTAGCCTATACAGATATAAATGTATATCAATCAGTACAGTACATACCCACCAATACTGCACACTATCTCTGTCCACCCTACACTTCATGTGGGGATAAAATCGACCCACTCAGCCCTACACACCAAGTATGGGGATAAAATCAACCCATTCAACCCTACACACAATAAGGTACCATAAAACAGCACATAACAAGTAAAGACAATATAGCTGCCAGTCAAACGACTAAAAGCCTTTCAGTCTTCCTTCTATCTAATATCAATCCCAACCCCATGCAATGCAACATAAATGATGTCATAGCATGCTTCCATATAGTAAACAGATCATACGTATCATACTCAAAACATATCAGAATAGTATAAATACACATGCTAAGTGTAACATGCTGACATAAATCTCAGAATTATATCACAAAACAGGGCTTAAGTAACACTTACCGACCCTTTAACAGGTCACAGTCGACTAGGGTGACCCGTGCAACCTTTCAGCGCAATTCAGATTAATGGGCTCACATACCTATGTGACCTACCCGTGTGAGCCTACACGTCTATGTGGCCCACATGGCCCAACTTGGCCTTACCCGTGTGGATCACATAGCTTAGCCTAAAACTCTACACACTCGTGTGGTTTCACCCGTGTGGGCCACACGACTCAATTAGCTTAGCCCGTACCTCGCACACGGCCTAGCCAGCCTCACACGCCCGTGTCTGTTGTGTCTGTGTGGCACACGTACGGCTTAGTTCGTCGATCACATGGTCGTGTCTTGCCACACGGCCTCCACACGGGCAATCCACACGGCGGTGTGACGTCGACAGCCTCATTTTCGGCTTTCGTCAAATCACATTTTCAGTGTGTTTAGAGTACACACTTGGTTCCGATTGAAGCCCAAACAACCCCGAGCACTCCAGAACCTAGAATTGACAATTTTAAGCCTCAATTCAGTCACTTAAATGGATTTTAACAAGACTAAGTAAATCCTAAAACGAGAGATTAATCTTACCCCTAATGAATAATGACGATTCTTTGCTGAATAAAACATCGATTAGCAGTCCACAGAACCTCGGTTATCTCTTAAACAGTAACAAAACGTCTTTTAATCACTTAACTAAAGTAACATTCGAGTTTTAAGAAGGAAACTTACCAACTGACGGAAACCATAGATGTGCACAAAATTTAACCCAAGTCTTGGCTTGAACTTGATACCTCCCCAAACACACCAGAGCACAAATCCACTTAAGCAAAAAAATATTTGTGTCAAATAATTGCAAAAATAATTTCAGAAATTTTTATGCATAACAAAATCACAAAAGCTGAAATTTTGAGACGTTACACCTACAAGGTTTTGTTGACAAAACAACTTTTATCAAGAGAAATAGAAGTAGTATTATTGTTGCAAAAATCTTTGTTGATGATATAATCTTTGGTTCCACATCTGTCAATACCAAGAATAGTTTTATAGATGATAAATAATGAAGTCAAAATGAGCATGATAGGAGAATTGTCTAATTTTTTTAGACTTCAAAATAAAATAGCCTGGGAATGGTATCTTTTTATCTCAAGAAAAATATGCTAAGAACTTGATTAATAAGTTTGGAATGGAATGAGCCAAGCTAGCAAGGACCCCAATGTCACGACATAAAAAGATAAACATAGGTGCAATAGGAGTTCCCACTAATCTTAGCACTTATAGGAATATGGTAGGAAGCTTGTTGTATCTGATCGCAAGTAGACTTGATTTAAGTTTTGCTGTAGGTGTATGTGTTTGGTATCAATCCAATTCCATGAAATCTCATGTCAAAGATGTGAAACGCATCGTAAAGTATGCTCTTGGCACATTCTATTTTGGAATTTGGTTATCAAAAAATAATACTATGAGCTTGGTCAAGTATACTAATGCAGACTAAGCAGGTAATGTAAGTGGTCCAAAGAGTGGTTCTGGAGGTTATTTGTCAATAGCTAAGGCAGAGTATATTGTAGTAGGGAGTTGTTGGGATATAACCTTGTGCTTTATACTAGTGCTAGCATTGGTGTCAATTGGTTGTAGCACTGGTGTATCACCATTGAGGACTAAGCACATCAGCATTAGGTGCCACTTCATTCAATAACTTGTGGAAAATGGAAAATTCAAATTACAATATGTGAAGACTGATATTTAACTTGTTGATTTGTTTATACAGACCGAGAATAAAAACTTTTACAGCAAACTGTAGAAACTACATTTTCCTTTAAAGGTTACATTAACAGTATGGAGAATTTCTTGGATGACATAATTGTAAAAAAAAACCCTCAACGTTTAAGGGCTTTTGGTTTTGTGCCCTTGACCTTTTTATTTTTTGATTGACACCCTCAACATTATGATTTTTCAAGAAATTGTAGGTCCATATAACAGCCCATGTGGCATGCCACATAAGAGCATGACGTCATAGATGATGTATCTAGTTAACAAAATTTTTTCTCTTGCCAAACACCACTTTTTTTTTTCAAAACACATGGTTGCTGTCATTTTTTTCCTCTCATTTTCTCTCTTACCAAACACTATTTTTCTTTTCTCTCTTACCAAACACTATTTTTCTTCTTCAAAACATATGGTTGGCTCATTTCATCTACAATAGTCTCCATTACCATTTCTTTCATTTTCATTGGTTAATTTGTTCTCCAAATCCAATCCTAAAACAATTCCTTTCCCTTTATCTTTTGTATACAATGCTCGGAGCTCAACTTTGCTACTGTACATTATCCACTTTCTGGGTTTTCTCCCATAAATCAAATGCTACTACTTATCCTACCATCCCTGCATTTTCTTTCCCGTCAATTCGTTCTTCGATCTGTTTACATTTCACGGTGAAACTCCGGCCGGTTTCTTGCCACACGATCCGCAGTGGCAGCTTCGATCCCCAATTCAACGAAGACGATGATAAAGATCTTCAGTTCCTCGAAGTTTCTCTTCTCGTTTCAGGTTTTGACTTGTTTTTGTTTTTGTTATATATATACATCGTGTTTTGAATTTGGTTGAATTTTAATAGTTTTGGGGGAAATTTTTTGTTGAATTTGGTGTAGAAACTATTTCGCACTATTGGATGTTAAGGCAAGGAATTAAAGAAGAAATAAAATGACAATCATCGAGGAAAGAACAACATCCTATGTCAGAGGGCTAAAATTGCTTCTATTGGACAATCTTTTCTTAGTCGTTTCCTTACTCCAACCATTTTTCTTAAGATTTCTTGTGATGGGAATTTATTGTTACCCATTATTGTAGGTATATATCTACAAGAAAATCAACAATATTTCTCACTTTATTGTGGATCTATTCTTTTGTTTAATAGTACTTATTAATCTGCTGATGCTAGGGGAATTTACTGTTGAAAAACTTATAGCTTGGGGATGATAATTTTTTTTAACATCTGATTTTTGTTATCTTTATGTTAATTTCTTGAAATAAATTTGAGTTTTTTGCAGGAATGTCCAGATCACTTCCATCTTGTTAAAAATATTGTGCAGAAACTTGGATATGAAATATGGTAATGGAGATTCTTGTAGATGAAATGAGTCAACCATATGTTTTGAAGAAGAAAAATAGTGTTTGGTAAGAGAGAAAATGAGAGAATAAAAAATGGCAGCAACCATGTGTTTTGAAGAAAAAAAAGTGGTGTTTGTCAAGAGAGAAAATTAGAGAAAAAATTTTGTTAACTAAATGACGTCATCTATGACGTCATGCGCTTATGTGGCATACCACGTAGGCTGTTATGTTAACCTACAATTTGATTAACGGTCAACTCACATTGACCATTAAACTTGAGCTGATTTCTAAAAAATCGTAATGTTGAGGGTGTCAATCAAAAAATAAAAAGGTTAAAGGGCACAAAACCAAAAGCCCCCAGACGTTGAGGGTTTTTTTTTACAATTATGCCTTTCTTGGAACTTCATCCCTTCATTAATAAATCTTATGCAGAAGAAAGCAGTCAATAATGCTCTATGCTCTCATTGGTACTTAATAGCAATTACCAAAATGTGTGGGAATGTCTTACTTGGGTTTTTAGCCAGGGAACAACTGAACAGATTCGATGTTTTTGCCGTGGACTTTGGTTAATCTGGGCAAATAGGAATTGGTTAATATATGATAAAAAAATTGTATCAAGAAGGGACATTGCTAAGCAAACTTAGAGTTATATCTCGGAGTTGGAGGGGATCGAAGGGAAGAGACTTATTGCTCAGCCTACTGAAAGTGTTGTACAAGAACGAAGACGAACAGGAGTCACAATATACTTTGATGCGGCCTTTGACCAACAAATCTTTAGATCGGCCTCAGGACTGTGGGTACGAGACGCAAAAGGAAGAATCTTAGCATTAAAGACAACCATCCACTCCGACATTGCGAATCAATTCGTGGCAGACGCGCATACAAGATTATAAGCAGTCAAGTTAGGGCTATTAATGAAATTTAATAAGCTAGAAATTTTGAAAGATTCAAAGAATGTTATTAAAAAATGCCAAAAGGCAAAAATAGACAAATCAAACATCGGTGTAATCATCAGAGATATTCAACAAAAGAAAGGCAGATTTCAGGAGATAACGTTTCATTTCATACCCAGAACAGAAAATATACTTGCTCATATCCTGGCAAAAGAGGCGCTAAAGAGAGGAGTTAGCCAATACCTGTTAGGAAGTCTTCCATAATTTGCTCGCGTAGCACCAAAGATATGGAGGACAAGAGAACATGAAAAGAACGTGAAAAGATTATACACTGAAGAGCCAGCTATTTGATTTGACTGGACAAAATGATTTAGGCTTCCTGTTTTTGTTTTTTTCTTATTTGTTTTTTTTTTTTAATCCTTAGCTTTTCGGATTCATGGACTAGTATTATGTTGTTAGGCCGGCTTTGTTTTTGTGCAGATTTTGCATTTTAGTTGGGTTTTATTTTTGGGCTTTAGCCCATTGCTGTTTAGTTTGTTTACTATATTAATAAAATTCCAGTCGAATCTTTTAGTAAAAAAAAAATAAAGCAATAAAAACTTTACTAAAACCTAACTAAAGTGTTTGTATTCAAACTCCTTAAATGTGAAAATTAGTTTAATTTACTACATGGAATTACGACATATCAAGCAGTTGGCACTATTCTTAAATACTGCTTGTGGCATTAATCGAGTTTGCTTACAAATATCTCTTTAGTTCTTTCGTAACCTATCTCAGACCTAAGGGCAACATAATGTTATACCAACTCAAGAAAACATGCTTTAAGCCCAAATAAACGAACAAACCAAGAAAGTCAAGTCCCATAAACCTCTAGCTGACATGTAGCAGTTGGGCAGCAAGTAGCTAACAGCCCCCAATAATAGTACGTGGCATAAGTCAGAAGGCAAGATCAACAAAAGGGCTTAAAGTACAATCATATCACATTAAGGAAACCTCCCCAGCCAATTATGTGTAGTGGTAGCTTGGCCTCCACGCACTCTCGTATAAATGATTGCCTCAAGATAGTTAGAGACCCTTACATAAAGACCCAAGTATGCTCTCCCTCAAGGCAATATACTCGCCAACATTATCGTTATTCTACTTTTTCACTCTGTTAACTTTCAGTACCTCTATTACCTATTTTTTAACTTAAGCATCAAGAGCATTCGAAGCATAAGCTCTAGTGCCTCTATAGTTTACCCTTTATTTTGCAAGCCTTCAACACTTCCAATCTAGATACATCCAACCCAATCCATAAAGAGAGAGTACAAGATTGCAAGTATGTCAAAAACATGGGAGAAAATAGTAGAAGCTTTGCTCTAATTCTCACATTTTTAAACTATAATTACAAACACATCTTAAACGAACGGTTGCAAACATAATAAATACTATTACGATCAAATTCAAAACCATATCGTAACATTATATTATGATGTCGATTAAAATGGTAAGGAGTGAAATGGAAATGTGAACATGATGATAATGGGCGGCAGGCAGCGCATGTCAAACGTTGTCCTAGTGTCAGAATACAAGATAACGTTCAATCAAGGTTTAATCAAATGAGAGATTTGATAATGGCTGAAATTCCCGACAAGATTGCTGCGCCCAAACGACTGGTATTTGAGCTTACAACAACGAGATTGGTTTATTCTTCCATCCACTACCAAAGCCAAAGCACCGGGAGCGTATGAGTGGCGATCACTTGGCAACCAACTGGGGATTTTACCGAATATAATTTTTTTTTTTTTTAAATGGCCAAAAAGGAATGATGGGGAAAGGCAACGGTGAAAGGAAAAAAGCGTGGGAAACCACATTAGTGGCTAGAAATAGAGGCGGTCATTCAATGGAATCACAACACTTGGGGTGTAGCATTGCCCTATGCAAGCTTAGAGGCCAATCTGTGTAATTGTCCATGGCCTCACTAACAGTACTGAATACTTTGCTTTAATGATATTTTTCAGGTTTCCCTCTGCTGCCCCATGTCTGTCTTCTTCTTCTTTTTTTCTTTTTAACTTGAAATTTCAAAGTGAATGTGGTCCATTTTTACTTCCTCAATTCACCATCACTCGTTTAGTGTTTATATTCAATCTATTAAGGAAAATCATGCGGTGTTAATTTGTAAATTGTAAAAATGAGTTAAGCCCAAGTAGAACCTAACACATTAGAATACATGCATAAAACCTAGGTATGAAATGTAGATAATATATATATTGACATATGTGAGTTTTTATGGAGGGAAAATTTGCAACATAAACTCCTCTGTTTTTTATATAATTTTTAATGTTGTTTTACAAGCTATATTGTCATGATAAGTTCTTCCAGTTGCTTATATCCAATAATTCAACTTACAATTTTATGTAAATTTTAAAAAATTCTTTTTATATTTGTACTATTTTTACAAATTAAATACACTATTAAAATTAAAATAAATTTTTAAAATATAAATAATGTTACAATAAACTATTTAATGGTCCCAATATTTAAATTTATTTAACAATCTACATTCATTAATTAACAATTAAAATCAAGTTAGAAACTATATATAAAAATAGAATTTCACACAATCTACTATTATAATCTTTATATTTTAAAATCAATTTCTAAATATTATTTATTTAAATTCAGTATAATATCAATTACAATATTTTTAAAATTAAATTTATATATTATTATATTTTTAACTTCGCAACTTCAAAGAAAAAAAAAAAATTGGTGTAAAAAGAAAACTTAACTAAACAAAATACCTAAGCCTAAAAATCAGCTACCCTACGTTCCAATAGTTTCCTAAAAATACTTGGTGATCTGAATTACTCCTCCTCAGTGAATACCAGCACTAGTTTTATATATATCAAAGACTTTTTTGGATGGGATACAGGTCAAAAGAAAAATGCTCCTTTCATGTGTCCCCCGCCCAAATGCTTGTGTTTTAAATTAGAAATGTTATTTTTTAGACTTTATTGACAGTAAAATAAACATTAAGGAAACCTTGATCTTTAAAAATATATACATTTTTAAATATTTTTCAAATTAAGAATTCTTAATTTAAAACCTGAATTAATAATACTTATTTTTTAGAGAGATAATCATGAACCTCAAAAATATTAATCTTTATAGACAGTAAAATAAACATTAAGAAAACCTTAGTTATAAAAAAATATGCATTTTTTAAACATTTTCCAAATTAAAAATTTTTAATCCAAAACCCGAATTAATAATACTCACATGTAAAAGATATTACTAGAAATATCATTTTTTTAGAAGAATAATCATGAATCTAAAAAACATTAGTCTTCATAGACCGTAAAATGAACATTAACAAACCTTGGTCATAGAAAAATATATACATTTTTTAAACATTTTCGATATTAAGAAATCTTAATTCAAAACCCCAACTAACAATACTCACGTATAAAAGTTATTACACACACCAATGTCTATTTGATGATGTCAATTAAATTTTTACTTGTTTATACTAATGTTATACCAAACAACTAACAAATTTGTAAATCAAATCCCTTTTGTGGAGGAATAGAATTTGGACATCATAATCCCTTTCCCCTTATTTAAAAAAAGTTAAAAGTAGTATTTATATTAACTTTTAAAAAAATTCATTTACTATTTTAAAAGATATTATCTTTAAACCTTTTTACTAGTTATACAGTGGACGTGTGTTTCAAATGAAAGAAAAAATAGTAAATATTCTCAACTGAGTTGCCCTATTTTACACCCCCAAAGGCAAAAAAGAAAAAGTAAGTACTATAAATTATTTTGTCATCGATATAGGTATGGGGAATCACAGAAAGGGCAAGCAAATAAAAACCCTAAAGAAGAAAATGGTTAACCCAAGCTGAGTTTGTGGCTACAATGGAGTCAGTCATTTTTAGTAGGGGTGACAGCCTCCTTTGTTTTGTAGTCAGCCCGATGCCCTTTTATCATCTATATACTATACTATATAGCTAGCAAAGAGGGGTGTGTGTGTGGAATAGTCGAAGATCACCAGCTCAAACGATGTTGAGGGTCTGTATGTAGGTATGGGGGGTTGAACCGAATAAACTTATCGAAGAAAACAAAAAGTAAAAAAGAACTGATTTAGACATAATGTACCATGAACGGGATGCTGTGGACCGGCTTTTATGAAAAAATAAATAAACTAAAGTGGGTTGCACCACCCCTCTTTGAACTTCACTTTACAGTTTTGAGGTTTTAACATTGGTCTTTGCATATTCAGGATCCTCCAATCAAATATCACTGCTGGCTTTAACAGCATGTATTATGATAAAAAAGCAGCTAGATTCTATTGATGGTACGTAAAGTCTTAAAGTAGATACCCCCACACCTTCATGTATAAATAGCACTCGGGTGTTAGCTTGGATTGATCAGATCAGTAAACCAACAAACCAAAAAAAAAAAAAAAAACCTACACAGTAAGACCAAATAGCGATATCATGCCTAGAGATAGAGATCCTTTGGTTGTTGGTAGGGTTATAGGAGATGTGTTGGACCCTTTTACAAGGTCTATTTCACTTAGGGTCACTTATGCTACTAGGGATGTTAACAATGGTGTTGAGCTTAAACCATCTCAAGTTGTTAACCAACCAAGGGTTGATATTGGTGGGGATGATCTGAGGACCTTCTACACCTTGGTAAGTTACTTTTACTTCTTTCTTCTTCTTTTTTTTTTTATATGCATAGTAATGGAGTAGGGTATTTTTGTTTCTGGTTTTTGTTAATGATTACCATCAGCTTCCCTTATACACAGTCACATTTTGGTGTAGGTTATGGTGGATCCTGATGCTCCAAGTCCAAGTGACCCAAACCTCAGGGAATACTTGCACTGGTGAGTCTTTATATATATATATATATATATATATATAAAGAGATCCATCATCTATTTTTCCTCCCTTTCTAGCTCTCTGTTTTTGTTGCATACTCAAACACACAAGCAAAGAGAAAGATGAACAGTCAGTGTGTGTGTGATTGAATGGAAAAGTAGATGGAAAAAAGTGAAAAAAGAAATGAAGAATAAAAAATGTTTTTTAACGTATAAAAATGTTGATCTGAAAGGAAGAAAATTGACAATTTTCCGATTCTAATGTATATAAATTGAAGCTAACGATGCATTTTCTAAATTTTTTAATTATTTTCAACTCAAACGAAACTTATAAAAAAGTGTTTTTTTTTTTTTTAAATCTATTCTATCATACAATATTTATGCTGTCACATAACATTACTAGGATTAGAGTGAATTAAAAAAAAATGCTAATGAGTTGAGGGTGACAGATGGTTCATAGTTTAGATTTTTTTTTTCCCTTAATTTTATATTTTCACTCTTAAGAGCACTGATTGACAGATGTATAAATTTAAGATGTCCTATATAAATAAGTCTATTTTTTAACTATAAATAATCAGACAAAGAAAAACACGAACCATTTAGTCTAAAATAAATACAAAGTTATTTGGGACACTATAGATGCTGCCCATCCAACTACTGATGGGATGAAAGGGCAGAATCTGCCACACTATGTGGTCTTAGACCAGTAGTTTTTATCCCTTTTATCATGTTTACATTTATAAATATATTAAATATTCATGATATTTTTACCAATAAATAATAATAAATTTACTAACAAATTAGAAAGGGATGAATAAATTTAGTCCTTGAACTTGATAACTTTTCTCACCTTAATTCGTGAATTTTTTTTACTTATATTAGTCCTTGAATTTAACAGATTTTCTCAATTTGGTCATTAAATTGAGTTTTGTTAAGTTATAATGAGGTGGCATTTCAAAATTGTGCCAAAAATTACTTTTAAATCTTTTATTATAAATACTCAGTAAAAATACTTATAAAATTTATAAAAAAATTGTCAAATTTCAAGACTGATGTAGAATCTAATAATCAAATTAAAAAAGGTGGTCAAATTAAAAAAGTAAATGATATTTTAACCCAATTAGAAATTAAACTTCCTTGATATTCTCTCACTGTCATCTGTCAAAGACAAAACAAAAAGAAAAGAAAACAGGTTCTTCTCGTATCATAGATATGTGATGTGATTGGTCATCCAGTGGTAGTTTTTGGGATACATTGCAGAAAAGGACAAATAGTCTATTAATTTTATTCCCATCAGATAAGACTTTGTAGACAGTTTAGTTCATCGGTATATTATACGTTTACTAACCTTAGCATCAATATCATACTTTTTCAGGTTGGTTACTGATATTCCAGCCACAACTGGTGCAAGCTTTGGTTAGTACTTCCTTTCCACACTCTATTCTTATTATTCTATTACACACATATATATCTATTATATATCGAAGAGGTTTCAAAGATTCATCGGACCATGCATGGCATGTCAGGGCTAAGAAACCTTTGTTTTCTTTATGTTTGTTTCTGATTCAGTTGGGTCCTCGTTAACTAAATTTACAGTCAAGTAAATCTCTTTATCTGTGATATATGTAAGACTGAGAAAGGGCTGAGCTTTGAAAAAGTACCCCTCATGTCTCTTTCCGGTAAATTACATTTTACTTTTTTTTAGATTAAAAATAAATTAATATTTAATTCTACTGTTAAAAGCTGGTCATTATATATTAGTATAATGTATACATACCACACCACATAGCACTTTTTAGTTATTTCAGCATTTTTTTTATATTTTGTTAATTATATCAATTTTTAATAATATAAATAAATAAAATTATGTATAAGAAATAATTTACATATTTTTTTAATAAATAAAAAAAAATACAATCTAACTCTAGTGATCACTATACTTTTACCTTCTCTTGCCTTGTCTTTCACTGTATATGTCTTTTTCCTTTCATGAAATGAGCCTTGGTAAGTGGTACAGCTTTGTCAAGCCATTGAAACAATAGTAGCATTTGTCGACTAATAAATATTGGATACAAAGACGGGACATATATATATATATATATATATATATATATTTTTTTTTTATTTCTCCTTGTCGACAAGGAGAATACCCTTTTCCTCAAGGTCCACAAGTGGGGAACCAAAGCCAACACTATTTACACCACACCCAACAAATACATGCCTCGGCAAATTTTAGTTAAATATTGCACGACAATAGTGGTATGTCCCAAAAATATCTTAGCTATCACAAAATATCTCTCAATAAAGTTTGTTGAGTGTGATAAACAAAACTTAGTTCGATTAATATTAATATCATTGTCAGTATAAGAAAATATGGATTTGAGTGTGTTAAAATGTATTTATCCTCTTATTCAAGAGTCGGAGAGAGATTATAAATAATTCTAGGCATTTATATCAAAAAAACTTATTGAGGTGTTTTTTTTATGTTATTTATATATAAATGTATATAATGTACGGTGATGGTGTAGGTCAAGAGGTGGTCTGCTATGAGAGCCCACGACCAACGGTCGGTATCCATCGTTTCGTGTTCGTGTTGTTCCGGCAACTTGGAAGGCAAACGGTGTACGCTCCGGGGTGGCGTCAAAACTTCAACACTAGGGACTTTGCTGAGCTTTACAACCTCGGGTTGCCGGTGGCCGCGGTTTACTTTAACTGCCAGAGGGAGAGTGGATCCGGTGGCCGTAGGACATGAAATAAATAATATTGTTGTTGTTGATTATGTTCGATTTCAGGAACAATTTATTATGATGAATACGCACAGCTACTTAGAAGACAAAAGAACGTACAACGTTACTACACTAATTAATATTGTATTGTATGGGTGGCTACGTAAATGTACTCTAGTACATTGTGTGTTATCAATAAAGAAAATATGATTTACACTGTAACGACCCAAAATTCCCGGGTACCGGAAAGACGAGTCGTAGGGCCTCCGTCTTAGGAAAATAAGTTCGTAATTATTTATTAAAAATATTTATGAGGTCAATTATGAGTTGAATTAGTTTTTGATTAAGTGAATTTAGTTTAATTAGAAATAATTAGTAGAAAGGACTAAATTGAATAATATGCAAAAGTTTAATTATAGAATATAAAATTGTTAAGGGATTGAATTAGTAATTAGACCATAAAAGTGACATGTGTGAATGATGGATAAAATACATGTGTATTAATTTTATTGGTACAAATGTATTATGTATGTGTTTACTTAATTATTAAGTAAATGTTATTTAATTATTTATTTATTATAATTATTATTAATTATGTAAATATTATTTTATTAAATTGTTGTGATAAAGACAAGTGTATGGTAAGGATTTGTGCATGTGTCATAATATATATGTATACAAATGTAATTTATGTATTGGTTATTATATTAGATATTTATAATAATTAATTAAAGAAAACAAATAAAAGAAATTAAAAAGAAATAACAAAAGAAAAAGAGAGAATAGAACCAGAGAAAGAAACGAAATTGAAGGGAGAAAAGAAAGAAAGAAAAGAAAAAGGAAAATTGAAGGATTAAAGCTTGGGGATTAATTTGGTAAGTCAATTAAGTCAATTTCTTTATAATTTTGATGTTTTTGAAGCTCTAGAGAAAGATTCTCTTGAATTTATGTGAAAATATTAGAAAATAATGGAAGTTTGATTTGGGTTTATGTTAAGGAAATGGTGGAATTAAGGTTCTTGAATGGTCATTATTGAATATGTATATGTGTAATTGGAAAGTGACCAAAGATTCATGAATTGTTCATGTTGGAAATGTGAATTGAATGTTTTTATATGATTGAGGAAATGGTAAACTGAATATGAAAATATGGTAGTTTGGGGCATAACTATGTGTATGATTTGTATATGACATGATATATTGTTATTGTTTAATTCGAATTATGATAATACCACTGAGTATTTCCAATACTCAGCGTACGGTTGTTTTCCGTGCGCAGGTTAGGTAAAGTTGAGGTTTCGTCAAGCATCCAAGTCAATCCCGATCTCAGCTCAAATTTTGTGGTGATGTATTTATCCTTTGGTAATGTGGCATGTACTAGGTTTAATGTTTGTCACTTGTAAATGTTTAATATTTTGAATGTAAATATAGTGTATAAACTTTGAGAAGTTTTTTTTTGAGATGAATGAATGAGTTTTTGCTAAATTTGAAGATGAAATGAATGGTTTTTGGTTAACATTTTAAGTCAATGAATTGGGCATGTATTAGGTATGTTTAGTGGGTAAAAATAGCTTAAAAATGATGAAACTTGCAGTTTTCACACGGCCAAATCACATGGGCGTGTGCCCTGGCCGTGTGGGAGAAACAGATTCTTCCACGGCCTGGCCCCACGGCCGTGTGATTCCACACGGGCTGTCCACACGGGCATGTCCCAAGCCACACGGCCATGTGCCCCTGTTTTTCAAGAAAATTTTTAAAAAGTTCCCGGTTTGATCCCGAATCAATTTCTAAACTTATTTTGGGTTCTGTAGGCCTATATTAAGAATTATTTGATGGTAAATAGAGGGTTTTTAATTGAAACTCAAATTTATGCCTCGTTTTTATTTCGTAAGTTAGTGTATGGTTCCGGTAATACCTCGTGACCCTGTTCCGGCGACGGTGTGGGGTTAGGGGGTGTTACATACACTTTATAAAAACACCTTTCATAAAAGTATATCCTATATTTTTATAAGATATAATTTCGATTTAAAGGTCCAATCATGTTGGATTCCGAATTTATAAAAACATTACTTATTCAATACTTTTTCCATAATGGCACGTTACATCCCTCTCACTTGCATTCATTCAACAAAATTTTTATATTATATATTGATAAGTGTTAGATGGGTAAATGAATTACAAAATTATTTGTATTATATTTTAATTTTTTTATGAAAAATGGATAAATTAGTTTATGTACATAGATAAATGAGCAAAACAACCCTTGCATTAAAATTTGGTGTTTATATATAAATTATAATAACAATTTTAGCTCTCAACGTTTACACATTTATTCAATTTAACCCCTACTCTTGTATTGAAAGTAAATTTAAAAATTTTGAAACTAATAAGACTAAATGATCAAAAAGACCTTGCAATAAATTTAAAAAATCAATTAAGCCCTTTTAAAATTAAAAAAAAAACAAAATTTTTAAACAAAATTCATAAAAAAAAGTTATATTCAAAAAATAACAATACCGACACATTAAAATCTAATGGTTATAAGATTTTTTAAAAAAAATTACCCCTACTCTTTTATTGGGTCGGTAACGTTATTTTTTTAATAAAAAATTATAATTTTAAAATTTTTATAACTTTTTTTTATGAATTCTGTTTAATATTTTTCTTAAAATTTTAAAGGGCTTAATTGATTTTTTAAATTTGTTATTAAGGTCTTTTTGACCCGTTAGCCTTATTAGTTTTAAAAAATTTTAATTTAATTTCAACAAAAGAGTAGAGACCAAATTGAATAAATGTGTAAAAGTTGAGAGTTAAATTTGTTATTATACCTTATATAAAAATACCAAATTTTAACGGATGGATTATTTTGCTCTCTCATCTAACGTGCAGAAGCGAATTTGTCCATTTTTCAATAAAAAAATTAAAATGTAATCTAAGATATAGTGTAGAAGATTTTGTGGTACTTTTATCGTATTGAATGCAATGATAAATTATATGGCCATATAAAAAGAGAATACATTTGTAAAAGTTGCCACCAACCTTGAAAATGGAGAATATATAAAAACTTTTATATACAAATACCCTTGAAAGTAGATGTTGTTGGGTGAGTGATTTCATTTTCAACTAGTATAGTATGCAATTAAGTTTTAGGTAGTTGCATGTGTTTTTGGTTGTTTTATTTCTGTTTGGTTGGAAATCCTTTTGATTTTTTAGTTTGATGTTTTTCTTTAAACAACACTGATTTAAGGTTATGTTGATCATGTTAGGTTATTTAGCGGACTAAAGGTGTTAATAGTTGAAATTGGGATAATAGCATGTTTGTTTAGTATATTGTAAATTGGGTGGAGATGGTTTTGCCCGAGCTCAAACACTAGACCTTTGTAAATATTTGATTTTGACTACCATTTCAATAAATCATGCTATCTAGCTGACAACAAGTAGTAGCATTGCTCCATTTATTATCTCTTTTAGAATAGCAATAATTATTAGAATAATCATTGTTTGAGAATAATTACATCCGGAACAGAATAGGGTTTCTATTCAAAACAGTTGTCATCTAGTGTAGCTGTCATTTAAAAACAACTTTTGTTGAGAATAATTGTGTTCTTCAAAAAAAGTCATTATTCAGAACAAGCTCTCTCTAAAAAAGCATCACCATAGATTAACTCTTATTCAAAACAACATCTACATTGATAACAACTTAAGACAACTCTCATTTGAAATAAGTCAGAATAACCCATGTTTAGAAACAACCCTCATCTTGTGGAAGATGTTTCACATAATACTACTTCACTAAAGTAGAAGTGGAAGTAACCCCGAAATATATAGTAGGTTTTTAGGTTACCTTCACTCTTGGAATGTTCCTAAGAGCTTAGCTTGGTGGATCATATATGAAATTAGTTAAGAGGTTTTTCTTTTAACATTTTCCTATAACATTGAGTATTCCTCTCTTTTTATAGAAACATAGTGAACTCTTCTTCACTATTCATCATCACCATCTCTTATTAATCATTAATGTCATTATAATTAAAATTTAATTTTATTACTCCTATAAATTGTCAATTTTGTAACTCCTCTTAAAACACTATAAATAGGAGCTCTTCACAACTAATTAGAAGACTTTTTGACATTTGGCATTTTGGATTCTCAAAGTTCTTTCTAAAATTTTGTCAATTTCTTTGTTGAGTTTGATCATCAATCACATTTCCCTTTCTCCAGTATTACCAAATTTACTCTAGTCTTCCTCTTCGCCTTCTTTCAGTACATTTCATTCATTTGTTTGCAACACTTTCTCTTTCCACCAAAAAACCTCTACAACCTTAAGTTGCCAACACAAAGCTTCAACTATTTACTTCTTTAGGTTATTGGTAGAGTTCAAAAATATTAATTAATGTTAGGGATCGACCTAATTAAACAACAAGTAAAAATAAAAAGCAAAGTAAATTGAGAAATTGAACACACAAATTTAACGTGGAAAAACCCCTCCAAAGAGGATAAAAAACCACGGGTAAAGATAATTTTACTATAATGGCAAAATAATGAAGAGTACAAAAGATGGAGATAAAAACTAAACCTCGAAAACCTGAAAATAAATAGAGTTTTTTATCTCTAAATGTGTTTTGAGTTCTAATCTCTAATGGGTGTATTTTCTAAGGTTGTAAAAGAGCCTATTTATAGGCTAAATTCATAGGTCAAATAATAATAAAATAATCTAAACAATCAGTGTTTGATTGAAACAAATAAATAGAGTTTAACTAGAAGATTATTTCTTAGATTTGACTGAAATAGGAGTTATACTTAATAAATCTCCACCTTGACTCATATTTCTACAACGCCATCTTTGCAAAAGCTCGCCACGAGCCTATCTTGAACTATGCAATGAATTAACTGAGTCGAATCTGTGCTTAGAAGCTGGAAAACTTCTAGCCTTTGACTTGTACACTGTCAAATCAAAACTAACCCAGGTCTGATTTTCACAAACATAGTGCCCTAACTTTTCAAAACCTGCATCCAAAAGAGAACCTCTCTTCAACGAAACGGTCATACATTTTCACTCCTATGACCAAGTGGCCTCCACCCCAAACGAGTTGACTTCGACTTTGTAACAGACAAGGGACGTCCGATTTCACCGGTTACTGTAAAACCTTCCAGAATATAAAGACTGTCGATTTTTTTACCTTTTAACAAAACAAGAGCTCCATTAGATACTTTAATGTTGCTCGACTCGATGTTAATTCTGCATCCTTTCAAGTCTAAAATACCCGAAGAGATGAGATTTTTTCATAAATCAGGTACATACCCGACATCTGAGAATGTCCTAATAGTCCATCGTGTATCCTAATTTTAACAGTACCAATTACCTTATTAGAGGAATCGTTTCTCATGCGCACAACTCCACCTTCAACTGAACTGTATGTGGAGAACCATTCTCTGTTGGGATACATGTGGAAAGAACATCCCGAATTTAGGACCCACTTAAATGTTTGTTTGGATTTATCACCCATTGACACTAACAAGAAATCATCATCACTTTCATCGGCCAAATTAGCAAACTACATCTTCCTCGTTACTCTCAGCAACTCTTTTATTTTGTAGTTTATAACAATCTGCTTTGACGTGACCTAACTTTTTACAATTGCGGCACCTTTCGTCTCGTTTCTTTGATGCTACCAAAACGGAAGCTTGCCTATCTGCCTTACTATCCAAAAAAAACTCAATGTCGAGTTTGTCTCTACTCAACAAATGCCGCTTCACATCTTTGAACAAAAGTTTGTTTCTGCCATAAATCAGGGTCTCCCTTAAAGACTTGTATGAAGGGGGTAAAGAGCACAATAATAGCATAGCCTGATCTTCATCGTCAATATGAACATCAACGTTCTTTAAATCACTTAAAAGAGTAATGAATTGACTAATGTGATCTCTAAAAAGCTTACATTCGTTCATGCAAAACGTAAATAGACGTTGTTTCAACACTAAACGATTAGCCAGAGACTTAGTCGCACAGAGAGTTCCTAACCTTTTCCATAAGGCAGATGAGGTTGATAAACCATAATTTATACATGTTTTTACCCCATGCTTAGCATAATTGTGGATGAATTATCCCTTGAATTGTAAAATTTGATGCTCCTAATCCTTTAATTTCATATTTTATACTTAGGAGAGCATGGGAGAGTGAAAAGAATGAGAAACGGGCCAAAAACAGAGAAAATAGGCCAGAGTGAAAAATCAACACGGCCTGAAGTTCCTCAAACGAGTGAACCACACGCCCGTGCCACATTAGCAAACTCGAACACGGCCTGGGCTCAATTCACATGGGCGTGCCACACGGGCGTGTCCCTGTCGTGACGAATTTCAATTTCACGCGGAAAAAGCTACTTAGAGGCTAAGAAAGGTATTCCGGAGTCTATATAAACACCCTAGGAGAGGACTTAAGAGAAGCAGACTGACACATAGAGTAGAAGGCAGGGAATTACTCAAGGAAAACTGATTGATCCATCTCAGAAGGAAGGATCTACATCAAGATTGAAGATCTCCCTTCAATTCTTTCAGGAGTTTTGGGTTTTCTTTATGTTTTGTTGTTTTCTTTATTTTGAGATGTTTTCCCTTATTATTATGAACTAAACCCCCAAATACCTAAGGGGGATGAAACCTAAGATGAATCTTGTTATTATTATCTGAATTATATGATAAATATTTGATTTATTCTTAATTGTGTTTTTAATTCTTAGTTGATATTTCAGGATATTAATTCAAGTCGAATGTGCTTATTCATGGGAGCAAAAGTCCCTGTTTGAGAGTAGATCCAACGCAATTAAGTAGAGTTGATCGCAATCCTAGACATAGGACGACAAAAATCTACGGGTTAGAGTCAAATCTAATAGGGGGATCCATAGATCGAGTTAATGCAAAACTAGGGGTTTTAATTAGAAAGAGATTTCAATTAATCAACCTAAGGTTAGTTTTTTTAGTCTCGACGGAGATATTAACATAAGTTAGGGATCTCTACGGATCAAGTCGAATGAATAAATTGTCTAATTTAGAGTTAAATAACAAGTAAAGTTTAGGTGGATTCTTTCTTAGGTATTGCTTTCATCAATTAGTTTTCCTGAAAGTATTTCCCCAATTTATTCTGTGCCGCGTCTTTAGTTAGCTAGAATTTTAGTTTACAAACAACCTCCCTTTATTTCTAGGCTAGATAATAGGAAGAAAGTTATTACTAGTATACTACTACTCGACATTCCGGTCTTGCCACTAACTATACTACTATTCGATAAGTGCGCTTGCCTTTTATCGTGATAATAGTTCGTTTCTAGGTACGATCATAAAAATACTATTACTTCATCAAAATCATGATCAGAGGTCTTCTCCATCAATACCTCCTGCAATACCGTATTCGTGAGGCACAACTAGATTGCAGACAAGGCCTTTTCATCAAGCTCTTCCCATTATGTTTGATTTAGATTATCAGGCTTTTTTCCAGTAACAACCTTTTTCAAGCTTGTTTGAACTAGAATTACCATCATCCGAACTTGCCACAGATTGAAATTTGTCTCACCATCGAACTTTTCAATTTCAAACCTTGTTGCTGCCATCTCTGAATGGGCTGATCTATGAAAATTGAACTAGCTTTGATACCACTTGTTAGGGATCGACCTGATTAAGCAGCAAGTAAAAATAAATAGCGGAACATTGAGAAATTGAACACACAATTTAGCGTGAAAAAACCCCTCCAAAGAGGATAAAAAACCACAGGTAAAGATAATTTTACTATAATGGAAAAAGAATGAAAAGTACAAAAGATGAAGATAAAAACTAAACCCTGAAAACACGAAAATAAAGAACCTTCAAAACGTAAACACAAAGTTCTCTAAATGTGTTATGAGTTCTAATCTCTAATGGGTGTATTTTCTAAGGTTAAGCCTATTTATAGGCTAAATTCATATGTCAAATAATAATAAAATAGTCTAAACTAATCAGTGTTTGATTGAAACAAATAAACAGAGTTTAACTAAAAGATTATTTATCAAATTTGACTGAAATAGGAGTCATACTTAACAATTAAAATATGTAAGGTAAGCTATACTAAACTTCTCGTATTATTAAAAATTTATTCCAAGTTTAGACTGAGCTAGTTGAGGTAGGCAAATAACTCAGTCCATGAATAGATTAATGAATGTTGTACTTATATGACTTTAAGGGCAGATCAAGTTTTACATTTTTTGGTTATGTTGTCATTCTGTTATTGTTGAAAACCTATTGCTTCCGTGATGGTCAAGACATTACAGTTCGCATTTGTATTTTCGTTAATTCTCTGATGTTTTCTCGAGAACCCATGGATCATATCTCTATAAGCACTCTCTGCTGGACCTCAATTTTCCATGTTATTAATGCTTATTCACTTCACTGCATAGTGTGGTATTGGTTCCTACAATTTGACACCTTTAGGCACTCTTAAAGGTCGAGAGTAGTTGACAACCGGGTAACTTTTTGCCCAAATTTGAATTTGAAGGAGTGTGTGATCAAGTTAAAGAATTGAGGAGAACTAGCAAAGAGCTCTCGTATGATTATTTTGTCGTGTTGGTAGGCGATATGATCACGGAAGAAGCTCTTCCAACTTACCAAACAATGTTAAATACAAGATAAAATCGCTGCTAGCCTTACTTCTTGGGCGATCTGGACTTGGGCTTGGATTGCTGATTTAGTAGAGACCCAATGTGACTATTAGATTCTACTGAAGACTATGCCGATATACTGGAATATCTCGTAGGAAGTTGGAATGTAGCAAAGCTAAAAGGTCTTTCTGGCGAGGGAGGATGTGCTCGAGACTTTGTGTGCCGACTGCCAAAACAGATTTGAAGGTTAGAAGAAAGAGCTCAAGCCAGGGCTAAGTAAACATCCAATATTGCTTTCAATTGGATTCTTTTAAGAAATTAACAGCTTAATGGTAGTTGTCACATTGTAGGTTAAGCTTTCTATCCTTATTTTCTACCCATTGCATGCAATTAAAGTTTAGCAAGTATGATCTTACATATTCTATAGGCCAAGACCGGGGACAAGCCAAAATTTTTTTTTATGGGTATCGAAATTAAATTGTACTTTTTATGATAGTAAAAAATGTAATTTCACCATTTTAATAGTTTATGTCTTTATAATTTTTAAAGGATTAAATCAAATTTTTGTCATTTTTAACGGGGCCAAAGTGTAATTTTACCTTTACTAATTTAAAATTTTAAAAATTTTAGAAGACTTGAATAAAAAAAAATTATTTTAGGGGTGTCGGGACCTTGCCAGCCCTCCCTAGGTACGCCATTGGCTAAAGCGAGTCTTTCTTACACATAAATAATGATATTTAATGTCTTGGAATGTGATGGATAAAATATCAATCTATAATTCATGATTTTTAATATGTTGAAAAGTAAATAGACGAAATGCTAATCCATAATATTTTGAAGGACTAAAGAAATTTGAGAACAAATTTTTGTAGTCTAAGAAGTTCTTAGAACAAGACTTTTCTTCCTTGCAAATGAGATCAAGATTCAAAGCTTTAATAATAAGATCGAGATTTTGTATTTATAAAACATATAATTCCTACAGTAATAGTGAATATAGTCGTAAGTTGAAAAATAAAATTAGTCTTGCTCGTTACAATTTTGAATACTTTTATAAATTTATCAAAATTACTACGAAAAATCTAAGTAAAAAGATCTCTCTAGTTCTTCTCAATTTCTATGTTAAGTAAATTAGTCCCTCTAAAAAAATTAGAGCAAATTGATCACTGTCAATTTCTAAAGTGAAAAACTAAAGATAATTAATCACAAATTTAGCCCTCAAAGTCTACACATTTTGTCAAATTGATCTTAATTTAACAAATTTAACTGCAACATCTAAATATTTTGTCAACTTGATCCTAATTTAACAAATTTAACTTGCAAAATTTACACATTCTATCTACATTTACACAAGATATGTAAAAATCAAATGCTAAATTCATTACTATACCAATCAAAATTAAGTACAATTGATAAAAAAAAAATTAATGTTGTGTCCTTATTTACTTATTTTCAATATTAATAATAATTAAATTGCTCCAAGTTTTTGAAGAATAATAAATTTGCTCAATTTCAAATTTGATAGGGACTGGAAAGATGTTATTACCAAAAATCTAAAAAGATCTTAGACCTTTTCATCAGCTCCAAAGTTACACAAAAGTCGTAATAGTTTGTGATAATTTAGTCATGTTGCACAACACTTTTTGTAATAATTTATATAATCAAGTAATGTTTTGTATAATTACAAAAAAAAAAAAAAACATTACAAATATTGTAATAATTTGTATAATTAGAAAATATTTTTTATATTATGAGTAATGTTTTTCTGCATTCATACAAAATATAAAAAGAAAAATGAATTATAGAATCAGGTAATATTTTTGTATAATTGGAACTAATGGAAAGCACATGCAACTCAACTCAACTCAAAAAAGAATATCAATGAAAGGCCAAATAGCAGCTTGAAACAAAGAAATAATATAAATAAATTAGTATCTTCATTTGCAAATTGAGATATTTTACATATATAAATATATATATATATATATACACATACACACACATAACTACCGTCCAACTGTCCTACCTACCCGTTACAATCAAACATGAAAGATGACGTGTGACATCCCTCCCCACTGTTAAGCTATTTAAATTTCATTTGCTAATCAACATCGATTTTATATAATAAAAATATAACCAAACATTTTGATTGAAACAAAATAATCAGAGCACCGCAGGCTGAGCATGAGAGCAACACCAACGAGGCAATTTCCACTGTATCTGCTATTTTTCCTATGCAAAGGGATCAGAAATCTGATTTTAAGAGCTTCAATCGAGGCTTTATACAGATATCATCGAAGGGTTTCCCCTGTTCTACATGGATGTAATCTTTTGTCTTAAGAACCTGTAGATTGGGTAATATTTACACCAAGGAACAAAGAGAATAATTTATGTTAATATGTAGTTAGTAGCAGAAATCTGTTCATTAATCCGTAGATGGATAGTGTTATGCACTTAAAATGTTACTTTCAGATAAGTTTAAGTAGACATACCAGTGTTTCGAAAAACATCCTCGATGCTTCTTTACGTGTTTTACGAGCCAATAGACTGTCCATAGAAAGTGCCTTACGTCCATGTACAGCTTCATCCTCAAATAAATTCTGGAGATACTTGGCAACAGCCCTTAAAGAAAAAGTATCAGAAAACATTAAGATGAGATCTAGAATTAAGGTACAAAATTATTTACAAATGCTAAATTATTGTTGAAATAATGAGAAAAAGTTTAAAAAAAGAAAAAAGAAAAAAGAAAAAAAGAAAAACAGTTATATCAATGACTACAGGGAGCATACAGACCTGGTACGAGAAGACCATCCACTATTTTCAAGAAGACTTTCATCACCTCCCGGCATGCCATTATCATCATCTTCACCTAGCTCATCATCATCTACATTCAGGAATTCTGGAAAGAAAGATAAAGAAAACAAATGTTCAGTAAACAAATGTCCAATCATCGTTTACATTGGGAAGCAATAGCACCCTAGGGTCCAAATCCTAACCGAAGTCCACCTGCCTGAACCTTTCATTACTAAAATAAAATTATATATACAAACTGTGATTCATTTTACTTAAAAAGAAAACTCAAATAAATATAATTTCAAGTAACGCTCATCAACACTGAAATGTAAAAGCAAAACAAGGCAATAAGATCAAACCTGTATCATTTCCAATGGCAACATCCTCAAACTCCTGCACCCCAAAAGGCCAAACAGTCATTTAGGGGATTCTTAGAGCCTCAAGTAAAACAAGGAAAACTACCACAAATACAACTTTCATAGCAACATAATAAATATAAATAGCACAATGAATAAGTTAACATGAATACAAAGTTGAGGATCGGAATAATTATCTATATGTGAACCATACTTTATGAATAGAACAAAGTCAAATATTCAACATAAATTAAAATATATTTAGAAAATATGTGTTTGTTTAAGTATGGAAATATTTTCAATGAATCACCGTCAACCATGTTTTACAGAATAGGACAATGTTAAATATTCAACATAAACTAAAATATATTTAGAATTTCTTTTCAAGTAAGGAAAATATTTTCAATTAATCAATCTGGAGTGGATCAGACAACTCAATATTGATGCCTAAATTACTTTCAGCTATTGCTCTAAAGTTATACCACTATTTGAATATTACAAGAATAGATATTGCTAACAGTTTGGAAAAAGTTAGAGCACTTACAGCTTGATTATCCACAAGAGAGGTCATTTCCTTATTGACTGCATCAACTTCCTGAAAGGTTGAGGTTTCTCCCGTATTTAATGAAGCATTGTTCAGAACCACATCAACATTTTCTGAATATGTAGAATCCATTTTACATTCTTCAATATCCTTACAGATAGGGTCCTTGTCATCATGATCCAAGAGTGCAACCTCAACTTGAGCCTCATCTATCACATCAACCTTATTATTTTCAGCTTCATATGCATTTTGAGAACCATTCACAGACTCACCAGTTTGTAAAGTGACAAGAGAATTAGTCCCATTTTCAATAGGTGCAAAGCATTCTGCCATACTACCATCAGCTGATGTATTGGCTTTACTTTCTTCCAACAAAAACTCAGTACCAAGATTAGTTGGGGATGACACCCCAAACTCATTTAGAACAAAGTGATTTGATGCATTAACAGCTTCAGCATTATCTCTGTCAATTTCCATTTCTGTAATCCCATCGACAGGATTTCTATCCTGTTGAGAATTCAGATCACTGTGTTCACCCTGCCGAGTTTCTGTGTGAACAGTAGTACCCCCATTCAGATCACTGTATTCACCCTGCTGAGTTTTGGTGTGAACAGTAGTACCAACAGACTGTGCTTGCTCATCATTGCCATTAATTAAAGGCACAGAGCTCCCTTCAGTTCCACCTTCAGCAATATCAGGTCTGACAGAGCACCCTGAATCCTTAGCTACTTCATTTGATGCGTGGTTTTCATCACCTTCAGAAATCCTGACACTGCTTAGATCATATTGTTCACTGTGCAAACGTGTCAAGTCACCCGACATACCTGAAAGGCACACCATTTGCAACTCACAAACTTATAATCAACGTATTAAAATTAAAAGAGGCAGAATTATTTCAACATAAATTCAAAACAAAGACGGACAACCGTTAAGACGATCAAAGTTAAATCTTAGTCCATACAATTTAAAGGTTGAGTTTAGATTCATACAAATGAAATCAATGCGAAAACTGAAGTCTACATCTAGAAAATACTCCGTAGAAATGAGGTAATAGTATATACACTAATAGGAAAAATGCATGTACTAGCAGGCAGCATAGTTCTGAATAGAGCCAGAGGATGCCCTAGACTAAACAAACATCTAAATGTCACAACTTTTTCCAATGAAAACAAGTCAAATCTGAACAAGGCGTTCAGGAGATATATTAGAGGTGTATCAATAAATTTTCCTCACATAGGGATGCAACATAATATTAGGGTGTGTGGCGTTCTTTTTTTTTTTTTTTGGGGGGGGGGTGTTTCGATGCAGTATTATCATTCTCCCTCTTTCACCACTATACATTAAAACACACCGACTATTAATTTTCACCCATTGTAATTAATGAACAAGTTGGAATTCTTTTCTTTTATTTCAAAGACCCAACATGCATGCAGATACAGTGATTTTTCAGCACTTTGATCTCACCAGTAAGTACAGATTCACAAAAGATTTCATCTTCCAAAAATCGTCTCTGAATCAATGAAATTTCAGAGCAAGTGCAAGGTGCTTTCTTGCGAATACGACGTATGTCTTCCGTATTAACCAACTGCTGACGTATTGTACTTGATAGAAAAAAGCAAGGAGAAATTAATCAGTACTTAAACACTAGATCTAAAATTATAAATGCAACACTGAGATTCTCAGAATAAATTCCATTCAAGAATATTTCATAATGTGACATGCTGAGGATAAACACAATTTGATCATATCTCAATTCTTAAGCAAGTTAATGCAATGTAAACCATCATGTCATACTGCAAATAGATTATTATTATCTATATATAAAGCACCAGGTACTTCAAAACATGGCAAGTCCCTTTTGTAAAATTTGTTGACAACAGAAGAAAACAAAAATGTGCTTGAGAAAGCGTGTCAATCTATGTCAAATGATGAAAAGGTTGCAAAAGAAAGCATGAAAAGGTAGAAACTTCCATGTGCATGAATTTCATAATATAAATTTTAATTTATATAATCAAAGAGAATAGTGAGCTTAAATAAAACAAACAATGATATATGTAAGAATATTGCATTTGAATTTTCAAATTCATTTGAGAAGAGAGCAATCATCAGAACATCAACTGGTGAAAGAAAGAAAGGAGCAATAAAAACATATTAATAACATACTCGCCATGTAAAACCATAGTATCATCCATAAGAACTTTTCTCTTGGTGGCACTAGGTTTTGCTGCAGATCGTGTGCGTTTCCTTGATGCAACTTCAAACTGAGGAGTTGGTTTCATTTTAAAAACTGAAGATTTTCTCCCAACTGAAGCAATAAAAAATTCATTTACAATAATATTCTTATGAAGAACAGCCTTACAAGCCATGCTATTCTAGTAATTCAATAGAAGGCAGATAATAGTTAATTTAGAGTTAAAAGTGCTGCTACCTAAAATAGAAGACAACAAGTCATCATCATCAGGAACTGATTCTGCAGTTCTCATGGATTGAGGCCTGCCAAATGATTCAACTGAGTTTATACTCTCTACAGTTAGTGTACTTTCAGTTAAACTTCGCTTTTTTCCTGAAATGAGTTTCGTTCCAGCATCAATTTCATCATTCCCTGCTAGGATCTCTTTGTCTGGGGTAGACTCAACCAGCAAATCACTTGGTTTATCAAGCAGTACTTCCGGTGCAGAGAGTAACCTTTCAGGTGCAGGCAAGTCAGACATAGCACAACTATTTGAATTTTCCAACTGATGACCACAAAAAGCAGGTTCCAACATCTGAGTTTGGCAGACTTCACCTGCAAGAAGATAGTTAATAAGAAACAATCTAAAATGAAGTCATTATGGTTAGAAAAAAATGTTGTCATATATAATCTTAAAAAGATCCCCAATCTATGTAAGACAACATGCATGAGACTCATAAAACAAACCTTGCACCTCAATTGGAGCTCCAGAAGCATGAACTTCCTCCTCCCTTTGGGACAGATCCACAGAGTTCTGCTCAGCAGCAGCCAAATTATTGCTCCCAAGAAATTGAACAGACGAGACCTCTTCATGAATACTGGTTTCTTTAAGATTTTCAGAGATATTCGGTTCTTGAAAAGCTTGAGCTTCTCCATCAATTACTGTTGGCCTACTAGGTGATTCCAATGGACAGGAAGGATTTGAAGCTATTGCTTTGCCATGTGATTCTTCCAAATTACCGGTGGCTTCCGCTTCATTCCCAAATTCAAATTTTTGTAATGCTTGATCATTTTCCAAATTGCCATCTGACACGGGCACACAGGTGCTATTTGAACTTGTTCTTCGAGCAGGTTCATCCAAATCAAAGGTGACATTGGAGCAGCTAGGAGATTCTGCACATTCCCTGTCAGTTCTATCAATTGAGTGCAGACCGCCATTATGCATCTCTTCCACCCTATCCGAACCATCAGGTCCTCTGACAGTCCCAACAGCAGATGCACACTCCACAGACACAGCATCAGGGAGAGAACTTTCCTGTGGTTTGTTTTGTTCTTTCTCCATGTCACTAATATGGCAATCATTCTCAGGAGGCTCGATAACAACAGCATCATGATTTATTTCATTTTCCAATGACTGATCCAATGGATTGTTATCTTCATGGTGAAGATTTGATTTATTAGAAGCATTTTCTACACACTTTGCGTTGGCCAATTCTGTAAGATCATCATGTTCTGGTTCTGCATGATCACCACCTGCCAGTGCCTCATGAACACCAGACAAGTTAGGCACCTCCACTAATCCAGGAGTACCTGGATCTTGGTCATAATCAATAAATTCAGAATTTGCAGCGAGATCTTCTACCTAACACCAAGCAGAACATATTTATTAAGGCAAGTAAGATAATAAAATGTTTAGAACATGAATTGTTTCTACAAGATGGACAGAAAGTATTAAATTAAAAGGAAATTAAGATTTCAGTTGTGTTGAATATAAAATAAACCTGATCCCCACTGCAATCCATTGGCATAGCTTCTGAATTACTTGGGACTTGCTCTTGCGGTACATCTGACCCTTGGGGATCATATCTGAAATGAAAGTTAAAAGCAAGCAATAAATACAAAATTATCAAAATATTTGCATAAATTAACTAGTGAAACTAATGACTGATTAGTAATTGGCTGTGCTTTGCAACCTACCCAATAGGGAGTTGAGAAACCACACTATCCAAAATGAAAAAAAGGAAAATATGATAAAAAAGCATATATGAGGCATAAGTATTTGATATGCTACATGATCGGAGAAAGAATAAAGTGCGACTGTGTGTGTGTGAATCTGCATGTATATTTATGTGTGTTTGTCTGTGTGTGAAGCTTACTCTGACACTTCAGCATGTTTGGATGATGCAACCCTATCTAGGACAAGCTCCTGCTTAAGATTAATTCAAGACAAGAATTCTCAGTAGATGATTAGCATAAAGAGAAAATAGCACCATGAATAAGAAAAATCAGGTCAGTCAATTCATAAAGAAGACAAGCTAAATACCACGACCCCAAAGATATCACCTTTGAAGGACAATGAATGAAACCATCAGAAATTCAGCAATTTAAAGGTTCTGCTGACCAGGGGATCCATGGAAGCATATTCTCAACTTCAAAAACCAAGATGTCAGGGTTTCTAAAGTTAATCACCTATGAAATGGTTTCAGTAAATTGATCCACTTGATCCGCATCCCTAAAAGATCATAAGCGGTCCACTTGTACTTACTACTGAGGGTAGGGATATACATTTCTGCTATTAATCTGATGATATTACTGCATCACCTACTCTCACAACGCAGTAAATTTACAAAACATTTGTTCTTTTACCCCTCTTCTTTGCTAAGGCATCATTTTAAAATTGTTCTTCCCCAGCAACCCACTTATCTAGTTCATTTCATTACCTTTTAGTAGGTACGACCTCAACATTAGTAAGCCTCCAATCTAGGTCCTACATTGGTAAGCCTCTCTCTGATTGCAAACCACCTGCCAAACTAATCCCTAAATGATGGGGAAGAAGAATGATAGATTACCTCATCAAGCAGACCAATCTGAGAAGTGTCACCATCACCAAAACGTTCTGAAAATATTCAAAATGAAGAGATCTATATTTACCAGTATTTTTCCAACCAAAAAATCCAGTGTATCACAGTCAAGAGCAGTACTGACCATCTAATCCAAATTGTGATGTGGAGTAAACAACACCGTCCATGGTATCTTGAAGCGTAATCTGCTCTCTTGAGCTAACATGATGATCAACATAGTTACTGCCAAAAGAGCTACATGTTAACAAACATATAGTACTTCCCCAAATAGCTTATGAAAATATTCAATGTGTATCTGGTATCACCAAAGCAACAGAAAAACATCATGACTAACCCCTGAAAGATCTCATTATCAGGCAGTTCAAAGTCATCAAGATCAAAAGTCTCTGGCAAGGTGATTGAATGGTAAGGCGCAGTTGATTCTTCCGGTGGCAAATCAACCGCAGTGGAGCGAAAAGCCTGCTTTATCTTAAGCAAGGCTTCACTGCAATCATCAAAAAGGTAATTCACCTTTCTAGAATATATCCTCACCACTCCGAGAAGAAGATGACTTGACAATCGTAGTGCAATCGGTACATCAGGAAACAGAATAGAGTCTGCTCAGACCCATATAACAATAAAAAAGTAAGATTATAGTTACAAAAAAGAATTCAAAAAGTTAGATAAGCCTAGGCACCTATCCTCAGTAAGAAGGTTCCCTGTAAACATGAACAAAATTTGATACTGGAACATGAAAAGATAGCAACCCTATCATCATCATGATTGTATAGCCTTATCTAATTCTATTAGTGCAGTGATCTGCCATGAGCAACAAAACCAACAAAGTGCTGAGTAAACTCAATGGAAAATTCCTCTCCTGAGTAACCAAGTAAAACCATATTTTATGAAGATGCTACCAACACCATGGTTATTTACCCTGCAAATAAGGGAAACTACTCCTACATGATTATAAATTTCAAAGCAACAAATAGAGTTGCCCATAGCCCCTCACATGTATGTCTAGCAGGGCCATGACAAGGAAAAAGCATGCAAGGACTTGAAGAAAATAAGCTCATACAAGAATAAGAATGAAGAGGAGGATGTTATGAGCTTTTAAAAATTTTCTTTAATAAATATTAAAAGAAACTTTCAAAATAAAATTTTCTATTTCAGAAACTGGTAGGCAATAAATGCACATGAGCAGCAAACTATTCCAATATGCACACTACCTCCAACATATTTCTAGAGAGTCCATTTTAACCTAACCTAATAGTATGGCCATGCCATCAAGCTCGCTAATTTTCAAGCTAACCCAGTATTTATAATTTCCAACTCCCAAATACCAGTTTTACTAATATTTGTTTATTGATCAGAAATGTTTTGATTTGATCAAACTGTTAGAAATACTCAATAAACATAGAAGTCTTCAGGCATCAGCAATATTAATTCCAATGATTGGTTTAATGAATAATAAATTACAAATCATGGAAATGAAATAAGCATACCTACCAATCAAATAAATAAGTTTTAACTACGTACTTCTAGCTATTTATTTCCTTAAGAAGACATGCATATTCCTCAATTTGGAAAAGAAAATAAATATGCAAATAGAGAGGTAAAGATTCTAAGTTTGAACTCTGGATTCCAAACTAAACAAGTAAAATGAAATTAGAAAGTACTAACCAACAGATACACCGATGTCAGTATCAGCCACCTGATTCTTACGAAGCTTCCTCTCCAGATGAGCTGCTATCCATATCGTACCCAAGGGACCTTTCTTCGCCAATATAAACTGTGAATAAAACATTTTTTTCTCCCAATACGATCCCTACTTTTTCACACAACCTTTCCCACCCCTAAATGTAAGAAAAACCTATTATCTAATCTTAAAACTATCCTCCTAATCAAAAATAAACCCTAAAGCAAACAACTTCAAATCCTCGGTACAAATTCAGCATGCTCCCATAGCTCCAAGGACAACCCCCTAAATTTCCAAAATTTCCCAACATAACCCTTAATTTTTTCCACTCCCAGCTACGAAAATGAACAAAAAGAAATTCAAAACATCCTAGATTTCAATAAAAAGAACGAAACCCTAATTACTCCCTATCCACCAAGCAACCACTGACACACTCGAAAAAACCCGTAACCCATATAAAACGGGCACCATTTCAGCTAAATTCACAGACCCACCACTTAGTAGACCATCCCAAAATATCGAACCATAAGAATCGACCAAAAAAAGAAAGGAAAAAAAAACTCCCAACTTGGGCTTTGCTTCGATGCGTAAACCCTAGCCCTCGAATAAACGAAGCTTTCGTGGAGAGGAAAACTACAGCTTCATAACTGAGTTGAGAGGATTGAAGAGAGAGAGAGAACGAGTTAGAATAGTGAGTCAGATCGGACAGACACGAGAAAGAGAAAGAGGGTGAGTTTCCGTGTTTGGTGTGTAAGGAAAGAGAAAGAAAAAAAAAAAAGAGGAGTAGCGCTGTGTCTGTTATAATGTAATGTAAATTAATAGTAAAAGATTCGATTTTTGAAGATAAAACTAAAACAAGCTTAGTAGCCCGCGCTTACTCTTTTTTGATTGGTTAAACTACTTTTAATTTATTATCTAAACACTCCATGTCGACCAAAATATATTTTACACATTCTTGGAAAACTAAACACTTAATTTTTATAAATTTAAAATTTAATCTCTATATTTTTAATTTTAAAAATTTAATCTCTTTATTTTTTTAATTTTTAAAATTCAAATTTAACCATTAACTTATTAAATTATTTTATTAATTCAAATTTATTAAAATGTTAGTATTTTACTTACATTATTATCAAGTACCAAAAAATTTAACAATAATAATAATTACATCTAAATTTTAAAAATTTTAAAAATAAAAAAATAAAATTCTTAAAAATAAAACTACAGAAACTATGCAATTAATGTTCAACAAAACTAATTTTTAAAACTCATAAATACAATTATGAATTTAAAATGATTAATGTTACAACTTAAATGACACTAAATTAATTAATAATTTGAAAAACTAATTAGTAGGTTACCTAAAGAAGCTTGATTTTTTTAGAGTCCTAAAGAAATTTGATATTTTATAAAAGTAAAAGATAACTATATCATTTTAATTTTTATCTCATATATTTTGTTAAAATTAAATAACTTAAAATATAGTTTTAAAAAAATTTAAATGAATAAATGTTTAAATTAAGAAATTTAAACTTTTTCAAAGATGGGTTTTGATTTTTTTTATATAAATACATAAAAATGTTTGTAATTTCTCTTCAATCTTTAAGAAAATAAATCCACTCGAATTCAGGTCCGGCTTATTCACGGCATTGACCTTGAAAACAGACTTGAAATAATTAACACCAAGTTTTAGGCTTTAATGCTTTATCTTCATGGCTTACTTTTTTACTCAACCTTTCAAGTTTCCACTTTTGGCATATTCAAATTCTTATATTTTTTGTTTTCATTTTTCTCCTCTCTTTTTTTCCTAATTCCTTTATATTCCTCAAAATTCGAGAATTAATTTATTTTTTCGGCATTTTTATATAAATAACATAAAAAATATTAATTAATTGTGAAAATAATTTGAAGAAAAAATTATATATAAAAATAACTTGTTTGTTACTGTGGAAATCAGTGCTGCGTGACCAACTAGCAACACTACTCATTTTCTCCCTAATTATTACCTAATCATCAATTTTTTAGAAAAAAATAAATTATTTTGGTGCCGCCATTTTTTTCTCCACTGTGAATACTGATATTTTTTACAGGTATTTCGAAAAATATATATAGATGCTACCTAACACAGTGGTGACACCAAAAAAAATTCTTCTTTTTTTTGAATATGATGATTAAGTGATTGAGGGGAAAAAGAAGATGGTGTTGTTAGCATGTTAGGCGGCATTAACGGGTGTTATTGCAAACTTGTCATTTTCGTATATAATTTTTTTTTCTAAATTATTTTCGTAATTATTTAATATTTTAGGATTATTTATATAAAAAAAGCATATTTTTTTCATTTACATTTTGCTTCAAGTATTTTTTTTTTTAAATTCAAAACTACAAGATATTTGGCGCTTTCCAATATCATAATTTCAATGGAACGTGATTGATGAAAATATTATTGCTAAACATTATCTATGAAAAAGGAAAGTAAACTAATTTTTATATACTAAACATTGAAATCACATACCAACCAATAAAATTCCATGAAAAGTAATAATTTTCTATCATGCCAAAAATGCTCTACCCGTAAATAAAACATTGGTAATCGCAAATTACTTGGGTTCAATTCGGTAAAAAAAACTTAAACTTAATTTAATAATTACCAAATATCAATCAAGTTAAATCTGATTATATCTATTACGGTTTGTGAATTTTATCAAACTTTTTATTTTTTATTTTTAATATTTTCATACAATTAAATTACATTGCCTTTAATATATATTATTGATTTAAACTTAATTAATAAAGCTGAAACTTAAACTCGAATACATCGAAATCGTGATAAACAAGCTTACACAAACATTAAGCCTAGTAAGGCAGGTAAAGCGAGCCTGATAATAATTAAACTGGATGACACCCCCACAACCATCAGGCCGATCAAATCAATAACAGAATATCCCAGATCAGATTTCAAAAACTTTATTCTTCAGATATAGCATTGGGAATTTTTCTTATACTTTTTTCCACCAATAGTTCTGGAACTTTCAATCAAAATTTTTACCCTTCTCATTTCTCCGTGGAGCTTCGAATGTTCAATTTGCCTCATTTACTTATAAACCTTGAAAGAGCATGTCTAGGACCAAGAGTTCCTCAAGCTTAAAACATCATATCGGACATACAACAGTAATAATATAAAACAAAAACAAAAAGTTGAAAATTTCAAACAAAGGTCATCTACTTTTTAACTCAATTAGTTTGAATATTCGAATTCGAGCTCAAACCCAAGTTGTTCAATGTTCAAAGCTTGTGCTTGAGACTCACTTCAAACTCAAATTACCTAAAGAAAAAGAACTAAATTATATTCCAACAGTTAAAAGTGTACATGACACAAATAATAATCATCCTAAGTGACGTAATCTATAATTGGCAGACACTGCCATAACTGATGTGGATCACACTACTTTTTCTCTTTTTCTAAAAGACCAAATTGTGAGCTGATGTCATACATACATACATTAATACACCTAACATGATATAATTTTAGTTTTACAGTGAGTGAGGTATGGACAGAGAGACTTAAGTATTACATAAATTGATGGAGCATTGTTGTTGTTAATGCTTCTTAAACTTGGGATTTATCAGGCTGCCCAGATAGTTCTTTCTCAGCAAAATGAAGCAATCTTCTCAGTCTCAAAACCATATCGGTGTGAAACGGGAGGGCTGTTCGGCGATCTAAGAATCCTGGACTAACTGTCATCCATGACAGAGCATGAAGCTCTGCTGCAATAGATGCCAAAATCAAATGGTTATCAATTTCGGAATCTCTAGATTCAGAGCTCGGAGTCCTTCCTGCCTGTTTTGCAATTCCTCTTATTACTTTATCTTGGGTGACCTTATTACCTCCATAATAATCAATGAGACTAACGGAAAGAACCGAAGGCCATTCCTCTTTTGGGTGATTTCTGTAGTCTTTCCTCATAGAAGGTACAGCCTTTGAAACCACGAAACCGGTTGAGAGAGGGATCGCAGAGCCCTTGCTATGAAGAAGATGAGCAAGCGGTGGTGATTCTGCAGTTAGACATGTTGGCAGTTGAAGAGGGGTTGGAGGTAGGAACCGCATGCTGGGTGATGGGATCAACATGTATGAAGCAGAAGTTGAACCAAGAGATTTCACAGGAGTGAACCCTTCTATGTAGCTTGATTGACCCGGACCAGTACCACTATGAGTTCCTGGGACAGAACGAAATGGTCTTAGTTTATACAAGTATAAACAAATCATACATACAGATCTCATTTTCACTTTCCTTAAATGAAAAAGTGAAACCAAAGAAATGACTTGATGATTAGTTCATAAAAGACAACACCAAATTGAATGCTAGTCTAATCAATAGTGTAGCAAAATATAGAAAAAGTAGTCAACAGGGTCAGCAAGACCTGGCTCTAGCCTACATGTTTTCATAGAGCCAGATCTCGATCCATCCCTGTAAACATCAGGACCCAGTGAGATAGTACTATTCTACAGGAAAGTTGTTTGGTTATCACTAAATCTAAAAGGTGCCAATCCAATTGTACTGCATTGACAGTGTAGGATGGAAGGCCAAATGTCTATCTCCCCTTGACCCCTTCACTCTTGCAATTTCTCGCTTCTAACATTTTTTCCCTCTTTCGAGCCTTCTTTTAATAAATAGTTTGTCTATAAGTACTAGTGGAGAGACTCCAGAATCCGCCCGATCTTGCATCAAGCAATTCGGAGACTCCAAAATCATGTTTTCATAATTAAAAGTTCACAACTCAGCACCACATCAGCACACTTAATGCTTTAGTATTAAAGTGTTACCAATTGTACTTGATTGCAAAATGCATAACAATATGAGGGTTTGAATGATGAAAATATTTGGGAGAGACTATGGTTAACAGGACAGGTAACCCCTACCCCGCAGACTCGGTCCCCTTTTCATTTAACCAAACAATTCAATGTAGTTATGTTGTGAACAGCAAATAAGAACATTTAAAGCATCATTTATATTACGAAAAAAGAGAATCAACCAAAAGACTGAATGATAGCTCACCAAAAGATGGTGAATCTGCTTGCAACACTAGATGTAAAGAATGGTCAACTGAAACCGAAACAAAACTGATACTCTGCACCCACTGAAGCAATCCCCTAGAGTTGTCAACTAATGTTTGTCCACTCAAAAGCTGCTTTCTTGCGGCGGGTTGTCCTATTCCACCTTTCATAAAGCTAGCCTTTGTGTGAGAACTGTACAGTGGACTAGGTGAGGAAGGCAATGTTCTCTCTTGAATCAAACTCATCTCTTGCTGATCCAATGAAGTTCCATTTGTGTTAGCAGGCATGCCATCAGGAACAGATCTGCGCAACTGAAAAGGCCATTTCTTCACCTCAGATCCACCAACTGAATAGATAGCTTTCTGCCACTCTTTAGTCACAGTGCAAAAAAAAAAGGTATTAATGCCAAGTAAACAGAAAAAAACAACTGTCGAACTCTAGTATATTAGCATACTTTTGAACCAAAAAAAGGTATATTAGCATACCACGTCCTTAGAAGCTTATAACTAATAATAGGCTAAACAGATTATAATTGCAAGTGTAGAAACAACTTTATAGAAGGGAGCAGAATTATCAATTCAGAATCATCATATGCATAACATAGCCAATTCATTCAATAATACTGCAGAAGGCAGCTTGAATGTTAGAGATAGCTATAAATGCAACAAGGTCATGAGCAGCAACTTTTTGGCCATGAGAGAGAAAAATAAAATAAAAACTAACAGGATGAACCAAACTGACATACCAAGGTATTCAAGCTCATAGAAACTTCCTATACGAGTGATCACGAAGTCTCTGGGCTTGACAACACCAGAATCGGATGAAGTGCATGCCTGAAGTATTTGACAGCCCTGCTGCAAAACTTGTACAAACAGGCACTGTAGACCTTTTGTGTCCTGTCTACTGCTAATTCCACCAAAAGGGAATATGTTGCAGTCAAGCAATTCCCCCCTAGCATCCGTCCAGATGCATACCAGCCACCGCCAATCTTCTGTCCATCCATAGCAACAATGTAAGCTCGGAATCTTTTGATTACTAGAATCAAGACCATCAGGCTCCAACCCAACATGCTGAGAACCTGAGCCAGGATCAGTACTTCCTACAGAATTTGCAGCCTGCATGAAGCCGCCACCACTTTCGTCCGAGACTATCTTTGAAGTTTCAGAGGTTGAATTACCAAAAGCTGTAGGAGAAACTCCATGCTCCAAAGAACCAGACTCTGCAAGAATAAAAAGGGGCTCAAACATGTAACGAACTTCGTCAGGATAGAAGAAATCCCCATTTCTATTTGGGTCGCAACTTAATCCTCCTGTCCTTGTTTGCCATGAATTTTCCCAAGCACCACCCCTCAAGCTTGAATCAATTTCACCCTCTCTAGGAATAGAAGACCCTGGGATTCGAGAACCAACAGAATCCTTCCACATTGTTGGAATAGATGTCATAGGAGTTAAGACCGAATGAGATCTAGATAATGATGATGAAAGAGCTAGATCATTCATGGATCCTCGCGAAATTCGTCGAGCTTTGTTGTATACAGTGAAAGCCATCTCTTTAAGAATGACAAGTTCATTAAAAGGTGGGCTTGTAACCCTAAAAATGGCATCCACTGTTACAATCTGAACAACCACTTTTGGAACACTAAACCCAGAAACTACAGGAATATTTGATACCGATGCTTCATCCGCAGCTGCTGAGCTGCTTAATGCCTTCCCTATCTGACTGTGTAGTAGTGATCTCTTATCCCTATCTGAGGGCAGAATAATTGATCCAACAGCAATAGAAGATTCAACGACCGTTTTTAGGACTGCAGTAGGTTCGGGGAAGGGGCACACCACATATATTACCTAAATACAAGAAACCAACAAATTAGGTAATGATAAAATAGTTTGCTCACATTACACAATACTAAAGCAAGTTTACGAGGCAGTCAAATAATCAATTGTATAAGTCACAGAAGGCCATGGACCACAAATTCTGCTCAAGAGTTTATTATTTAATTAAACAAATCATCTTAATTTAGGTATTACAAAATGAGATGGTAATGGTATATAGTATCAATTCCACAAAAATACAACTCTCTCCGAAACTTAACTTCTATCTTAGTCACACTACAGAAGTATATAAACTTCTATACTGAAATTTCTGCTGTACCCTTAAATCATAACATTCTATTCCTACAAGTTCTTTTTTTCCCTTTTTTTAATGAGAAAAGTTATGATACTTGGGAAGAACATGTAAATCATTACAGGCAAGATATTTCTGAGATATGGTGCTTTTCAAATATGAACGTCAAATACCTATTGTAATTGCATTCTAAATCCTCCAACCTTCTAATGAAAACACAATTGAATGCCATAAAAATGCTAATAAAATTATGAAAGTGAAAAAGAAATCAATAGAAGGAAGGAGCTTGCCCAATACATGTACCATCAAGTAAAGTACAACCAAACTAAGGTCTAGTCTAGACACCATATGTTCCAAAGATAACAATTAACAAGGAATACAGACAAAAAGCACAAGGTTCCAGAGAGAAGGTTTCAAATTGCAGCATCTTATATTGAATAAACAGTATATATCTTTTAGGAACAAAAGTCATGCACTTTGTGAAGTAGAACTAATACTGATTTTAGATGGATCTTGACAGTCAGCAAAATATAAACTCAAAGATAATACACGAATATATCGTTTAAGGTAATTGAAGTATTGTGTCAAGACTAGTGAGTTTCTCACATGCATTTTTCATAATTAATAAATCGGTGGAAGGAGGAGAGCAGAAATTTCTTTCCCCTTTGCCTGAGGTAAATATGGTCCAACCATCATCAAACAAGGAACATGTTGAGAGAGAACCACTTCCACAAAAGACATACAAGGAACATCATACTTACCAAGCATGGGCTGCTTATTCCTTCCTTTTGGTTTGTGAACAAAAATTGGCCAATTTTCAAAGCTTTAAGAGCCTTAGAAAGAGATTTGAGATAGCATGTCATGTCCCAACCATTTGACAGAGAGAGAAAAAAATCACTTATCGATCCCAGGAGAGATGCATTGCTACTTTCTATCTTCATTGATTGGGGGCAATCAAGGAGGACAAAGCCAGAAGAAAACGATTTCCCCGAATCAATCTCCATCTGGTTTCCCAAACTCTGAGGTGAGTGAGTTCCCAGTTTGCATGTCTCATATACTGAGAAAAAATAAACAATAAGATCAAATAAGCATGCTTCTACTTCAGAAAATACAAAATGATAACTAGAGCAGGAAACAAACTGCATTGATAATTGACATCAATATGTTCACTAATCTTAATTGAACGCAATTCACAGGAAACTCATAGAGTCTCTGCCCAATTTCACTATAAAACAGATTTTTGAGCAAAAACCAGCTGCACTAAGTTGTAAAAAGTTAATAAAATCTAAAGACAAAGATGAGCCAACAATGAAGACATCCTTGGTATCAAGTATAGGGAGATTCAAGTCCCTTAAAGATAAAAGGATCTAACACCTGGGCAAAGTCAACAACGCTCCAAAACCATTCATTTCTTCCAATAAAAATTTATGAGATTATGCTTCCCAACAGAATCCTTGTTGGGTTGACAAAGCCATACTGGGAAACATATAACCTTTTCTTTCTCACTAGGTATGCATCAAAAGTACAATAGCTAAATTGAATTATTGAGCAATAGCCCGCATATTCAATTGAAACAATTCAAACTCAAGAGAACAAAACAAATAATGCATCGAAGTCCCATACCAATTCCTAGTTGTTGAAAAAAATCAGAAGCAGCAGAAGTAAGGGGATCAATATCTGGGCATATAACAGAATAATTTATCTGCAAGCCAAAAGTTCAGATTATAAACAGAGCAATTTCTAAAATTAGACCAACCCAATAAATAAAGTGTTTTTGTTTTAGCTGGAGCAAGCCATGTGAAGAATCTTACAGGTTTTGGTAGAGCATATGGCTCAAGAGGAGCCTTTTCCCAAAGCTGCAAAGAGTTTCCTGAAGTTTTAAGCCAATCATCCTGGTACCTACAAGTCATCATTTGCACTTATCTGTTCGAATGTCATAACTTAAATAGAGCAAACAGCAAAAACTGACTAAAGTATCAACTTCATTTGAAATATGGCCTACTTGGCTTACATGTATACCCCATACTTATCTTCACATGCAAAACTGCTCAAACTACCACTTGCAAGTCATGCCATGCTATGCACTTAATTTACATTTCAAAAATTATATTATATATCTCAACAAATTCAACTGATCTACTCTAATCTGGCAATTTTATATCAACATAATGGATCAAAGGTTTCCTGTCAGAAAATAAAGTTTCATGCACCACCGGATAGCAAAGTTAACTCTCATCTATGAACTACCCTGCAATGCATGAATAGTAGACTAGCAGTAGCTGCAGATCTATGAACTACCTTGCAATGCATGAATAGTAGACTAGCAGTAGCTGCAGATAACAAGGAGTGGAAGTGCAAAATTCTCAACCACAATACCCAACGATACAACCTGCCTTTAATGCCCTATTAATATGCGCTCGGCATTGTGTTCCTTCTCAAATAGAGAGAGAGAGCAGAAGAAATCTCCACTAGTGTCTACCAACAGATCATGTTTATAAGCAAACTAAATCTTGGAAATCAAAAAATGAAGAACTCAGTCTAAAGACTCATTCCAGTAGCAATGCAAGGGACTGCTTTGAGTTGTTGATTAACATTTGCTAACAGAAAAAGTTATGATAATAAATAAATAATCTAGACTTAATTGGCTAACCATGATTGTCGATTTCTTTGTACCAGATACCATTTCAAACGTAATATACTTTCTAGGTCATAAAGAGCCTCCTTAAAATTGAATGTCATTCATATGAATAGTTCAAGCCAAATAAATTTGCATCATCTTTGCAGACTCAATTGTCTAATTATGACTGTTGAGAATTTCTTTGCACCAGAATGAATTTCATTCACATGGATGGTTCATGCACCCATTCCAAGTGAATTTTATTGACATTTATCATCATGCCCTTGTAGAAATTATGATATATATATAATATTTGTTTTTTCAAGGTATTCTTCATTTCCATATGCAGTAGGCCAAAAAAATCCCCAGCATGAAATCAGAGGCAGGTCAATAAAAAAAAGGGCCCTGTGCCTACTGTCCAGATAAATTAAAGAGGATTCAGCATGGATGCTGTATCGAAGAATAAAACATACTTTTCAGCCACTGCACATTAACTTAAGCCCTTGGGTTCAACAGCAAAGCACAAAGGTACTTTGCTTGGTCAAATGTCTTTTAGAAATTATTTAAGTTGGTAAATGAGGCATAGACAACAAGGATGATGCCAAATTTTAAATATTTTTGTTAGGCCATTTGCAATCGACTTAAGCAAACTTGTAATTGTACTTGAAATAAAAAATAGAGGACACTTACCCAACAAGTAAGGCAGGTGATGGGAGAACAAAAAGAGTTGATCTTAGCCGGCTGCTTTGTTGTTGCTCTAACTCAGAACCAGAGGTTTCTTGGTTCAATCTCCTTTGGCTGGTCTCATCAACTTTACCTCCATCTATTGCAACAGTCATTGCATCAATAAGGAAAACCCCTTCGGCGTGTCAAGTTTCTTCAGAACTCCCATAAATGTAACATAATAGTGTGTAAACATACCTTTGAGGTAAGATGATCCGCCAACAGAAGTTTGGGATGGACTCACTGCTTCTCCCACAGAGAGAGTTACGGTACTTGAAGAATCTCGGCATTCACTTATATTGGACTCTATAGATGATCCATCAGCAGAGGCTCCAACATCACCTGATTGACCGCGACCTCTGCACCAGTCAGTGACAGACAAAGGACCATCCAAACTGCCAAATGCAGATTTCAAGGCTGATTTGATGTCAGAGTGCAGCAAACTGATTACGGAAGAAGCATGAATCTGTAAGAAAATATTCTTTGCATGAGACTCATATGATAAATAGTCAAAGTTCTCTAATCCATCACATCCATACACACATGTTTAGACAGTGAAAAGTAACAGAAATTGATAACTATCAGCAACACATGGAGTTCACTCTTAATTATTATAGGACCCATAGATACTAGTGTAATTAGTAGTCTGGACAATGAAGAAAGCTCACATTAGCAGAAAGTGGATCTACTAACTCCACACCAGCAATGTCCAGGGAATGACAAGAAGCCAAAGTCCCCCCACAACCTGCATGAACCATGGAAGGCCCACAACAAAACCCTCGCCTCCAATGCTCTTGTAATGCAAGCCAACTGTAAGGACAGTCACCACCATCTGCATCCAAAGCCAAATCAACAAAGGAAGTAGCTTGCTGGACTAGTAATGGAATGCCATCAAGAAGTTCCTGAAGTGGTTGACTTTGCCCATAAGAGAGCATACTTTCCTCATTATACAAATTATGGGTTAAGGATGGACTAGCTTCAATACTTGAAGTAGCAAGCTTTGAAACTTTTGGAGCTCCAACAGTGCGCCATACACCTACAGGTGCATTAAGGTGTCCGTCTAGCATTACTCCATCAATATCACCAGCACTTTTGAAAGGTATAGATTCTTTCTTCACCTCATACCGGCTAGATAGATTGTCTGCCATGGTACTAGGATCATCAGGAAGCTGGTTTAAAACAGAACTTGCTGTCGGCCTACTCAAGCTAATAGTTGCAGGGCTAGTGGGAGATAGAAGTATGTGCCTCATCCTTAACATGGAAGCTTGGAACATGGAACATTCCACTTCAGTTCCAAGCACGGTCTTCATAGATAGAAGGATACGCTCCCCACCAAATACACCTTGTGTCATTTTCCTGCTTGCTGACTTATCTGAATTGATTGAATACAAATTACCAAACTGAGATGTTCCTGACATCTCGTTTGTAGCATTGCTATCATTATGTGTGAGCAACCTCCTGCCATATCTCTCTTCCCTAGTTTCCACATGAGTGTAATATTTCTTCAGTTGGAGCATGGCGTTTGAATCATGCCCTCCAGGGTGGGCCTTCAGATTCATAGGCATACAAGTCTTCTCGTCCAATCCACCAAAGCAAGGGAAAGAAGGAGGCGTTGCAGCATACTTGTAATTACTTTGGCTTGAATTAGAACTCTCCACTTTACGAGACTTCGGGAGATAAGGGTTTCTAAAAACTGATGATGAATCACTTGCAGGAGTTTCTACAGCTCCATATTCAACTGCAAACGTCATCAGTGCTTCAGCTTTCATTAAATGATCAAACTCACCAGTGGAAGAAGCTGGAGTTTGATTTGATGGACCAGATGTCACAGCACTGTTTGTGACCTCTTGACTTTTGCTCAAAAACTCCTCTGTGACAACTGGAAGAGGTGGATTAAAGCTATCAAAGGAAGGAAGACCTACAGGCAAAAGCATCTGATCTGAAGTATCCATCAACCCAGCTGGACTACTTCCTACATCTCCGCAATCTGAAGTACCAAACATAATAGCCGATGACTCTGCAGTTCCTGGGGGCTTCACAAAAGGAAGACCATAATGAGATCAATTAAAGTTTAATCATCTTGAGGCAAAAGGGTGCTAACGACAAGACTGAATGCCAAATGCAGGCCAACACCAGCTGTAACTTCATATACTGAGCTAAAAAGAGGTGTTTAAGAGAAAAAATACATTCAGAAAGTTTACTAAAAAAGAACTTTTCACTGTATCCAGTTGATGTGCGCAGCTTGAAGGCATGAATTAAAACAGCTCGACAAATGCATATAAATTCCAAACAATATACAGCATTTAAAAACTTTGCTTCTCTAAACAAAGAGTGAATTTTGGGTGGGGGATTTTGAAATGAAGGCATTTTATTATGCAGCAGTTCAAAACCAGAAGTTATAATAGTATTGCTTGGGTAAATATTTTTTAGAATGAAAAATGGAATTTGATAAGACTACAAGAAAAGGATGATTATAAAAGAAGAAGAATGATATTAAAGACTGCAAAAATTGAGATGCTAAAATACCATCTTGAAATTCTTCCTCTAAATCCCTCATCCAAACACACTCGAAGTGATTTAAGCCGAATGGTACAAATATCATATAAAAAGCCTTTATTATAGAATATATGGAAGGATAAGAAATTACCTCCCCAAATGGCAGTACATCATTCTCGAAGAAGTCCCCAAAGTCTCCAAACTCAGAGAGAAGAGATTGGATATCCATGACAATTCCCCTGTCGTCGTCGTCCCAATCCCAATTAGATCCAATTTGGTCATTTCCTACACCTGTAATCACCGACCTGTTAACTTCCATGGACCTAAATTAGACTTATACACATCTTCAGTTGGAGCATTTGTAACAGTACCTGCTTGACCATATGACTCTGTCATCCCAATTCGTGGCCGTTTGGAGCCCTACACAGGAATTACAACTATTAATTTCAGTGATCAATCAAAATTTTATGAATTTAGAGAGAATAAAACTAATGAATGTGCTGTTAACTTTTAAATTCAAAGAGTCAAAATGGTTTCACATTCAAAAGCCATATACAAGTCATTGTTATTTCCTGACTAAATGCTAAAAATATGCAAGAAAAGGAGCCCATCTCAATCCCCTATACAAGTAGTGAAAAAGATACGAAGATTTCACAATTCAGGAGAAAATCTAAACCCCACTATTTGGGCTTCAAGCATGTTTGAATTAAATATAGTAACAATAAACTCAGAAGAACATTGCAGTACTTCCCATCTAAATGGGTAAACTTGCCAGTCGGAAAGCGGACTTTCTCATATTCGATACATCTATGATTCAACAAATAACAGAAGTCCACTCCAGACAAGGCTACTCAAATATAGCACATACAACCCTAATAATTTAAAATATGGATGCACAAACATAGGCTATATATGTTTTTGCATTCCTCTCGTCTACTGAGTTTTAAAAAGTATATAATAACCCAAGAACATATTTGTTAGTGCATCATCAGGTGGATATTTTATGGTTGCATGGATGACACTCTTCCATCCAGAATTGACACAAGTAGCACACAAAAATTAAGAAAAAAGTAACTTAAAAAATGTAGATAAAAGAGTCACCAATTTGAGGCAATCAGTCTCCATCTGATCATTAGAAGATAAGCCAGACTGTCTACAGGACGAATCTGCATCTGCCTCCAGGTCACGAGCTCCTGTGGTCACACTATCATTGGAACTACTACTTAAGGAACTTATGCTGCTATTATTACTATTGCTGCTGCTGTTATAGCAATGCTGTGTGTGTATTCCACTGAATTCAGCCCAAGATTTTTCCAGGATATCTAAATTGCCATCACTGCAAAAGCTAATAACAGGATAAGAGGGACATGAAGATTCAAGAGATAACTCTGGATGTTATCATAGTTACAATTGCTTGCAACCAAGGTCAACTATGGTTCGCATATTCTTAGTCATTGTCGATTATGATTCACCATAACACTAAAATAGTCAAGTCTGGATGTTTTGTGATGAATGCATTTCAGATAGGGGGGCCTGAAAGTCCCATCAAAGAGACCTTAGGAAAAGAATGCAACATCTATTGCATTCATCAATTATATTGCAATGAAGAAGAAATGAATCAGAGAATTTTCTTCAGCACAACTAAGATGACATGCATCCATAAAATAACTACGTGCAGGAAAAAAAAGTTCTTCAATTGAGGTATTAACTAAAGAATAGATGATTCATGATTGTTAGGGTAGCCCTACCTCCATATATAGTTTTCCTTCTTCACTTTAACAAGTAAAATTTACAGCATGTCCCACCTGTCTAATGTTTATGTGAATGTGTTGAAATAGGTGCACCCTGATTGTGATATTGAGGCACAAAATAGGAAGCTGTTGGTTATTACTTCTGTTTGTTCAATTGATCTATCATGTTTTTGGCTTACCTTCATCTGTCTCAAAATAGATATTAAATTTGGCTAGAGCAAATATTAAGGAGCTTTTGTGCGACAATTATTTTCTTCATTTAGAATGGTCATTCCAGGAATTTTTCGCAAGGCTTTCTTGCTTTGATTTTGAATCCATTGGTTTGCAGTTCTTATGCTTAAATCTTTAATGAATACCACAAGGAGGCAAAGCATGAAAGTTAACAAACAAATAAGATAATAAGAGGGTAAGAAGGGAAGCAAGAGAGAAAACACTAACCAATGCCTAAAAAAGGATGAACCAGCCAATGAAGGTCCTATCCAGTTTTGTAACCAGAATCTGCAAGTTCACATATAAGCTTTTGTAAGTGTCACACAAATAAATTTACAAGAGAGGAACAAGTAATATGGTTACCGTCATCACTTCATCTTTACAAAGAAGAAAACACTATGAAATGTCTTAAAAGGATGCTGCTTTATATATGACAAAAAACCCAGATACTGCCTGCTTGAAAAAGTTGGCCTCACCAGTTCTCAAGCTGGATCATTGCACACAAATCAACACTGGCAGCAATAGAATTACCACAGAATTCAAACATACCTTCTCAGAGAGGATCTAGCAAAGGATGTTTGCAAGACAGGGACAAGCACAGCCTCAGGTGGATAAATAAATGTCTTCTCATGTACTGATAAGAGATCTACTGGTCCCTTCTGATCAACTCTTCCCATTGCATAAGCTTCAGTAGACTGGTGCTTGGGTAAATTCCTGATATAATCAGGGTTTGGATTCAGTGACTTGTCACCTCTAGATTTCGAGCATCCAAGACTAACTTTAACATAGCAGTTTTGGCCCCTCAACTGGCAGCCAGAACTTTGAGAAATACGGTGTGGTAGACCAATTTTGCCAGAGTTGCTGAAAAAGAAGAAATTTAACAGCAGAAAGAAAATATCAATCCGGGCACTATCACTATAGGGGAATGAGTAAGTTCTATATAAATGAAAGAAGGTAATAGTGCCAAAAGATTACAAATGAACAGATTATAAATAAAGTCCACCTGAAATATACTTGCTTGACAAGATCATTTGGACAACATCCTGTGAGTTTTCCACACATTCCATGTGGGGAAATAATCACTACAACCAAACATCAAAATAAATACAATCACAAAGCTAGTTGGTACAGCAAAGATTGCATAACTGACCTTTTTAAAAGCAGGTTGATGTAATGAATAAACTAGTATTCTAAAAAGCAGGAAGCTTAACTAACAAATCATACAAGATAGCACAGTCAGTTTTATCAGCTTGATTACACTTTTTTACCCAAAACCTGACATCTCTCTCACTCTCTCACACACACACACCAAAGCACAAACACGCCTCTTCAAAGTCATTTTCAGAAACCAGAATTGCGAAGGGCACTGAACGAACCAGGAAGCAGGTAACTGGTATTATTAGAAGAATGCTCTAATACTTTTTCTATATCACCAGTTGAAAGTGTCCGGATATGCCTGAAAATATAATTAAAATAGGTATCAAAGCATGTTAGAGGGAAAATCATAAAGCAACCCAAGTGCAAACTGCTAGAAAATTAAGATGCCAGGCTTCACGAACTTTGAGGATATTATAGCATGTACAAAAATAGATTCTTCTGTAGCAGCAAATATGAACTCAATTGTAGGCTGTGCTCTCCTGCAAAATAATAATAAATATCATTCCATAAGTGAAGAATAACCAGAAGGAAAATACAACTGGCTGATAAGTTTTGATGCAAAATTTTTGCAGCTTTCTTTCCAGTGCTTTTATCTCAAATTTTCAATTTTTAAAATGCAGAGAGAGGAGGCAACAGAGGGGTTAAAAAGAGAACAAAAGGAGAGGAAAAGGAAAAAAGGATTTAAAAGAGTAGAAAGTTAATAACATATATAGGAAGAAAGTGATTGGTCAAGAAATAACAAGGAAAAGAAACACCCAATTGCATGGTAACATCCATTAAGTAGTTCCCCCTACTGTAATTCTGAAAATCCTCCCAGCAAGCATTTGAGAATTAAATACCTAGATATAAGCATTCCAAACAAACAAGTTCATTCAAGAATGAAAACAGAGTAGGCTTCTCCTATGACAGTTTAATTGAGGTACATAAAGAAAATAGCAAAGCTAAACAAATTATAAAGGTAAAAAAAGATCAACATAAATAATAATTTAAGCCTAGTTTGTCACTGTGATTGCAGTTGAAAATTCTAGTGCAAAAGACTGCAACTGAATGCAAACTCACTGCAATCACAAAACATGATCTTGCTTCCACTACTGAGAGTAAAAGCAATCAGGATATTTACCATAAATTTAACCTTCTTTGACATTGCATGTTGTATATTTAATTAAACAAAAACAGCTAAAACATGAGTAATGCCAACAAAGACATAACAATAAGGCGGAATACGTTAAATTGGAATTTGGCACTTCAAGTAGCATCAGATGCTTATCTCAATAATAATGATGGATGTATCAGCATATCAAGGTCTTATACATACATAACCATTATATGATTTCTTTATTTGATACATTAATCTGAATGCAGTAACCATGGCCTTTGGAAGAGCCACACAATATCTACTTGTAAAAATTAAATTATTAGCATCTAACAATAAATATAAAGGTACCTGATAGATTCTTCAATTTGTGGAGGATGATACCTTGAAAATACATCACCAAATCTCATGTAGGAGAGTCCCAAAAGTGCCCTGTAAAGTTTAATATAGTCATGATCAAGAATAGTCCAGTCTATGGGCTGGAACAGGCCACGCTTAGATGAACATTAATTTTTCTTGCCCAAAGCCCAGCCTGGTCCATTGGGCCCAAAAGCCCACTTTACTATTCAAAAAATTTAAAAATATATTTTTTACAAACTAAATACTAAATAGGGTCAGACCTGGGCCTCGAAATCATGTCTAAGGCCTGATCCAATGTTGAGAGGTCCACTCGAGACTTATCCAATAGGACATACTGTTTATGGTCTAGGAAAGGGATGAAAACAAACCTTTCTATGCGATTCCTTAAAGCCTGAGAAAGGGCAGCAGCAACCTCTTCTGAGTCACCAGGTGCCAACCAGAGTCCAGAAGCAACAACTTCAACAAAATAAATAGATGAGTAAAATAGTGCATTCACACCAATAAGTATGTGTCTATATGTGTGTCTCATGCAGATGACAAAAGGAAACTGAGTACTGAAAGAAGGGTGCCACTCTGATCTACAAAATCCATATTACGCAAGTAATAAATACACCAGCAAGCATGTAGACACACATATAACTAAAGAAAAGAACAACGTCAATGATAAAAACTCAGGGCTACGTGATACCTCTTAACCTGGACACTGCAGATTGAGCAGAGTCCACAACAGATGCATGACGTCCAGGGATGAAAAGCCACAGCTTAATCTTCTCATCTATAGCGCATCATAAAACTCCATTAGATATAGGAAATTAGTGTATTTTATCTCTTTCTTTCAAAGTTAAACTACAGCAGAGTTCATTGTCACGGACCAAAGATTGGAACCTAACCTGGATTATGCAGACCTTGAGATGGATCCCAGGGTCCAACAAAGGAATTGGTCCATGCACTAAGAAATCCCTCCTTCTGTAGCTGCAGATGGGATGAGAGAACTAACAATGTAGCAGCATCTTTCTGCTCTACTTTTATTCTGTGCAGCCTCAAAAACAAATTATAAATTTCTGATTGTTTACACATTAACTCTTGAATATTTACTTCTTAAAAGCTCCAAGAAGAGTGTAGAAAGATGAGAAGAAACCGATGCCCTGGTTACTAACCTTTTGTCTGGGAGGGAGCTTAAATCAGATTCAACAGGGTGAAACTGGAACCATGATACTTGACTGAGACCTCCCTGTAGAAATGGCCCATGTTCCATGTTAAATAAATTATTCAACCTTATAGGTATTAAAATTCAAAATCATTTGTAACTACAAAATTCACAGCAACCTGATAAAAATGCTTTAAAAGTCAGGCACATGTGCATGATGATCAATCCAAGTTAAATGAAGTATGAAATTCAATTACTAGTAAACCTAAAGGTTGCAACTCATTTAAAGCAACTAAAAAATTCCTTTATTACCTTCAAAATTTCGCAAAGTGCTTTCAGTGCAAATAGTAAATCAAATAAAGTAAAAACAAAACTGAAACATAAAATGCCTAACTGCTAATCCGCAAATAAGTCAGACACCATGTAATAAGTAAGCAGTATGAGGTTAGTTAGTCAAGATTCAAACTAGTTCCACCAGGAATTGTTCGCTAGTTAGCAAATGAATTATTAAAGTAAACAGCACTAAAATTCACAGCAACCTGATAAAAATGCTTAAAAAGTCAGGCACATGTTCATGATGATCAATCCAAGTTAAATGAATTATGTGATTCAATTTTTAGTGAACCAGAAGGATTGCAAATCCTCTAAAACAGCTTAAAAATTCCTTTATTACCTTCCAATTTTCGCGAAGTGCGTTCAAATAAAGTAAAAACAAAACTGAGAGATCAAATGCCTAACCGTTAATCCACAAATAAGTCAGTTCCATGTAATACGTGAGCAGTACAAGGTTAGTTAATCGAGATTCAAACTAATTCAATCAGGAATTTTTCTCTAACTCGCAAAATGAATTATTTAAATTAAAAAGCACTAGCAAAACCCTAATTCGATCATAACGAACAAAAAAAAAACATAGAAAATTAAAAGAGAAACGAAGAAGCGACATACGATTCTAAAAACATTCGTCCACATGACTTTAAAATAACTGCGAAGAAGCTCTCTCTCTTTCTCGCTGTTCGTCGTCTTCTTCTTCAGTTTGAACAAAATTGAAATTGATTTTCCCCCGAATTACCTGCCATTTTTTTTTTTTTTTTTTGCAGATTAAAGAGCCAAGGGAATAAAGCTTTCTAGGGTTCCACTATTTGTGTGCCAAGTTTCAACCGAAACTGTTTTAAAGCCCCTCAATACCCAAAAAATACTTCACTTTGTGTTCATTTATTTCGTAACACAAAACAATATTAGAAATTTTCTGGTTAGTATATATAACAATAACCAGAAATATGTAGATCCGGGACGAGGATGGAACAAAAACAATGTTCTGAAAACGAAAATAGTAATAATAATAAAAATTAAATATGGTTTATTTTAGGTTAAAATATGCTTTTAATCCCTATACTTTGAGATTTAGTCCATGTAATTTAAAAATAAAAACTAATTCTTTTATTTAAAAAAAAAAGCTTAATTCAAGAATTGGAACCTAAATTATATCATTTTTCTCGTCTTGATACCTAACCTGTTTTTTTATCAAAGTGATACATGAATTACTTTTTTTTCATCAAGTTAATACTTCCGTTGGTCCAAGCATTAATCAAATTGTTAAATATATTTTAAAAAATATCTTGACCACAATTTAATATCTAAATTATATTTTTTTCTCAAATTAATACTTAATTTCTTTGTCCAATAATAAACCACAACATTATATAAACTTAAAAATTATTTTTTTAATTCTTCTATTTTCCTTTTTTTCTTTTATATTATTTCTCTCTCTTTATTTTTTGTATTTTTTTTTCATTCTTCTACTTTTATAATGTATGGCAACTCGAAATTTGTCATCCCGAGATCAAGACGCTAAGAATTAATTATGTTTTCGAACTTCATTACTTGCTTGGTCTATCTAATGGGATCAAAATTTTTATTTCATCAATCAATGTATTTTTAGAATTAGACCAGCTAGACCGAGAACCGTTCAGGATATTAGTCCAAATATATGGGTTGAACTGATTGACTTGTGAACTAATATAAACCAATTGAACCAAGTTGAAAAACTAGTTGAACCGATTTTCTTAAATTTTTAAATATTTTTTATTATTTTTATATTTTTTAATAATTTATTTAATCGAACTGTATAAGCTAATCAAATCGAGAACTGGTGACATAACTGATTCGTTCTGTCTAGTTCTAAAGAAAGAAAAAAAAGAAAATAAATATATATATGAGAAAATAACACTTCTTTTTGCTTTATTTTTTCATGTGTCACATTTTAATTGATTATTATTTTTAAATAGATTTAACTACTGGATAGAAGTACCAACTTGGAATAAATAGTTTCAATACCACTTGTGATCAAAATAATGTTTACATACCAAAATGGAAGAAGTATTTATTTAAAATAGATTTAACATTTCTACTAAGGGAGATACTAATTTGGGGAAATTTTAGTTCGGGTATCACTTCTAATCAAATAATTAAAAAAAGGTATAATTTAAGTAATAATTTATAAATTAAACGTAAAAAAAAAAAAAAAAAAAGAAGCCTTAGTTGATGCTCAGGTGACAGGTGAAACTAACTCTCATAAAATCTTGAAGTATAAATAGGTATCTCTCTAATAAATTAGCTTTGACTTATGTCTATTATCACAAGTAAAAGTAATATCAACATGATTAATTAAATTATTAAAATATCTTAATAATAATATTTATAGAAAATTTGATGAAAATTTGGTATTACAAATAGAGATGGTAAAATCTTCCGATTTGATAAGGTTTTTTTTTTCTTTTCTTTAAAAGGGTTAATATATATGGATATATTTGAATTTGATAAGTTATACCTATTTAATGTTTATTTGGATTTTTTTAGGTACTTAACACCGTTAAAATATATTAACGTAACACTAGCCACCAACAGCATAGTGACGTGCAACAGCCTCGTATTTTGAAACGTGGCAAAAATATAAAAAATTAAATTATATATATTTAATTTACTTATTTTTATATGAGTGTAGCTTCACGATTCTTAATATTTGATTTTTTATACGATGCCTAGAACTACTTATAACCCCTCTTCAACCCTTAAATAATAAAATAATGCGTTTCAACGCACTTAAACTCATCTTCTCCTACACTAACAATAATATTGATGTCAACTAAGCCCTAAATATGAGTCTGTCAAGTATCACTATACTATTAGTTGTCGATAGCAGGTGAGTGTATTTTAAGTTAGTCAAGTACCTAAAAAAGATACCAAATTTAGATTCTGCTTAGATAAAAAAAATCAAATAAATATAAATTATCAAATTCAAATATTTGGTATATATTAACCCTTCTTGAAATTGGGTTTTTGGGTGACTCTTGTCTAATTTTTCAATTAATTTAGTCACATCTAGTTAGGTTGGATTTAGACTTTCATATATATATATATATATAATATTAGTTTAAATATATATGATAATAAATTTTTGTTAATATTTATTCCAGTATAATTATATTTAAAAAATAACGAATACTACCATTAAAATATTATAAAATTTTAAAAAAATATTTTAATTTGGTAAAAATATTAAATATTATAATTTATGAGATATATTTATCTCTTGATTTCATGTCGGGATGAGGTTGAGTTATGATGAGGCATATTTGTCATATCGCCATCTCAAATTATAAATCAAGCGATGCCAACTCGATAAACTAAATTATTAAAGGAATAAATTTTAAAATTGTGCATAAATGTTGGTTTAATATGTAGTTGTATAAATGTTCTTTGATTTTGTGTAATTTTATGCATAAAAATTTTGATTTTACCAAATGATCACAAATTATTAACACATTATCAATGTGGAATAATTTTGTATTAATATATTGCATACAAAAATAATTATATTTATCTAATATAAAAATAAATTGATGTATTTATTTCATTAAACATGTATAATTAAATCGAAATTAAAGTTTTATATATACATTTGAACCATAATAAAAATTTCATGTACATAATTACACCAAATTAAAATTTATATATCACATTTTATATTAAATAAAAATTAATGTATAATTTTAAAATTTATCTATTATTAAAATATCCTAAAAATAAAGTAAATCAAATGTTATATTATTAGAAAATTATTAAATACTTCACTTGCAAGAAAAACACATTCAACTCTTTCATTTTCATCTTCTTTTGGGTTATATAAAAAAAAAACACATCCTTGCTTACAACATGTAAGTTGTTTTACTCACCTCTTTTATTAATTTTAATATTTTTCATTCCTTTCACATTTTTAACATTATTTATTATTTTCACTTAAAAATATAATAATTATTTTTTACCCATAGGGTAAGATGAATGTCTATAATAAATTGATTAATCGAGTTTTACATCACGGATAAAATAATATCAACTCAAGTCGATCCATGAATAATTTTTTTCTCCAATTCTGATCACACTTAAGACAGTGAACACTCTTAACTATCAGGCCATCACGTAAAAAAAATTTTCTTACCTTTTCCGATTAAATAATGAACCAAAGTTTAAACTATGATATTTAATTGATGGGTCATAAATGTTTACCTCATAATATGGTTCAAATCTTAAGGATTACTTCATTGTGGTGTGTGTATAACAATTGAAAGAAAACAACAATAACAAAGTTTTTTTTTAATAGATAAATATTAAATTTATATATGAACTTTTATTTTAATGTGTAATTTGATATATGAACTATGATTTGGTGCAGTTATATACATGAAATTTGAATTGTGGTTCATATGCATACATGAAACTTTAGTTTTGATTCAATTGTACACGTTTAAGAGAAATAAATACATACATTTATTTTCAATTTGGATTAATATAATTTTGTGTTTATACAATATATCAATGTAAAATGTTGCTAATTCAACAATATTTTTAATGATTTATGAAAATCTAATCAAATTAAAAATTCATGTATAAAATCGCACAAAACCAAAATTCATATATGACATTGTACATTAAATCAAAGTTCATATATAATTTTAATATTTATCCCTTTTTAAATAACACTTTTATTCAAGAAAACTTAAAACGCATTACAAGTTTAAAATCTAATTTATTATGGAAAGAGAAGCTTTTGCAAGCGAAATCCTCCAAAATTTTTCCAATTTTGCTTATTTCACATCATTTACGATAATAGATTGTATGAAACAGTGATTCCATACCATTTTTATCTCTTTCCAATAGGAGAATGATATATTTGATTTTTCCTCCTAATTTTCAGCATCCTCCTCCTAAAAAATCCAAATCAAACTAAAAATGCTAAAAATCATGATGAAAAACATGATTTATCATTCTCCTATTAGAAAAAGAATAAGGATGACATGAAATCACAGTTTCATGTAATCATTTTTCCATTTTTTATAACCTCAACCCTAGCTTAATGTTGGACCCTTAGGATCATTTGTTCCAATTATAGGATGATTTGGTACCAAAAATATGTATGATTTAACTTTATTATTTATAAATTTGATTTGATAAGTCGATTGAGTATTAACTCGATTGGTATGTGTATTATCTTCCTATTTATGGATTAGAGAGGGACTATGGACAGTTCTAGATATTGTGTCAAGAAGAGTAGATATGATTAAAACTATAATGAAATTGTTAAAAAAATTGATTTGGTAAAAAGTATATTTAATATAATTTTATTTATTTTTAATCGGTTGAGTATTAACTTAATTAACATCAAACTATTAAAGATACTTTCACAAAAAAATAATATGATATAAAACATTACAAAATAATAATAATAAATGGGTTAAGTCGAGTGAAGCTTGGGTTTTAAATGTTCAAACTTGAGTTTGACCTATAGCTTAAATAGGCTTAATTTTTTACTCAAATTCATTTTCGAGCTTAATGTTTTTACTCAAATCCTCCTAAATTTCGAATAAATTTTTAAATTTTCTTTCAAAATTTAATTATTTTATATATGGACGAATGAATGAACTGACCAATTTCATTATGGATAAATTATAAAACCCTTAAATTATAGCAATGAGAAATGTATTGGAATTGAACTTTTTATTTCTTCTAAAATTGGGTTTCAGCTAAAAGAGCCCAATACATAACTAATGCCCAAATAATTAAATACCAAAAAGTAGCACAAATGGCAGCCCAAATCAGCTATCACCTAATCAGTATGACTTTCAAGTTTTTGTTCACTATTTATATGTTTGACTTTGTGAAGTAAAAATTTAAAACTTAAAATATATCTTAATTTCTATACATTTTATATGTAACCTTTTTATTTTTTGGATTTAAAATTTTAGGTTTAATTGTTATTATTATTAAATTTATTTTATTAAATTTATTTGTATGACATTTTGAAATTAAAAAAATCAATTAATAATAATGCAACAAAAAAAAAGTTGAATACTTTTAATATCTACTCGAACTTGTTATGATAAAAAAAATTGAATTTATGTTCCTAAAACAATTTGTCATCAATGTTTTGGTTGAAATAGTTCACAATATTAAGTATTTAGATTAGCTAATGAGATTATACAAATAGAATGATCAAATTGAATAAAAAGTTAAGTATATAGATTAAATTATAAGCTCCAACCTAGTATAGGGGCTAAAATTGAAGTTTGATCAATGTAAAAAAAATGTGAGGCAAATCTAAACAAATATAAAGATTTCTATCTATCTTTAAAACTCTTATAACATTCAAATTATATATAATTATGAAACATTTTAATCGAGAAGTTAACAATATTAACTATTTAGATTAATTAATAATATTATAAACATAAATGACTAAATTATATTAAAAATTAAGTGTAACGGTTAAAACACAAATTTAAGCATAATAAAAATATCAACACTGAAATTTAACCATTTTTCTAAAAATAACAAGAAAAACTAAAGAAAAGTACCATGATGGTGAACGTGTCAACAAAAGAAGACCATGATGGTGAACGTGTCAACCAAAGAAGGTCCTAAGCACCTTCATTTTATATTGAGTTTAGTGGAAAAACTAATCCCGTACTAAATTTTAGTCAAAAGTCAATAATAAATGTTATATGTTAGCTATTTAATAGGTTAATGTGCCACATCAACAACTTGTTAAAAGAAAATAAAAATTTTAACGGCAGCAACTGATTCAAACATTTATCTTATTTAGAGTGACTAAATTAATAAAAAAATTAGAGTGATCAAAATAAGATAAACTCTATTTTAGAGTAACCATGGGTTTAGTTTATCCTAAAATAATATACAAATTTGGAACTATATAAAAAATAAATATAAAAGATGTTTAGTAATTTTTTAGATGCTACCTGACTGAATATAACTATTGAATATACCTAATTACTAAATGTTATTTATAAAGTTAAAGTTCAATTTTAATTGTTGTATAACTCTAATACAGATTAAGTGATAATTAATATGATTAAAATTTAATTCAATTTAATAGCTCTATTTTACATGAATAAATTAGCACAACTTTAAAAAATAATAATTTTTTTTATAATAATGTCAATATTAAATTATAATCATTTTAATTAATAATTTTAATTTAAATTATAATTACAATTATAATAACTTCTTATTATATTTTATACTTAGAGTTCTATTCAAATAATAATTCAACTTAAAAATCAACAAAACTTTATTTACATCAAACTTTTTTTAAACTAATAATTGTAAAATAAATTATAATTATTTTTAAATGTATAATTATTACATCATTTTATGTCAACTTTTAACTAATAAATTTAAATTAAATATTATAATTATTTTTAAATATCAATTTAATAGTGTGATGGAAAATAATGGATATTTCCGTTAGTTCAAAAGTTTTTATAAACTTGTGTTTTTATATATATTATAGATACATATTTATTTTACATCAAAATCATATATAATATATCGAAAATGGAACAATTTCCCAAAAATCTGTTAAATCTCAAAATCCATTCACCTTCACAGTTTTTCACTATACCCTCGCCGCTGCAGAACCACCTTCAATTCTAAATGATCCATCTATTTAAGAAAGTAAATGATAATATAAAAATAAAAACAGGAAAGCGACATGTAGCAATTATAATAATTCATGATAAATAGAAACAATATTAACATGTATTTTAAATGTTAAAAAAGAAAAATATTTACAATAAATTATACATTTAAAAATAATTATTAAAAGTAATAGTTGAAAATGTTTTTCAACTACACTAAACAAATAAAAAATGTTTTACTTTTTTTTTTTTAACTTTCATCTCATATATTTTCAACTTCATGTACGGCAACAGTGACGACAACAAGAACAATATCAATTAAAATGATCTTTCATATATTTTCAACGTTGTCGTGCTTCGAGTATGATTTGATAATTTTTTTCAAAGAACCATTGCTTCAATTCTCCATTCTTTTATAGATATTTCTAACTTATTAATATCAATAATCTAATTCGTTCTTTTTACTGGTCTCCTTTTTAAACATTTACGTTTTTATATAATTTAATAAAATATTCTATTTAATGTAATTAATATAAATAACCAAAGATAATTAAAATATATAATATTCTATAAATAAAAGAAATTGAAATCCTAATTTAAGTAATGGTGCAATAGTAAAAAGTTATGCATGTGCAATGTTTAAAAGATAAATATGTATATTTTTCAATATTTATTATTTTTATCTTTACAAAATTAATATAAATAAATTAGTTATACTATAAATATGTTAAATAATAATGTTATTTTTTGCCCTAAAATGATTGACATGTATGTAACCTTCTTATAATAGCACCTCTTTGTAAACCATATTTATCGTGTAAGTCTCCTTTTGCATGTTGGATAACCATCTTTCCCTAGTATTGTTTTAAAGCTAAAATTCCTTGGCAACTATTTCATGAAAAACAAAATAGGTTTCTTTCTTTGGAATTTTTGCACTCACAAATTGCCAAAACGAGCTAGAGTCGTGATCAGTTGTAGAGTTAGAATTTTTTTTTAAGAAAGTCAGAATTAAATTGTATATATATATATTTTAGTAAAAATGTAATTTCACCATGTTAATAGTCTATATCTTTATAATTTTTAAATTATCAAATCAATTTTTTATAATTTTTGAGAGGCCAAAGTGAATATGAACAATAACATTTTCAAAAATCCCCTTCATATCGAGTCTATCTTGATCAAGTTATCTCTATATTGAAAAATTCCAGCATAAGCCTTTCACCATGAATATGTATGAATAAATCACCATATTTATTTTTAAAGATAAAAGTAGCTGCGGATCTTGGCATTAAGTTTTAAGGGGACTTAATTAAAATTTAAAAAAAAATTGAGAGTTTTAGTGAGATCTTTCAAAAAAAATTATAAGTGTAGTTAAAACTTTCAAAATTTTAGAGATTTTAAGAAATTTAAAAAAATTGAATATTCTAAGTTTAATAATAATTTTCAAAAATTTAAACGGTTTAATTAAAAAATAAAATTAAAATTAAAAATTTTAGGAGAAACTATTATATACTCAAATAAATTATTTATTTAGTAGTATAAATTCAAATAATGTAGAAGAGAATAAACTATTATATATTCGAATATTTCTCTGAAAATACACGTGGAATAAATCTAGTAACTCTTGTAAATCAATACCTGGAAGATAATTTGATTAATCTCATATATATGGAGTTCAGTTGTAAGCAAAAAAGCTATACAATGTATTCTATTATTGGTATTGGAATTATCACTTGAATCATATTTATTATTATTTTATTGACTAAAATATTATTATTTAATTATTTAATAATATAATACCATACTAATTTCATTGAAAATTAATAAAAAATTTAAATTATAAAATAATAATTTGTGTCATTAATTTAAATTAAAAAAATATTTACTTATTTTTTTTACTTAAGATCCAATTCGCCTAATTAACTAAAAAATTCCACCTATTATTCTTTATTATTTTTGCCAATAATCTATTAATAAATTTGTTTTTGAAATTTAGGAATTGACACTTCGAAATAGGTTTTTAATTATGAAAACATTCAAAAAAAATTAAAATAGTAAGGTGACTAAAAAGATAAATTTGAACAATTAAGTAATAAAAAAGAAAAATATATAATTAAGTGAATAATAATGTAATTTATTTTTTAAAATATTTAATTTATATTTAAATTAAAAACCGATTCAAAGTGCAGAGTTTGTGGGAGTACGTGTACACTAAGTGAAAAGACCACGTTGATGACTCAGCCTTCCACGCCTTCTTTTTCTTTTCGGGTTAGTTTACCCTTCTTTTCAATGTAATTTATTAATAATTAGATGAAAAAGAAAACAGGGGTTGAAAAAAGTGCGTTATTTTCTTTATTTTTAAGGAAAAAAAAGTATGTAAATTTTCTTTTTTTTTGAAAAAAAGTATGTAAATTTTCTTTATTTTCAAGAAAAATGTCTTTTTTTAAAAGGTAAAAATATACTTCTTAATTAAAAATTAAAATTTGGATATTAAATTAAAAATATTCATTTTTTTTTCCATATTTTAGAAGTAGGCATTAATTATTATTTATTTTTAAATATTATTTATTCACTTTACTACAATTTTTATTTTATTTTTGGAGTACCTTCGAGCACATCCAGTAAAATTGGAACATTTTTATTTATTTAGCAAAGGACAAAATTGATAATTTAAGTGTTAATATGTGATAAAATTTACATTTTAAAAATTAAAAAACTGAATATAGTTCAGAAACTAATTTATTTAATATTTTAACAGTTTTCTTAATTTTATTTGAGGATTTTTCAAAATCCTGTGATAATATACCTCTTAATAATCATGGCTTTAATCCGAAAATTTAATTTCTTTTTTATCTATATTAAAAAAAGCAAATCTTTTGGTATATAATTTGATTGACAATTAGTCATATCTTTAATTAATTTATTTATTTTTAAACGCGAAACCACGTCTGAGATGAGAAGACTTTTTTTTCCTTTTTGTTTCTTTTCTTTTAAAAGAATTAGGCTTTTTCTTTGAAAAAGAAGTTGAGAATTATTTAATATTACTAATTAAAAAGTAAAAGCGATTCTTTAATAAAAAACATTAATTAAATATAAATATACGACTGTAAATTTTAATATAATTAAAACTTTTATCTACAAATTTTCTATTTAAATTTCAAAATAATTTTTTTTATCTAATGTTTAATGTACACTTATGCATAGATTGTGGTTATATTGTTTGATATAGAAAAATATAAATTTTAATCCAAATACTCTGAAATGTATTATCTTCCTATTTATGGATTGAGAATGGGCTATAAGTAATTTTAAGCATTATGTTAAAAGAAAAAATATATAATTAGAACTTATAATCAAATTATTAAAAAAATTATATTAATTCACCAAACAATAAAAAAGTACAAAATAGTTATTAGAAATATAATCTAGTCGAGCCGAGTTCAAATATTATCAAATCTAAGTTTAGGATTAATATTTTTTTTTGAAATCTTTGATAAGCAAACTTATAATTAACAGGGGCAAATCCAGGGGCTTGGCATGCTCCTCAGCCCCCCTAAAATGTAAAATTGCTAGTTAGGCTCTTGAATTTTTTTAAAAATTTTAAATTAATAAAAGTAAAATCGCACTTTGGTCTTCTTTAAAATTATAAAAATTTAATTTAATCATTTAAAAATTATAAAGATATAGACTATAAAAAATTAGAATTTCATCCGACCCCTACAAAATTATTCTGGCTTCGCCCCTGACAATTAATATCCTGTGACAAGGTGGCTATAAATTATTTTTGGTATAAATTAATTTTTCAAAATACTCTTAAAGTGAAGTTGATAAATATTATAAATATTTATAACTAAATTTATTACTATACCAATAAAAAAAATTTACATATTCTCTTCATCACAAAGTTAACAACAAATAACAGAGTTAGACGTCCTTTCGGAGGCCAATAGCCTCCAATGAGGCGTGATTGTTATGGATTTTGGTGCAAGTGCACCATTATCATCTCTTTGGATAACACTTTAACCCGTAAAAGTTTTGACCGCAATGGAGTCGGAATCTTTTATTGGAGTATTTTGCTCGAATTAACTCCAGTTTTACCCTCTTTTTTTTTTTTTTTTCTCATTTTAGAGTTGTTTCATTATTTCATCTTTCAATAATATTTTATTATTCTAATATTTGTTAAATTTTTGCTTATTAGTTTTTTTTGCAATTAATAAAATTTATAATTAAATGATATAAATATTTGATGTATAATTATTTTTTTATATATATACATACTATTATTTCAAACAAAATCAGTTTCAATAAAATTTAATTATTTATTATATTTATAATAAAATATTTTTGATATATTAATTTTTTAATTATTTAATATCAAGAAAAATATTATTGGGTGCAGATAAAATTTTAATAAAATTTAATCTATTTATTAATTTCATATATATTAAATAAAATATTTCTTTTGTTAAATATTTACATCTTTTTTTGTATTATAATTTACCTCACCACTCCAAACACACACTCCACTGCTGTTTTTGATTTCACAACCATCGTTATTTTTAACCTCACCTGAGATAAACAAGCTGTCTATCCAAACTAAGCCTTACACTAATAAGGACAACCTTAATTAATTGGAGGACTATTTTATAACTTTTTATAATTGAACAATGAAAAGGAAACTTAATTATAGTTAGATGGCCTACAGTGCAATTTATCCTAGTGAAAAAATTTCAAAAACATATTTGTGAGGACGTCAATTGCTATGCATGCAACTCTTTTTTTATTATTATAATTATACTAAATAATTTTTTATTGAGTTTGTGATATGATGTAATGAGTCAAATGATAATAAATATTAATATAAAATTAGTTTTAAGACTGGTCCTGGTTCTTTCTCTTGTCCATAATGGCTAAGAGCTTTTCTCACTTGACCTTGACAAGGTTCTAGAGCCGGTATGCAAAACAAATAAATAAATACATAAATTTGTCGAGGATGTATATGTAATTCTAGAAACACATTAATTTAAATTAAAAATATCCATAAATTATTATTTGAGTTCTGAATTTTGTAATTATTTCTGTATTGAGGTTTTGAGTTTTTGTTTTTGTTCAATTAGTCATTAAATTCGACAATTGTTTTCATATTGGAACTTGAATTTGGCAATTGTTTTCATATCGAGACATAATTTTTTTTTTAATTCAAGTTAGTCTTATGATTTTCAAGAAAACATCAGGAACTAACTTGGACAAAAAAAATTCAAACCTCAATGCAGGAGTAGCTGCCAAGTTTAGGCTACAAATAGTGTGATTTAACCCTTTTAAAAAATAAAATAAGAGTGCATACTGACAAATGTTGGATGTAATGATGAGGTGCATTATATTTTTTAAGAGATAACGAAGGTTTGAACATTGTAGACGATATTGCTGAAAGGAGCAACTATGCACCTCAAACATGGACAGTAAAATTAACATAAATGATACTAAAAAATAATACACAAATATATAGAGAGAGAAAAGTCATCTATGCTATAACTTTGGGGCATATTAAGTAATAAAATTATTTATTTCCTTAGAAAATAATAAATATCAATATATTGGTGTTTTTGTTTTTTCTCCATTTTATTTTATGAAACGAAATAAAATAACCAAAAATCAAAGCTTTAAGGATTAAATTCAAGATCATTTAAAGTTTAATTATTGAATTTTTTAAATTATATATTTAATATTAAGTTTTTGTTTCACTCAAATTGTGAGATAATTTAGTGTGTAAAAAGTGTGATTAAAATTGATGTCATAAATTGAAGACACCGATAGATTATAGAAAAGTTCAAATTAAATTTTTTATCATAAAAGGTTATCAGGGGTATTTAAGATTTTTAAGTTTTAATAAAATTAAAGTGGAATGTTCATTTTATTATCTATATTCGAGGTTCATAATTCCCAACAATGCTGTTTACAATGTTTGAATCTGCATTCTCTTATTCGAGTACAATGTATTTTAACATTACACCTAACATTTGTTGGTACTTTTTTACCAATAATTTGTGATAAATTGATTTTTTATCTAAAAATTTAAATTAATTTTTTATTTTAAATAATTTAATTTATTGAATTTTTATAAAAACTATTTTTAAAAACTACTACATTCAAAGTTTTTAAATATATATTTTAATTTTTTTATCAACAATAAACTTAAAAACATTGCTCTTTGATAACCAAAAAAATATCTTATAATAATTATATTATTTTATATAGACTAAATTAAAACATAAAAGTTATATGAATTGGAGTAGTTAACAATATATTAAAACAAAAAGGAATAAACAAAGTTAAGTATGATTTAAATAAATATTTATTTTTATATTATTAACATATTAATAGCTTATATTATAAAAACATTTGTTATTAGATTTTAATAAATTATAATCTACATATTTATTATTAAAATATTAGAAAAATAAAATATTCAAAACGTTATTTAAAAATATTGATTTTAAAATGAATTATTAAAAAAATTATAATGTTAATTTTTTATTAAAGCAATAAACAATACAAATTCTATTAATACTTTATTATATATTATTTAATATTGATATTATGTTTAATAATATAAAATATAATATTTGAGATTAATATTCTAAATTTTAAATTAAGATTTTATTATTAATATAATAATATTTCACTTGATTTAATTAATTTTTTTATAACAAATCATGTTACTTATACAAGGTTTTTTTTTTTTAAATTAACTTACACATTTCAAAAAGTAAAGTCAAATTAAAAAAAAAAGAGTCATATTTTTTTGTTGATTTTTTGTTTAGTTTATGCGAGATAAACATGGGAATATTAAGCAAATCAAACTCATAAGTCATAACATGCATAAATACTAATATGTGGTTCTCAATTATGGCGTATACCCATTGAAGAAGGATTTTTTTGAATATTTTTCTTAAAATATTTTTTCAAGTAATACGGCTAGTATTTTCTTTTTCAATTGAAAAAAGAGAGAGTAAACGTCTCTTTTGTTTGAAAAATTAAAAATAATTGAATATTCGACTGCTCTTCTAGAAAGAAAAATATAATCGCATAATTGAAAAAAATAAATACTAAATTAAGTATTGAAATTAATTTAAAGTATTAATTAATAAATTAACCCTTAAATTATGACATTTTTATGCCAATAAAGCTTTAAAAGTGTCAACAATGGCAGTTTAAAAGTGACAACTTGAATGTGGTTAAAGCCATTCAAAATTCCTCCTTATTAAGTTCGAACTCTACTCTCATTAAACGTATTCATCAGTTGTTGTTGAATGGAGGTTGTGGGATATTCAACATCTTCCTAGAGACCACAATAAAACTATGGACTGTTTGACCAAAATAGCTTTTGATACATACTAAAGGACTGAAGACTTTTGAGGAGGTTCTGAAAGAGATGTTAATACATTCTCCTACAATCCTATCAAGTGACAGCTCTGCTCAAAGAATTATTATATAGTTAAATTATTTTATTTAAAAAATGACAACAAATTAAATATATGCATATTTAAAAAATATTTCGAATCCACAAATATACCTAACAATCCAAATTTGTTTATTAGCCGCAAATTTATTCAAGTATTACTATTAAAATTTAAATATCCGGATCAATTAATTTCAAAACATTCAATCATTTTTTAGATATTTAAATCTACAAAAATCTAAATTTTAATAAGCTGATATTTTTATATATAAATTCAAAGTTATAAATATTTTATAACTAATAAATTTAGATATTTAAATTCGAATATGTTATTTAAATAAGAAATACAAATTCAAATATGCATACGGGGGACAAGAAATAAATGTATAAAATAAAGATATTAACCCTTTGCAATAGCTTAATGCTATATCAATAATTTCAAGATGAAAATTTTAAAATTAAAGATAAAAATATTGATATAACATAAAATTATTAAAAAAATATAAATAATGTGGTGTCACTAATTGAGACATCCGTAAATAACTGATAATAATTTAAAAATATATATTTTTCAATCCGTAATATCTAAATTGAATTTGTGTGGATATAAAAAATGATTAGATTCAGAAGTCAATGGCATACCTACTGAGGAAGGAAAAGAAAATAAAAGAATATTTAAGTAATTTAGCTAGCATTTTTTAATTGTAAAAAAATAAATGCTTTTATTTATTTATTTATTTATAAGTTTAAAAAATTAAATATAAACCTCATAAGCAAATATATATAAAATTATATACATTCATTATCAAATATGATATTTAAGTAATACTAGCATTTTCTAATTTAAAAAATGTTATTTTATGAGAATATAAATTTTTATCACTAAATATAGTAAGTATGTTTAAATTGGTATTTATATATTTTATTCATGACAAATAGTTCAATTTTAGTTTTTGAATTTGAAAAATTAAAAAATTTGATGATGCAACATTCTTAAATAGTGTCACACTAGTATTTGAAAATTAAAAAATTCATTTAAATTTTCAGGTGATGATATGGTAAAATTTTAGAGTGTTACATTCATTATTTTAATAACCGGAACGATGGTCAAACATGTTAGATCATCAATTCTCGATTCAACCAGTTCGACCAGTTTGATCGTCGGATAAATAATAATTAAAAATTCATAAAAATATAAAAAGAAAATAAATAAAAAATATTAAACCGATTGAACTTGTTCAACTATAGATTTTTATCTAAATTTTTTATTTTTACAAATTTTAAGCAATTTTCGAGTTAACTGATTTAACCATTTTGTTGAAGCTGTTATATCAATAAATTCTCTGCTTGTTTGACTTGGTCATGTTCCAAAGACAATAGTCACATCATTACATATTGACAAAATCTAAATTTAATGGTTAAAATGGATTTAGTTATTAAATTTAATAATCAAAACAGACTAAAAAATATAGGTACGAAATAAATTTAGGGTCCAAAAATTATATTATTCTTTTTTATTTACAGGTTTAAAAAATTAAATATAAACCTCATAAAAAAATAAATATAATAATATGTACATATATATATACATTATCAATTACCAATATTGTATGGGTGACGGACACGGATTCGGTGGATCTTCGAGAGCCTGAAGTTCCAGTCTCAGAGGCAAAGGCGCAAAGCTCCTTTTTTAGGGATTCGATTCCATTGCCGAATTTTGCCTTTTTCTCCTTATAAACTACAAGACTTAACCGCTAAGCTTTCCTTTCCCCCTCTTATTTATATAAATACTCACTCCTATTATCCCATCCATTCTCATTTTTCACTCACTAAACCCCCCTAATTCTTTAGTCACTGTATATGAAATCGGAGGTTTCTGAAATGGGAACCGGTGTTGGCGGTGGTGCAGGAGGGAACAAGTATGGCAGTTTAAACCTTACTGATCTACCGCAAGATTGCATCGCTACCGTGTTTTCATTCACTTCCCCTCGAGATGCGTGTCGATTGTCACTCGTTTCAACTACTTTCAAATCGGCTTCCGAATCCGACGCCGTTTGGGAGAGTTTCTTGCCGTCGGATCACCAGGCTTCGATTCCTTCGTCGCTCTCTTTTTCTTCGAAGAAAGAACTTTATCTTAGCCTTTGTGAAAATCATATCCTAATCGATGGTGGCCGAAAGGTTGTTACGTAATTTAAATTCGAATAATTCGATTTTGATTTTTTTTTCGTTTTTAGATACTTTACATTACAATTTCAATTTTTTAAAAAATAATGTTTTTCTTTTTTATGCGAAGTATGATTGTTTTTGTTGTTGATCCATGAGTATGTTGACTTCAATTTTTTAACAATATTGACCTTTGATGGCGACGAGAAGGTTGTAACGTAATTTAATTTTCACTTTCAGTTGAATTTCAATGCTTCGGTTCCGATTTTTTTTACTCTTAGATGCTTTACATTACAATTTCAAAATTTTTCAAAAAAATAATAGCGAAATATTATTGTTTTTGTTGTTGATCCATGAATATGTTGACTTAAGTTTTCAGAAATGTTGATCATTGATGATGGCCGAAAGGTTTACGTAATTTAAATTTCCATTTTTAGAGAAATTGAATGCTTCGATTTCCATTTTTTCACTTTTCTGATGCTTTACGTTACAATTTCAAAAATTAAAAAAAAAAATCTTTTTTGATGCGAAGTATAGTTGTTTTTGTTGTTGATCCACGAATACGTTGACTTAAGTTTTTAACAAGGTTGATCTTTGATGGTTGGCCGAAAGGTTGCTACTAAATTTGATTTTCAATTTTAGAGTTAAATTTTGAATGCTTCGATTCTTAATTTTTCACTTTTAGATGCTTTACATTTCACTTTCAAATTTTTTCTTAAAAAATAATGTTTTCTTCTTTTTTTTATGCAAAATTTTGGTTCTTTTTGTTGTTGATCCATTGATATGTTGACCTAGTCATTAACACTCTTGATCTTTGATGAAAAAAACAGAGCCTTCAATTGGAAAGAGTGAGTGGCAAGAAAGTTTACATGCTATCTGCCAGGGACCTCTTTATTGTATGGGGTGACACTCCAACTTACTGGAGATGGATCTCAATACCTGAGTCCAGGTTTCTCTCTTTTCTCTTATTGTTTTTGAATATGATGTGGATACTTTTGAATAGGATATGAATATACAGTATGTTGAAATTTAGTTGAAACAAATTATTAACCTGTTATATAAGGCGAGCAATTTTCGGTTTTAACCGATAAACCGACCCATTTGGTTTTGTCTTACTCGGGTGCGGTGGGTTGATTGGTTTTGTCCTCAGTTTAATCAGTTAAGTTAATTAGGTCTGTAAACCAACTTATTTTATATTATTTTAAATATACTTATATTTTATACTATATAATATAGATATATAACCATATAACCCCAACGCAATAACTCAAGGCTGGTTAACCGAAAAATTGACTGGACTGAATTTGGTTTTGTTTTGTTTGGTTGGTTTTATCAACTAAAGTCGATTTGAATCTGGTTGGTTATCTTATGTTGAAGTCTTAAGTCGGTTTGAAAAAAGATTAATTGAACCTATTGTTCTACCCTGTATGTAGTATATTAAACCAGTGAAATGCACTAATTGCGAGGTATCTAGGTTTTATGCACCCTAGCGGAGAATTGTGAATCCGAAGCTTGCACAAGTTTATAATTTAATATTATTTAGAATGGAATATGTGGCTGATACAAGTATGATTGAAAATTTAATCTTGTTTTATGTGTTTGGAGATCTAACTTCATATCAATGTTTGAATAAATCTACGATTAAATGTCGGAAATGGATAATTTATGGAAAATGAAGAATATGATCGATGTATACTGTTATAGATTTATTGTATGGAATAAGTTCAAAAGGTACATGGTCGAGAAATGAAGAACTCGGAATGGATAATTTATAGGAAATTGAAGAATCCGATCCATTTATGCTATTATTGATATATTGGATAGATTAGGTTCGGAAGATCTGTGGATCAGAACAATGTTGCTCCAATTTTTCGTTTTTTGGATTTTGGATACAATGTTGCTCTGATATATGCCATTATAGGTTCCTCTTTATCTCTTTAGTGGAGTATGCTTAAACGACCCAATTCATCCCTTACGATATATGATAAATATTTCAGGTTTGAAGAGGTAGCAGAGCTTATCGATGTTTGTTGGCTTGAAATCCGTGGGAAGATCGCAGTCTCCATGCTTTCTCCCATGACACGCTACAAGGCTTGCCTTGTGTTCAAAGCAACTGCTGGGGCTTACGGGCTTGATTTCCAACCTGCAGAGGTTAGTGTCAGCATTGCTGGCGCCGAAGGTTGTAAGAGAACCGTCTATCTAGATGCAGCTAGAGGCCTTCGACAACGTTACCAGATAGTACCAAGGCGAATCGGGCTATTTAGCCGTTCCCGTTTCCTTGGATTGCGAGCGCCAGTACCTCCGGCCCCTGCAGGTGGTGATGATCAGTACCCAAAAACTAGAGGAGATGGGTGGTTTGAAATTGAATTGGGTGAGTTTTTCAATGATGGATCCATTGATGGGGAACTAGAAATGAGTGTTATGGAGGTAGATGGTGGTCATTGGAAGGGTGGTCTTATTGTCCAGGGGATCGAAATTCGGCCTTGTCTTTGAAGTTTGCCCTTGACTTCAATCGGCAATGGGTATGTTCAATTATTTTCCGACTCTTTGTTCATATATTTGGAGAGTTAAAATGCTGTACTCTTGTTGTTCATCGATTCTTCAATGAAGAGTCAAGCATTAGCTCCGATCGACATGCGGCTATGGTTCCAAGAGAACTCAAAAAAGAAGAGGGAAAAAACGAGGAGTTGGAAAGAAACAAAAAAATGAAGAGTGGAAGCAACGGGTGACGGGAGGTTCGGAACCTCGTATGATATACCCAAGGCCTCATCTTTTTATCATGTTAGCACTGAATGATCTTTGTTAAGGCATTGTACTAAGGAAAGGAATTTACCTTTTCTATAATTTATTTCTCAAATTTGATACTATCTTTAATGATACTACTACTTACTGCAATTTTCATATGAACAAATATTCAATCGTAATTCGTAATAACTGTTGTTTTTTTTTTGTGTTGGTTCAGTTTCTTTAGGAAAAGAAATTGTACCGAGTTTTGATAAACAATGGAGAAATTCAAGTGCATGCTGGTGAACATTCGGTCAATGGATGATTTTAGTTTTTTAATATAAAATTTTAATTTTAATTAGTTCTTTAATAATTAAAATATTATTCAAGTAAAATTTTAATTAATTTATTTATTATTATAAATTGAAGAAAAATAATATTTATTTGTTGTATTATATTTTGTCATCTGAATTTTTTATGGGCCAGGTCAAGTTGATCGGATCTTAATAAAATTTAGGTTCAATTGATAGATCTCTTTAAAAATAGATTTAAATTTTTGCTCGAGTTTGATTTGGATAAAAATGTTAAAATTTGGATTTAGCCCGGTCCGCTTGTATTTATTTTTTAAATTTTTATATAAAAATAAAAAATATAATATATTAAAAATATTAAAATAAATACTTTTTAAAAATTAAAAATAAATTTAAAAAGAATTTGTATTTAAATAACACTAAAATAAGTATAATTTAATAAACAAATATTTTAAAATAGTGAAAAAGTAATAATAGAACTTATGTCATACAAAATCAAATATTAATAATAAAATAGTGATAAATAATAGAAAAAAGTGACAAAAATGGAAAAAATAGTAGCAAAACAACAGGGCTTTCTATTACAAATTCAGGTTGGATTGAGCAAAAAAAAAATTTATTCATGGAACGACCTATTTTTAAATGGGTCTTATTTTTTTGTCTAAATTTATTTTTCAGATTTATATTTTTGTTTAAACTCTCTCATTTTTTGGACAGGTCATTGGATCTGGCCCATGAACAACTCTATTTGTCGTTACATTCTACTCAAAATATTATTTTTACAAAATTCTTAAATCACAATAAATAATATTCATTTAAAAAAATTGTTTTAAATAATATTATATCTTATAAATTAAATAATAAATTTTACATTTTAGATAAATCAACTAAATAAGGCAATATAATATATTTAATAATGTGTTAAATAGTGTTACATTTGGATAATTTTATTACAAATATAATTTATAATATGTGAATCAATTGTTGTAGGTTTAATTTTTACATATTTGAACTTATCATGCAAAAAGATTTTTTTATCTGGATTTTATTATATATATTTTTATTTGATTAAATTTAATGATGTTTAAATTAAATCGGATTGATCGATTGGATCAGTTGGATTGGAAAATAATTGGAGTATCGGTCCGAAGAATGATATTGAATTATTCATGTATATATTATCCATATAAAATTTATGATTTGTAAAAAATTAACGTGTTAAATTTTTATTGATAAGTTCAAGTACTGCATTAAATTTTTTCAAAAAATAAGTATTATATTAGACATTTTATAAAAATATAGGTATTAAATAATGCATAAACTGATAAATCATGTACCATATTGAATATTTTCAAAGTATAAGTACTACATCAGATATTTTATGAAATGGCAGGTGCTAAATGAGACGTTATCCCTTAAAAATGTTATTTCTCTTTCATAAACTGCTATTTACTATCAGACAAGGAGAGAGAAAACGATTACGAAAATTTTCCCATCATTTTTCCAGTTTTTCTTCATTTTCCGATCATCCAAACACAAACCTAAACAACTTCTTTTGTCTAATTCCATTTTTCCTTCACCAATTACCCCACTTTCTCACTTATTCTAGGGTTTCTTTAGCTTCCATTTCTTTCTCAAAAGAGGAGGTAAACAAAAAGAGCCTTATTCTTGTCGGCATCGCGGGATTTTTAAATAGTTAGACCTAATTTAATTCAAGGTAACATTTTCTCTTTGGTCCATTGGGTATTTAAATTTTCCAGTTTTTGGTGAAAGAAAGTGAACTGATTTGTTTAATGCGTTTAAAATTAGTGATTGGCTGAGTTAAGAAAAGGTATTAATCTTGTTAAAAGTTTTCATTGAGTTTAATGTGAGTTCAATTATGATGCCCCTTGAATTTATCCCATTTTATAATTTCAATTTTTTTGAACTTGGAACTTAGGTGATTGAATTACTTAGTCATTTTTTAAGGAATCAAAATGTTTATCATTTGTTTCTTAAGCAGTCCATAAATTTGCATTTGTTTCACTGCAGGAAAACTGTGGCATTGAATTGAAAGCTTTTAGTTTGCTATGATATCTACCCAAATTTACCTTTACTGTAAATTGTTCTAGTTTTTTCTGCTTGTTAAAGAGTTTTATGATGCAATGGAAAAGTTCTTTGTATCTTCGGCTGCAAGGGTAAAAATTTTCAGACGAAGGTCTCTCTTACATCTTGATTAATGCTCGATTTGTGCTTATGCTGTCTAGTAGAATTTAGTTACTATCTGCTCTATGGGCCCTTGTTTGATAGATACTTTTATGCTGTTCATTTAGTTTATGCATCCTTTTAGTTTACTTTTATAATTAGGATTTGAAGTCTTGGCAAATTCCGGTGAAGTTTGTTTCTGCATATCACGCTTTATAATCTGCCGATATTAAGTAAAAATGTTGTTTCTTTAAGAACTTTTAAATAGCTTATATCGATTTTGTAGTTGCAAAGAATTGCATTTTTTGTCCTGTTCTGAGTGTGATTACTTAGAGAGCCTGGGACATGATTACTTAGTTTTCTCTATATCATCCTATTTTCCATCATCAATATCATCTTTTGTTCTTTCTTTTAAATAGCCATAAACTTTATCTTTTATTTTTATTCTCCCTAAAGTTTAGCCTGATTTTAGTCCCTTCAACAAGAGGCAACAATCAGCTGAGCCATGGTGGCTTCAATTCTAGGTGTTTTGTGTTTGTTAGATTTTGGTCATATACTTTTGGTGTTATTGGCTTCAATTGTGTCGGCCTTCAGGCTAGTTGAGTTGGTTATTTGGTTAGGTTTATCAATTTTGCGCTACCAGAAGTAGGAAAAACGATTGCCTTCTAGTTCATCTGGTTTCAAGTCTTTTTAGTTTTCCAGTTGATTGGGTTCAAGTTATATAGAATCCGGTTGTTGGCCTTTGAATCTATTTTGGTTATGTGAAAACTTTCAGGCTATTCATCATAGTTATATGAAGTTTACGGCATCGTCTTTCGAATTTAAATGTGATACCATTTAAGATTAGCCTTGAACTGAAAAGATCCTCGAGCAGGGAGATGCGGCTTTGATGGAAAATATGGCAAATACCTATTAATTCTAGAATTGCTAAATTACTGTTCTTCATTGTTTTTATTGATGATTTGCTATTGGTATCCATGTCTAGGAATTATAGGAATCCACGCACACCATTTGAATTTTTTTCCAAATTTCAATATTGTACTTTTCTGCCCCTTTCTCTGGGATTGTTTTCTTTTAATTGTTATAATTAAATTACACAGATGTTTGCAGAGCTCACCAACCTTGAGTTCTTGAAACTCAAATTCTCCCTTCCCCTTCCCATTATGAAAGAAGGGTTACTGTTAAACTGTTCATCTCAAAACTACTACTCATTAGTTTCTTTTTCTGTCACAGGTGTGTTTTGTATTCCTTTTGGTGTTAAATCAGTTGCTGCGCCAACTGACAACTTGAAAAGGGATTAAGCTGGCAATGTTGCTGTTTATAGAGAAGAAAATTGTTTCTGTTTCTATGTCGATTAACTATACTGGTATAATTTTTTACATTTGATGTCTGGTTTCTTTTGGCTACCTTCCCGAACCCCCTCTGCCCCCGAAGAATATATACTAATTTCCTTCCCTTTTTTCTTCTACCACGTTATCTACAGCTAAGTAAGAGTATATATATCTGCTTATTGCATGGAGGGAGCCCTTTGAACCACGTTAGACTGTTGTTTCATTTGTTTCTTGCTTTGGTGATGGATCATGCTTTAGTGGTACCCGATTCTTCTGATGCCATTGTAGAACATTCATTAGTTATTGGGCAGGAATTTCCCGATGTGGAAACTTGCAGAAGAACCTTGAAAGATATTGCTATAGCAATGCATTTTGACCTTAGGATAGTGAAATCTGATCGAAGCCGATTTATAGCCAAGTGTTCCAAAGAAGGTTGTCCATGGCGTGTCCATGTGGCAAAATGTCCTGGAGTTCCAACTTTCACGATTAGAACTCTGCATGGAGAGCATACATGTGAAGGGGTTCGTAACCTCCATCATCAGCAAGCATCGGTGGGTTGGGTTGCAAGATCAGTAGAAGCACGTATTCGGGATAACCCACAGTACAAGCCGAAAGAAATATTGCAAGATATTCAGGACCAGCATGGAGTTGCTGTTTCTTATATGCAAGCTTGGCGTGGGAAGGAACGGAGTATGGCTGCACTTCATGGGACTTTTGAAGAAGGGTATCGCCTTCTTCCTGCATACTGTGAGCAAATAAGGAAAACCAACCCAGGAAGTGTTGCATCTGTTGTTGCCACTCGACAAGAAAATTGTTTCCAGTGCCTCTTTATTTCTTACCGTGCATCTATCTACGGGTTTATAAATGCTTGTAGACCACTTCTGGAACTCGATAAGGTGGATCTGAAAGGAAAATACTTGGGTTCATTGCTTTGTGCTGCAGCAGTTGATGCTGATGATGCTTTGTTTCCCTTGGCAATTGCTATTGTTGATGTTGAAAATGATGAAAATTGGATGTGGTTCGTGTCAGAGTTGAGAAAGCTTCTTGGTGTGAACACTGAAAACATGCCCAGACTTACGATATTGTCTGAAAGACGGCAGAGCATTGCGGACGCGGTAGAAACCCATTTTCCGAGCGCTTTTCATGGATTTTGTCTACGTTATATCAGTGAAAATTTCCGTGATACGTTTAAGAACACGAAATTGGTTAATATCTTTTGGAATGCTGTTTATGCTCTCACTTCTGCTGAGTTCGAGAGCAAAATTGCTGAAATGGTAGAAATCTCACAGGATGTTTTACAATGGTTTCAAGTCTTCCCTCCCCAGCTTTGGGCAGTCGCATATTTCGAAGGAGTGCGATATGGCCACTTCACCCTAGGTGTGACCGAGTTGTTGTATAATTGGGCCCTCGAATGTCATGAGCTCCCTGTTGTGCAAATGATGGAACATATTCGCCTTCAACTAACCTCTTGGTTTAACAATCGTCGTGAAACAGGAATAAGATGGACCTCAATTCTTGTTCCCTCTGCCGAGAAGCGGATTTCAGAGGCAATTGCAGATGCTCATTGCTACCAAGTACTTAGAGCAAATGAAGTTGAGTTTGAGATTGTCTCAACCGAGCGGACAAACATAGTTGATATTAGGAGTCGCGTGTGTTCCTGTCGCCGTTGGCAGTTATACGGTTTACCGTGCGCACACGCTGCAGCTGCACTTATTTCTTGTGGGCAGAATGTTCATCTGTTTGCCGAACCTTGTTTCACTGTGGCAAGCTACCGAGAGACCTATTTGCAGATGATAAATCCTATCCCGGATAAGAGCTACTGGAAGGAGTCAAGGGAAGGAACTGAGGGTGGAGCTGCAAATCTCGATATCACGATACGTCCTCCCAAAACTCGCCGGCCACCTGGGAGACCGAAAAAGAAAGTTCTTCGTGTCGAGAACTTGAAGCGCCCAAAACGAGTTGTTCAATGTGGTAGATGCCATTTACTAGGACATTCTCAAAAGAAATGCACAATGCCAATTTGACCCTGATTTAGCCCTTTTTTTGTAAGATTTCTTTACTTCCTTTAATATTTTTCTTCTGCTTATGAAACTCCAATAGAATCAGTCTTCATGTTTGTTTGTTAATCTTATTGTATGTTTTTAGTAACATTTTCTAGTTTCAGAAATAAGCATCCACTTCCCTAAGTACATACTAATTAAATTTTTGTTAATCCGACCCTTTATTTTCTTGAGGAGCGGAATTGAATTATAAAATTCTTAGATCAAAATATAATTTGATTAGTTGTGATTTAATTATTTTTGAAAAAGATTGAACAGAATTTTTGTTTCATTGAGGGTTAGAGTGCAATTTTGTAATTTAATGATTTTAAAGAGACTGAAATGTAATTTTTCATTTTTTGGGGGCCAGTCCCTACCGGCGTCTAATAGTTGTACCCGAGACATTTTTTGTTACTTGTATTGATTCTTTGGGAATTTTTTAAATGTATGAAAAAACTTAAAAAAGAAGATTGAATATACCTGTACCAGGCGCGAAGCAAAAAAAAAAAACTTTTTATTGAGGGCTCAATATTGAATTATAAATTTAAAAATTTTATCATTTAATTAACTGATTAATTCACAAATTTGGAGCACTAGAAGAGGAATTTTAATAGAGGGTGAAGGTCTTTGTGTTACGGGACTAAAACTTTTATTTCGCATTTCATGCGACTTTAGGAGATCTTTTTTATCCAAATACGTCTAAGTTAGCTTAATCACTAAACAATTGAGGATTCATTAAGAATTCCTACAAGGCACCAGTTTATATAGCGGAAACAACTTAACCAAAAGAATGCATAAAAAAACAAAAAACTACCTAAAACAATGCACTAGAGGTATTTGAATAAATGCTCTCAAAGAATTTTATTAGAGAAGGCTTTTTATTTATAGTTGAGCTCTCTAAAAACTAACAGTTTAGATCAAATTATATTGACAGACGAGATTAGTTTACCAAAGTAGTATATCTTTCCAAATCTGTATCATTAGGTCACCCAGACTTCAATCTATGGGATGCATCTTGTACAATGGTCACAGGCTTTGCACTTTGACCCGTAACAGTTGCCAGAGCATAACGAGAGAGTAGAGAGTGGCGTTGGCCCTTTAGCTAATTGGTATAATACCAATATTAGTCCTTTTGAGTCTTAAATTTAAGCCCTTTTAAAGTTTTTTTTACCTTTAGCCCCCAATCTTTTGATCCCTTAGTAATAAATTCCTAGCTTTCCCCTTTACCTATACCGAACTTGTGTCGAGTTCAAGTAACAGTATATATATGTGCAGTTAATGATTTTTAATGATGATTGAGATATTTGTGTTTAATATATATTAATTCTGACTTAAATATGAATATATAATCTTTTAAGAATCGTGTAAATGTATAAATTAACTTTTAAAAAACTGAATATATATATATATATATATATATATAGCTCTTCGATAATCAAATTAATAAATAAAAAGGTACACCTTTTCACAAGGAACTACGCCATTGATGTGCATCAAAGCTGCCTATAAATGCGAAGGGTGAGATATTGTGCTTTTCTTGCATGTGATCTACACCTGTCAAATTATCATATATAAATGAGCAATTTTTTTTTTCTCAGTTTTCTTTTTTAAATTATTATTTATAAATGAATTTAGTTGGATTTAGATCTTCGCAAAGTCGATCTAGATTTAGAACTCATGCTGATCACATTACCATCCAAACATGAAAATTTTCTTTCATGTTTATGGATTCAGACTTCAAAACTCAATTAGTCGTCTAATATTGAACCCTTGAAAAAAAATTATAAAAATTTCCCGAATTTTAATTTAACAAAACACTATGAAAAGAATATCAAATTTTGTAAAATAAAACCCCAAAACAGAGAAAAAAAAAGTTAAAATATGTTGTTCGACTTTTTACACTCTTCAAAAATTTGAAATTTAGTTTTTATATTTTTATTTTCAGGAATTTTATTTTTTTAATTTTTAGATTTCAAAATTCAGGTTCAACTGCTAGTTTTATTAAATTTTACCGTTAAATTCAAATTCGTTACAACATTTTTTTAATTATATGACTATCAAATAAATATCTTTTCTACTTTCAAGATCTCATACAAAAGAATTTTATTAAAAAAATAGAAGTATTAATTGTTGAACTTGAATATTAAAATTTAAAAAATAGATAAATTAAATTTTTAAAAATAAAAATATAATAACTAAATTCAAAAACCTTTTATTTCCTTGGAGAAAACTCAAAACAGGGAAGAGCTTATAAATATAATATGACCTTTGAAGAGGCAAAGAGGCTAACAAATATAACATGACCTTTGAAAAGGCATAGAGGCTAGAAGCAAATTCAAATAATTTATTAAATACGTTTATTATAAATAATTAAAAAATAAATTACATTAATAATCACTCAATTGTGTAAGTAATTTTATTTTAATCATTAAATTATTAATTTTTTTAAAATTAAATATTTTAGATGCGATTCAGTGAATAAAAGAATTTTGATTTGGATTTTGAAAATTTTTACATTATTATTAAAATTTCAGTAAAAGGATTTTGACCTTTGTTGTCATTTTGCTTTAAAAACATATAAAAAAACAAGTTTTTGAATATATTAACATAATATTTGACTTTTAAACAATTGCATTTACTCTCAAATTTTTTTGACACTTTTGACTAAACTAGAGTAATTGCTTTTGGCTCTTTTTTTTTTGGACCAAATTGCAATTGTTTAAAAGTCAAATATTTGGTTAATGTATTCAAAACTCTTCTTTATGAATTTTTTGGTTAGTATATACGAAAGTATTTAAATTTAATAATTTATATTTATTTGGTACTTAATTTTTTTAAAATTTAATTGGTACTTAAATTTGGAAATTATATGTCAATTTGATTTTTTTAAGTACCTGATTAATATCAATAAAATATGTTGACATGGCACTGATTAACAATAGTGTGGTGACATGTGATAACTTCACATTTTAACATGTGACAAAAGTAAATAAATTATTTAAAATTTATAAAAAAATATTTTAAAATTTTTTTTGTCATGTGTCAAAATGTATGGTTGTCATATGTCACCATGTTATTGATCACTAGTGTCACGACAACATATTTTAATAGTGTTAGTCAGATATCTAAAAAAGTATAATGTTGGTTTACAAATTTTAAATTTAAGTACCAAGATAATATAAGTTACTAAGTTCAAACACCTCGTTATATATTAATCTTTTTTACTATGAAAGTTTAACAATTATGCAAAAATTATAAAAAAATTAAATTAGAATTCCATTATTCACTTAATAGGTTGCTTAAAATATTTAATTTCGAAAAATTTAATGATTAAATTAAAAACTATAAAATTTTAAAAGATTTAAATAATTAAATTGAAAAGAAATGTAGTTGAGTTAAAAAATAGAATAAGCAAGAGAATATTTATGGTTTTTCCCAATAATTAAAAAATTAAATATATAAAAATTATTATTTTCGGCCAAAATATAAAAAAATTATTGTACTTTTACGAGTTTTGACATAATGTTTCGGCTGGTGGAGTTGGTTAACAAATCTGAAATTCTTTAAATTGGCGCTCTTTACTAAAAACATCTACGGTCAAGGTTTTTACACGTGTCCGGCTTTCTTTATTCCCTTCCAACGTCTCTCCATTTTGTTTTCCTTTCTTTTTCTTTTTCTTTTCCGTTTCTCTTAGAAAAAGAAACACAAAAGTAAACCTTTAAATTCTCTCGTTTCCTCTCAGAATATTCTTCTTCTTCTTCTTCATCATTGTCTGCTAGGGTTTCTTTGAACTCTTTTCATTTGACCAAAATGGCGGATTTGCCGGAGGCCACTCGTCGGAACACTAACGTTGTTTCCCGCGATATTTCTATTGATGTTTCCGGCGATGATTCCAATTGTGCTGATTCTTCAGGTTTATGTTTTTTTTTTACATTTTTTTGGATTTGTTTTACGTTTATTTGATTTACTGTTTATTTAAGGTGATTTAATTCAACAATTGCTTTCGAATGTAACATTATTTTTTCAAGCGGTGGATTTATGAGATATGTGATTTGTTTAGGTTGTTCAAGTGATATGCCTGATGTTGAAATTGTCAGTGAAGATGATAAGAGTTCTTCAGCATCAGGTTTGTGTTTTTTTAATATGGCATTTATATGTGTATGTATTTATTTAATTTGATCACTAATGAGAAAAGTTTGTTTTGTGTTTGAAATGGGACATGTAGATATTTATGATAGTATTATGAATAAAATCAGCCAATTTAAGCCCTTTGGGAGAACGAAAAATAGTGAACTAGCATTATCTAGAGAAAATCCAACATAATGTTGGTACTTGGTAATTCTGTACATGCTTGGTAATAAGTCTTAACTCTTCTTTTATCCCTGTCCGTGTCAACTTGTAGTTGATGCCATCAAATGACTGAATGCCACCTGTTCAGCATGTGTATAAGAAAGTTTCAGAGATACTATTACATGTAACTTGTGTCATTTCCCATCAAGTTTGAAACTTATTTATGTTTTTGTATTGCATTGCATTCTAGGGCTTTTTTCCCTTGCTCTAGTTCTGACCAATCCACTATCATAATAATCTTACTTGTAAATGCCTTAGCATGTGTTCTTTATTCAAATGAAGGTAATCATGCATACTATCATTATTGCACAAAAACGACTCTACCATGCTTTACTGAAAGGACTTTGGCTGGACAAAACATGCATGCTGAAGCATCTACTTCTGCCATAGATTCAGGATCTAATCAGCTATCAAAATCTCGGAGACTAACACACAGCAAACTGGTTAAATATGCGTCCAAATTTTTGGATGATACAGTTCCATTTAGAAAGAAGGTATGAGATGTTAACCTTTGGTTGTACTTTTGTTTTCTTTGTTTTTGTGTTGATACTTGCATAGAGTTAAACGGTCATAGGACCAGTGTTCTAAATTAAACTAGTTTTAATTCAGGGGTATGATTCCATTACATCTGAGAAGTGCATTTTGATTTTGTGAAGTGACTTGATTTTATCAGCATCAATGTGTCTGTATTGATACTGGAAGCATGATAATTGCAAACCTGTTACTGTACCTACGTGGATAGAGGTGGCAATTGGGCAGGTCGGTCACTTAAGCTTACATCATTTTGAGTTAAAAGAAACTCAGTTCATGTCAGTTCTGTTCATTTTGGGTCAGAATTTTGTCTTCAAACTTGATTCAGGTTGGGTGGGTTTGGATTGTTGCCTTTTCTTGGTTAACTTGGTTTGGGTCAGTATCGGGTCAACTTCTCCAGCTTATACATGAGAAACAGATTCATGCTTAGGCAAAATCATAAGAATAGAATGCTTGATTAAAAGCAAAATGGGTGGAAGTTTAACATTTCGAATTCTTAGTCTTGGCTTATTGTACTTTGGCTATGAGAGTTTCCCTTTTATGGTCCTCCCTGAATATTATAATATTTTATTTCTAATTTTCACTTTGCTACTTCTCCATTTTTGTGTTGATAATGAAACTTTAAACCTTCTCAAATTCTTTATTTTTGCAGATCAAGTGGTTGCCTCGACTTGCTAGTGTGAAACATGATGGAACCGTACAATGTGATTTTCCTACTGATATGAAACCACATGCACTTGATTATGTCGTTTGCTCTGAGAAAGATGATATAGACCCAACAGATATCCCAAATATACCTCCACTGCAAATAGTAATGCTTATTGTGGGAACACGAGGAGATGTACAACCATTTGTTGCTATTGGAAAACGTTTACAGGTTACATTCCTTTTCTCATCCAGGCAAACCTTGTAATAGCCTTTTAGAACTTTGAAGTATTCATACAGCCTGCAGGTTTGGTATCTTTATCAAAGAGCCTGCACTTAGACTGTGTTCTTGTGCTTTCATAGTAAACATTGGTTGCATGACATAATATTGGTTTATAATATTTAATCATTGGTGTAACAAATATTGCTATCACAGTGGCATCCGTACAATATAGTACATTATGTTTGTAATGGTTATGCGTGTCTAAATGATTGTGTGGTGAGCTAAAGACAGTGTAGGTGCAGACTTGCTACTTTGATGTTGTAAAGAAAAGATTTTAGATTGGTAATTGTAACAAGACAGTGGGTGCAAGCAATAAGATATGAGGTTTGGTTAGTGAGCAATGTGAAAAGGGATGGATGTTTTCAGGATTGGAATCTTATGGTAGACAGCAGCAACGTGATAAAGGCAACTGCATAAATTTCTTAACCATGACTGCATTTGGGCAGGGGAAGTGTGGAAAGGAAGATGGAAAAAAAATTAGAAAACTGCCCAAGGGAAAATTTAGAAAACTGCCGAAGGGAATGTCACTAGTGGCGTCAAGTTTTCTAAATTAGAAAAGCACTTTTTATGTTCTAATTCAAATTTAAAACATAATTACTTCAATTTAATAATTTTTGGTCGCTTTCTTTCCCTTAGATATGGCATCCAGTTAGCACAACCCTGATTTGTTAACATTGACTCAAGACAGAAAAGGGTAATCAAATTTATTCTTCCATGATTTTAGTAATATTCAAGGAAGTGACTTTGGTAAACAGAGAACATGTCAAAAACAGTTAATGGTGTTGATATCACTTTATTCATTTTATGGAAAACTCTTTACTGTGCTTGTTGCAGAGAAATTGTTGCTGTAGGATTTTATTTCTTATTCAATAATTATGATGGTTGTGTAGTTGTTTAATTTCTTTTTTTCCCAGTTTTTCTTTCAACCATAGCCTCTAATTTTTTGAGCTGATGGAGTTCAAATTTTACTTGCAGGCAGATGGTCATAGGGTTAGATTGGCAACACACTCAAATTTTAAAGATTTCGTTTTGGATGCTGGGTTAGAGTTCTACCCTTTAGGGGGAGATCCAAAAGTTCTTGCTGGCTGTAAGTAACCTACATGTTATCTTAATAATATTACTAAACTAAATATCTACTTATTATTGAGGGTAAGATCCTTTGTTATAACTCCATCTGGTTGCCCTGGAAATATATATGGGCACGGGTGTTTGAGGTAGATTCATTTTTAATCTTGATTTTATTTATTTTTAGACACGCTTTCTCATCAAATACCAAAAAGCACAAACTCTAATAAAACACATTTTTTAAGGATATCTGGAAGATTCTATGAGCAATTGAAAGCTCATTGTGATAGAAAAGTGCTGCAGAAGGTCTGTTTAGTGGCCTTATGTATTTTCATGTTTCAATTGAGGCTACTACAGGCCTCTGTTTTCTCCCCCCCCACCCCCTTTCCTGATTCTCTGGTTTTGTATAAAGGTCTTGTATACCCATGCATTTGGCAATATTGGACCTTGCTTTCATTATTCTAGTAATTACTAAAGATTACCTTAAATCACTAGAAAGAGGTTTTCTAAGACATTGTCTTTTGTCTTGTATACCCATGCATTTGGCAATATTGGACCTTGCTTTCATTATTCTAGTAATTACTAAAGATTACCTTAAATCACTAGAAAGAGGTTTTCTAAGACATTGTCTTTTGTCTACTTCCAGGCATATGAATTAGGAGTCTCTTTTACCTTGTAAAGTATTTCACTGAGCACTGAGTTTTCTGCAGATATGGTCAAGAATAAAGGATTCTTGCCGTCAAATCCTTCAGAAATTCCTGTTCAGAGGCAACAAATGAAGGATATAATATTCTCTCTTCTTGATGCATGCAAGAACGACGATCCTCACAGTGGTGTTAAATTTGATGTAGATGCCATAATTGCCAATCCTCCAGCATATGGTTAGGGCCTATTACCTCTTTCATTTTTAAGCTGTATGTTTTTTTCTGAAGACATTTTGATTGGAAAGAGTCTTTTGGTTTAGCTCATTTTTAAGCTGTATGTTTTTGTCTGAAGACAATTGAACATTTTTAAGCTGTCCATTTTTTTGCTCTACATATTCAATGTTCTCTATTTAAATGGTATTGTGATGCATCAAACTTATAAGACTTATGCCCTTTTCCTTCCTCTGTCTCTGTCTCTCTCTTTCTCTTTCATTTAATGGAAAAAAAAAATGCTTTTTCAGGACATACACATGTTGCAGAGGCGCTAAATGTACCACTTCATATATTCTTCACTATGCCATGGACGTAAGTCTTGGTTGGTTGTGATTATTATGATGTTAATTCTTTTTTCTGAATGAATTGGTTTTGGATTGTGCATGCATCGTTGATTCTGGCATCGCTCATCTTTGGTGCTTTCTTTTTGTGACAATTGAATCCTTTCTAGGACTGATGTGTATTCTTGTATGTGTGAGTTCAGAAATTGAGAATAATTACTCAGTCATTGTCTTTTTTCACCTTCTGTCAGGCCTACTAGTGAATTTCCCCATCCTTTATCTCGTGTTAAACACTCAGCTGGTTACAGAGTGAGTCTGGTTTTTGCTTCTCCGGTCTTGGATTTTATCTACATTGAGGTCTACTCATATATTGGTAATCTTGAATACAGCTTTCATATCATATTGTTGATGCCCTAATATGGCTGGGAATAAGGGACATGATAAATGAGTTCAGGAAGAAAATGCTGAAGCTGAGACCTATTACCTATTTGAGAGGATCCTATAGCTCTCCTCCAGATGTGCCTTACGGGTATATATGGAGTCCTCACCTTGTTCCCAAACCAAAAGGTCATTTTATTTACATCCCTTAGACTGATAAAACGCTTCATTTATTTTGACAAATACTTGTACAATTGATGATTGAGATATGATTCAAGATGAGCACCTTATGGTTGCTTTGTATAGTGAAGTTACTTTATGGAGTTAAATATCTCTGCATACTCTTGCAATTTTTAGTATTCCTGTGTTGTCAACTGTTTGATTAATAATCAATTCTACAACCTAATGATCAGTTTAAAATTTAGTCAAGCATTGTTTGGCTTTTTGTTTGAGTGTCATATCTGTAAAGTGCTGCGATCTTACTAGCACTTATCAGGGCTGTCAACCACCCTGATATATTTGCTTCTTGTCTGTGTACCTTAAATTGACTAATTTGTACTTGGGAAACCCTGATATATAGGAGTTATTTTCTGATACTATTAAAGGTCTTCATATCCTTGGCCAATTCTAAAATTTTCTTTTCGTTTTACATTTTGACAAGGTACTTGGGAAACCCTGATATATAGGAGTTATTTTCTGACTATTAAAGGTCTTCCTATACTTGGCCAATTCTAAAATTTTCTTTTTCGTTTTACATTTTGACAACAACAAATGTCCAAGTAAAAAATGTCATGCTTGTTGATCTTGGTGATGCCATTTGAAGGATGCATGTTTTGATGTGGTACGGTTTTCTCCTGCAGACTGGGGAAAGAATATTGACGTGGTTGGCTTTTGTTTCCTTGACCTGGCATCCAGTTATAAGCCACCAGAGTCGCTTCTTAAATGGATCGATGCTGGTGATAAGCCTATCTATATTGGTTTTGGTAGTCTCGTGAGTTTTCTTCTACAACTTTTCCTTTTTTAAAAAGTAAAATGAGAGTTTGTAACAGTTTGTTCTTCATGCACAATTTTGATATTTTATTTATTTATTATCTCTGAGAGTCCGAGGTATATGTGCTTTTCTTTATATTTATTTCCTTATAATGTAATTGATTATTTTAATTTTGGGGATTATTTATGTGCATCTTATTTTCCTATAAAAAATTATATTGGCTTCATTAAACCACATATTCTATTTTTTTATCATATTCAGTTGATCTGGGCTTAAATGGTTCTAACTGCTTTGAACTTCCAACAGCCTGTTCAACAACCAGTAGAGATGACCAAGATTATAGTACAAGCTCTAGAGAAAACTGGACAAAGAGGCATTATAAACAAAGGCTGGGGTGGCCTTGGCAATTGTAATTTCACTTGTTCTTTTCTCGTATTTCATTAGTTAGATTTTCAGTGTGTAGGAGTGGATAGTGGTTAATTATCTTTGGTGCAGTGGAAAAACCAAAGGACTTTGTGTACTCACTAGACAACTGCCCCCATGACTGGCTATTCAAACGATGTGTGGCTGTGGTAAGTTGCAACGTAAAACTTTGAGCTCCCAGGGCCATCGAAACAATTTTCTGTTTTTATTTTATATATTATGTCATTCTCTTGAAAGATTCTTGATATTAGCAATGAGCATGGTGGATCATGATTTGTACATTTTATATGTAGGGATAGTGTGTTTTATATCGTAAAAGGACCTGCAAACTAGTTTAAGCTCCTTGGCCTTGGAGGGTTTGTTTTTTGTATTTCTTTTGTGTAAAGTTGTTTTTGTTTTCGATGTGGATGGTAGTTGCATTTGAAACATTTTATAAGGAGAAAGGCCATCATTCATGTATCTCGTCTTCGTCCCTAGTTGAATGCTTCATGATTTGTACATTTTATATGTAGGGATAGTATGTTTTATGTCACAATAGACCTGCAACTTAGTGTTAGCTCCTTGGCCTCGCAGGGTTTTTTTTTTGTAAATCTTTTGCACAAAGTTGTTTTTGTCTTTGATATGGATGGTAGTTGCATTTGAAACATTTTACAAAGGAAAAGGTCGCCATTCATGTATCTCGTCTTCTTCCCTAGTTGAATGCATCATGATTTGTACATTTAATATGTAGGGATAGTGTGTTTTATGTCACAAAAGAACTGTAAACTAGTTTAAGCTCCTTGGCCTTGGAGGGTTTGTTTTTTGTATTTCTTTTGTGTAAAGTTGTTTTTGTTTTCGATGTGGATGGCAGTTGCATTTGAAACATTTTATAAGGAGAAAAGCCATCATTCATGTATCTCGTCTTCATCCCTAGTTGAATGCATCATGATTTGTACATTTTATATGTAGGGATAGTATGTTTTATGTCACAATAGACCTGCAAATTAGCGTTAGCTCCTTGGCCTCGCGGGGTTTATTTTTTGTAATTCTTTTGCCCAAAGTTATTTTTGTCTTCGATATGGATGGTAGTTGCATTTGAAACATTTTACGAAGGAAAAGGCCGCCATTCATGTATTTCGTCTTCATCCCCGGTTGAATGCATCATGATTTGTACATTTAATATGTAGGGATAGTGTGTTTTATGTCACAAAAGACCTGTAAACTAGTGAAAGCTCCTTGGCCTTGGAGGGTTTGCTTTTTGTAATTCTTTTGCGTAATTTATGTTTGTCTTCAATATGGATGGTAGTTGCATTTAAAACATTTTACTAGGAAAAGTCCGTCATTCATGTATCTTGTCTTTTGATGTAAAATGAACCTGCGGTTCTCCCGTTTGTCTTGACTTTTGATCGTTTCCTTGTGTGGTTTCTGCAGGTTCATCATGGTGGAGCTGGAACTACTGCTGCTGGTCTCAAAGCTGCGGTAACTTGGCAACTCCAAGTGCATATCTATTCAATTTTGTTCTTCACTCTTTGAAGTCATTTCTTCTCTTGAATACAGTGTCCAACGACTATTGTTCCTTTCTTCGGGGACCAGCCTTTCTGGGGTGAGCAAGTGCATGCCAAAGGAGTAGGTCCTGCACCCATTCCGGTTGATGAGTTCTCACTTGACAAGCTGGTCGAAGCGATACGCTTTATGCTGAAACCTGAGGTATGAATGAGTTTCTTCTAGGATTACTTTTGAGTCATTATTATCTGAAATTATTACATTATTAATCAGTTTTGATTAAGGATGGTTAAGAAATTAGTTTACGTGTTAGTCATAGTCAACTGCAAAAGAATGGCAAGGTTTCTGGTTCTGGAAGGTTGAACCCTGGTGTGATAATGGTTTGGTTGCTTTATTACTTATTAACCTAGATATCCTGGATTTAAGCACTGTTTTCAGAACCAGACCGGGAGATTAGACCGTTTGAATCAGTAGGACTGACCAGGCCGGTCAAATTGGTTTTCTTTATTTTTAATAATTTATTTAATTGAACAAGTCAAACTGGTTGAACTGGGAACCGGTGATCTGACCGGTTCAACCACCGGTCCAATTTTGAAAAGCTTGGATTTAAGTGGCTAAAAAAGCTATGTTTATTTTTCTTGATATACTTTTGTTGGACACCCACATTTGACATATTCGAACATGGGTATCCTTCAAAATACATAGAATTTTTTTTATATAACCAGCAAGAGGAAGCATGAATAAGTTCGCTTCAAGTATTGCATTACGTAACCAGGTTTTGAGCTTAGTAAATCCGAATATTGCAGCATAGATGATTTAAAAGGAAATGGTTTGATGCAGGTGAAAGAACGTGCTGATGAGTTAGCAAGGGCCATGGAAGGTGAGGATGGAGTTGCGGGTGCAGTAAAAGCCTTCTATAAACATTTTCCTGTTGGAAAATCTAAGGACGAACCTGATACGACCCAAACTCATCATCATTCAGCAGTACTCTCGATAAGACGTTGTTTTGGCCATGCATAATTCTGGTGTTGTAACATGTTTTGATCATAGTTGTCTCCCTTCAACGTGGCCAAAAAGGGGGGAAATAGTAAGAACAGAAAATTTTCGAGTTTCCATTTTTTGAAATCGTATTCATCAGAATGAACCATTATCACTTAGATTTGAAGTGCCAACAGAGCATTAATCACTCGCTCTTTTGGGTTGCTGAGAGTAATATTTGTTGTATTTTTTCAAATAATTTTAAATATATAAATTACATGGTTTATTATCAATTAAACCTAGCACCAAAAATAGTAGCTATCCTTGGCTAACTTCATAATAGAATTTCAGACATGTCCGAACTCTTAATTCTCCAATTATATAATAAAAATTTAGAATAAATTAAGCATAATGGAATTGCAACATGGATCTATCCAACACTAACCCAAAGCCAACTTATTATATTGTAACAGTGTGAATTAATGAATTAACTCTGCAAAACAGTATGGTTAGGAATCTACCTCAATTTAGTAAAAGCTAGGAAGCTGAATGTCTAACGGTTTAACTCTCGGACAAAAATCGTATCACACAGAATTCAGGGAGACGAAAGTCGGAAAAAGTCGGAAATTTCGAATTCACCCTAAACCAATACAACGTATGCTTTCAAGAATTTAATGACATGCCCCTTTCGCTTAGTAGCCCTTGTTTCCACGGATCCTAGCTCTCATGTCAACCTGGTACAAGAAGGGAAAAAAAGCATAACATGTTAGCTATATATCATAAAACATCATCGAGTTTGCCTTGTTCATGTGAAAGATAGCTTCTTTTTTGTTCAAACTAAGAGAAGTATAAACCCATTTTAACCTACTTTAAAAGGATAATAATTTTCTGTTTATCATGAAACTGTTAAGCAAATATAGCAATGTGCAATATAAGATTTATTGTAATGATGATACACCTACAAGAAACCTAACAGTTTGTGAATTCGTAATTGTGTGTTACTGTATTTTCTCATGTCCTAACCAAGTTTACGAGGTATTTTTGGACATGCCATTTTTGCTCAAGCCTCACCTGCTTGTCGCATTTTACTGTTACTGATAAAATATTTTAAGAGGATTGATATCGAAAAAGAATTATTCTTCAAAGAGATCGATCCTTCCATGTAAAAATTTGGAAGGACTCATGTGGGCATGGATGACGTCTTAATAAAACAGGCCAAGCTCGGACAAAATTTTCTAGCATATTTCGGGCAGGGCATGGACAAGACATAATTTTTGTTAATATAAGGCCTAGGCCCAACTTAACCCATGAATAGATCACAGTAACCATGCAAAACAGCAATTTGCAGCTGCACAAAGTAAGTATCAACCTAAAAAGTTGCATAGAATAGAGGGGCTGGGGGCATGGAATCCTGAAAATACATGCTTTTGATAACAAGAAAAACAAAAAGGTTTCATGTTGCTTTTTATGCTTTAAACTTGTGAATTCCATCCTTAAACATCTTTTGTACCAAGTTCTTATATCAACAGCTTAAGTTGAAGAAAACAACCACATTTTCAAAAGCTGATACCAAGAAACACGAAAACCCCACAAATAAGATGTTTGGTCTAAACCAAAATATACATTGTAGTTACAGTAGAGTTATATAACTGTAGTTCAATCGGTTTTATTCTAGGTCTTGAGCATTGGTTCGTTTTGTCTACAACTTATCATCTACAATCATGGAATCCCAACCATTCACAATGGATCAATCCATCTAGATCTAATATTATCATCACTAGACCTAGTAGTTTTGGGTACAATACTTAAAAAAAATAACTAAAACACAACAGTAGAGACTAAACATAAAATATTAAAAAAAATACGACATGAATATGTCACACAAAACGAAACAAATTATTAACATGTAAAAATTTATAGATATATAACACTTTAAATATGATTATAACTTGGAAGAAAAAAGCAACACAAACACCATAAGGATACAAATATTACTAGTTCTAGTCCTCACCAGAGGCGGATAAAGGGGGGGCAGCCAGGGGCCCTGGCCACCCAAAATTGAAAAATTGCAATTCTAGCCCCTCTATAAATGATCAAATTAAAAATTAATATACGGGGAAGTTATGCTTTGGTCCCCCAAAAATGAAAATATTCTATTTAGTCCCTTAAAAAATGATAAAATAATAAATCAATACATGATAAAATATATATTTGACATCTCAAAAAGTTGTAATTTAATTTTGGCCCCCCTAAAAAAATTTCTGGATTCACCCCTGGTCCTCGCCATCTCTATATGCAGCAAAAGTAATTGTAAATTATGTTCAATCTAATCGATATCAGCAGAAGGCCAATTCATTTCCATTCATGCCATAAAAAAGGGTTAATTGCACCAAACATTCACAAACTATTGGTCAAAATCTAAATTGATCCCTAAACTCAAACTTCCAATTGAATCTTCAAATTGAAATATCATCCTAATTAGGTCATTCCGTCTGTCTAACCATCAGCTTTGAGGATAATACCAACTTGGATCGGACAGGGTTTGAAACATTTATTAATCCATTAGTGTCTAAAAAAATGAAACCACCTTAAATCAAGCTGACATTTAAGGCCAAAGTCAACTGTTAGACTAAGGAAAGGATCTGATTAAAACAATACATCTATTTGAGGATTCAATTGGAATGCTTTGAAGTTTAGAGACTAATTTAGAACTTGGCCTTTAAATTGGAACATCTGAAGCAATTAAACCAAAAAAAAAAACAGGATAGCCCTCCCTAAACCAATTAGAATTATAACTTCCACCATCATCAACTCCATGACTAAAACCCTAAATCCTATTCATAAAAGATTAAAAATCTTCATCAAGATAACAAACATGGCAAATAAGAAGAATTGAACATACCTGTCCTCTTTTGCAATTGAAATAAGTTTCTCTGAGTCCAACACATTCGCTTGGTATACAAGGGCTTTTCTCTCCAGCGCATTCCCTAACTGAACGCTTCTCAACCTATCCCATATTAATCCCCAAATTTAGTAAAATTCCATCATTTCACGTTAGGGCAAAATTAAATTGGGAAATCAAAGGAAAAAAAAAACAACAATAAAGAGAGTAGATGAAAAAGGGAAAGAAGAATACCTTAACACAATCTGATTCGCTTAGACACTTCACCAGTTCCATAGCCAAACCTTTGCAAGATTTTGACATTTTTTCAATTTCCCAACAAAAATTTCTTTTGGGTCCAAATTTTCCCAGCAAATCATATATATATATAAGCCTTTTTCTTTTCCTTCAAATCGAACGAAAGTGAATAAGGCGATCAAATTTCTTTGATTGATTACTGGGTTTTTACTCTCTTTTTTTTTTTTTTTTTCCTCAATTTGTAGGGTTCTTCAGTTTTCTCGTAAATACTTGGGGGTGATTTGAATTTTCCCTTTTTATATATTAATATATATAATATACATATTAATCCATGGTTTAAGGCGGTGAAACCGATCAAATCATCATTTCTCAATTTAATCTTTTATAAAAAAATAAAAATTATTAAAGGATATAATTTTTTTATTCAAATTGATATATTAATTAATTCTTAATTCAACTAATATCACTTATCGATTCCATCAGATTCTAATATTTATTTAATAATAAATAAATAATAATGAAGAATTAAAAAAATTAAAAATTGCTAGTTTTTTGCTTATTCTCTTCTATGGGAACATAGTGTTTGCTCTATTTTTGTTATTAAATTACTATTTAGTGATTTGAGATTTTTTTAAAATTTTAAATTAATAAATATAAAATTATACTTTAGCTCCTCTAAAATTATATAAATTTAATTTAATTTTTTAAAAATTATAAAAATATAGATTATAAAAAATTAAAATTTCATCCGACCCCATATAAAATTCTTCTAGCTTTGCCCCTACCTACCTAAAATAAAAATTTTTAATTCAGTCTCTTTATAAACAACAAAATTACAAATTAATCTATGGTAAAATTACATTTTGACTCTCTATAATATAGAAAAATTTATTTAATTCTTTAAAAAATAATGAAATTATAAATTAATACATGATAAAATTATATTTTAACTTGTCAAAAGTTTTATAATTCAATTCCAACTCTTAAAATTTTTGTTATTTTTATTTTATATCTTTTAATTTTGTTTTAAATAATTTATTTTAACATCATTTATTCTCTAATTTTTTACCTTAAAATTATAAAAAAAATCATTTATTAATGATTTGAAGAATGAACTCAATGAGAGAGGAATTGAACAAGTAACAGTTTGAGGCTGAGATGTACAGACTATGATGAAATTTTATCTTAAGGATTTTATTAATTCAACGAATTAATGAGTTGAATTATGCAATATTTAAACTATATTAATTATAATTAATATGTACAATTAACTCGTGTATTGTGTTGAATAAAAAACATATCTAAAAGATAAAAATACACATTGAGTCACAAAATTATATTTAATTTTTTTCTACCCAACTATTAAAATTTAGGGTAAACTATACAAATGGTTACTCAATTATGCTTACATTCCTGTTTTATGCTCACATTCTTGTTTTAATCATCCAATTTTAATTTTTTTTTTCAATTTAAGCAATAACGTTTGAATTCATTCCTATCTTGCTCACTCGGCGTTAAATTAATAACGAAAAGTCTTTTTTCTAACTGGTATAATAACACATTCAGTCATCAATACTTACATATTCTATCAATTTGATCCCAATTCTAAAAAATTCAACAATTTTAATCATTCACAATTATAAATTCTATCAATTTGATCCTCAAACTTCCTAATTAAAACTTTTAACTTTTGAAATAGAGGCATTTCACGTCTATAAATTTATAACCCCCCCCCAAAAAAAACTTCTCCCAACTAATAAGTCGTTTTTCGAGCTAATTTCTAATATCGATGAGCTTATCTTGAAACTTCATTTTCTCTTTTTTTTTTCTTAGTTGTTTTCTTCTAAATATAATATTTCATAATAATTTGATTGATAAAATTTTGGCTAAAGAAAAAGGAAAAACCTTTTAAAAAAATTACTTTAGGTTTGCTCTCATTTTTAATTGTATGATATTTCCTGCAATGTACACAGAAACAGTTCTTGAAATTGAAAATTAAATCCAGCGTAAAAAAATATAGCTTTGAAAAGTTCAATTGTTCAATTAATAATTATAAAATAAAACTTATGAACATTTAATTTTTCATAAGAAAAAAAAGGGAAAGAATTAATTGAATTTCATTTTATTGCATGGATAATATTTTTTAATTTTATAAATTGATTAAGAGATTATTATGTATTCTATTTATTTTTAATTATTTATTTTTAATTTTTAAATTCACAGTAGGCAATACATATTACTAATAATATGATTTAGTGTCAAATCATTTACCAAATTAATTAAAAACTAAAATTACGTTAATCAAAGTGAGAAATTATTTTTTTACAAATATCACATTATTTATATAAGTATATATATATATATATTATATTTTTAAATTTTAAATTTTCTATCATTTTTACTTGTGTTTAGTTGATTCCTAACATTAATTTCTTAAGAATATAAACAAAAATGGTTATATACCGAATTGTATAATTTCAACCATAAATAAAGCAATTAATATATGTGGAATGTCTTTGTTTGAAAAGCTGAAAGCCTTGGTTAAAAAATTTGGTAATTAAATTGATAGAATTTATAAATATGAGGGGTTAAATTTATTGAATTATTTAATATTAGGATCAATTTGATAGAATAAGTAAGCATTGATGACTCAATATGTTATTATATTGGTTTAAAAAAGTTTCCTTTATCAAATTAACCTCGAGTGACCAAATAAGAACGAATTCAAATGTTAGTACCTAAATTAAAAAATAAAATAAAATCGAGTGATCAAAATAAAAATGTGATCATAATTGAATGACCATTTGTATAATTTACTCTAAAATTTATAATATATTCTTAACATTATCTGATAACATAAAATCATATACAATATTTTATTATTTACCAAGTAAAAATATCATGAAATTACTTACATTTAAAGTTGATTGTATTTTGACCTCTCCACTTAAAATTGACAAATTAATCTCTACATTATATTAAAGAGCAAATTGATATTTCTATTAAAAGTTAATCTCTATTCATCAACATAAGATATCCGTGCCATTAATTATGTCAATTTTTAAAAATCCAAACAAATGAAATTAAAAAAATTTTAATTTTTAATTTAATATATAAGAAACTAAATTAAAAGGACAAAACTGCATGACTATATATTGACAGAGAAAGCTTACTACTATTGCATAAAGATTTAAACAAAAATGAGCATAAAGATTTGAACAAAAATGAGCATAAAGATAATTCATGCTATTTAACACAATAAAAAATAACCCAAATTCTCTCCAAGGATGATATACAAGTAGTTTGAACCAATGTCATGAAAACCGGACCGAAAGTAACTGATCAAGCCTTCGGTTTCCGGTTGAACCAGTTCAATCAACCAGATCAGATTATTGCAATGGTTTTAACTACTCATTACAGCGTCTCTATAGCCATAACTAAAACTGAGAGACTAAGCAAAGCCAGGTCTGCAACAACAATGAGCCTAAATATGCTTTTATTCATCCATTTGGCTATATATATATGGTGTGTTAAAAACACTGAAATCATGATTAGTAGTTCCTAGACTGCTGAGGATGGTGATGAGCTAGATCCAACTGATTGCCAGAGCTTGACCCAGTCCAGCATAGCTTTAGCAGCACGAGCAAACACAGGGTCCATCGATCCTAGCCTCTCTTTAACAGCATTTGCCACCTCAATTATGCATTCCTCCACTGTTGTAGCTTCTCGTGGCAACCTTACAGACTGAAAGAAGGGGATAACTTCCTCCATCAGCTTCACACCCTCCCACTCCTTTTTCAAGCTTGCTATAGGGTCACCTCTGTCGGTTCTCCATATGTACGGCAGTCCAGTTTTCACACCGAGCCCCAGATGATCGCATATGACCTTAACACACAACCCACTCCAGATGTCTTCCATTGTTTCCCACCTACACTTACCTTCCCCAGCCAACTTCAGAGCTGGAACCAAAGCAGGTCCTACTGCCTCCCGCTCAAAAGCGATGTTGATTCCACTAATGGGTATGAGGGACCCGGCTGGGACAGTCATAACTGCATCAACATATCGGGAATTCCTTTGCCTTGCCTTGAGGGCTTGAGTAGGTGCATCATGATCAGCCAGATTAAGCCATAGCCCACATGATAAAGCACATTTCACCCCACCCCGAAGACTGAATGGGTAGCCACGAACAAAATCAACTCCTTCAGCATAAGGGTCATACAGAGTATTAAAAAAGAATGGTGTGGCTGGGTTGGTAAGGTTGCTTATATGCTGGGCAACAGCATCCACCAAAAACCCCTTAGGGTCTCGGGCTGGGAGGCAGTCATCGTCTACAGAGATAATGTACTTTTTCCGAGAAATAAGATATCCAAAATACCTGCAGGAATAGCCAGAGAATAGAATCGAAGTAGAAGAACCCACCACTTGATCTATGTCGGGCTTTCCGTAGACATCAAGGTTAAAGCCTTCAGGTATTTTGAGTTCCTCTTTCAAATCAGGGTCTTTGACAATTATGACATGAAATCGAGAGAACATTGGTCTCCATTCATTCATAAATGTTGTCAGATCCGAACGAAGAGCTCCTATTACAATGTCAACCTCATTATCCTTAATTGCTAGAGACATCTTGCCAAATACCAACAACCCAATCCCAAAGAGCTAGGCCTCTTAAAAGCAACCGTTCGTAACTCTCTAGTCCAATGTACTATGTGTTCCACTGATTAAACCAATCTCAGAATTTCTCAGAACATCCTACGGAGGGAACAGAAGTTCATCATAGAAATCAACTCAAAATCCATTGTAAAAGAAAAACGAATATTTGAAACTCCAAAAATGACTTACTAGTAGGAAGGACAGGGGTAAGTGTGACTCGTATGTTGAGTGCTTGTATAAGAGAAAAGACCTCGTCCTTACCGGTATCTATAAACAACTTGAGAACTCTCTCAGTTAACTTTCCAGCTCTCAGCGTTCTCTGCCAAATCATGGAAATACGTCTTACAACATGAATGCCATTAGAACTAAACAAGAGATTAAAGGTAAAAATGTACCAGGTTAAAGAGACAAACCGGATTTGTATACCGTAAAATAAGATAATCAGACAGAAGAACGAGGCTAAAAATAAATTGCTAAAAAAAGGAGATACAGAAAAAATCCAGATGAGAAAGAAGGGGATGGAAAAGATTTACGAAAATAAAAAAGGTAAAATCAGAAATGTTCAATGGAACATGGAAAAGGGAAAAAATGATGATAACATAGAAACTTTAGTGGAAAGGTTGCAGCAATTGTAAAACTTCTCACATAAGCAATTCAAGAGAGCAATGTGAGCTATCCATCAAAGCACCAAAAGATAAAAAAAAAGAGGAAAAGGGTTCATGAGCCTCCTCAAGTGCTATCATGTTGCCTTATCTTTAAACATGTACAAACTTTAATGATGCTCAACTCGTAGAAATAGCCAGATTCTCAACATGGCCAACTTTAATAATCAAACCTTCAAAACTTTAAATTTAACATCAATTTTTCAAAATCTTGATGATTTTGTCCTACCAAAGTAGAGTTTCATGATCTGGAACTTGGGACATTAAAACTGAAAAAGAAAAAAGAGAGAGCAGTGGCTTTGAACGTCCTAAGGCCTCAAACTTTCATAAAAGTATAATAGAGAATGGGGCTTAAATTTAATAGGAAATATTAACCAATGTTGTCAAGAGCACACCGTATGCACTAGTACCCTATACTGCCTGAGGCAACATGTACATATGTGTATTTCTATACATGTCTCTGTATATGTAAACATATCAACAAGCTTAACACATATAATTAGGGAAATGAACTTTAGAAATTGGTCCACTTTATCGATGAAACATGCAAAATTTTCTTTTAATTTTGTTGGCCATCATGCATAACTTCTTTAAGGTCCTAAATCCGTTGTCAAATACCGAATATTGATAAGTAGAGAGTTTGGCATTATCACTATCTTACCAGTAAAGTTACATCTAATGAAAAGAATCAAAAGTAAAATAAATTGAAGATTACTTCAATCAAGCAAGCTTTTTATGCCTGTCATCTTTATCTTACAATAAAATATGCCTTGACAAACAAGCCATATGACGGATTAAATGTACCTGACCTAAACCGGTTTAAAGAGACTTTTTTATCTGACGCTAAGGCGTGAGGGCTTGACAACAGTGAAATTGACTTAAATCTACTATTAAAAAAGTAAACATATTTAATAATCACAACATAAACTTGAATATTGAAAAAAATAAAGGAACCCAAAAATCATAGATCATCAAACAAATTTGACAATGCAGATTATAGGCAATAATACCTCAAGAAAATTATTAACTACTTTCTAAAGACTTAGCTATATTCTCATCGAAGTCGAAGGAATCGTTGGCCCAAAAGTACATACAATACAATTTCAAAACCCACCTAATAAGGAATTCATAGCTTCGCATAAAAAAGGGGTTTGGGGGGGGGGGGATCCCTCAAATTAAACAAGAATCTAAAACTACCCATCAAGCCAAAAGGCAAAAGAACCCTACAAACTAACAAAGAAATTAAAATTACCCATCAAATCAAAAGGCAAGAAAAAAAACCCACAAAATAACAAATAAATTAAAACTACACATCAAGCCAAAGGGCAAGAAGAAAAACCCACAAACTAAACAAGATATTAAACTACCCATCAAGCCAAAAGGCAAGAAAAACCCGCAAAATAACAAAGAAATTAACACTACATCAAGCCGAAGGGCAAGAAAAAAATCCACAAAATAACCAAAAATTAAATCTACCCATCAAGTCAAAAGACAAGAAAAAAACCCACAAAATAACAAAGAAATTAAAAGTACCTATCAAGTCAAAAGGCAAGAAAAACTCAAAAAAGAAATTGAAAAAATGAGAAATAATATTTTACCAGGAAGAGATCGATGACGATATGGTCGGGAAGAGGAGAGAGATCTGCGATATTGGAAAGGTTAAGAACAGCTGAATCTATAGTCAGAGATAGCAAAGAGGGCGAGGTTCTCATTCACTTACTGCTTATTTTTTCTCTGTAAATTTATATTTTTTAAAATTAATATCTTCGATTTATAACTAAGAGTCTAAAACAAAAATAAAAAAAAATGAAAATGAAAATAGTTTTCGAAGAAAATAAAGTAGAAGATTTTTGCACTGGTTTCTCCGTCGTTCGTCCTTCAACCTTTGACAACTGTAATGTTTGCCCGCTTCAGAGGGTTGATTATTATTAATTTTTTTACAATTTAAATTTTTAATATTTCAAAATTTATTTATTTAATAATTTAGAATTTCGAAATATTTGCCACGTGTTTTACTTAGGATTTAGCTAAAAGTACCATCGACAATTGAATGCTAATAGAATTCATTTAATAAGTAATTAATTATGTGTTTTTTAAAAATAGGAAATAATTAAATAAAAATTTAGTAGAAAATTTCAACTTGATGTTTTTTTGGTTAATTATTTATTTGGATCAAATTATACATTAAAATTTTGAAGGTAAAAATTAGAGGCAAATTTAATAAAAATTTTGAGGGACCGGAATTAAATTATATATTTTTATAATAGTAAAAATATAATTTCATCATTTTAATAACTTATATATTTATAATTTTTAAATAATTAAATTAATTTTTTATTATTTTAAAGGCCAATATATAATTTTATAAATTATATAAGGATCTAAATAAAAAAAATCATTTTACAGGCAGAATCCCTATCTTATCCATTGGTATGACTTTTTATAATTAAAAAAAAATCACTTAATAGTGTTGTAGTAAAATATAATATTGAAAATGTTGATTTGTCATGATAAAAAATAATAATTGGATAATGCTCTTTGGAAAAAAAATGACATTGACTTGCTATAGTTAACAATTTTAACTATTTAAATTAATTAATAATATTATAAAAATAAATGGACCAATTTATGTAAATAGTTAAAGTATGTAGGTACAACCAAGTTTCAGCATGGTATAGAGGTCAAAACTAAATATGACCATTATTTTATAATGTCAAAAGAAAGATAAATCCAAAAATGTATTAGTCATTAGGACCTTTTTGAGCATTAAAATTATATATAATCACGTAACGTTTAATTGAGAAGTTAATAGTATTAACTAATAAAAGGGTTAATTTTTCTATTAACCCTTGTAGTTTGTAAAAGTTGATAATTTAAACTTTGTACTTTAATTTGATTTAGTATTTGTATTCTTCAAAATTTAAAATTTCAATCATCATTAAACGATAATGGTTAAATTCATTAAGTTCTACTAGTTCCAATATTCGATGCACCAATCATATTATCATATGTGTAATGTTATGGTAACTAGTTATTTCCACATATTGTTTGCTAAAATTCTAGTTAATGGATTAACAACCGTCAATTGTATTAACATTGAAATTTCAAAATTCAAAAAAATATAAAGACTTAGAATGATCCAATTAGAGAATATAGACCGAATATACAACTACATGCACAATACAAGTACAAGACTGGTAATTGAATTTAATCAAATGAAATTAATTGTTATTATTTAGGTCAAGACTAAAGTTTGAAAAATTGAAAGATGTGGGGACTAAAATTGACCAATTCAAATAGTATAGAGACAAAATTTGATCAAATTAAAATACATAAATCAAATCCACAACTTTCGCTATCTACAATGACTATTAACCTAATAAAAATAGTAACTTGTATAAAAATTTTAAATATATATATATATAAAATAATAATAATAACTAAACGTAAAATTGTTTAAAATGGTAAAGCCGAAATGTTAAACATTATTATGCTCTGGGTGGTTTGAATCAATTAATGTGCAAGTATTTTTTAAAATTTTATATGAAAAGGCAAAAGTGTTTTCAAAACAATATTACTTGTTTTATAAAAATAGGGTTTTTTTTTTATAATTTTATGATGGAATTGAGATTAAATAATTAGTGACATTAATCCAATTACTATATTAAATATAATATAAATAATCACCTCATTTCTTAACACGAATTTGAAAGTTTAATCCTCGCCTATATTAATCACTGTTACCGATAATGAATACTTTTATTTCAATTAAAAATAAATATATTACAGGCAAATAGTTTATTTTAAAAGACTAAAAATAAAAATAAAAGAACCTTGTATAATTTGATTTTTCTAGCGATCTTGTAATTAAATTGGTATCATTGAGTAGACTGATACCAAATTCAATCCCCCGTGATGTAATTTGGGTGAAAATATAATAATTAGGTAAAATACTATTTATAAAAAATATATAATTTTTATCTAAATAAAAAATATATATTCATTTGAATCAACTACATATGTAATTTTTTTCATACAACTTCTCAAAAACAAAACATAAGTTATTCACTTTTTTTATTCACCTATTTTTTTCAAATTAGAGTAGAAAGTTATCGACTCTTTTTTTATTATAAAAATATAATTATTCATCAAAAAATAAAAAAATTATATAAAATATTTTTTTTCACCCAATAATATGATAAATTTTAGTGCTAATTTAAAATTTTCAAATTTTAATATTACAAATTTTTAATAATAAAACTTAATATTATAAGTTTATCAAGCACTAATTTAATTAAAAATAAATAAAGCAAAATTATAAAAAATAGTATATTAACAATATTAAATAAATAATTTAGTTAACAATTGAAAAACTATTCTTTTTATGTAATTAAATTTTAATTCGATTAACATTAATATTATTACCCATTCAAAATGACATAAATTTTAAAACATATTATCTGATAAATCATAAAAAGGTATATATTTTTATTCAATCACTCCAAATTTCTAACACACCTTTAAGGATGCTAGAGTATGTTTTAATTATATTTACAATTATAAATAATTACATCTAAATTAAATTATTAAATGGGTTTGTGGTTTTTTTTTTTAAATAAAAAAAATTGTATATATATAATATTCACTTTAATTACGGTTACTCTTTTGTTATTACTTAATCACGGCTTCTATCAACACCGCTGACGTCGCGTCGTTATATTCTACCTCACCGCCATCGGCCGACGTCCTCCCTTCTTCTTTTATATCACATCTCAAATTCTGATTTTTTTTCTTTAATTTATACCCTTTTCGTGTTTATATACTCGCAAGTTTGTATTTGGGTAAATTCAATTTCAAGCTAATTCTTTTTAAATAAAAGGAGGAAAAACAGATTTTATAGTGAAAATCATGAAGGTCGTACACCGAGACCTAGTTCCCAATGGCCCTGGCAGCGTCAAGGTAAAAAAAAGAGGGATTTTTTCCCTTTGAATTTTGATATTTTCTTTTTAATGTAATATTATTGATTGCAGATGATACCAGTGGATTCAGAGGATCTCTGGTTTGCTTACAATTTGATAGCTACTGGGGATTGGGTTATGGCTCGAACCGTCAGGTATTTTTTTGGTTCCATTATTTAACCGTGTGCTTTCTTTTTTGAATTGAATTTAGCTGCTTTATATCGTTATGGATGAGGTAATTTTGGGTTTTACAGAGCTTTTATGTAGTATGATTAGTTTAAATTCTATAATTTTCGTCTTTATTTTTGATGTTACTGTTTTCTGTTAATATGGTGTTTCTTGTCCATGAATTAGTAGTACTCATAAGTCGGTTATTTGTTAGTTGATTATTATTATTATTTTCTCATGTTAGCTTTGGTTCAAGATATAAAAAAACATTTATGTCGGTTGCATGAATACTCCTGCAATCATTCTTATCCTTCATCATCACGTCCTCAAGTTCTAATAGTTTCATGTTATTGTTTATCACTTTGAGCCATGTCTTTTTTGGTTTCCCATTCAAGCTTTCACTAGATGCAACTTTAATTTGTTCCATCCTCCTAGTAGTATAAATGGGTTTTTCTCACTTTATCTTCTGTAGGAATCATCCCGAAGAGGAGACTGATATCCTTATTTCTAACTCGGCCCTTGTCACATTTCATCATTGTAACATTTGCATCTTGGTTATACCCATCTTTTGTATATGTTTCTCTTGTCAGTCCAACATTCCATACCATATAGCAAAGCAAGTTTGATTGTTGTCCTGTAAAACTTCCTCTTGAAATTCGAAGGTTTTTCTCATACTAGGTCATAACTTTTAAGTGCACTGATATTTTTAGCATGTAAAACAAAAATTGAAACAGCTCAATGTTTGTAAGTTTCTTGATGTCATACCTTATTGGTATTATGTGCATTCCATAATAGGAAAGTTCTAAGGGAGACATCCAGTGGAAGAGATGCAGAGCGTGTTGCCCTGAAGTTGGAAATAAAAGTTGAGGTATGATTGTTTAAGACTGCCAATTGATTTTTCTCAGTTTTTTGACCTGCCAATATGTTTTAACAGCGTGGTTGGTTTTTAATTTTGTAGTTAATGTATGAGTATTAGTACTGAACTACTGATATCATGTCATATTTCTTTAGGCTATAGATTATGACAAAGAAGGATCTGTCTTGCGTATAAGGGGAAAGAACACCTTGGAGAATGAGCATGTTAAGGTAGGTGCACCATAGGATTTTGTCCCTTTTTTCCCTCCTTTTTCTTCTTCTTGCTTTTAAAATGCACCATCATCTTGTCGCAGATAGGACAATTCCATACTCTCGAACTTGAGCTTCAGCGACCTTTTGTTTTAAGAAAGGTAACTAACCTTTTTTGGAATAGTCTATATCATTGTATCTTTTCCTGTTTGTCCTTTTGCTTTGGGTGCTATATCTGTGCGATATAAAAATTGTATGCTTTTAGGCATCTCTCTCACACTTCAGTAAGCAAACTTCCTGTTGATAGTTATGAATGTTGCTCTAGTTGCTACACTTCATCGGTGCACATATTCCTGTATAGTTAGAGAATCTTTGATATTGTATGAATGATATGTTGTTTACATTCTACATGTTTTGGGTTTTTTAGAGATATGCCATGTACGTACATTTCTGACCGGAAAGATGTATCTCTGTCTTTGGCTGGGTGTGTTAGAAAAGAGGGACGGTGGCCATCAAGAATCTTTGAAAGGGGATAGTTGACAGAGGTCAAAGGAATGGACATAAGCTTGAAAAGTAAATAGCTTATTGAAACCTACATCTAGAAACTAATTAGAACAAAGCACATATTATCTAGTTTTATTCAAGTTATAGAAAGCAAGAAAATGTGGAATGGATCATGCCCAATTTATAGAAATCATTGAGAAATCTTAATTGTGATTCTTGCCTATCCTGATTGCAACACTAAATACTGACTAAACTTCTAGGTTATATTCCCCGTAGCCGTTATTTCTTTATACCATTCTGAACAAAAGTCTTCTTTTGTAATTCATGGACCTGATGGAATGTCATTATCTCTGCACATAATGTTAGCTAGTTGCTTGGATTATGTTCTTCAGAGCTTTTATGTTAATATTCTTATTGTTGTTCATCTATTACTAGTATTTCTGTCATTGTTTCTCTTTAATGCGTACTGTCTTCTCTCTTTCAAAGTATTTGATACTCTCACTGAGTTGTGGAATTTTTGTTGCATATTTTAGAAAATATGGGACTCATTGGCATTAGATGTTCTCCGACAGGCCTCTGGTATGTAGTCTGACTTCTCCAATTGTCTGTATTGCTACAGAATGAAAGCATCTGTTGTTTATTATTGTGCTTAGAGCTGATTTCTGAGTTTCATCTGTGTTTGATGGCAAATTCCTGTTATCTTGGTTAGTGTTTCTGAGAAGTGTTTTCTAGGATCAGAGAATTTTTAGCTGATTTACCTCTGCACTTCCTGCTTAAAGTGTTGATTTTAATAAGAAGGGGAAAGAATCTCTTATAGCTTCACAAGTACGGTTAAAGTGTTCGTGGTTAGGGCTGTTTGCCAGTTCTTATTTTGTAACAGACTGGCATATCTTGTGTCAGTTAAACTGGTAGTTTGTGGCATTAATTTAGGTTTGATTCCTTCATTTAGTGCTGTTGATTTTAGGCATGGTATTAACATTGTACCACCATGCAATCACATGGGTCTAAAAATGGTATCACATGTCATCATCTAGATAAAGCTGGCAAAGCATTTGGTTTTAGTCCTGGTATTAACATTTTATCACCATACCCAAAAACTTGTCCAGTCCGATTTTGAATCTAAAGTGACCCTGCCTGGCTTAGAAATTCCAAAAAAATGCTTTTCTACTTTTTTATTAAAAATATTTTTAGTACTATTCAGCACCACCTCATATACTTTCAGGTTGGCATGTTATCATCAACAAAAATAGTCATGTGGCCTAATTTAACTATAAAGCTTTAACCTTGTTATCAACTGTTCTTAAATTACATTTTTTGAATAAAACCATTAAAATTCAGGTAGAGGAGACTAAACCCACAGACCTGAAATAATAGAGGAACAAATTCAGGCTTCAACCAAAAAAATACTAAAATGATGACATTCCTACTTTATATTTGTTACTTGTCACAGTGTCTTTGTCTATCTGCTTATCTCTTCTAATCGCTGAATAAGTGTTTGGATTTCACTTCTCCCTCCTTTTGTTTCTTGCCTTTCTCCTAAAATATGGTTTTGTCTTCTTGTATCTTCATTTGCTCTGTAGTTTGTCTTCTGTGTCTCAACTTCAGTAATGCAAATTTAGGTTGCATCACTTTTCTATTTGAAAGGTTTTTAACAAGTATGATTTAACTTTGCAATTACTGCTTAATATATTTCAGATCCTGGTGCGAGTGCAGATCTGGCTGTGGTACTAATGCAAGAAGGGCTAGCAAATATTTTGCTTGTTGGTAAAAGGTATGTGCGACTAACTTGAAGAATGAATTTGGTACTCTGTTTTAGATGCTTGTTAAGGTGATAATATGAAGTTGGGAGATTATCCTTTACTTTGTTGGGTGCCTGACATCCCTAGAAATCTAAGATGTGGAGTTCAAAAAATCATTTAATAAAGGCGTTTGACATCTATGGGATGATTTGTGGTGTTTCAGTTTTTTGGTGATAAGGATGCTAAAGTATTCCACTTTGTAACTCGAGTATCTCTTCTGGTTTGTAGTAGTCCTCTTTGTAGCATTTCTTTCTAGAAAAGACGGGGTTGTATTTTTGTCTCTTAAACTTTTGTTAAGTATTGACGTAAATTGTCAGGAAAAGATTTTGGGCAAGTGTATAAGAGTGTTGGGAGCACGTGACCAGTCCTTTCTGAAGTAGAATTCATCAGTTGCAAGTTTTTTTGTTTGGAATGAAATCATAGGTTGCATTTAGCAAGTACATGAACCTTCATTTTAAATCATCCTCTTCAAAGTATTACTCATGAGAAGATGCTGTTACACCATGTTTGCTTGATCCAGTTCCTGTCTGCTACTTGCATATTTGACTTTCGAATTTCTTTAGTATTTAATGGTGTACAAGATTCTTAACCTACTACCATTGTGGTATGTACAATAGTATGACAAGTACCCGTTCACGGATTGAAACTTCAATTCCTCGTAAGCATGGACCTGCCATTGCTGGTTATGAATCGGTATGTATTTTTAACAAAAATTATTCTTATACGTTTGGAATTTATTTCTGATTTAGAAAGCCCTGTACCTTTGAGATCATGTAATTGGAATTGGGTTTTGTTCTCTACCTTGTTACTTTGTGTACTTATTGATTTCTTTTTAACATTCTACAGGCTTTGAAGAAGTTCTTTGAGAATGTTCTACAGGTCAGTTGTACTTGAATTGTAATATCACCATTTTATATAATATTCAGTGCGTTTATTTTATTTCTAAGTTGTTTTTGTGCATCTTTGATAGGCTTTCCTCAAACATGTTGATTTCAATGTTGTTCGCTGTGCTGTTATTGCTAGTCCTGGCTTCACAAAGGTCTGAGACAAAGCCTTTTAACTCATTTCCTTTCTAATTGCCTTGATTCTTCGTTTACTTCAATTTTCCTTAGACAATAACTCATGAAAAGACATTTTGCAGCAATTTTCTGTTTAAACATGTGTTACATTTGGCGTTGTTATCTTTTTTATTTCTTTGATATGTTTCAGGACCAGTTCCATCGTCATCTTATGTTGGAGGCAGAAAGAAGACAATTGAGGCCAATTATTGAGAATAAGTCGCGAATAATTCTTGTTCATACAAGCTCCGGATATAAGTAAGTTTGCTTTCTGCTTCAGCTTTTACTCTGCTAACTGTAATGGGCAATGTAAATTTGCCTCGCATCTAAAATACATTTATCTAGGGGCTCAATGTGATATATTGACAGTTCCATTATTTCGGGACATCTATATTCTGTGTCTTGAGAATTTCCTTTGCATTCTTAGTGAACCACATTATGTTCTTTGCTTCCCTACTTACTTACATTGCATTCAGTATCTACTTTGAAAAATCTGGCATTAGAATATACTAGTCCACACATTAAGAACTCTATAGAACGATGTCCATCTACTTTTTGATCTTCAATAAAACATGGGGATTCTGAAATGCTTCGATCTGGTAACAGGATTGTAAAAGTTGATGGCTTCATTTGTCTTACCTATATTCCTTAGTGAATTCAGATGCCCTTATAAATTTTCTAACTGATGCTATTTTATTTCAGAGCTTTAGTACAAATCTGAAATATGGATCTTAGTGTAACTTGACTATAATGCAGGCATAGTTTGAGAGAAGTCTTGGATGCCCCAAATGTTATGAGCATGATAAAAGACACCAAAGCAGCGCAAGAGGTATTATAGAAACCATACCAGCCTAGGAATTTTATTTTTTTATTCATTGGCTGTTCCTTGTTTTTATTTATTTCTTCTCATAACAGCTTTTTATGCTTTGTTTCCCTAATTTTACCAGGTCCGAGCTCTCAAGGATTTCTTCAACATGCTTTCAAATGTAAGGTTCAAACTTAGTGTTTCTACACTATTTTTTGGCTGTATTCCGTGTTTAGAATGACTTAATGATACTTTCATTTTTGTTAATATGTTCTTACGTGCATTAAGAGAATGAAAGTAGAAATGTGGTTTATCTTTTAATATATGGTGAAAGTGAAGGTTAGTTATGAAACAGAGCCCAATAACAATGACTAGAGTGACTTAACGATGGGCTATGGGTTAATTGTGTTTTGGGCCTTTTCATGGTAATTAAGTAGTTTGGGTTAATGATCTGGCTGGCCAAACAATATATAATTGTATACAATGTTTTTAGTTGATTCATTAGAAGTGAATATTAAGTATTTTATTACACTTTAAAACATTACAAACGAAAGGACATGATTCTGAATGAAGATGCTGCACAAAATGAATGTGTCAGAATTGATGTTCATGGTGTCATGAATAGTTACCAAAAAATGACTTCTCTCACAGACATGCATGTATGCATGTCCACACATGCACATGGATGTATATGTACAGAATGTGTGTGCCCATATTAATTAGTTGAGGAATTGGCTGAGGAAACTGGAGTCTTGGCTGGATAAACAATGGCTCGATTGCTTGTTTTAAAACTTAGTTGTCTGCTATTTGGCTATGTTCTTATCTTATAGTTGCTTTGGTTTTATCATAAAGGATCCGGCACGTGCATGCTATGGACCAAAACATGTGGAGATTGCCCATGAGCGAATGGCAGTTCAAACACTTCTTATTACCGACGATCTCTTCAGGTTGGTATATCAAATGATCAACTCAATATGTTTGGACAGTTGTTTAGATTGAATGATAATTTAGTATTACATAATTATTTTTCCATTTCCTGCTGTTATTGTGCTGATATTCTCTTGATTTGACTGTGAGATTGATGGAAAGCAGACAAAAATTGCTGTACAATTCAAATTTATCTGCTTGCTGCAGCAATGTCTTTATGCATGAATATGTAGAACCTCGGAACGAATATGTCACTTAGTACACGCATCACGGTCCTATTTTAGGATTTTGACCATGTTATATTTACACAGTGACACAGTAAAAGGAAAAACAAGAGACACGACATGCATAAATGGATTGCCAAATCTATTACTGACATTAGAGGGTTAGGGGTGTTAGTGTTCGCTATTTTGTATCATTCTCGGGGTCGGCCTTCTTTCTTTCATATAGCTTATTGTCATTTAATTGCTGACTTCGCATGCAGGAATTCGGACGTAATTACGAGGCAAAAGTATGTCGGTTTGGTGAACTCTGTTAAGAATTCGGGGGGTACTGCTCACATTTTTTCGTCTATGCACGTATCAGGGGAACGTGAGTATTCGTTTGCTGCATTTGGTCTTTTCTTTTTATAATTATTCCGAATTCCACTCATTTTCACATCCATATTCAGAACTGGCACAGTTGACCGGCATTGCGGCAATCCTTCGTTTCCCTCTTCCGGATCTGGAAGACATCGAAATGTAGGGTACCATTTTCTGCATATGTTCGGAGTTTCCGGCATCGAGATTTTATACTGTACTTGTATTTCTCCCCCTTTTTCGGTCATATATATATATACTGTGTTAATCAGTATTTGAACTGTATCATATCCAGATACAGCTAGTATTTAATCAACTCTAGAAGTGTAACATTATTTCATTCAGTGTGTTATGGAAATAAAATATTTAATTCAAAAGTTTTCTGCATTATCCTACATCTGGCTTTTCTGGGTACATCCTACGGCTTTAAATTATTGTTTAAATATTTTAATATTTTTTATAAATCTTAGTTAAACTAGAAATCGAGACCACCAATTCAATTTTAAAATTTTGATATCGAACTTAGTTTTGATTTTTAATTTTCATTATTTCTCGTTTAAAGATTTAATCAATTCATAAAATACAGATCCAATCAATAATAAAATAACTAAATCAATGAGAATTTGATTATATTTCTTATTAATTATTTCTTATATTTAATAATCCTTTAATACATATAATATTATTTTTCATTTTAAATTAAATTTCTTTACTAAAGTCAATCCAATTATTGAACCACTGAAGAAAATGATTAATATTCTTTTTTTTTTTAAGTTAATATTCGATTCAATATCTTTTTTATTGAAAAACTAAATAAAATGATAAAAGAAAAAACCAAAAAAAAAAAAATGCTGAGTATTTTGGCTCATTCTCAACCGTTGAATAGTTTTCATTGAATTCACAGTCTTGTAACGTGGCCCAAACTCTCCTTGCGGCATTCATACATACAAATATAAAAAATAAATACAAAAAATTTTAAAAAGGTTATATGAATAATAAACATTTTAAACATGACTAATATAATATTAAAATACGTACTTATATAATTTATTAAAGTTTATACAAATATTATAACAATATATAAAAGATATTTTAATTGAGAGATTAATTTATACATTTCAAAATATATAAGGATTAATTTATTTATTTTTAATAAAAAATTAAAATACAATTCGCCCTTAAATACATGGACTTTCTTAGTCTTTTTACTTTTATAAAAGTAAAATAAAATATTTATATTAAACAACACATATATAAAACAAAAAAAAAGATTTTTCTGATTAGTTTTATAAATATTAATTTTATTAATTTAAATCTAAAATATTCCTTTCGATTAGAATAATTAATCAAATATATTCAATGATAATTGAATCGAAATTTATAAAATCGATTCAAATATTGTTATTTAAATTGGTTTCTCATTTTACTTATGTTATAATTTAAATTTAGCCAGTCAGATTAAATTGACTGAATTAAGAATCGATCGAAATATCAATTTGATGAGAGATATAAAGTTAATTAATTTGTAGACAAATATAAGCTGATCGAATCTAGTTAAAATTTTAGATCAACATATTCTTATAAAATTTTAAAATATTTTTAAAAATGTATTTATTCTAAACCAATAACAGGTGATTTTGACTCATTTCACCAATTCGAAAACCATAAATAGGACCTAATTCATCGTGTTTCACATTTTTTTATAGAAGGAGAAATAAATCAAGCAAAATATTGGAAATATAAGGGTTAAAATACCTGAGAGGTCCCTATACTATAGAGACTAGATCAAATTATTTTCTCTATTATTAAAAACAATTAAATAAGTCTAAATTGTAATAGAATTAATATTTACTGTATAAAAACATCTTGAAAATTATTTTTTTTCATTTGCAATTCAATTTCAAATAGCAGATTTCATTTACAGAACCATAAAAAATAAAAAAATTTAATTCTATTAAAAAGTATTTACTCTATTTTAATTTGATATTATTTAAATCTTTTTAATAGTATAAGGATTAAACTAATCCATTTAATAGTAAAGGGACTAATTTAATCAAATCTCTATAATAAAGGACCTCTCAAATACATTCACCATTATATATTAACCCTTTGAGTAATAATCAAATCAAATATTACACTGAAAATTGATTTTTTCTCACTCAGCCGTCCTAAATACACTAATTGGAAATAATTCAACGTGTTCCACTTTCTTTTTTTATATAAAAGGAAAAATAAAGCAAAACATTGGAAATATGGTATCATTTATAAAAGGAAAATAAAGTGTATATATATATATATATTCATATATATTCTTTAATATTTATGGTAAAAATACTATAAAGATTATTATATTAAGAGTTGGATTGTATTTTATCCTCTTTATAAAAAAATGAAGAGATTAATTCTTACAAATTAAATTAAAGAGTAAATTGATCCTTTTATTAAAAATTTCATCCATTTCTGCTTTTTTTTATTTAGTCAGCAAGCCAATTTTGAACAGTAGAAATTGATGAAAATTTCAACATAGAGGATGAATTTGTTCTTTGATTTAAAGTATAGAGACTAATTTACTCATTTTCTGTGTAATACAGGCGTCTCCATAGTAGTTTTTCCATTTATATATATAAAAATCATATATTTATATAAAAGAAAAAAAAAGAAGCTTTTTCTTTATTCCTGTGGATCTTTGCTCACATATTCACATGGACATGGAGATGGGTCTCAAACATTCGTTTCTTTTTCCCTTTCTCTTCCCTTCCAAGTTTCCAACTTTGATTCTCTTTTAACTGAAAAACCAGAGCCCCAAACTCATACGTTTTCTAACACCTTCCCCTTTCAGACCAAGTCCTTTGCCCCAAATCTTTGTCACAAAAACCCCAACGAAAAACTTTGAAGGTCCCATTGAAAATAACCCATTTCGAAAACCAATCCCAACTATGCTATTTTGAAACAAAAAATGGCTAGTTGTCCTCAAAACTCAATCTTGTACAACGGTACCCGTTGTGCTTGTCAAGTTGGTCGTTTTCTCAATGTTGCTGCCAACAGTTGTATTACTTATGCTGGGAATTCAGCTATTAAAACTGATTCTGGGATTGATTATTATGCTATTTCGATTCCAAAGAACATTTTGTCATTTGATTCAATCAAGAAGTTTACTCAATCCCAAGCTGTTTTCTTGGAAGCTACGCTTGTGATGTTGCTTTCTTGGCTTGTTCTTTGCTTCTTTTTGAGGTTTATGAAGCTTGGTGATGGAAGAAATGTTTGGTTTAAGATTAGGTGGTGGATTAGTCGTTTGGATGTTTGCTTTGCTACTAGGCATTGGCTGGTTAGTCCCTTTCTTTTAATCTTCTTACAGTAATGAATTCTTTTTAATGTACTAGAAAGTGAAAGAAAAAAAAAGGCATATTGCCTTTCTAGGATTCGAACTTGAGGCATTTTTAAATGCTCCAAATGCAATTTCAATGTTGCATTGGCTTATATCTTTATGCTTTCTAGAAGGACTAAATTGAAATTCTAGCATTTTTGTGGCAGACTACAAGTTTAACATATATTCATTTAGGATTTTATAAATTTGGAGGGACTAAAGCAGCAATTTTCCACTTTAAGGGGGCCAAATGGATTTATATGTGTATTTCCTAAGTGGGATTTCTTTTTTGCAGTCAAACAAGTATGTATAGCTATGTTGTTTGGATGATTTTGGACTCGGGTGTAAGTGTCCGATAGGTATGTATCCGATATGGGTATATTTAGTGTATTTGGAGGATCTTTGGGAGGTCATTTTCGAAAAATGTGCAGGATATTTCAATTAAAATGAAGAGTCTGAGCGACATAGATGTATAGGATGATGGTTGAGATTTTGGAGTGCTTTGAAAATTTTGGGGTGACCTAGGGTTTGATTTTTGTTAGCTAATTAAGATGTCCTTGTTAATGTGTTTTTGTAAGCTATGTAAGTGTCCGATAGGGTATGTATCCAATATGGGTATATTTAGTTTTTTATTCAATGTTTTTCATGTATTTGAAGGACCTTTAGAAGGTCATATTTCATATCCATGTTCAAATATGTGCCGTGGTATTTCAAGCAAAATGAAGAGTCAGAGCAACATAGATGTATAGGATGATAGCGTGCTCAAGTTTAGATTGTCTTGAAAATTTTGGAGTGACCTAGGTATTGGTTTATGTTAGCTAATGAAGAAGTCCTTGATAATGTGTTTTATTGAGAAGTATTTAACTTTTGCATGCTTGGATTCGGGTGCATTATTGTTGAAATCGGTCATTTGGGTCTTACTTAGGGAGGTTGAAAGATGGCGTTGTCGAAATTGAAATTCGTATGTCTAAGGAATGATTACAATTATGATTTCAGGAACTAGAATAAAAGTATGTTAAACATGTTTTCTTGATGTATAAACCTGATAAGCTTTGACTTGTATCGTTTGTTATTTAGGATGATCAAAAATTGGTTGTGAAACGGAAAACAGAACTCGGTGGAACTTTCTCGATTGCTAGTTGGATACTTTTCACTGGGCTGTTTGCTGCGTGAGTGAGGATAATGTTCTCGAAGCAAGCATTTGATTTTCGAATTCTTATGGATGTTTTCTTAAACCCTTTTGACATATAAATACACATTGATTTATGTTTTCCTCCTCGTCTTCATGATTTATCTTAGGTTGCTTTACCAACTCATCGCAAAGAGAACCATTGAAGTACATAACGTGAAAGCAACAAATGCACCTGACCTAGCTTCCTTCAGGAATGACGTTGAATTTAACATGACCGCTGTTTCTAGTATGAGTTGCTCGAATTTACGGAGTCCTACTACTTTACTTTCCGGAAGTTCTGGTTTCCTTGAAGACAAAGTTCTCCCTATTTCGGATATTCTCAATGTTTCATGTCATAACACAAGTTTGGGGCCAACTATAACGCTCAAGTGCAGCAATTGTCGACTCAATCAAGATTTTATGTCCATTTCATGGCAATTTGTCGATCTTCCGAACAGCCCTGCAAGTGCTGTAGGTTTTCAGTTCAATGTAACTGCAAAAGATCATATTAGGAGAGATCATGTGAGTTTTGTTAGTGGAACATTGATGAATGCAAGCAACTTTGATAATAGCCCGGTTACATTCAGAGGGACAGACACAAACATATTGATATTCAATTTATTTCCCCGTATATACCGCAGTGCAAAAAATCTGAGGCTAATTCAACCGCTCTTTCATGAATTCGTCCCGGGGTCGTCTTTGCGTGACACTTCTCAGCTCCGAGCCTCACTTGAGAATGCTAGTGACGGACTAATCAACACTACATTATACGTCAACTATCTTTCTTCCTACATTATTGAGACCGAAAATCAAAATATTATAGGTGCTGGTGAGTACTTTTCCTTGCCTGTGCGTATTTTGTTTAATTTCGGTTGCTGTTCCATGTATTAATTTGATATTGTTTTATTCGACTTGCAGTGGGTTTCCTTGCCGATCTTGGTGGGTTATATTGCATTAGTATGGGGATTTTTTTCTATCTCTTGGTGCAAGTATGTTGTGTTCTTCATGAGCTTATCGTTTCATTCTTTCTTTATACGTTCTTCCTTCATTTTCCGGATATATTATAAAGATTCAAGTATAGATTGATCGAGGACCTTCTATTGTCAAGAACTGATGATATTACGTTTTATTAATACCCTTCTTTTGGATGAACTGAAAAAATGCTTATATTCAGTATTTGTGCATCATGACGAAATAAAAAAACCGGAGCTTGAAGTATTCGACATTTCATATATAACCTGCTTGGTTTGTACTTTGTAGTGTGAGTTCAGAATAAAACGGCTTCGCAACGAAGATAGCATCTTACGGAGGATCAGAAATAGAAGAAAAGCTCAAGAACACTGGGATAAAGTAATTTCTTTCTCATAAGAACAGATAGCCTATTTTTTAGTCAATTCAAGTATTTCTCTCTGATTTAGTCCTTTAGTACAGTTGCAGTACACTAATGTGCTTTTCTTTACCAGGTGAGAAAATACGTCATGTACACGTGGAATTGCAGTGCATTGGATGTTGACAACCACTCTAAAACAGAACCTGGTTGTGGTTGTTTCCAACTTCCATCGGGCCCTGGTAATGGATCTGTTCGTGGGGGTGGGTCATCGAGGAAGCGAAAGCAGCTACGTGAGACAGAATTAAGTTTTCACAAGCAAGTCTCCAGTGAAAAGGTAGATTCTATCAATATCATTGTTAACACACGAGGGATCTTGTTTGACATGTCTGCAATTTATTTTAGTTACTAGTCATTCTTAAGTGAGTCTAGTATGCAAATTATTTTGACATGTCTGCAGAATCGAGTTACCTGTACTTGGTAATATGACTGTTATCAATGACCAAGTAATGTAGTTTTACCTAAAACTGTGTTGGTTGTCCAAACTGAAGTACTAACATGAGTTGAGTATCCAATGATCCTCCAAATATATCTGAAAAGGAAATGGTAAAAAGACCTCTCCAGTCCCTGTCAATTTTGAAATTGAGCAAATTGGTCCCTTTCAAAAAAATTGGAGCAATTTAATCTCTGCCAATTTCAAAAGTGAGCAACTAAGAACAATTAATCACGATGTTAATAAATCCCGTCAATTGTACATAATTTTGATTAGTATAGTAACAAATTTATCCTTCGATATTTACAATTTTGTCATTTTGACCTTAATTTTAAAAAATTGAACAAATTCAGCCTTAACATTTACACAAATGTTGCGAGAAAAATTTGTTAAATTAGAATCAAATTGGTAGAATGCATAAACTTTGAGGTCTAAATTTATTATTATACCTGTCAAAATATGTACAATTAATGGAAAACATTAACATATCGTGATTAATTGTCTGTAGTTGCTCACTTTTGAATTGACAGGATTAAATTGCTCTAGCTTTTTTAGAGTGACCAATTTGTTCAATTTCGAAATTGAGAGGGACTGGAGATATCTTTTTACCGGAAAAAACCTAGAAAAAATTGAACATACCTGTGACCGAGTATCAGGGTTTGACATTTCCTTGGGCAAATACCATTAGTAATTCTGTCTCGAACTTTTGGACCTATAGGTTTCTAATCGCAAGTTTTCCTTGAATGTTATATGCAGGCCCTCAAACACAATACACGTGGATCAACTAAGGCTGAGACGAAACATTGCATCGGTTCAAAAGATGCAGTTGCTATCCAGCATCAAGCATTTGCTCTCGATGATGATATAATTCCACCGCCTCCAACACTAGGTATGAACTTAGCTATTACGATTATTATCATTATCATCACATGTTGCATGAAAAGACATAATTGGAGTTGATTTTTTTTTCAAGTCATACTTAGAATTATACTTTCCACAATGCTGGAAAGGAAAAAAAGTTGTGGAGGGCTAGGGGGATATGTTTTTTGAATCACTGCTTTATTGTTTAAAGATTGTCGTGTAAACTCGTAACTATAATTAATACATCAAGATGATTTCTTACTATCTGTTGAAGGTTAAAGTACCTGGGAGGTCATAGGGACCAGATCAAATTATTCCCTCTATTAAATAAATCAATTCAGTCTCTATACTATTAAAGAGAATTAAATAAGCCCAAATTGTAAGAGAGTTAACATTTATTGTATAATAAAGGTCTTGAAATTATATATTTTTTCAATTGCAATTCAATTCCAAAGAAAATATTTCATTTATTGAACCATAAAAACTTTAAAAATACTCTATTCCAATTTGGTCTTATTTGATTCTTTTTAACAGTAGAGGGACTAATTTGATCAGGTCCCTATAATAGAGGTACCTCTCAGTTAAACTACCAATGTTGACCCATTATCATGGCACTTTTATCGTCTATGTTACTCTGATTTAGGTTTGGGTGTTGAATTTGGATATGTGCTTGATATGAGTATGTTCAAATTTTTCAAAGTTTTTCACGTATTGAGAGGGTCATATCTCCATAATCGTACTTGGGTATGTGTCATAGACGAGTGCTTAAATGAAACTAAAAGAGTCGCAGTAGTATAGTTTATGTCTAAAGTTCTTTGAAATGAACTAGACCTTTCGGTGTGATGAGCTGAAACTGTATGCCTTTGTGTTCTTCAAAAACCCTTGATAGTTATTTTATTTAGCTGACATATTTTATGTCGAAGTCACTCATTTCAGTCCTGTTCCTTGCTCAATGTAGAATTGAAGTCCGGTTTGGAGATCGAGTTGTCTGATATACAGAAGAATTTCCAACGTTTATATGACTATAATGTTATGCTGAGAGAGAAGTTCATAGCCACCCAGTCTTTGCTTCGCGATTTAGCCGCTAAGTCCCCATCTCTAACAACATAAAGGCAAACATAACATTGCTGAATTTATTCAATCAAATGTTCTCTCCTTGTATCCCTAGATTTTCTTGGGGTCTTTTCAGATCTTTCCCGGAAGCAAGCAAAAAAAGGGTTGTTTTAAGTTTAGTCCTGTTGATTCACACGGTCACCCTTAGGAGCCGGCATTCAACAGGTTCGTGTTATTCGTTGTCCTATCCTTGATATTCTTTGTACAAAGAAAAATGTGTCTAGTCCTTTATGTTCCATGCCTCTTCTGGCTCAACTGTGTACCTACTCCACTCCACTGCCGGGATTGAAAGTTTCTTTCTGGTGTGATTGGTTTTTCAAGCAAAAATATGTTGTTGTATGTCGATTTCGTGATGGAGCTGAATGCTCTGTTATCCTATGTAACCATGAATACCAAGGTTGTGTTGTAAGATAGCATATAGCATGAACCAGGAGATTGCAGGAGAGGCTAATCACCTTCATAAGGAAATTTTGATTCTCATTTTTGTTGATTTCATTTAAACTATGTTTGATGTTACACTTGACAATTCATATTTGTAATGTTTTGTATCATTATTTTTAAAGAAAAATAAGATATGGATTAGACATATTAATCATGATTAGATTAGGTTGAGTTCAGTTCGATTTGAACGGGGTTTTTGGATATTTTGAGTTGTCTATTATAATTTGATTCGGTTTTTGATTTTTTCATGTTAATTTTATTTTGACAAAATCAATTTTTTTTTATGAGTTTTGAACTTTATTTGATGAAGCTTCAAAAATTTTTTTAATAAATATTTTTAAAACTAATAATTTTCGAACTAAATAAAAAATAATCAATTAACTCTTAAAAAACATTTTTATATAAAATTTGTGTTATTTTAATTTTAATTTTATTATCTTAAATATAAAATATTTGTTTTTACATCATAAAAAATTAGATTAATTATAAAATAAATAAATAAAATCAGCTAATAGGGTTATCACAAGAACCAAAACCATGCAGGCATGAGAAAAATAGCTAAAATATGAACTGAAAACAACATGAAAAGAAAATGAATATACAAAAATGTCAAAATCTATATTATGCAAATTATTAGTACCTCAAAAATTATATAAATATAAAATACCTACAAGATTATGACACAATAAAATACACGAACACGAAACAAATACACAATTGTCATGTCTACTCCTATAAATCATTCTTCACCGTACCTATCTCTCAAGCAAGAATCATAACACAACACAGATATCTTACATGGGAGAAAGTTAAATACTCTTTTGCACCTGCAAATATGACTCACTCCCCGCAAAAACTTAGATGTGTCTTCTGTTCCATGAAAACCAAAGCTCGAAACTCGGGTTAGATGCAAACCCGTTTTCCAGAATTTCATCAGTTCTAAGTGGAAATACTTAGAAGACGGTAATGTCACCAATTACAAATTACGAAAAACTGCAAGCAAGCAGCAATCAAGCTAAACTCACATTACCTGTTTTCAGCTCAACTGGAGCTCTATCTTTAAACCAATAGGCAAAACCATAACAGTTCCTTATCTACTGTGTTGTCTTCCTTTCACTACTTCTCGAATCCTTAGCTGAGCGCAAACCTAAAGCATTAGCAAACATTCGCTTTGCAGCTCCTAGATGTTCTTCTTTCGAGTACTCTTTGTTAACTCGATTTCGACTCCTACCTGGTATACTAGCATTGGTTGGTTGCTTTTCGGTTTGTTCATCAGAAACATTCCTCTCACAAATTACCGAAGTATTATGTTTACTTGTGTTGCTATCTGCTTTACTACATGCATCCACCAGTTTACTCTGTTCAAGAACAGCATCCTGATGAGTTTTTGTTCTCGAATTATTATCAACTTTATCTGTATCATGAACGCTTGGTTCATCAGTTTTCCCTTGGTCTTTCAAATCCCGGGCACTATCGTCTAGATTGCATAAGTTAATTCTTTGGCCTAAAGCATGTGCAATCATTCGACGAGCTACAATAGGAACAGTTCGTGGCTTATGCTTAACAGGTTCTCGAACCTCTCCAACATCCATTGCAAAAATCCGTTCTCGAGCAGCTAAGTAAGCTGCTTCTCTTTCCTCAAGACTAAGCTCAAAAGAAGGCAAGTTTTTCTCCATTACTGAAAAACAAAAAGGCGACCTTTAGATCTTAACGGCCAGGTTCAACACCTTCATATTATTAGATAATCAATGTAGAGAAAAATCACTAACATATGCAGACAAAAAAATTTAAAATAACAAGTAACAAAATTGAAAGAAAAAAGCTACTCGTTCCTGTGGCATCAAATACAGATCAAGATAAAGGATCACTTAAATCCTGGAAAGACCTCTAAATAATTAAACATGTTCAGAAAATCGTTGAGTAACTCGTGTTACTTACTGTAATTTCTAGCTATTACAAAAATAATGATAAAAAAGACAAACTAAAAACTAGCCAACACAACTTGACATAAAATAGATAAATGGATAGTGTGTTCCATCCATTGGAGATAATCCAAAGAGAACCAAATTTCATAAACAAAAGAGACAAAGAACGAACTGATGTTTTATTAAGGTAATTAGATTTGTTTTGTTAGATATGCTCTTCAAAATCTACTCCTTTTTCCTTGGAGCACACAATGACAAAAAATTGTACTTAATGACCCAAAAAAAATTGGTATGCATATTGCAAGAAAGGGCACCGACTCCCTTGTTTTGGAAAGTGAATAATGGAGGAGATTAAAATGGTGGGATAGATGTATCCTTCTCAAACCCACCATAGTCCCCCATTTTTTAAACCCTCCAACTTGGTAAGATCTTGGAATCCTTCCTCGTCCTTATTTCACTTTTCTTTGGTACATAAAAGGGATATGAATATGATTGTAAAATAAACTTAAATGTGCCTCTTTCCTTCCATTCCGTTTTTTAACCAAACAAGGGTGACAAGCTAATCCTCCCATTCCGTTCTCTCATCAATTTTCCCTATCTGTATTCCATATAGTTCCAAATGGGAAAAGGCCCATAGTAACTTGTATGGCATGCTTAGTTGCTTACTAATCCTCCATAAGTAGCCCATAGAAAAGAGTGAAAAGAAAATAGATATTCTCAGCTATACATGTTATTCTTATTTCTTGAAAATTGCCAATGACTTCTTGCTTCAATAGGGAAATCATGAACATGAACTTCACCTGGTGTAGTTCCTTCTCTTGTTAATATATGGTGAGATGCTGTGAGAGACTGAGGCTCATCACATTGCCATAGTATATCACTAACAAGAATGGAAGGTCTGCAAGACAAAATGCTGCCAGGTCATGAGCACCGCTATAACTAAATTTTCCAAAAACCAACGATAAGCAAACAAATTCCGTACATTGATGTCTCTGGGCATCGTTGCAAAATCAAATGCCGATCATCTCCTTCACCAATTGATTCATGAGCAAATCTAGCAATTTAACAAAACATCAATACTAAAAGCTAACTAAGAGAGCTCTACAGCTCCAAATTCGATTTAACTGATGATGCATTTTATCAGCCTATCTAGTAAAAAAAAAGAGAAGTACCCAAATATATCTGCAAGACGATGCAGGAGAAGCCGATTGTATGAATTCATGGGTTCCAACTCTAGGATCCCATCTGAGCTGCAATCCAACACTTTTTTCATTCATAATGATCATAATTGAATGAGACTTGTACATTAAATGAACTTCCTACAATTTTGTTGTGTTGGGATGTGAGGTTATTCAGTTACCTTGTATCATCCTGAAGGAAATTCATAAAAGCCTCCTCCATTGACAGAACTAGATGCTTGCAAGGAAGATTGTCCTTAACTAGAAACGCCAGTTCCTCCACCTGAATCTCAGTATTAGTCCACCAAAAATTTACTTTTGGAAAACCCCCAAAAGCAAATGGTATATATAATTTCTATGCAACTTTTAAGAATTAACTTTGAGATAGCAATTATTCAGTAAAATAAGCAGATTTTTCAGTTTTTGAGCACTAAAAATCAACAATGATGGTAAATAATAATTACCCAGAAGGCGAAAACGGATGGTTATCAAGTGCTTCAAGCCTTAAAGTATTTAGACAAAATTCGATGAAAAACAAAAAAAATTAACTTTTGAGACAGCACAATGTATCGTTTTACTAATTCAATTATTCAGTAAGTAATTGACTTCGAACAATAACTAGATAAACAAAATTCTTAGTTTTGAACACTAAAAATCAATAATTATGAGTAAATAATAATTACCCAGAAAGCGAAAATTGATGATTATCAAGTGCTTCAAGCCTAAACTATTTATACATAATTCGATGAAGAACAAAAATTCAACTTTAGAGATAGCAAAATATATAATTTTGCTCATTCAATTATTCAGTAAATAATTGACTTCAAACAATAAGTACATGAACAAAATTTTCAGTTTTGCACACTAAAAATCAATGATTATGGGTGAATAATAATTGCCCAGAAAGCGAAAATTGATTATTATCGACTGCTTCAAACGAATTTATGTTCCAATTAAGCCAAAAAGAAAACACCTCAACTACTTACACATAATTGCAGAATTTTTTTTATTTAAAAAAGACAGTTTAAGAGGAAGATATTTACCATTGCGAACTGGGTAACGCTCATGTTTGGCTAAAAAGAAAATTAAAAAGATTATAAGATAAACAGGTTCAGAAAATTCAGGGCGGGAAGAGAGAAAGAAAAAATAGAGATAAACAGGGGAAATTGTTCCAAGATCCGCGAGACTCTGTTTGTTATGTCGTTATTTATTTATTTATTTTTAATTTTCTTTTAATTTTTTTGGATAATTTATACAATACGCCTTCGAAAGTTGACGGACCGATAATGGTTGGAAAAATTTCTTCAAATTAATAAAAATTAAAAATTTAGAAGAAAAAAATCAACAGTTAAATAGATTGAATCAGTTTGATACAATTTTATTTATTTTTTTAAAAATTTTATGAATTTTTAATTAATTATTTAATTATTATTGGTCCATTGATCAAACCGATTGAATCGAAAATCAATAATTTAACTTGTTTAATCACCGATTTAATTATTAAAATATTAAACGTGACACTAAAATTATACCACATAAACACTTAAAAAATTATATACATTTTTAAATTTTTAAATGATAATGTGGCACAATCTCATAGGGTTAACTCATCACATTTTATATTTTACAAGTTTAAGAACTAAGTTCAAGTGCTAAAGTAGACCAAAAATTATATTATCCCCTTTAATACAGGTACTAAAGTGAACTTAATTATCGAGTTTAGGGGCCAAAATTACATTATCCTTTTTTATAGGATACCTATTTCTAGGCATAATCTTTCTAACCTTAAATTGCGTCTTCCTAATTATTATAATAACTACTTTACCAATTAAGTTAAGGCTTAATTGACATCTTTTGAAATGATAAATTAACTTAATTAGGGTTTTTTTTTAGATTTTTCATATGTTTTCTTTTGGGTTCAGATATTTTTTACTAAAATCATTTTAAGTTTAAAGTTATTTTCAATCAATTACATATGATGAAACTCGGATATTTATAATACAAAAAATATTTTGAAACATTGCAAATATCAAATTCAAGTCTTAACGTGTATAATTGTGACATATGCTTCTTCAATTATATCATGGGTGTATGCTATATATGGATTTTGTTCGATTCTTTTTACTTCTTAATTTATTGTATTTTGTATTAGTTTGATTCTAGAGTGTAATTGCTCGGATATATATTTATCTTTGTAGATGTATTCTATTACCAAGAATTGTAGTAATAAATCTTCTATTTAAAAAAAATAGTAAATAAGTTTAATTGATATACTTAAAACATTATTCTATGCATTATTTTTAATATGATTTAACCAACCAAACGTTTTTTTTTGTTTTTTTTATAAATATAACACAAAATTATTAGTAATAAAACTGATCTAATTTATAAATTAATAAATCTTATGAAAATACTTTGTTAAATAAATAAATTGATAGGAAATATAAAAGAAGATATAATTAATTAATAAATAGTTTTATTAAAATACATTGTTAAATAAATAATTCAAAAACAAATATAAAATATAATTTTATATGATAATGAATATAAAAATGGAAAGCCAGAAAAACAGAAAAAGAATCTGAAATTCTAAGTGATGTCTACAGCTCTGCCGTCGACGGCATGGCATTCGATGACGCATCAGCGACGGCCTCCGCTTCCTCAACGGCGGCGTCCTTTAATAGTCCAATCCTTTAGGCGGAGCGACTTTGACACCTTCGCTCGCCGCGTGGCCTCCGGCGAGGCCTTGAAGGACGCTTGGCGAACGGCCAACGACCGCTTCGAGCAATTCGTCTTCGAAGCTAAAAAAACTGCTGAACGGTTAGACCGCCAGTACTCCGTTTCCCGCCGAATCTCCTCCGTCGTTCAATCCGCCACTGACCGTGCTCGTGAGCTCGACCGGGAGTTCGAGATTGGAATCCGTTGGCGAACATTTACTATGGATTTTCGTAGGAATTGGCCTAGGGTTCGTGTTTTATTTTATTTCTTGGTCTAGTATTGAACTTCTTTTATTCATTTGGAATTTTTATACTGACATTTTGTTTGAGGATTTTTTGGATATGGTTGCAGTACAGGAAGCAGCTGAATGATTTCTTAGAAACTCCATTAGGAAGAAGTTTTGCTGTAAGTAAGATTAGGCCAAATATCAAATTTACTTATTTTCTTGAGTTATTTTTGTAGGCTCCATATCTTTGTTACTTGTTGCTCCTCAAAGAACTCCAATAATGCAAAAGAAATAGCGAACTTCAAAATTATGTACTAATTTAATAAAAAGAATTCTGTAATTTGCTATGATACAAGGATTAATCCAAAGATTGTTCTTTAATTTGAAGTAAAGTCATGCATTTTTATTTCCATAAAGTTGTATCCTTAAATGTTTGATCTTTCAAAAGGTTCATTGCATTTTATATCCAAGAAATCTAGAAAGCATAGCCAAAAGAAAAAAATTTCTGCAGAGCACTTATGATAACTAAACCATATGTTCATCCACCTCCCTTTTGTTTTTGGTTTAACAGTGATTCTAGTATGAAAGAAATATGATGTTAACATGGGTTGTAGTGAGGAAAAACTCCTTAAAAGTTAAAGGGGTTTGATTTGCAATACTTGATTTCATGTTTTCATTATCTCTTATGAATTAAAGAGGATGAACAACTTATGTCCATTAAGCAGCGGATATCTGACATCATTGTCATTGAGTTTTAAGATTGCTTGTATCGAAGTTGAGCTTTATGCCTACTGTAAGTCAGGTTTTGGTTGAATAGTTAATATGTCCAAGTTGCTAGTTGCCTTCATTTTGGAATCCATGGGATATTCATATTATTCTTATTTGTTGTTTTGGGCCTAAATGTAAGGTGAGTGTTATGTGGTCTTACATGTCATGTCACTTGTACACAAGTTTGTATAGGTGGCCTTGGATTTGAGTTAGGTTCTGTGTATATTAATCTGTTCTGGGTAATATGCTTGTGACGCTCATTCCCCAAAGCTTTCTCCTATAAAAATCTGTTAAATGTGTTTTGCTTCAGTGCGGAGAAAATGAGAGTGAATTTCTTTTGAAATTCTTAACCTTGGATAGGATCTGGATATATTGTATTGTGTGCTTTGGTAATTAGTTATAGTTCGTTTGCTACCTCATTTCATGATAGAGTTTTTTTTATCCGTCTGCAGATGATTTTCTTCCTCTGGTTTGCATTATCCGGTTGGCTTTTTCGATTCTTAATATTTTCCATGTGGATACTACCATTTGCTGGGCCTCTTCTCATCGGGACTATTGCCAATAGTCTTGTTATTAAGGTATCAGCTATAACTTATTGCTATAATATGGCACAGATAAATGCAAGATAAAAGCGATGACTTCTGTAACATATGTGATTCTTTGTAAAATTTGTTTATTTTTCATTGCTTTTCATCCCGTAAAAGGTGACACTACGTAGTGTCTATCCGTAACATATGGAACAATAGGGTTAAACTCAAAGTCTAGTCTCCCATTTTTTGTACTTGCTATTCTGATGATTACAGTTAACTTAGCTCCTTCTTAAACTATATCTTTTACGATTACAGTTAAATTAGATTGCAACTTCTTGCATGTTATGCTAGTGAATTCTTCAAGTATAGGATGATTTTGGGGCATAAGATAGTGCTAGTTTTACTAGAATGGTGTATTGTATTTGAGTAGATTTTTTTGACTTTGTATATGGTTTGAAAAGGGAATTTGATTGCAGAAGCAAACTAGGGTGCATTTATTCACGATAACATTCCAAATATTTTTTAGAACCTTCTTCATTGCAGAATTTTGTTCATTACATTCAACCAACTTTATTTTACTAATAAAACATCGTTTAAAATGGCAAACTGACCTTTTTTATGATAAAAATCGGACAGGGTGCTTGTCCAGCTTGTAGGAAACAGTTTGCTGGTTATAAAAACCAAATGATACGCTGTGCAAGCTGTGGAAACATTGTATGGCAACCAGAAGGAGACTTCTTTGGCAGAGATAGTAGGCGCACCGGTTCAAGAAAATCCGATCCAGAAATTATCGACGTCGAGTTTGAGGAGAAATGACAAGATGGTGTTGGAAATATACAGGTATGACTCTCGCCTTGCCATAGTCCAATGAGTCTGAACACCTCCCTCCCTCTTTTTCCTAATCTGGAAAAACACTTTTTACTCCATTTGCAATCAGTGTCTGTACTGTATATATTGTAGTTCTGAGTTTTTCCTGATGATAGAAAATGTTTCATTTCATAGCATTTAGCATGTAGTTTGAACTTTGATGTGAGGCTTAGATGATGAAATTTCTGTTCGATGTTGGACAAAAATTATGATTAATTTGTAACTTTTTTTAAATAAAATCTGTATAGAATTGAATAAAATCCTCAAATCACTTATCTAGAAAAAAAAATCAAATCGTTTGAACTATTTTTCAATATTTTTTAATTTTTACAAAGTTTAGAAAAAAAATTATTTTTTGGGATGATTCTCAAAATATACATAAATTTTGTGTAATGTTATATAAGAAATTTGATTTGCTGTATGTATGTACAAATGATTTAATTTTTGAGAGAAATTTGTATTTTGATTGAATTTTACAAAATGTGCCACTTTAAGTTTAAGTTGAGAAACAAATAAACAATTTTAAATAAATTTTATGTGGAGAAAAACAAAAAAGAAATGTTTAAAATACTTGAATGGATTAAAGGATATAATCAAGTTAAGTTGCTTTCTCTTTTTTTTTTTAATCATTTAGTCGAAGGATTATGTTTTAATTAAAAAATTAATTATATTTATGTTGAGAAAATTTAATTGTTTGTATATTTAATAGGTAAGCATAAAATAATACTATATGGATAATGGTATTAGTCATATGAAATTTATATTAATTTAAGATTTATGCCTATTCTCATTTATATTAATTGTTCAAAAGGATTCAATATCCTATCTAATTTAACAATGTCACTCAATACTATATTAAAATTTTAATATTTTAATATACAGTATGTCATAACTTAAATTATTATTGAGCTTAAAATTTTCAAATAATCTTTTTGTATAATATATGACCCTTTTTTTACTCTTTTAAACTTTATGAGCAAAAATTAACACAAATGAACTTATTGAAGGTTTTTCCAACAAATTTATGAAAAAAAAAAAATCAATATAAGACATCTGTAATTTGTTTTCAAGAAAATGAAGTTATTTGATGCGTATAATTTCCCTTTTTTGTCTTATTTTTGTTTATTGTATAATTTTCCTTTTAATAAAATAAGAAAATAATGTTATTGACATTATTATAGTGAACTAGTTTTCTAATGGTATTTAAATTTGACTAGACTAATTGCTCAGATTGGAAACTAATTAAGATATTAATCCAAAGAAAGGGTTAAATCAGTTGACTTGTAAAATCACTCAAAATCAGGCTAAAAAATCTGTTGAATTGATTTTTTTTTAAATTTTTTAGTTCTAAAATTTTTATGGTTGAATTGAGAATCGGTAGTATACTAATTTGACCGTCAATCCTGCCACTTACGTGCTAAATCAGCTAGCAAATTCAAGCAAGAAGAGAAGGCATAAACTTTGAGACATCTACTGCGTAATACAAAATTTTTATACAAACAAAACTAACTCAGTGCATTATCCATACATTACTGAGTCACAAAACGAGTCACATATTCATGGTGAATCTTAGCAGATGTTCAACCAAGAGTTAAACCATCTCTGAAAATGGAGACTTCGAAAACAATATTTGTTTTCTTGATCATCTTAAACACACAAACGTCTCCAACTTTGAGCTTATTTCCCTGTACAAATGCCCGCCAGCCGACGCTAAATCGGCCTGCTCTGTCCGAACAAATAATCATCCTTACACGCCATGATTTGTGCTTATATTTAAGGGTCACATCTTCCGGCATTTGCTCCATGTGTTCGTCGCAAAAGCGTTCTGGGATGCTCTGCATAAGGTTGATGATGCTGAGATAGTGAACAAAAAAGAAAGAAAACCGAGATTGATGCAATGTTGTATGCGAGTATTTTTTAGATTGATGGCTGATTCTTGCTTCACAAGTAAATAGTTTACGTTCATATGATCGAAAATGTTCATTCGATATTTGGATATTTAACTGATGGCATCGAAGCTGATAAACTGTCAGTTTTTTAGATCTAATGCTGATTCTTGCTTCCTAAGTAAATAGTATTTGTTGATATGATCGACATGTTCAAAATTTTGAGATTTAACTGACCGCAGGCATCGAAGCTAGGTTGTATGCTAGTTTCTTAGATCGATGTCTGATTGTTTCTTGTTTCCCAAGTAAATAGCAGATGCTAATATGATCAAACTGTTTGATATTTTAAGATTCAACTGACTGCATGTATCGAAGCTAAGCTGTATGCGAGTTTTTCTGATTCATGGTTGATTGATGCTTGCTTGTTTAGCAAGTAAGAGATGTTGATGTGATCGAAATGTTCGATATTTCGAGAATCAACTGATTGCAGGCATTGAAGCCAAGTTGTATGCTGGTTTCTTAGATTGATGACTGATTGTTTCTTGCTTCCCAAGTCAATAGTAGATGTTTATATGACCGTAACATTGGATATTTCGAGATTCAAAGGACTGCATGCATTGAAGCTAAGTTTTATGTTCCTTTTTTATCTTTTATGAAGCTAAATATGCAAATTTACGGGGATAAGATCTTTACCGGAAACCCTCTCTGCAGAAAATTTGTTGTGATAATGACTTTGAACAATGGATGAGCCGACCTGAGTTTGCTTACTCTTTCAAGAGCTCTAGCAATGGCAGTTCCTTTGCTTGGAAACCTTTGAATAGCTCGCCGTGCTGAAGTCTTATTCTGCATCGCCTCATCGAACTTTCCTGCAGGTAAGAACATTAGGTGCAATTTTGATTCAATAGCACTCCGGAAATTTCTTCGATCTCTTATGACTTACCATCTCCGGTCTTAATTTTTCTTCTCGGAACATGAGATCTTTTGTTCCTCTTTGAATATCTAATCATTTCATCTTCACTAGAATGATCATATTCAATCTGACTCCGAGCATTCAATTCCCTCTTGTGCCGACCATGACCTATTCTACTCCCACGAGCTGAACCGCGGATCAGCCATCGTAAAAACATACATAGATGTCACTAAATCATACAAATCTTTACTTAGTAATGCTTGTAGGTATTGTACGTACTGCTAGTATGGCGATCATTTGAATCTTCGGGGTTCCGGAAAACAGTAACCCTAAATGATATTTCCGGTCCCTCTAGCAGTTCAAAGGCACAAGAATCGCCTACTCGTAAATCATTGTCGATTGCAAATGTCTTCCAACCACGGCCAAAGCTTGTGCAATGATATTTATTGTATACTTTGAGATGAATAGGCCAAGTTCTCCCGTCTTGATCTTTAAGGATAACATCGGCCTCCTCCCAAGTGAAATAAGTTCTCGCGAACGTAAATGGAACATTCTGCAATTATTAGCTCAAAACGATTTCATTCAATTGATATTCAATACGTAATGCCAATGCGTCAAGGGAGAGCTTACAGCATGAAATGCGGTAATGTACGATGGCTGTATATTAACTACAAAGAATGGCTTTTCCGAGCCAAAATGGTTAGCTGACGATGCCGATGATCTCTGGGCAGCAGACGTGCCTCCACCAGCTTGTTCCGGACCCATTTTACCTGTCGAGTAACATCAAATTCGAAAGAATAGTGAACAAAATCTGAGCTCAAAAAGAACATATTAAATCAGTAATTTTATATCATCATATATACTATACTTCCATCTCTGCTTGACATTCGAAACTCCGATTTTTTCGCATTCGTAGCGCCGCCCTGCATTCTTGTTCTCTTACGAGGCGAAGAACGTGTTTTCTCCGTTGTTTTCCGGGATCGCGATACGTTGTTGACTATTTCAACCACATCTTCACTCCCGACTTCTTCCACGTCCGGTATCTGGAGCTCCACATCATGGTTATCGATACCGTTCGGGTATTCGATTTCGAATGTAGTCTGATCAAATATCATGAACACGTAAAACCGCGAATGACCTTCGTATCTAAAGATCAATAGGTTCCCATACTTCAAAGAGAAATAATCCGCAAAGTCTTTCCAACCATTAGCTAACCAAATCTCACCATCACATTTCATCAACTCTACTTTCCATTCTGGCCCAGTCGGAGCTTTAACGATTACGGTATTCGATAGATCGTCTCCGTATAAACTAACGAACCTTTTCGGCAAGGGCTGCAACAAATTCAGAAAATTCAGAAAAAAAATGCAGAGAAATTAGAATTAGCAGAAAAAACCAAAGCAGAAACAAAGAAACCCAAGAAGCAAAGAAGAGGAAGGGTTATTACAAGCTTTTGAGTTTGAGAAAGAATAATCCTGAAAAAATGAAGTTTTTTTGGATGATTCATGGATGAAGTAAACATTTTTCTTTTCTTACAATCAATGGAAGTGAGAGAGATTGAAAAAGAAAAGCTCTATTATGCCCTTGTATTTATTGTGATTACATGTACAAATTCTGACAAGAGATTTAATCATATGGTGAGATTATGTTCACTGCTGCAAGAAACACATCTAATGAAGATAATTTGTTCTCTTGACTTGTTTGACCAGCTCATGGTTTTGTATCACTTTTTTTACCCAATTTTCTTAAATGAAATTTGTCCCAAAAATAACTTACATAAGTTGAATGGGTTTTTGGATATTTCATAATTGAGTTGTAATTAATCATGCTTAGTATTATCTCTCCAGGTTAGAAAAGTGGCAAAGATTTGAATAAGTTTGGAAAATAAATTTAACTAAAAATTAATATCCGTTTAGTTTTGGGTAATTTTTTTTTTACTCAGGTTCAATTTAAATCACATGTCTATATATTTTTTTTTAATACTTTTAGTATATTTAATGTATTATATGTTTTAAATTTGTTTTTATGTAAAAAAATAATTTATTTCTTATTGTTACAGTCGGATCGGATTTGGATTTAACATTTTTAATATGGGTTAGGCTTCAACAAAATTTTAGATTCATTTTTCGGGCTGAATATGAGCTTAAAAAATTGACTTATAATTTTGTATCGACCCGACCCATGATTAAATCTATTTTAAATAAATAAATAAATAAATAGGTTATTTTTTAAATGTATGGGTAAAAAATTTTATATAGATCCAAATTCGAAATGACCTTTTTTTAAACTTTCAATCAACTTTATTTTAAAATTCAATTTTCCATGTTTTATGAATCTAAGCATTTATTTTAATTATTATGTGTTAGACATTTGATTTCATTTTAAACAAACATTTGATTTCATTAATAGTATGTGAGAATTCATATTTTAATAATCAGATTGATGATTAAACAAGTTAAATTATTAGTTTTTGATTCAATCAGTCCAATCGGTTTTACTGTCGGACCAATAATAATTAAATAAATAATTAAAAATTCATAAAAAAATCTAAAAAAATTATTAAACTAATTTAACTTCTTCAACTATCGATTTTTATCTTAGTTTCGATTTTTACCAATTTCAAGCGATTTTCTAGTTAATCAGTTGAACCCTTTTGTTCGAACCGTTATATTGACATTGTTTCAGTAACACTGATCACATCATCAAATCTTAACAGAATCTAAGTTCGTGGATCAAAATGGATCTAGTTTTCAAGTTTAAGGACCAAAGTGGACAAAAAAAGTACAAGTACCAAAGTGAACTTAATTGTCAAGTTTAGTGGCTAAAAATTATATTATCTCATTTATTTAACATTATTTTTTAAATAATTTACCTTCAAATTTTTAAAAATTACATTTATCAAACAAACTATTTATATTCCGTACTATTTTGAGAAATATGTCAAACAATTTTTATAACTTGAATTCAATTATTAATTAATTTTTAATACATAAAATTTCAACACTTAATTTTCTAGTTTATCAAACAACACTTAGTTCATTTGTGTTGTAAAAATTTGATTTTACACATTGTAATTTTTCTCGTATATGTACTTGTACTTGTAAATTTTCAAAAAGAAAAATAAAAAATTTACAATTCATATTTCAAACTGAATCGGATATAAATAATTATATACAATATTAATAATCTTTATAAACTCAATTAGAACTAAGACCTGTCTAAGGATTGACTAAGACCTGTCTAAGGATTGGGTAGCTCACCCGACCCGACTCAGACCATATAAAAATATAAAATATTAAATTAAATTTTTTAAAATTTTTAAATAGTAAAATGAGTTTTATTGACTGATTGATCATCTCGAAAATAGAGCTAGACTTTGAAATTTTTTTGGAACTGGGCCTTAGGCGATGACCCCTTTAATTCGAACCCATTCTTAAAAAAACCACAGCCCGACCCAATCTGATCACCCCAATTCCAACCGACAGGACCGGTTTAGGTAAAACCGGAAAAGAAAAAGAAAAAGCCGAGTCCCATTTTTTTTTTTTGCCTTATATATTATGCTGTAAGTGAAAAATAAAAAGAGGAATTTTCCATTGTTTCGGCAACACGAAAGCTTGCGAGAGAGAGAGAAAAAATGGATCCACAGCTAACTGAAGTGTCGCAGATGTTCGAGCGATTCAAAGCTGCATTCATTAGAAAAGATTTCGATTCATGCGCCAATCTCCTTTCTCAACTCAAGGTTTTAATTTGTTATCAGCTTGTTCAAACCCTAATCCATTCTCTCTATTCGGGCTAAAATTCTAGGGCTCTTATTCGTCTCGAGATGATGGATCCCGTTTTGTAGATCGTTAGTTTATTTGGGTGGTTGATTTTGTTTAGGGTTTAGGGATTTTAGGGGTTTTGTTGTGTTTCTATTGTTTTCGATATTTGAATTAGCGGCTGTGTTTGAGTTTGGGAAATTGGATCGATGAAATTGATGGGTTTGAAATGTTGCTCAAGTGATTTTGGGTTTTTTTTTTTTTTTTATTGCAGGTTTTGCTGACAAAGTTTAGGAGCCTTCCTCCGCTATTTGAAAACACCCCTAATGCGGTTAACGAATTGCTCTTAGCAAGTAATTCTTATGACTCAGTTCATTGTTTTGCTTTCTCATTTTTATTTCATTTCTATGTTGGTCCATCAAGCACTAGCTTTCACATATTTTGAAGGGTTCTATATGAAAATACCTCAGAACTTATACATATTGTAACTTACTAGATGTAGCTTTGTTCCGTATTGAGGACACATCTCAAATATGATTAGGAACATGCAAGGTTGGTTCATTTTTTGGGATCACTAAGCTTCTTTTCTTTTGTGTGCCTATGGTTGTAGTTAAATCTATGTTACTAGGATTCGGATGTTAATGCTGAATTTTCTGATGTGGGTATGTTGAATTTTCTTCCAAGTTTTTTCATGTATTCAGAGAGTTATTGGAGGGTTATATCCTCATACCCATGTTTGGAGTTGTGTTAGACATGGATGTATCAAGAAAAAATGAAGAGTGGGAGCAACAGTTAAACATTTAAGCATGTTGCAGCTTTTATATGAAGTTATTTTTAACCCATTTGAATAGAATTGAGAATTTGAATCTCTGCTTGTCTGAAGATTATCAATGATCAGTTCTTTAATTATTGCTTTTTTTTCACTGACAATTTCAGGGGAAATTTACGAACATGCTGTTGTCCTTAGTGTTAAGATTGAGGATCAAGATGCCTTTGAGAGGGACTTTTTCCAGTTGAAGCCCTATTATACGGATGCTGGGTTAGTTGCTTGTCTTTTTAGGGTTATGCTTAGGGTTTTTTGCTCTGTAGTTTGGGAATTATGTCTATTACCTTTGCTTTACTGTTGTGCTGTATATCTAATTTTCTTTCCAGGTCTAGTTTTTTCTTCTCGATATAATTTCCTCCCCTTTCTCTCTAGCTGTTAAGATAGATGAATAGATAAGAGGTGCATTCTACAAAGCTCTGCATAACCATTAGTAAAATATGGATATTGATTCTTCTAATTCGAAAATCAAGTTACAAGTGTTTCTTTTGGTGTGTATATATATGTTGTAAGACTTTTAATACATAAAGAAATTAAAATGGATTTTGTGTCTTGCATGAGTGTGATGGTATTGGATTTGTTTTAACTCTTGGCCTATGAACAAATTGTCTTAAGGAAACTTCCACTCCTTTCAATGTGTGTACTCTTATGTGCGAATAAGTTTCTTATGTAGAAGCCTCTATTATTCAGATTAAGGAAATGATGGTAATTATTTTTCTTTTTTCCTGATGGAGTAGTAGCCGTCTTCCACCATCCCAGCAAGAGTACCTGATTCTAGGTCTTAATCTCTTGAGACTTCTTGTCCAGAACAGAATTGCTGAGTTCCATACCGAACTGGAACTGCTTTCAGACACTGCTCTGGAGAATCCTTGCATTAAGCATGCCGTGGAGCTGGAGCAATCCTTCATGGAAGGGGCTTACAATCGTGTCTTGAGTGCTAGACAAAATGCTCCTCATGAAACTTATGTTTATTTCATGGATCTCTTGGCAAAAACAGTGAGGTAAGCAATTGTATTTCATGTGACAATTTTCTGGGGGATAACAATACTAAAGCATGGTAGACTGTCTTTTAAATTATGGTTGTATTTGTGACCATTTTGAATCTAAGATCATTCCAACATCAGTTTCGTAGAATCAGCTCTATGTTGTATTGTTGTTTATTCATAAACGTGTCATTTTCAGAGATGAAATAGCTGGATGCAGTGAGAAGGCATATGATTATCTTTCAATTAACGATGCCCGACAGATGTTGCTTTTCTCATCTGATCAAGAACTTTTGGAATACATCAAAGAGGTAAGCATTCTTGTAAACATCGATAATACCCATTTTCATCAAAAGACTATCAGGGAAAAAAAAAAAAAATAAAAAGCAAAGCTTATTTGGACCTGTATTACATTTGTCGTAGGAGCATCCTGATTGGGAGGTGAAGAATGGATCCGTGTATTTCCAGAAGGCCAAAGACTCTGCACCATGTAAGGAGATCCCATCCCTACAACTGATTAACCAAACTCTTAGCTATGCTAGGGAGTTGGAGCGGATTGTGTAGGCAAGTTGCTATCCAGTGGTTGCTTTTGCTGCTCTTAAAGAAAATTCATATAACTTGCCATCATTTTGTTGTTGTGGATTTTTACTTTCTACATTCAGTATGAAACTTAAAAAAGTTGTTTCCATTTCATATTTCTAATTATATACATTAGTAGCTTCCAAATTGCTAGAATCTATGTTAGTTGGATTTCGAAACGAATGTTGGATGTGTTTGAATATGCATGCATTTTGGTTTTCAAGTTTTTTCATATATGATGGAGTGACTTAATTTAGATTAGTTAAGTGATCATAATTTTTAAATTTATTAATAGTTGAGTTACAGATGTAATTAAAAAAAAAACTAATAAAAGTCTATTTTAATTTTTTTTAGTAACTCATTTAATTCCAGGGATGAAAAAAAGTAACAAAATATTTAAATTTTTTAAATGATTGGTATTTTTAAAAAAGTATCATAATTTTAAAATTTTCATTTTTAATAAATTTTAAAATTTATATATTTTTTATAATGCCACATCAACAAAAGCATAAATGAGAAATCATTCCATGTCAGCAAAAAAAGTTGACTATTAGTTGACCGACAATTTCCTTTCAAATCAGGCTTGATAAAGATTGAAACCGTAAGATTGACATTGTTAAAAAAAAATATCAATTAGGAGAATATTGTAAAAGATGATAAACGTTAACGGCAAATTTTATTATTATGCTGATATATTATATATACATGAAAATATACTTCAATTACATTAATGAAAATTTTATATAAAATTGACAATAATGTTCAATAATTTATTTTAATTATTGTATTATATTTTTTAATGTAATTAAAAAATATGGGTAAGAAAAAAAAAATTAAAAATTGATTTAAAATATAAAAAAATTATCCCAATATATTAATACACATTTATACAAACTGATATTGATTGAAATCGATTGAAATACATTAAATTGGTGTTATCGTATCAAATGAGATCAAACTCAATCAACCATATAAATTTACTTAAAAAAATAGGTACAAGTATCTTCTCAATATATTCATATTCCAAACATATTGAGATATACGTGTAGTGCATATTCTAATATACCAAAGACTCTTGAAAAATATTCAATTCTTAAAGGGTAAACTATACATAAGTTTACTAATTTATTAGTAAATTTATGTTTCAGTCACTCAATTTGAAAAAAAAGTTACCAAATGGTCATTAAATTATTTAAAGGTTTCATTTAAGTGACTAGATTGTTAAAATCGTTGTTGTATGACATTCTCTATTTGCAACACCTACACCAATCGAAAGTTCTCATTTTCCTTCTCTTCTATAGTTTAGTTTTTTTCATAAAACAATTTTGACTTTCACGAATCTGTGAACCAAAGTCCAATTTGTAACAGCCCAAATTTCAGTGGTGTCGGAACAGTGATTCAAGATCACTAAATCCTGCAAATAAGTTAAAATTTTTGATAAATAATAGATATATGTAGTGTTAATAATATTGTTGAAATTGTGGTTTAAAAGAATTATTAGATAAATTAAGTTAAACGAGGTATCGACACCTCTAAACATTAAATCGAGCCATAAATATTTTTGTAAATATTTATGGAGTGTTAATAAGTTAGTATTAAAGTTTCATGAAGAAATTTTAAGGTTTCGGTAGTCAATTGGGTAAAAAGGGCTAAATTGAATAAAATGTAAAATTGTGGACAGTTTGGTATTGAAATAGCTGAGAAATGGTGTGAACTAAGGGCAAAATAGTCATTTGGGCAAAGTTAAGCATAAAAATCTAGGATTTAATTGGAAATCTAGAGATTTCTTCATTTTTCTTCATCTTCATCAGCTGAAACCAACCATTGAAAGAGTCTTTAAACTGGTTTTGCATATTTTTACTGCAAATCAAGAAACTGAAGTAAATCAAGGAAAAGAGAAAATAGTCAAATAATTCCCAAACTTCTACAACTTTTGCAAATTAGCCCAGGTAAGTTCTTGAGGCTAAATTTAGTAATTCATTCTTAAATTTATGAATATCATGGTATATGATCTTATATGTGAATATTATTAAATTGAGACAAATGTGAAGAAATAAATAATGGAGTAAAGATTTAAGTTAAGGGAAATATAGGATTTGAGTACTCTCGTTCAATAACAAGGTGAATTGACGGAAAAGACCATGGTTGGACCATGGCAAAAAGTGATAAGTGATATCAGTATAAGACCATAGCTAGACTATGGCATCGGAAAACAAGTGACAAGTGACTCCCATATAAGACAATAGTTAGGCTATGGCATCGGATTAAAGTGATATAAGTGACCCGTATAAGACCATAGCTGGGCTATGGCATCAGAGAAAAGTGATAAGTGCTTCCGTGTAAGACCATATTTGATATATGGCATCGGTATGATATGTGACTCGTATAAGACCATAGCTGGGCTATGGCATCGGAGAAAAGAGATAAGTGCTTCCGTGTAAGACCATATCTAGGATATGGCATCGTATGATATGTGACTCGTGTAAGACCGTGGCTGGGCCATGGCATCAGAGAAAAGTGATAAGTGCTTTCGTGTAATACCATATTTGGGATATGGCATCATATGATATGTGACTCGTGTAAAACTATGGCTGGGCCATGGCTTCAGAAAGTGAAACGTGATCATGTGCAAGTTCATAGTTCTACTATGGCAAAGTGGAAATGAAGTACTCAATTCTGTATAGTTCCCTAATTTGAATCAGTTTAGTAAGTGGAGAATGGGCCTAAGAAAATGAAGTCTATATGTAAGTAATATTGAACAATATTAAGTGAAATTGACATTGGTTTGTGAATAATAGGAGAAATTAGTGAATTTGTATGTTATATGAATGCATTACCATATTTGGTAAGTTTAATTTTCAAGCCTATGAACTTACTAAGCTTTTATAGGCTTACTTGAATGTGTTTGATATGTCTTGTAGATTAACGTGGACATGAAGGATCAGATCAATACTAAGAATCACACTATCCAGACATTCTCCAGTAGTTTTGGTTATTAGCTTTTGATTTATATGGCATGTATAGGTAATGGTTGATAATGGAATAGTTTTGGCTAAACTATGTGTATGAAATGACAAAGGCGTAAGTTTATTTAATGTTATGTATATGTTGTTTCATGATCTCATTAAGTACATATCTTGACCTAAAATGTTTGTTTGATTGGTTGGAATTGGTATAAATTGTGTTTAAGTGCAGGTAAGTTGAAAGGGTGAGAAAAGTGGCCTTAAACGGCCTATTTTCATCCACAAGGGTAGTGTAACACCTTCTAACCCCAAACCGTGCCGGAACAAGGTTACAAGGCATTACCAGACTTATACACTAATAAATGAACAAAATCGAGTCATAAATCTGAGTTTTAATTTAAAACTTTCCAAATTCCATCAAAAAGTCCTTAATATGGACCTTCGAGGCCTAAAATATGCTTAGAAAGTGATTTGGGACTAAACCGGAGACTTTAGAAATTTTTCTTTGAAAACAGGGGCACACGCCCGTGTGGCCTGGGACATGCCCGTAGGGCTCCCATGGCAGTGGGGTCAGGCCGTGGGCAGATCTGACTTGTTACACATGGCCGTGGGACTAGCCCGTAGGTAAGTCTGACTTTACCACATGGCCTGGGCACACGCCCATGTGTCTTGGCCGTATGAAAACATGATTTTTCATCATTTTTAAGCTACTTTCACCCACTAAATATACCTAATTCATGCCTAACTCATTTACTTATAAATCTTCATCAAATAATATCATCATGCATTTTAAATTTTGCAATTATTCATTCATTCATATCAAATACTTCATAAGTATTACATATTACATTATACCTAAATCATAATATATACATACACAAGTGACTTAAACAAAACCTAGTACATGCCACCTTTATATTGATAATTTGATTTTTTAACCATCAAACTAAGTTTTATACACATATGCATTCCACCACTTTTCACATAATATAATCATCAATAACTTTATCTAACCAAACATTTTATACATGCCATATAAATCAAAAGATAATAGCCCAAAAACTACCAGAGAATATCAGGATAGTGTGATTCTTTGTGATGATCCGATCCTCCGAACCCACGTTAATCTACAAAACATGTCAAACACATTCAAGTAAGCTTATGAAAGCTTAGTAAGTTCATAGGCTTGGAAAGTAAACTTACCAAGTATTGTAACACATTCATATAACATACATATATACTAATTTCTCCTGTAAATCACAGATCAAAGTTAAGTTCGTTTAATACTGCTTATTATCATTCGTAATAAAATTGTACTTTCTTGGGCCCTTTTTCCACTTACCACTCTTATTCAAATTAGGGAACTATATGAAATTGAGTACTTCATCTTCAATTTTCCATAGTAAAACTATGGACTTACACATGTTCACTTTTCTTTTTCCGAAGCCGTGGCCCAGCCATAGTCTTACACGGGTCACGTATTATACCGATGCCATATCCCAGATATGGTCTTACACGGAAGCTCTTATCACTTTTCTCCGATGCCATAGCCCAGCTATGGTCTTATACGGGAACCATTTGTCACCTGTTTCCATAGTCCAACCATGGTCTTTTTCCGTCAATTCATCATTTGTCATGAAATAAAAGTACTTAATTCAATATTCCCCTTTTTATTTGTTCATTTCTTTCGCTTCATACTTATACAATATTCACGGATTTATCCAATACATATAGCATAACACATTATAAAATTCACAAGATTAATTAATAAATCCTAAAATTTAGCCACATGAACTTACCTGGGCTAATTCACAAAAGTTGTAGAAGTTCGAGAATTATTCGACTATTTTCTCCTTCCCTCGATTTACTTCGATTTCTTGATCTATAATTGAAAAACCATTCATTTATTAGCATTAATTTCAATTTTACTACAATCCAAAATTTGTAACCTTTAATTCCTGAAATTATACTTTTGCTTCAAATTTTGTAATTTTCACAATTTGGTCCTTGACCAATTAACTCATCAATAGAACCTTTTCTCATCAATTATCACTTTATCTAAATATTATAAGCTATTTTATAACCATTATAATTCAAAATTTATAGATAAAACCCTAGTTTCAAACTCTTTTACAAATAGGTCCTTAAATATTCACTTTCTATTCAATTCTTTCAATAAAATCAACCTATAAACAAATTAAAGCTTTAATTTCATGCTAAATCATCACATAATTCCAGCACATATTCATAGCAACTTCCAAAATCAACCATGAAATTAAAAACTATTGAATTAGACAAGAGGACCTAATTGTAAAAGTCATAAAAATACATAAATTTCAAGAAATAATCAAGATTTGAACTTACTTGCAGTAAAAATAAGAAAAACCAGCTTTTAGAAACCCTCCTATGGTGTTTTTGCTGGAGAAGATGAAAGAAAATGAAAAATCTAGATATTTCTTCTAATTTAGTCCATATAACACTATTATATTTCTACTTATTTACAAAATTGCCATTATTTCACATTGGATTTCAGCTAATTTTCAACCCATCCGTCCAGTCCATTTAATTTTGGAATTAATTTCACTTTAAGTCCCTCCTAATTAATTAACTAAGCTATTTGGTCACTTTCCATAATTTTGCACTTTATTTAATTTAGTCATTTTTATTCAATTGACCACCAAAACCTTAAAATTTCTTAACGAAACTATAATACTAACTTATTAACTATGGCTCGGTTTAATATCCCGAGGTCTCGATACCTCGTTTTCACTTCTAAATTATTTAGTATTTATTTCTAAAATATTATTCACCATTTCAATTATTTTCCTAACTTCACATTTAACTTATACTCATTAAATCAATAATATTTTTTACTAAATTTTCAGATTTAATGATCTCGAATCACTGTTCCGACACCACTGAAATTTGGGCCGTTACAGGTAGACACACGGGCATGTGTCTAGGCCGTGTGTGACACACGGTCAACCCCACGGGCGTATATTGTAACACCCCTATCCCGTGACCGTCGCCGGAATAGGTAGGGGCGTTACCGGATATTCAGAACAGGTCAAAACAAAATATTCATAGTTTATAACAAGATTTAAACTTAAAGTCCCTTTTTAAAGTCTATTAGACTTCAAACATGCATTAAGATAGGGTCGGGACTAAACCGAACACATTCGTAAACTTCAGAACACATATAAAATTTTCCAAATTAAGGAGGTCGCACGCCCGTTTGACCAGGCCGTGTGCCTCACACGAGACTCAGGCACGCCCATGTACCCAAGCCGTGCAAAAACAGAGCAAGCATACTAACTTTTCGCCACCGCCACAAGACAAGCTCGTGGGTCTTGGCCGTGTGAGTTTTTGTACCAATACTGGAAAATTAACACGGCCATAAGACACGCCCGTGTGCCCTAGCCGTGTGACATTAAGCAAACTTGGTTCAAGTCATACTTTCCACCCACTAAGGGTCATTCCCTACAAGCCAATTCATGCCACATCAATATCACAATTTCAACTACAATTCAATACCTAATCATACCTCCTCATGATCAAACCATTCATATACACATTCATATTCAAATCTCACACTAAACATATCTACATCATAAACAAAGTTCATGACTAAACACATAGTACATATCTCATTCATACCACATCCAAATCTTACCAATTCTTCACAATGACATGTTTCAAGATGACTAAAACAAACTAAATCATAAAATCATTATAAACTTACAAAATTTGGCATCACAAACCATATACAAAAACCAAGCACAAAAATACCAATTACTAGCCAATTCTCATGGCATTTACATATAAGTATATCCAAACCTAACACATAAACATTCTAGCCTATACATGCCATATTAAAACTTTGTACATTCAAAAGGTACCAAAATCAAGCTCGATAGTGTGGTGACGATCCTTAACTATCCTCGAGCCCTCAGTAGCTACGATATCTATAAAACAGTTGAAAGAAAATACAGAGTAAGCTACAATGAGCTTAGTAAGCCAAATACAACCATATGCAATCCTTAAACACATTATGATAGCAATCTCATGTAGATAACTTATGAACCAGATATACTCATTCGTCACATACTCATAGTTCACAATAGCATACCTTTTATGCTCGTAAATTCAATACAGAACAGACATACCTGAATCAGACATATAGAGTATGCATTCATTCATTTCTCAGAATTTCTCCTCGTATCATTTAGAAACGTTACAGAGATCATATAGGCCTTATACAATGCCGACGTCCCCGACGTGGTCTTACACGTTATTTAATATCGATGCCACTGTCCTAGACAGGGTCTTGCACGTAACATTTACGATGCCAGTGTCCCAGATACGGTCTTACACGTAATTCTCTAATCAATGCCTACGTCCCGGATGAGGTCATACATGATATCCTTTTACCATTGTGCATTTGAAAATGACTCGGAATAATACTTCAGGCTCTCATGGCCAACCAATACAGTTTATAAAACAAGAATTTATAATAGACATCAATATGACGCATATTTTTATTTTGACTTACCTCGTACGGATTTAGACGGATTCGAGCTGACTATTCAACGATTTTGGACTTCCCTCGATCTAAGTCCAATTTCCTTGGTTCTTGATCTAAATAAATCCAAATTTAGCCATTCAGTATTCCATTTCATTCAATTCAATCCATGGATACAAATTTAGGGCATTTTTCATTTTAGCCCTCACAGTTTCATACTTTAACAATTTAACCCATTCTTTACAAAATCACAAATATGCTAATTTTACCAAGACTATGGCTTGATCGAATGTATATGTAGCTCATACCAATTTATACATTTCATTTATTTTACAAATTAGTCTTCCAAAATTTTCATTTTTGCAATTTAACCCACATAACCTAAATTCATCAAAATTTCATGGCAAAACATGTTTATTCAATGCCTATCCATCATAATTCAACCAAAATCATCACAAAGTTTCAAAAATGATCAATGGCACTATTCATAAACTTCATTAAAAACATATATTGAGACATGGGCATGAAAGATTTCGAAGCAACGATAATAAAAACATAAAAATCATCAAAAACAGATTAAAAACGAACTTTAATTAAGCTAGAAGCTAACTGAATGCATGGAAGCTTTTAAACCTTTTTTTTCCTTTGATTTTCGGTGATGGTGGATGAATAATAAGCCATGTCGAAACAATTTTTTTGAAAAAGGGGAATCGACTTGGATTTTGAAAATGAAAACGAAAAACGGGAGTCGCCACCAATCTTTTTTATGAGGTGTGATCGGATCACCTCGAAATTCAATCATTTTAATAAAGCTTAAATTTACTAAAACGATGATTTTAGGTCTATGAAATCCAGAAAATGAGATTAGGAGTCGGTTACACACGAGGAAGGATTAGCACCCTCGATACGCCCAAAATTGGTACCTAATTGATTAATTAATGCCTAATGTTGAATTTTTTTTTTAAATACGATCCTTTTTATTAATGTTTAAGAAAGCTCGAGTAAATAAAAAATGAATGTTAAAGACATTCTCGTTTCGAAGTAATAAAGTGTCACATCCAGTAAGTTAGGACACGACATTTTAATCCCTCGAGAACGAGCTCGTCTTTTAATTTTTTTAAAACTCGTGTGTTTTAATAAAAGGATGTTCGTTTTTTAGGTCAAACGAGAAAAAATCGAAACCCAGTAAGTTAGGGCATGATCTTCTTGAGTTCCCAAATACGAGATATTACTTTTATTTTCTAAAATTTTTTTATCTTGAGGTAATAAGACGTCACATCCAGTAAGTTCAAACACAACGCCTCAAATTCTCAAGAATAAGTTTTCACTTTTTTGTTTGAAACTCGTGTATTTTAAAAAAAACAAAGGGTATTTGATAATTTAGATTCAACGAGAAAAATCATAACCCAGTAAGTTAGGGCACAATTTTCTCGAGTTTCCAAATACGGAATATTGCCTTATTGATTTGTTTGGAATAAGACTGTTCGTATTGGATAAACATGTTGGAGTTTAATTTTGAATTACAAGGTACACGAAATAGCTAAAAAGGGTAATGCGAGACATGGATCAATAACATACAAATGCAAATACATGATAATAATACGAAGATACAAATAAATGAATTACCCACACAATGACAATAATCACAACGTACATTATTTGAATACTAAGAAAAAAGAAGTAAACTTATATATAACAATCCAAAGATAAATAATATGTGACCCATTAAAACGAACAAGAAATGAAAGACCATTTAAAAAATGATAAATAAGCTTAGAACCGACAATGCAAAAAAAAGATTTTTTTTTATCAATAGTATACCAAAACAAAATTTTTTTTGTAAAAAGATGTGTATAAAAATTTAGAAACAAATGATGTATATATGTATAAAAAGTGTAAAATAAGGTATGAAAGGTATAAGATAATTTGAAAATGGTTAACATATAAAACGAATTAAAATGAAATAGCATATAGAAGAACTTTAAGTGAATAATTGAATAGTTCAAAATATAAGATGTAGCAAGGTTTATATAAAATGAAAAGAAATTAAAAAAATATAACATACGTATGTATTTGAAATAATTAATACAATAAAATTTGAAACAATTAATAAAACAGTTTAAAAGGAAAAAGGAAACAAGAAAAAATGCATCAAAGTTTTTTTTAAAAAGCAGTGTATAAAAATAATTTAAGTTATATAATATGAATAGAGTTTAAAATAGATAATATGTAAAATAATTTTAAAATAATATATACGAAACCATTGAAAGTATAAAATAATTTAAGAATAATAATATTTAAGGTGACTTAAAGTAAATATTAAATGAAACAATTTTAAGTAATATTTAATAACATAGTTTTACAACAAATTATACTCACAACAACTCAATAAGAATATTATGATACAATTTAAAATAAATAATGAGATAAATAATATGTAAATGCAAATGAATAACATAAAAGAAAATTTTAACAGAAATAAATATTAAAAATGGGACTAAAAGATCGGGGGTTTAATTGCAAATCTGAGCAAAACTTGGGGCAAATATCTGAAATCATGAAAGTGGGGTAAGGGACCAAAACACAAACGCGCGAACTTATGGGGATCAAATGGGCGAATAACCCAGGTCCCAGTGCGCAGTGTTTTATTTGGGGGATCAGTTTGAAAACAAGATGAAGCTTGAAGGCCACATTTAAAAGAAAAAAAAGAAAACAGAAAATGGGGCCCAATTGAACGGAGCTGCGAAAAGGGAGGGACTCCTTGCACAAATATCGCTTTTAAGGGAATATGCGCGGGCCACCCCTCAACAAAAGTCACCGTTCATTCAATGCTCAAAAGACCCCCCTTTTTAATTTACATCAGCCCTAATACATATATATAATTTTTTTAAAACGCTGCACCCCCTTTTGTTCTTTTTTTTTTAAAAACAGAGAGTCACCCCCTCTCTTTTCTTCCCCGTTCGGCTAGGGATTTAAACCCTTCATTACCGTCACCGGTCCACCATTGTGCGGTGGTCGGAGGTGTGAAATGGCCCTTCTTGGCCTCTGTTTTCAAGCATCCCGAAGACGAACCGTCTCTAACCCGTAAACGCAAAAGGGGAACCCCCTTTTTGGCCCTCTCCTACACCAATTAAGACGCCGGAGAATGATTATTTCAGCAACAAAAGGGCCAAATCACAAGGGTAAGTAATCGTTCCCCTTTTCACCTTTATTTTTCGTATATAAAAATAAAATAAATGTAAATAAAATAAAAAGGAGTAAGAACGAAAGAACAGGAGACTTTAACAGAAGATAAAAAAACCACCTTTAAAACAAGTATTCTGTTTCTGATTTCGTTTTTTGCTTGTAAAATGTTCGTAAAAAAAAAATTACAATAGAGCAGATCCGGGCTTTTAAAGCCAATTACAATCGATTTATTTTAATTTTTTTGTATTTTTGCTCTTTACTGCTCTGCACTCGCATGCCTCTTTTCTCTGCTATACTTGATTTGTTGTAGGTACTGTGCTACACGTGGAGGGTGTGCGTCGGAGCGGAGCGCGAGGGGAGGCCAAAAGGCAAATGGGCGGTGGCTGATGATTTGCGGCTAGGGTTTGGGCAGCTGAGAAATTTTAAGATAGTGGGCTGATTTGGTATTGGGCTATTAGGATTGTTTTGGGTTATTGGGTCTTAGTCATTTGGGCTGGGGTGGTATTTTAGTTATTGTAAATTGGACTCTGAATTTATTGGTTTTTATAATTTAGGCCCAGGTCAAAATTGACCTATTACAAGCCATTTCATGCCTTTGTTTTATTTAATTCATGTTTAAAATGCCATTTACCAAATTGCCCTTAATTATTAAACTATTTTATCAACCATTATAAGGCTATCTATGTCAATTTTCACTATCCATGGTCAAATTGCAACATAAGGACCTTCCATTTAATAAGCCATAGTAATTAAACACCTTTATCAAAAAGAATGCAACTTTTGCATTTTCTGCAATTAAATCCTTTCTCATAATTGAGCACAGAGACAGACAAATTAAATCACAGAAATTTCACAGAAGTTAATTCAGATATCACAGACACAGAAAATAATATTAAAATAGTTTTTCAAACTCGGATATGTGGTCCCGGAACCACTATTCCGACTAGGGTCCAAATCGGGTTGTTACATGTGTAGTGGTCGTATGTCCCTCGTGTCGTAAAAATGTGAAACAGAATAGCACATGGGCTAAGACACGGTCGTGTGAAAGGCACGGATTTCCAACATGGTCGTATGACATGCCCGTGTGAAAATGGCTTAAAAATGGTGAAAAATCAGGTTACCACACGGCCTAGCCCTCCGTTTCTTATTAAATTACAAGTCAGCCTGTCATACGGGCTGGCCACACTGCCATGTCCCAAGCCACATGGGCGTGTGCCCCTATTTTCAAGGAAAATTTTTCAGAGTTTTCTAAAGTTTCCGGTTTAGTCCCGATCCACAAGATATGTTTTGGGCCTCATAGGCCCATATTGAGGACTTTATGATGAAATTTGAAAATTTTTAATTTAGAATACAAATTTATGACTCGGTTTTGTAGAAATGCTAGTGTATAAGTCCAGTAATGCCTCGTAACCCTATTCCGATAACAGATACGGGTTAGGGGTGTTACACAATTAGCTTTTTTTTTCCCGTATCCAACATCACCCGTAAGATAGACTTGGCCTAATGTATACTCTTCTACTCATCGATGAGTATTGATCTACGTACCAATTGTCGAATTGTCGCTTGAAGCTCGGTTGTCGAACTATAAAAAAATTTCAACGACCCAGTAGCTTAAATAAAAAGCTTTCCAATAGTTTAGCAACATAAATAGAAACTTTTGAATATTTCAGTGACTATTTTGTAACTTTTTGAAGTTAAATTACTAAAACATAAACTTACTAAATAATTCATCGACCTTGATTATATTTTACTTTAAAAATTTAAATAAAAATATAAAGTATATTTTAAAAAATGAAGTTGACCTTGAGCATTCATTATTGGAACCTCATTCAACATGGAATGAAAATATTTTTATTATAATATAAAAAAAAAATAGAATGAGTTTAATTTGGAGGTTGTGAATTATTCATTACAAAGAGAGTAGGGCAGCTTCATTGCCTGTCATTCCTTTTTGGTTCTATCTGTTTATCCTTTCATGCTTAATACCTTCGTAACATTATCAACCAATTGTCAAGACGAAATTCTAGTCTGTTTAGCTTGTGTATTTTTATGGTATGTTTATATTTTATTATAAGGGTGAATGTTTGATAGAATCGAGTGAAAAAAAAATTGAGTTAGTAGAGTTAACGAGTCCTGTTTTATCATTCTAACTCGATTTAATTTTTTTAAATTGAGTCGAATGAAATGAAATTTGAATTGAATCGAATCAAATAAAATCATTCGAATTAAATTAAAAAAAAATCAAAACAACAAAATTGAAATCTTGCTAACAATATGGCTAAATTATGACTAGACATAAACTATCACATGAATTGTCATGCCAAAAAATCATTTAAAAAATATTTTAATAATATTCCTGTTTAAAAAATAAATTTTAAATTTTTTAAAATGTTAATAATCAAATTTAACTAAAAAAATATCGAATTGATAAAAAATGTAAAAACTAAAAACTAAAATTATCATTATGTATATAATAATTTAAATTATTTATTTATTTGTATCGTGTTTGTGTGTATAATATATATAGTATCTTATAATATTTTAAATATTTATTCTATATTGTATCGAAATGTTTGAACAATAACAGCTGCAAGAAGCTTCATTGATTGGTCCTTATATTGTTGGAAAATGCTTAATATAAAATATCAGAAAGCTTGTTGTTCCTTTCGCTGAAGAAACCAATGGAATTAATTTGTTGCGTTGGGCTCGTCGTAAATTTTGACCTTAGTTTTGGTCTCCAATTGAGGTTTTTTCTCCACTTAGTTGAAAACTTAGAATATGCAAAGAGGTGAAGTTCATGGAGCGAAAGAGTCTCATTAAATATTCAAGAAGGTAAATCATACAAGATGTATATAATTGTCACATATCATTTCTCACCCATAAATGTTCTATATATTATGAGATATGGCTTCAAGTCTAATCATGCATAACCTGCATGGTTCACCTTTTTTGACTCCCGACAAAGAGTTCCCCAAAAGCAAAGTTAGAAATTTTTAAGAGGGTGAATTTCAGTTGTATATTTTTTTTTATAAGAATTAAAATGTAATTTTATTATTTTAATAGTTTATATATAATTTTATCACGTATTAATTTAAAATTTTATAAAATTCAAAAGGTCAAAATTGATTTTTTTTGGGAGGCTGGAACATTTGTTAACCATATTTGCGTTGCCTTAAATCACTCACCTTATAAATTCATTATCTCTTTAAACATTTAAACTTTCATTAAAGTCAAGAGACAAAATACTTCACTCATAATAATATTTAATATAAATATTTAAAGAGCATAAATTCATACTGATATAATCATTTAAAAAAGAATTGTATTATTTATCTTTTATATTTATATTCATAATTGAATATACATTAAATATAATTATAAAAATATGAAACTACTTAGTAACTTACAAACTAATTTATTGTTTTAGTTTGAAGATTTGACTCGTTTTCGCCGGCCACAAACTTAGGTTAATACCTCATTTTTAAATATAATTTAATAATAAACTAGATTATGGTACTAATACGATGTAAAGTGTAAAATATTTTACCTAAAATATGAATAAAATTTTGGTTGAAATATATTTATAAATTAATGTAAGTTCGGATATTTTTCTGATTTTATTTATAAATTGATTTTTATAAATCTTATATAAAAAAAAAATATTTGTTATTTTGTAAAAAAAATGTATTTTTAGTCATTTCTCAATTGAGTTTGATTCTTAATTAAATTGTGGATTGGTGTTAAATCGTTATTATTGCTATTTGTTATTTAACCGCTACAAGATCCATAATTCCATGAGCTTGGGCTTCTGTTTCTGACGTAAAAACATCTCTTTTCTTGTCTTCGAATACAACCCATAAGGGCTTGCCCCTTTTTTGTACATAAGCCCTTGTGAGGCTTTCGTGAAGTTTCAATAGTTCTTCCGCTTCCAGGATAAATTCTCCTGTTTGTGCCTCATAAAAAGAACTAGTAGGTTGATGGATTATTATCCTAATGACATAACATGATTAAAAGTTCTTCTAACTCACATAATAAAACATGAAGAGACTCATGACATCAACTCAATTAGAGACTAAAATATAGAAAAAGTTATTTGATATACCAGCAGTGAAAATTTTTAACTCCACAAATGAGGTTAAAATATTCATTATGTATTCTTAGTTGATATTTAAAAAAATTAAAACTAAATAATGAGACATAGATAATTTTTTCATCTTGTTTATGTAGTTGAAAAACTTCACTAATAATATATCAAATAATAAATTATATATATATATATATATATTATGGCATACCCAGATGTCGTTGAAAAAATTATATCAAAACTATATATATATATATATAAAGAAAGTAATTAAGCTCTAGTTGAAATGATAAAATTGAGTATTTGAGAATTTTTGTATCTTAAGTTTAAATTAATATTTTTTGTAGGTTTAAATTAATTTATATAGATTTTTTATAAAAATATAAAAAAATTATTTATAATAATATTTATTTAATTTAAAAAATTAAATATTTTTAATTGAATTAATATTTAATTAACTCATATGAAATCAATTTAGTCAAAATTTTAATACTAGTATAGATCAATGCCTTTAAAATATTATTTTACGTTAAATAAAATAATTACTTTAATATAATATATGTTAGCCAAAAACTCCTATAAATATTGCATAATGACATCCCAACGAAAGCCACCACAAAAATAACAAAGCTTTTGGTTTCAGAATTCAGATATCCATAGGTAACAGTTTTTCTTCTTTTCTTTTTCTCATCAACCAAACAGAAAACCCCAGATTTTTTCCCTGGAAAGTAAAAGAAAGTAAAGTAATGGAGAAAAAAAGAATAATTATATGCTTGGTTGTGATCCTTTTGGGGATAATATCAGCCATTACTGGCTTTGCAGCTGAATCTACAAGGGTTAAGGTAAAAAAAAAAAAAAAAAAGCATCAAAATTTGTAATTTTTTTAAGGTTTTCTAATTATGTTTTTCTATATATTGAGTTTTTTTTTTTTTCTGCAGACTTCGCAAGTAACGATAGACGTTTCCGGTCGATGTGTGTATCCAAAGAACTCAGCGCATGCACTTGGCTTAATTTCAGGCCTCATGCTTTTGATCGCAAAAATAATAATAAATGTCGCCACCGGTTGTTTTTGTTGCCGGAAAACCGGTCAGTCCCGGAGCTCTAACCAGATAAAACCTCTTATCTTCTATATTGCTTTTTGGTAATTTTCAATTACACTACTTCTAGATTTACTTTTTCTTTCATGAATTATTTTAAGCATGTTATATTATATTTATATAAATATACTAGAGATATCCATGGCCGGTGGTCCGCCCGACTTTGGGACCGGCTTGAATGAATAGGCTTTGTCACGGTCAAGTTCGGCCCGAAAGTAAATAAAATGTTTTTATTTAATTTTTAATTATAAGAATATGTAAATATTAATATTAATATTAATATAAAAATAAAAATTAGTATTTTATTAGTTTTAAATAGTAATGAGTTTCTATGTTAAGTTAGGCTCGAACTTGAACTTGAAATATTTTTAAAAATTGAACCTCAACTCGACTTAATTTGATCTATAGACATCTCTAGCATGCATATATACATCAAGCTATTATTAATTACAACGGCAATCGAAATAAAAAAAAATCCACAAGCAAAGTCAAGATGATGACATATGTTCATTTATTTATTTATTCTTAAAATTTTAAATATAATTTAAAAGACAATTATCGTCATAAAAACCCTAATTATGAAAAATTTTCAATTCACCGATAATGTACCTAAAAACAACTATATATATGTGTGTTAATAGCACCATACACTTGAAAGTACTATCCTATTTTAAATTAAATTGGTCATAAATTTTAAAATATTTTAATTGAGTTATTAAAATGATGTAAAATATTAGCATCATTTTAATTAAATTTTTTTTATCCATCTTGTGATTAGTTTAAGCATTATACATGCTTAAATCTGACGTGGAACATTTGGATATGACAAGCTCTTCTAAATTTTAATGACATTTTTCTGATACGTTAAAGTTAAATTGTTCTCATGATAGGTATACACAGATTTGTAATTTGATCAATGTATTTTTAAAATACACAAGTCAAAATTGAGTTAGCATTTAACACCTAAATTGATAGTTAAGTTAATGGAAGGACGTGATTTATACAATATTGATACTTTAAGAACTTAATTAGAATAGTTTGAAATTTATAAACCAATTCTAAAATAGAAAATAGTTTGGGGATATTTGAAGGAATTACCCCTATAAAAACACAAACTTAAAACATAACCTTGATTAAGTTTGTTGTTATGAGATAGACTAAATCCAAAGTGGAAAAAGATATAATTATAAAGATATTTATTTCTCTTAACACTTCTTTTTTTTTTGGAATTTCCCTTACACTTTTTAAATTAAAAAAATTACCTATACAGTGGTAATTATAGTGAGAATTTTTTTTATTTTATTTTTTTAACAATCTCATTTTAGGTTTTGATTATATATGCTTTTTTAAACACAATATCTATAATTATCCATAATCACTCCCTAACCCATAAATAGGAGGATAATGCGTTTCACCGCACTCAAACTTATGTCCTCCTATATTGACAATAATATCCATGTCAATCGAGCTAAGATTCAATCGACTATAGTGAAAATTTTTAAAATAAAAACCACAATAATTTTAACTATTAGATCAAAATAAATGATTCAAAGCTTTAGATTTTGTATTAAATCAAAATAAATAAGAACGAAAAGATTCAATCGAGAAAATTCTAGCTTTGAGATTGTGAAATATATATGATTGAATCCATTTGTCGTTTTGAATCACACATTTTATAAGGGATAATATTAAGGCTTTAATTGCACGGTGAAAAGAAAAAAAAAAGGGAGATTGAGTGGTGTTGTTTTTATTTTAATGAAGTAGGTTAATACAAAATTTAAGGCTTAAAATCATTTATTTTGATCTAAAGACTAAAATCAGTTTAATTTTTATAATTCTCATTTTAATACATATTTATAAATTATTTTATTAATTTAAATATAAAATATTTTATATTATAAAAATAATAGATTAAATAAAAAACTTCAATTGGATTCAAATCATTACGTTTTTTTTTAATTTATGCATAAACTCAAAGTAATTATTTAAATATTTTTTAGGCTTGAACTTTTTAATTTTTTTTTCCAAGTTAATCCCAGATATTTTTTTGAAAGTCCTAAAATTTAAGCCAATATAGTAAAAATTGTCAAGTTCAGGGGCTAACTTGGACAAAAAAAATTCAAGCTCTAATGTAAGAACAATTGCCTAGTTTCGTCCCTGATGTAAGAACTATTATATAATTCTGGGACTAACTTAGACAAAATAAAAATTCAAATCTCAATATGAAAATTGTTACTAAATTTTATACTCGAATAATGATTTAACCCTAAAGTAATTTATGAATTTAATAAAATAGTATTGAAACCAAACCGGTCCATATAGATTGTCGATTTTCTCGATTTTTACTCAGTTTTTAGCCACAAACATTTATTATGCAGGATCACATTTGTTATAGCATTCAGTCTACTACTAACCGGTGCTGCGTTCAACGAACGAAATCAAAATGCAACTGTTAGAAACCGCACGTACTATTGCCGTGTTGTCAAGCCCGGGATCTTTGCCGTCGGAGCGATATTAGCTGTTATAAGTTTGATTGCTGGAATCTTCTATTATGTAACTCTGAACTCGAAAGGGAATGCATCGTTACCAAATCAAGGTGGCATAGTCATGGCGCAACCTCAGTTCCCACAAGAGAATCCTGGCTTTGTACATGGATATACTTATGGCAAGTAGCAACTCAGCTGATCGGGAGAACAATTGTTTGGGTTTTTTTTTCCTGGCTTTATCAGTTTGGGAATTCAGCAGGCATTTGGGGTTAAATATCACATTGTTGTACTTGAAAATAACTTTTATTTGAAATTTATACTATTGATTTATTAGGGGATATAATTAATTCATATATTTGTTTTGGCATAATGATATTTTTAATCTCAATGTTTACATTTTTTTGTTAATTTGGCCATTGACCCTTATTCTTTTATTTTTAATTAAATTTAATTATTAACATTTAAAAAAAATTAAATCATTATTTCTTTAAATGAAAATGCTGATTAAAAAAAATTAAATTTTTAACAATATTAGTGTGGTGCATCCGCAATTGAAGAGGAAGTTAGGATCAACGACCTAAATCTTCATACAACCACTGTAGAACTTACAATGAGCTCAACTGCTCCCTAGCTCCGTATCTCCCGCTTAGTGAGCATAGCGGCAACTCCAATCATCATTGCAAATACCACAATGCTCGAGGACATCGAACTAAGCAATGTGTGCATTTGAAGAATGCCATTGAAACTGCGATCAGAAGGGTGCTAATTCTTAGCTTAGTACCCCTATCAAGCGAACATGACTCAAGACAGAGAAGCGGGACATCAGGATCACAGGGCAGTGATAGGGGAAAGAAACCATTCAGAGGAATTATTGATGTTCTGGTACGAGGAAAGCACATAGAAAGGATTTTGTCAAACTTGAAGTGGAAGGCCCATATGGGAAGTGTTCTATCGATTTCAACCACAATTAAAAAACCCAAACCTTCCCTATGGGACCTTAGATTTTCAGAGCGAGACGAAAAGGATATTCTAGATGCGGAAGTCGAAAATCCTCTCGTGGTTTCAGCTAATAACTCATTTTTCCAAGTTAAAAGGATCCTGGTTGATACAAGCAGCTCCGTGGGCATCCTGCCGGTGGTACTGGGAGATGGTGAGCACACCACCATAGAAATGGTGGATTTCTTAGTGGTTGACCACTTGATGGCCTATAACGCCATTTCCGGGAGGCCAATCATGAGAATTACAAAGATGGCGGTGGCCACCTTTTGCACGATGGTGAAATTTCCTACTCCCATAGGCGAGGGATATATGAAAGTTGATCAGAAGACAGCTCGAAAGTGCCATATTGTCTCCCTGCAGCTCACCGAGAAAGATCGGAACACTTTGCCTTCCTCTCCGGCTTGTTGCATATTGTACTCCCATCTTATTGCGGGGGTTAATGTAATTGGGAGAGCATAAATTGATTTAGAAGGTCTCGAAGCCTAACTAGAGACTCAACTCCCCAAAACACAGCCGATAGAAGCATCAGAGCTCGTCAGTTTGTACCAGGAGGAGCCTTAAAAGGTCACTCAAATCGCCTCGATCCTTTCCCCGAAGAGAAAGAAAGTTTAGAGTCCTTGTTAATAGAATGTCGGGACATTTTTTCTTGGACAACAACAGACATGCCAAGGATCCATCCGTCAATCATCCAGCACTCCTTTGGAGTGGATTCCAGTGTTCAACCAATGAAGGAAAAGAATAGGAAATTCTCTGATAAAAAGTTCGCAACCACTAGGGAATAAGTGAAGAAGCTGTTAACTGTAGGTTTCATTTGGGAAGTCACCTATCCATATTGGGTCTCCAACGTAGTTATGGTGCCTAAATCTAGAAATTGGTGGCAGATGGGTGTAGACTTCACCAACATAAACAACGCATGCCCAAAAGACAGCTTCTCGCTCCCATCCATAGATCGACTTGTAGACGCATTCGTAGGCCACCAATATATGAGCTTCATGGACACCTTTTCAGACTATAATAAGATATTTATGGTAGAGGAGGATCAAGGGAAGACATCCTTCATCACTGATTTTTAAACTTTCGCGGTGCCTAAAAACAGTACTATTTCCTAAATTGATTTTTCTAAAATTTTACCGTATTATAAAACACTAAAATAACACTTTTTTAGTGTCATGGTGTTGCAAAGTTCATCCGTTTTATTGTTCTTCATTAACTTGAAAAGCACCTAATATTAATGACATCAAATATCACTAAAATATGCTAAAATACTAAAAAAATAGCAATTAAGATTAGGGTTAATAATGTAAAAATATATATTAAAAATAAAAAACTTTATACGCTCACAAGCCATTCGAGTCGGATATTACTAAGCTGGAGTTCGAGTTGATTGATAACTCGAGCTGCTCAAGCTGGACTTGATAATTGCCGAATCAAGTTTGAATTTTTTCGAGCCAAACTCGAGCAACTTGCGAGCACTAGAGTCTCCTTTATGCCCTCGAATAATGGAGAGATAGAGAAAGGTAGGCGAGAGACATACTATTTTTATTAGAATTGCACCAAACATTCTCAAACTATGACCCTTATTTTGAATTAGTCTCCAAACATCAAAACGTTATAATCACATCCTCAAATTATTGATGTTATATCAATTATGTCCTTTCATTATTTAGACTATTAACTTAATCATTAAATAATATGTCTAATCTTATTTGATATAATTTAAAATTAATGAAAAAATAAAGAAAAAAATGAATATTGTAAAGGTAGATTTTTTTAAAAATCTTACTTTTGAAATTTTCGAAACTTCTACATAAGCTTTACCGTTCGTTCTTTTTTTTTTTTTCAATTTTACATTACTTTTAATTTTTACTTTTAAAAATCATGTAACAACATCCTATTTCTTTAAAATATTTATTTTAATTTTAATTATATAAAATTTGATGTGTCAACGGTTAAATTAAAAGTAACAATAACGAAAAGACTTAATTGATATAATATCAATAATTTAAAGATATTATTTTAAAGATGTTATTAGAAAGAAAAATCGACAACCATATTACTTCCCATTCATTTTGGCTCTATTTGTTTATCCTTTCTTAGTTGATAAAGTAAGTGGCAAGAATAAAAGAACAAAAATTTGTAGTTTATGTATTTATCGTATTATAATTATATTTAAAAATATTTATATTTTTTTATAATTTTTATCCTATTTCATCCATTTATTTTTGTACGGTATCGAAAATGTCAGAATATTTCATTGATTAACTTAAAAAATAAATTCCCATTGATTTGTTGTTACCAATATTGGAAAATGCAAATTATAAAATATGTTGTTTCTTATGTTGATTCTTGAAGAACCCAATGGAAATAATTTTGTTTTCTTCGGTTCTCTATTGAATTTTTCTTCTTTTTTTTTTTTTCATTTTTTATAGTTAAGATACTTTTATTTTCTTAATTTTTTTAGAAAGATTTGAAAATTTTTATATATATAAAAAAGAAATGTAAAATGAATTATAAATTTTATTTTCTTAAAAATAATCGTAGAGACAATTAATACCGTGTTGTCTTGGATTATAATCATATATGTTCTTTTTGGCATAATATCTAAAACTATTTATAGCTCTTTCTCAATCCATATAAAAGAATAATGTGCTTCAGCGCACTCAAACTCACATTATTCTGTATTGACAATAATACTCATGCCAATTGAGGTAAAACTTACTCAAAATTTTAAATAATAGAATAGATATTAAAAATATATATAATATGTTAATTTCAAATAAAATTAACTTTGGACTAAGAAAAATAATTATCTTAATATATAAAAACTGAATTTGATTAAGGAATGCATTTAAAATATTATTTTCTTAGCACATTTACATAAAATAATTGCTTTGATATCATAAATGTTAGCCAAAAATCCTATAAATATTGCATAAGGACACCCCAAAGTCACCACAAACAATAGTCAAACAAAGGGTTTTCCTTATCGGGTAAACGTATTTTCCTTTTCCCATCAACCAAACAGAAAAAATCAGACTTTTTTTTCCCAAGAAAGTGTAAGAGAGAAAGTAAGAGATGAAGCGAAAACGAATTTTATTCTTGGTTGCAGTCCTTTTGGGGATAATATCAGTCTTTACTGGCTTTGGTGCTGAAATTACAAGGGTTAAGGTAAAGAAAAAAAAATTCAAATTTGTAAATTTTAGAGGTTTTTTCAATTATATATATTCTACATTGGATTTTTATACTTTAAATCATTATTTTTTTGATAAATAGTTAACCTCCTTTGATTTTTCCTTTGATTTTTATAAGAAAAATTTTTTATTCAATATTAAAGTTGAAAGGGACTAAAGAAATACTTTCAATTTTATTTAGGCTTCACAAGTTGAGATAGATTGGTACGGAGATTGTTCATATCCCAAGAGCCCTGCGCATGTACTTGGCCTAATTTCAGCCGCAACGCTTTTGACCGCAAAAATAATAATGGATACCGCCACTGGTTGTTCTCATTGGGAAAGAACTAATCAATCTCCTCCCAACTACAATCGAAATAAAGCTCTCCTCTTATATATTACTTCTTGGTAATTTTGATTACTTTTTCTTAATGTTTTTAGAATCAGGTAGGTGATTGAATTGTTTTAAGTTATTAATTTGTTAATTCCATCGGTTTAATTAAAAAATTATAAAAATATATATATTAAAAAAAACCCTATTCAACTGATTTATACCATTCTTTAGATTGGTACGCTGATCGGTCCTATCCAGTTCAAATATTACTACCTTTTTCTTGATTTTCATTTTACCATGTTATATTTTATACATGAGTAAATATAATTTTGGGTATTTGAATTAGGTTTCAATGTTTAAATTTGTACTTTTGAATTTAGCTTTTGTCACATGTTAATTTTGTTAAAACAGGATGATGTGGGTGTAACGGGCCTATTTTGCCCGGGGCCCGTAAACTAAAACAAAAACAATAATAAAATTAAAAGTCCAAACACAAAAGGCCCAAACGGCCCAAAAACTTCAAAAATCTTCAGAACCCTAGGGTTCCTGCCTATTGCACCGCCCCGCTCAAGCTTTCTGCGACCACCCTCGTGCCTCCGTACCACCACCCATGTGGTCTGTCAGCATGTCCACTGCCCGAGAGTAGCCTTCATTGACCCTCCATCTGCAAAACGAAGAAACACGCAACAGAGGACCAAAGCATAGTGATAAAACATTATGAAAACAGTAAAAAGGAGGGTATTTTGATTCGGCTATAAAAGCCACTGTAATGAAGCAAAGAAGGGGGGATTTTTTGGGGGATATTTTCTATCTCTTTCGGCTAAAGAACCAAGGCTGAAAATTTTTGTAAAAGGGGGATTCGAATTATACAAAAAAAATCAGAGAATAAGAGCAAAAGTGATAAGGTTTTTTTACGTTCTCTTTGTTTTCATCTTTTATTTTTGAAGTTTTATTTCATTTTGCTTGTTTTTTTTTTACAAATACGAAAGTAATAATAAAAATAAGAAGAGACGAAGAGGGAGAGGCTTACCGAGAACCCCCGGTGGTCGTGGCGTCAGAGAGCACTACTCCGTCGTCAGAAACGACCCCAAACGCGCTCGGGGGCTGTCTCTTCCCATCTCTTCGGATCTGGAGGCCTTGGCCTTCAAACGCGCCGTAAACGAGGGCTAATAGCCCGTTTTCGCCTTGCACCGGAGATTGGTCGCGGTGGTGGTACAACCGTCCACCGACGGAGCCCCTAAGCGGCGCCGAGAAGAGGGTATGAACCCTAGCAGAGAAAGAAGAATCGGGAGGGGGGGCTTCATTTTTTTAAAACAAATGTGGCAGAAGACTGCTCTAATTTTTTCTTTTGTTTCATTAAAGAAACACAAAGCGGTGCCGTATGAGGCACCAATCCCGCGCGACCCCATCCGGGTAACCCAGGATTCGCGCATTCCCAAGCAATGGGATATTTGCGCTATCGGTCCTTCCTTCTTTCATATGGCTTTCGATTAGGCCCTCCTCATGTTCCGTTTTCCTTCCAAATTGGCCCACGGGATTTAAGAATTGTCTCAATTTGGCCCCCATCTAAATGCAGCACTTAGATGGCCGGTTTATTTACGACCTTGGTCCTTGTTCTTTATGCCCGTGTTTCGTTTAGGTCCATTGACTGTTTTTAATTTTTTAATTTGGCTCTAAATTATTATTCTGTTTTCAATTTGGTTTTTATTTCATCATTTTGTTATCTTAATAATTAAACTACACTTTATTATTATTATCATATATCATTTTAACTATATGTTGCGTATATGTATATTATTTATATATATTTTTCATATTGTATTTGTATGCATATATATATTCTTTCATATTGTTTTACGTAGGTATTTTCAATATGGTTATATATATTGCGTATATTACATCTATATATTCTAAAGTTATATTTTATATACACTATACCCTTATATATATTATATATGTATTTTGTATATATTCCTTAACATTATTTTATATACGTATTTTTTAGTACTATTATATTTTGTTTATTACATCTATATATCTTAAGATTATATTTTGTATATTATGTATATACTATATTCTTATATATTACATATATATTTTTTCATTTTAATAGTTACATATATTTTTATACTATTATGTATGTGTATACTATAATATTATTTATGTAAATATTTTAGTGTATTACACATATACATTTCAACATTTTACATATTATATGTATCAATATTTTTTGTGTATTATGCATATATGTTTTTTATATATATTACGTATATTTCTAGCACCATATTATTATTATATCCTTACATACTGTCTTATATACATTTTTTGTTATCTCATGTATGTATTTAAATACTATTATGTAAATATATATTTTCATGTATTACGCATATATATATATATATATATATTTATTTAAATATTATATTTTTATATTACGTATATTATTTTATCATGTATTCGCCTTTCTTTTTACATACTTTTTGTATTATATTATGTTAATACTTTAAATACTATATTATGTATGTATATATATATTTCATAGGCATATGATTTACTCCCTTTAAAGATTTTATCTTTTTATCGTATATATCACTTGTTTAATTGTTTTATTTTGAAATCTTGATTCTAAACCTTTTTCCATAATTATTCATCTGCGTTTGTTAATAACTCGTTAGATTGAATTTATTTTAACTTGTCTTATGCTTTCTTTTAAATTTACTTTTAGTCTTCGAAGGTTAATATTATTATTTGCATAAGATGACATGCTATAATTGTTGTCATATGTACATCATTTTTGTTATTGATTCATTGATGTCATAGATTGTCCATAAACTGCTTCTTTGCTTTGTATGATATTATTCCATGCTTATGTTTCATAAAAAGTCATATTTGATACCATTTTAGTAAAAACTTCCATTCAAAATTTTTCGATAACATAACTCGTGTTTAGGAATTTCGAGGAAATCGGGCCTTAACTTGCTAGGTTCCGAGTTTCCTCGTTAAACCCGAACTATCGAGTATCGCTTCCAAAAATTAAAACATATGAGCTTTCAAATAAAACTTATTTTTGGAGACTTGAAGTGTTGCTTTCTAACTTACTGAATGTGACATTCATTGTCCCAAGATAAGAGTTTCAAAATCAAGGCAATATTTTAGGTTTTGAGACAATGAAAGATCGAACCCTAACTTACTGGGTTCCGATTTTTTCATTCAACTCAAAATAATTAAATATCTCTCTTCGATTTAAATACATGAGCCCTTTTAAGCAAAAAAGGGCAAATTTAATTTCAAAGATTGAGATGTTGCATCCTAACTCACTGGGTACGGCATTCTTATTTCTTTGAGATGAGCAAGCCTAAATTTTTGCTTCGATATATTCAAATGTTTTTAATAAAAGGGATCGTATTTTAAATTCTTTCAAATTTCCAAACATTTGACACTAAGACATTAATTAATCAACTAGGTACCAATTTTGGGCGTATCGAGGGTGCTAATCCTTCCTCGTGCGTAACCGACTCCCGAACCCTTTTCTAATTTCGTAGACCAAAATCGTTGTTTTGATAAATCAAATTGTTTATTAAAAACAACCCCTTTTCGAGGTAATCCAATCACACCTCACATAAAAGATTGGTGGCGACTCCCGTTTTTTCATTTTCAAAATCCAATGTCGATCCCCGTTTTAAAAAAAAAAAGGTTTTGACAGTGGGTACATCAGTTGATGACATGGCATATGTGCTCGTCTAAACTTGATTGATCCACACCATTTAATTCTAATGGATTTACAAAAATAGAGGTGGAAGCAAAAAAAGAAAAAAGAAAAAGAAAAATAATAAGTACCAATGTGAACAATGAAGCCAAGCTCTTGTACGGAAAAGTACATTTTCCCTTCATACATGCACATACACATATTATGGGTTAATTGAAACTATCACCCAAAGTCTAAATTTGTTTTGAACTTCAAAATGTTTGTAATTGAGTCCTCAAATAAACACTATCATACGAATCAAGCTATTCTGTCAGTCTAATGAAAAGGTTTTAAATTTGGCATAGAGCATACTTAAAATACATGGATCAAATTTTGAATACATGTATACCTATTGTACGAATTGCTTGGATCTAATGTGTTAAATAAAATTAAAGAAACAACCTCCTAAATTTATTGACACTGTTTTTTATACATTAGATCCAAGTTGTTCGTATTATTTATAGTTTGATCAACGTGTTTTAAAAACATTCCAGGTGGAATTTGAAGTAGCATTTAATATTTAAACTGATGGTTAGGGAGATGGAAATACTTGTGTAGCGACGAAAAAATTTAGCTTTGTAGCTTGGGTCGCTAATTGTGGCGATCTATTGAAAACTTGAAATCTGAATTTTATTAAAACAAAGGAGTCGCCACCGATCCTTTTTTCTAGGTGTGATCGGACACCTTTAACAAAAAGTTTATTTTCGGGTAAAAGAAGGCCGAGTTTAGGTCCGCGTAAAATTCAGAGAAAAGTAGGGTTCGGGAGTCGGTTACGCGCGGGGAAGGTATTAGCACCCCCACAACGCCCAAAAATTGGTATCTTTTCAAACGCGAGTTGTCTTAATTTTCAAAAGTACAAATTCAACTTAAAATTTAATTGTGATCCAATCAAAATACGAGCGTTTTTTGGGTTTTCTTTTTATTTTTTGAGAAGGATATCCCGTTTTAACACGAGCCATCCGCGATTCACCCAACATAGCGATGAAATCACCGGCTTTATGCTAAAATCGGTATATTGCCTTGTTTATTGAATTAATCAAAGATATAAAAAAGATATTTTAAAACGATAAAAAATTCGTGACAAGGTTGTAATTAAAAGCAATTCACAAATATATTCAATTCAAAAGCATGCAAACAATAAAAAACGCGAATATACGAAAATATAAACATGGTAATATGCGACATTAACAAATACGAACAATATTAAACAATATAATAGGAGTATTTAAAAATATATGCTTAATAAGTATTTACAAATATATATGAGACAATATGTATAAAAAATAATGATAATAATATAGTATATAAGAAAAGTATATATGTGAAAGCATCGAAACTTTAGGTAAAGACATATACTATAATGCTGGTGTCAAACCTAATAAAACATAACGTATATATTATAGAAAAAATAATACTACTAAAAACAACTATAAATATATAAACACATACCTATACATATTTAAGAAATAAATAAACAAATAATAATAACATTAAAAGCAGGTGAAATACATATGCAAATATATGGATTAATGATGATAATTAGTAAAATAGTACTAATAGATAATAATTATATATAATAATAAGATGATAAACAAAATAGTAGTAATAAAATAACACAATAATAGTAAGTGTAACAAATAATATTAAATAAAATAATAACAAATATAAAGTAATTAGAACTTTATAATGAATACAACTAATTATATAAAATATCATACTATATGTACGCATATAAATATAATAATACTAGTAATAATAAGAATGAATAATATAAGTAGTATATACGTGATAATATATAATAGTAATAATAATAATAATAATAAAACCAAATAAGAGTAAAAAGGACGAAATTGAATCAAGAATCAAGGTTTTGGGGCAGATTTAAAATATAAAGATGAAAAAAAGGACCTATTTGAACGCGCGTGAGACTTAGGAGGGCCAAAACAGCAATTTTCAGAGCTGCTTAAAACGCAGCGTTTAAATCAGGACCTGATTGAAAACGGGCATAAACTTTGGGGCCAAATTTTAAAATACAGTAAGATGAAAAAGGGGATCGATTTGGGTGCGCGTGAACAGGGGAGGGACCAAATCAGCAATTACTCCTCACTGTCAAAACGCAGCGCAGAACAGGGGCTTAAATCGCAAAACATGTCAAATCCCAGGGCCAATTTAAAAATTTCAGGAACTTAATTGCAAAACCAAAAAAAAGCGGAAGGGCTGCGCGAGTAATTTACCCTTCTGACGTCAGAACGCGCGGATCTCAGGTGGACCTGGGTCGGGTCGCGGGTCGGATCATTGAAACGACGTCGTTTTGGGGTTAAAATGCAGCCCCCAAAACGACGTCGTTTTGAGGGGCTATAAAAGGCCTTAATCCGGCCAAAAAAATCATTTGGTAAGGGGAAAGAAAAAAAAAGAAGAGAGAGGGGAGAGAGGGAGGGACCGGAGCGATTTCCGGTCACCGGACCGGTCACCGTCCGGTCGTCGGCCGGTCACCGGACCACCGCCGCCGCCGTCGCCGGCCGCCGTGAAAAAGGTAAAAATTTTTTTTTTTTGTTTTATTCCTTTATTTCTAGTTATTATTGTTAATATTATTATTTTCTATGTATATGTATAAAAACAGATTTAAAAAAAAAAATATTCACCTCTGTCGGATTGGCTTCGATGTTGCTTTGATACTCTGCCTGTTGGATTTCTATTTCTCCCTGTTTATTTTGAATTCCTTACTTAATATTGTACTCTGAAAAATATCGAGTATCGTATTAAAAACTGCCGAGAGTTTTACATTGTTTTCATTGGCTTTATATAGCCCCTTGTTTACAAATTGCTTTTTTTTTTTTTATCATTGCTGCTGTCCTTTCTATCTAATTGTTTGCAGGTGAAGGGCGGTGGCACAGTGAGGTGACAAGGGCGGTGGTGCAGCTACTGTCAGAGGCAGAGGCCAAGTGGGTGGCGGTGGCAGAGGCTGAATTGGCAGCCACTTGGTTTAGGGTTTGTGTTTGGGTAGTTTAGATTTGGGTCAAATGGGCTGTAACGGGTTTGGGTTAATTTGTAATGGGTTAGGGGTTATTTGGTTTGGGCTGTTGTTGGTTTAATTTGAGAATTGGGTAAGTGGGTTCAAGTGTAGGTAATGGGTTTTAATTAATGCGGGCCAAAATTGGCCATTACAACTTGATTGATATGATATCGATACTTTAAGAACTTAATTTGCATGTTCTAAAGTTTAGATACCAATTTAAAATTTGGATGATGGTTTGGTATTAAAAATCAAATAAACATTAAGTTAATTGGAGAAAAAGGTTAAACAAATCCAAAGTGAAAAAAAGTTGTAATTATAAGGATACTTATTTCTCTTGCTACTTTTAAATTAGCTAGGAACTACATTTAAATTAAAAGAAAAACTAATACTTTTTTTAATATTTTTAACTATTAATATATTTTTATTTAAATTATTTTTAATAATTCCTTTTTCTAAAAATTTTCAGCTACATAAAATAGTTTGTATGAAATGCATTTTGATTAAAATATGCTATAAGTTCATGTATTCTTTATAGATTTAAAATTTAGTTCTATACTTTTATTTCTAGGAAATTATTCCTTTTATTTTTTAAATTTTAAATTCTAGGTTCAATTGTTGTACTGTTAAAATTATTTTGTTAGATTCAAGTTTATTACAACTTCATATTTTAGTTATATGGCTATCAAACGAGTGTATTATAAAAGTATAGAAATTAATTTCTATAAAGAGTATAAAGACTTACGACATATTTTAACGTTACAATTTTTTTTGTAAATCAAAACAAGACTAAACCATATACACTTAAATTAACATGTGTACTTAATGAAATGTAATTGAGATAGACAAGTGCGAATTCTAAAATTTTTTGGGGTTGGAATTGAATTATAAATTTTTGAGATGTCAAAATATAGTTTTATCATGTATTAATTTATAATTTCATTATTTTGAAGGGACTTAATAGAATATTTTTATTTTTGAGGGTCAAAGTGCAATTTGACCATATATTAATTTATAATTTAAATATTTCTAAAGGACCTGCATAGCAATTTTTCCATTTTGAGAAGCCAAGCCCGTGCTTCTACATTTGCTATTGGAAATAGAACCAAATACTACAATTTGAATCAATTTTCGATTTTCTTGATTTTTTTTTATCAGTAATAATGTTTACCATGTTATTTTTTGATTTTATTTTATACGTGACACAGGATCACATTTATTGTAGCGATTGTTCTATTGCTAAAGGGTGCAGTGTCCAAAGATCAAAACGATCAAGCAATTGAGAGAAACGACATGTACTATTGTCCTGTCGTCAAAGCCGGAATCTTTGCCGCTGGAGCTAGCTTTGCTGCTATAAGTTTCATTTCCGGTGTCTTACTTTTTCAAACCCTAAATCCGAAAGGGGAGGACGCTAACAGTGCACCGACTCCGAATGAAGGTGGCATACAAAGGTGCGTCTAAGGGGGAGGCAAGCAGGGGTCATGCCCCTCCAATAATGAAAAAATTTTAAGTTAGTTTTTTTATAAAGAAATTATAAATTATAACACATAGTACAATGCCCTCTTTAAAAATAATTTATTTTATTCAATCACTTTAAAAATAATAAAATTATAAATTAATACATAATAAATTTATCCTAATCTAAAAAATATATATATAATTAAATTCCAAACCATTTAAAAAAAAATTTGTTGCATAGCCATAGCTGACCTCAATTCCCACTGAAGAGTCATGGCTTTGTAATAAATATGAAATAAAAAAAAATAAAATATTATATATATTGAAAGATAAATTTATGGTCTTATCAATAAGGTAGAGTTTTGTTGAAAGAATGGTCTATTATCGATATGTAATAAAGGATGTTATTTAAGTTTAATTTATTCATTAAGTTGTAAATTCATTGCTTTTTATTAACTAAATCATTCACCCCATTAAGGAATCAAATATCAATAGTTTTTTTTTTTGAGTATTATTGTTTAAAAACTAAATTTTTTTATTAAATCTTTGCTCGATTAATATACAATATGATTTAATCCAAGATTTTTTGTATAAAAATATGCTAACAAATACAGTAAGTTACATTATCTTTTAATTTCAATATAAGTTAAAATTAATAAAGTTGTATTTAAGATGCTTAACTACAATTAACATTTATTTAATGTTTAAAGGTATAAAAAGTATTTAAACTTTTAAAGAAGAAAACAATTAAATTCTTTTTTTTATTCAATTAGATACTTTAATTATCAAAATGCATAAAAAAAATTCCTTGACCATTAAAGTTATCAGCCTCCAATTTTTATTTTTATTTTCAATTAATTCCGCCACATGTCATGCAATGGTTGTGACACGTGGCAGGAAAATAAAATAAATAAAACTTATTTTAAAATATAGAAAAATATTTAAATTTTGTTAAAATTAAAAAAAATAAAAAATATAGATAGTTATTAAGAATATATAAAAATTATTACAAAATATAAGAAATATAGAAAAATTATAAAAAATATGGAAAATTTTATAAAATTATATAAAAATATATTTAAATTATAGAGATTTATTAAAAATATATTAAACGATGTTTGGAGCAATGGCCCATCCCATCACTGTTGGTATGAGGTTTTCTTCTCATTATTCAACTACGTTTGGAGACCGAAAGGGACTTGTTGTGTTCCAAGTGAAAACTGGTTGTATTTACTAAGTTGAAAGCTTCCATGTCTTCTGCTCCAATGGTGGTGGTGCCAGCATTGTTGTTGGAGGACACCATTGAAGCCGCTGAAGATTGGAGAAAAAATTGCAGGTATTGAAGCTTAGCCATGGCCATGGTTCTTTATGTACTGAACCAGCTTTTTTGATCTTCTTCGGGAGTCCATGGACCTTTCTTGGGACCATCTTCATCACAACATATAAAATTAAAAAAAAAATATATATATATATATATATATAAAATTTTTTTTTTGATATATTTTCACAGTTCAAATATTCAATTAAGTGAAAAAAAAATAAAGATTTAATTTTTTTTAATTTATGAATTTTTTACACCCTTAAATTATTATTTTAAAAATTATAACTTATTTCTTAATAGATTATTTATTATATATACATGTGAATAAATATATTTATATGCAAATGTATAATTCAAAAAAACTTTGCTTTGATAAAAATTGAAAATATTAATTCATATTGGTATTGGTTAAAATAGAGAGAAAAAAAACACTAAAATGGTTCTCGTACAATGAAATTTTGATCTAACCAAAAGCTTGCCTACTTAACACCGATTTAGAGTTGAAACAATATATACCGATTGATATACAACCATGGCCTAGACCGTTGTGTGGAACATTAAAGAAAAAAAAAGAAAAACTATTCAGGTAATTACTCTAAAATTACCATATTCCTACTTTAATAATCTTAATTTTTTCTTTTTTATCAATTTAAGCACTATTATTAAAAATTTTAATCGTTTTGATCACTCCTCTATTAAGTCCCAAACAAAATGCTAATTAAGCTGCCACATAAATATTTAGTTTTACATGTAATTAAAATAATTCCTCAAAATTTTAATTTCTACCACTAATACTTTCTAAATAATAAATAAAAGCCCAAATGGTCAATGAAGGCAAACTTTAGGAGTGAATTTTGACTTATTTTCTAATGTAATTATGACATACGGTTAAGACACAATCAATATGCATTGGTTCATACATGTATTGGTTAATAAAACATATAAAAGAACAATAAAACGGTCCGACATACAATGAAATTGGAATTGAATTCACCATTTAATAAGTCACCTTAGTTTTTAGTCTCGAGTTTTATTCATATCTAACATATATTTAAATATATCCTGAATTTCGGTAAAAATATAATAGAAAACCTGTACGTTAGATGAAAGAGTAAATTATTCTTTTTGTTAAAAATTTCATCCATTTCTTCTATTAAAAATTAATTCATGTACATCGATATGAGGTACATGTGGCATACTATGTTTAATTGTCTAGTTATTTCATTGGCCATGCCAGTTGTTAACAATAGAAATGAATAGAAATTTTTAATTGAAAAGACTAATTGGCACTTTGATTAACGTACAATTATTAATTTATTCATTTTTTAAATAAAAAAATAAAAAAATATAAACGTTGAAGGTTAAATTAACATTATAAATATCGTATTTTATTTATTTATTTTTCTATCGTACAGTAATGATCCATTGATTGATACTATAACCGGAAAATGCATATCATAAAATATAAGAAATCTTTATTATTTCTTTTGCCTAATAAACCAATGGAATTAGTTTGACTAAAAAGAAAACGTAATTAATTTGTTTTCTTGGGTTCTCCATAAGTTCTTTGGCTTAATTTTAAAAGTAAACTCCATCAAATTAATCAGCAAACTAAAAAAGAAAATAATAATAAGATGATATCTAAGCTTAGGGTTGACCTCTGGTGAACTATATACAGTTGTATGGCCTTGGAAAAGATGAATATAATATGAAAAAATTATCTTACTACTTCATACTCCACTTAGTCATTGAGCTCGAGTACGAGACATTACATTTATTTCTGAAGTATAGTTCGAATTTATTTCCATTTCAGTTGACATTATAAATATCAAGTATTAATAATTCATATCAACACATTCATGTTTATTTAAAATCAATTTTAAATTATTGAAAATAATTAAGCAAATAGTGTTATATTAGCATGAAATGTATATGAATTATCAAGTTGTCATGTCGACATCATTAAAAAAAATTAACATTTTAGTTAACATTTACACACAAAAAAATACGATTTAACTCTTTTTAAAAAATTAATGACTAAATTTAGCTAAAAAAAAGAACTAAATTGATAAAGGATGTAAACGTTGAGAATTAATTTTGATATTATGCCAAAAAAATATAACATCAAATACAATAATTACTTTGATATAATATGTTTTTAACATAATATTTAATGTTAGCCAAAACCCTATAAATATTGCATGAGGACGTCCCAAAAGAAAGCCATTACAAACAACATTCACAATCAGCTTTTTCTCATCATCCAAACAGAAAATCTCAGGTTATTTCTATTCCGGGAAAGTGTAAGAGATGGACAAAAAGGGTATTATATGTTTGGTTGTGATCCTTTTAGGGATAATATCTGCCATTACTGGCTTTGCTGCTGAAGCTACCAGGGTTAAGGTAAACATAAAAAAAAAAACCATCAAATTTGTGAACTTTAAGGTTTTTTTAATTATATGTATTCTCTATTAAAAATATTCTTGTTTCATCTTTTTTAGAGGTCGCAAGTTCATTTAGATGCTTCTGGAGAATGTACATATCCTAAGAGCCCATCGCATGTTCTTGGATTAACTTCAGCCCTAATGCTTTTGATCGGTAAAATGATCCTTAATTTCTCCACTGGCTGTTTATGCTGCAAAAGAAGAACAGATCAATCTCAGAAACGTGCTTTAATCTTCTATATTATTATTTATTGGTAATTGGTTCCCTCAACTTAAATATCTTTTATTCGAGTTCAAAGCATTAATATGGTACCAATCAAGTTTTTTCATCAATCTTTCCTTATTAGCTTAATTGTTAAAAGTTAGTTTAAATATATAATGAGAAACATATTTAAAATATGCGTGTCAAATGGTAAATGAGTGTAAACTTACTGAATGAATTGTATGAATACACGATTTTCAGAATTAGACTGGTTGACTATCGATTCAGAGAGAGATTGAACCGATTTTTTCTATCTTTTAATATATATTTTTATGAATAATTGATAATTTATCTGATACAACTAGATACACATATTGTATGCAGGATCGCATGTATTTTAGCTCTCACTCTATTGCTAAAAGCTGCCGCGTTCCAAGCTCGACACAATGAAGCGACTGTGATGAACGGCTGGGAATACTGCTCTCTTGTTAGACCCGGACTCTTCGCCTGCGGAGCCGTCTTAGCTGTTATAAGCTTGATTTTCGGAATCTTGTATTATCTAACCCTAAACTCGAAAGGGAAGGAAGACGCTAATGCGGCGGTTCCGAATCAAGGTGACATAGCCATGGCAAAACCTCAGTTCCCATTGGAGAATCCCGATTCTGTAAATGAAGATGCTAAGAACAAGCAGCAATTCAGTTGATCGGAAACCACTTGATAGGGCTTTTCCAGTGGTGGTTGTGTTAGTCTTGAAATCAATTTGGTGGTTTATGGTTTGCGAAGCATTTGGGGGTTAAATATAGAAGGGTATACCCTAAAATAACATTTATATGAAATTTATACTATTGATTAATAATGGGATATATTTAATAAAAAATATTTGATACGCTGTTAGTGAAGTTTTTAAGTTCCACGAGCAAAGGTTGACAAGTGTCTTGAAATATAAAAATTTATATATTAAAAAATATATATGTCAATTTTTTAAAAATTATTTGTGGAATAAAAAAATACACTGTGTATACTAAATACTCGTCCCATAATTAACCCATAATTAATTCATATATTTGTTTCATATTATCTTGTTTTGTTAATTTTAGAAACAATAAATGAAAAAAATTAGAATAATCAAACATAAGCAAATATTTACATAATTTGATTCAACAATCTACGTCTACGAGATATTAATGAAAAATCATTTATAAACTCTCACTCAATTTTATAATTTAAGCTCAATTAATCCTTAAATTATTACGATCTCACTTTCGTACATTTACAATGAACTCTTTTACCAACCAAGTCTTTGTCTAAAAAAACTTAAGAACTCATGAAAAGTTCCTTTTAATGCAATGATCCTTAGAGATTGGATTGCTCGGATCAATATATCAATTACACCCTTGCTTTGTGGAGAATCAATCGGGATTACATTGAAGACTTTTTTAAGAGTGAATCTTCATTAGTTCACTTTATATTAGACTTTATTGTTTTTGTTATTGTAGTCCATGTTATTAAGGGGTTGGATTGTGATTTGTTGGAACCTTTCATTGTCTCGTGTCTTGTTCAAATGAACTTTGGAACCAACTGTTACCATCCTTCGTTCTATGGGCTACATGTTATTAAACAGGGATTTGCTCTAGTTAAATGTTAACAAAAATATAACTTGAAACATATTTAAAACACGGGTACCAAATGGTAAATAGGAGTAGGCTTATAGTATGAATGTCATGAATACACTGTTTTCAAAATTAGTCTAATTGGTTGGATCAATTGAGCTGAGAATCAATAAGGTATTTGTCGAAACCATTTTTTTGAAATACAGGGTCGACTTTGGTTTTGAAAATGAAAACAAAAAAGGGAGTCGCCACTGATCTTTTATAAGGTGTGATCAGATCACCTTTGTTTTAATAAAACGTTTTGATTTACTAAAACAGTGTTTTTGGTCCACGAAATTTTGAAAAATCGGGTTCGGGAGTCGGTTACGTGCGAGGAAGGGTTAGCACCCTCGTCACGCCCAAAATTGGTACCTAATTGATTATTTAATGTCCTAATGTTGAGAGTTGAAAACAGGGAACGAATTTAAAATACGATCCTCTTTATTAGTTAATTTTAAAAGGGTTGGATAAATCAAAATGGACGTTGAAGACATTGTCGTCTCGAAGTAATAAAACGCTACACCCAGTGAGTTAGGACACGGCATTTTAATCCCTCGAGAATAAGCTCGTCTTTTATTTGAAAGACTCATGTATTTTAATAAAAGGATATTCGTTTTAGGTCAAACGAGAAAAACCGAAACCCAGTGAGTTAGGGCACAGTTTTCTTGAATTCCCAAATACAAAATATTGCCTTTATTTTCCAAAATTTCTTATCTCAAGAAAATAAGACGTCACATCCAGTAAGTTAGGACACAACACCTCAAATTCTCAAGAATAAGTTTTCCTTTTTGTTTAAAACTTGTGTATTTAAAAAACAAAGGGAATTCGATTATTTAGATTCAACGAGAAAAATCACAACCCAGTAAGTTAGGGCACAATTTTCTTGAGTTTCCAAATATAGAATATTGCCTTATTGATTATTTGGAATAAAATGATTCGCATTTGATAAACATGTTAGAGTTTAATTCACGATGCGCTGATATGAAATAAAATATAATAATGAGCCTACAGCAAGGATACATGAACACGACATTATACGAATGAATATCAATAATACAAAAAATAAAAAAAAACTAATTAAAATACATACGGCAATAATCATACAACATTCAAATAATAACATCAATAAATAAAGACTAATAAATTAAATGATAAAAAAGTATAAAGCAAATTAAAATAAATAAAATGTAAACAAATTTTAAAATGATAATAAATGATTTTAAAATAAATAATAAAAAAAGAATTTTAAAATCTATAATACATAAAGCAAATAAAAAAGGCATATGAATAATTTTGAAATAAATAATATGAAAAAATAGAAGTGTAGAATAAATAATATGAAAAAAACTAAAATAAATAATAAAATCACTTAAAATAAGTAAAAAGGTTTAAAATAAGATACATAAAATAATTTTAAAATAGGTAATATATAAGTCAATTTAAAATAATACATAACAAGTTTAAAATAAATAATACATAAAAGAATTAAAAATAGACAATAAAAATATATTTTATAATAATAACAGTTCAAAGGTAATATGAGAGAGTTATTTGAATATATAATATACAATAACTTAAGAATAATCAACATAAAATAATCTGAAATAAATATATAGAACAAAACAGTTTTAAAAAAATAATAAGTAAAAAAAGCTTGAAATAAACTAAGTATATACATATATATAATGGGTAAGGAATATAAAATAAATAATACATAGAAAATAGATTAGAATAAAATGTATACATAAGGCAAGTTAAGATAAATAATTAATTTTGGGTAGACAGTATATTAGAATGAATTAAAAGCAAATATAAAGTGACTAGCATACAAAAAATAAAAAACATACAATAAAACAGTTTAAAAGGACAAATAAATGAATTAAATGGACTGAGGACGTAACTGAAAAATAAGTTAAAATTCGGGGTATAAAATATAAATACTAAAAAGTTAGCTTAGGATCCGAACGAAGCGCACTGAAACTGACAGGGACTAGATGGGAAAATATTTCCTAAGTTCCCTGTACGTGTTCAGCATGACAATTAAAGGGGCCAAATCGAAAGCCAGACGAAATCTAAGAGCCAAATTTACAAAAAAACAAACAAAAAAAGAAAAAGGGTCTGATCGAATGACCACAGGGAGGGAGGGACCATTTTCGAAATCTCCCTTTAAAGGAGAATGCGTGGGTCACCCCCCCAAGAACCAAAAGACACTGCACAATGGCCACTTAAAGCAAAATTTTTATTATTTTTTTTCTTATAATTTACAGCAGCTCTTTGTTTCAGAAACTAAAAAAATTTAAAGCTCCTTTCCCTCTCATCATTTCCGACGAAGGCTTTTCTTCTGCCCACCGCGCCACCACCACGCCCGGAGGTCGGTAATGCACGAAAGTAGGCCTTTAGCCTCGAGTCAAAGTGTCCTCGAGGGCCTGGCCATTCAAAATCTGAAAGAGGTGAAGAGGAAAGAGCCCTGACCCATATTCGATCCTAGCTCCGACGACGGAGAAGAACATCTCCGATGCTAAGTCGGTGGGTTTTCGGTAAGGCTCCTCCCTTTTCCTCTTTTTTACATCTAATCTCGTATATAAAAATAAGAGACGAAAAATAAAGAATATGGAACCGAAATTTCAAATAAAAATAAGGTAAAAAAATCACTTTTAAAACGAGTCTTCTATTTTTTGATTAGTTTTGCTTGTAAAGTGATCGTAAAAAAAGAAATACAAAGCAGATCTTGGCTTTTAAAGCCGTTTTACAACCGATTCGTTTCATAATTTTTGTTTTTTTGCTCTTTACTACTTTGTCCCTCGCATGCTCTCTTTCTCTGCTGTTGTGCTCGTTTCTTTTGCAGGTGTTGTGCGACGCGTGGACGATGGCCGATGATGGCGCGCGTGGTGGCTGCTGGTGATGCGCGTGGTGGCAAAGATGAAGGGTCGGCGGCTGATCTTGAGGCTAGGGTTTGGCTGCTGCTGTTTTTCTTTAGTATTGGGTTGATTTGGGCTTTTAAAATTTGGGCTAGGTTTGTTTGGGTTATTGGTTAATTGTATTGGGTAATTGGTGTGGGTTAGAGTCTGTTAGGCTGATTTGGGTTTTTATTTGATTTTTAATTTAATTATTTTGGGTTTATTATTCTGGGCTAAAAATTAGCCATTACAGTATTAGTCTAGAGAAAGGGGTTGAACCAATTGACCTTTCAAACTGGTATGAGCCAACTAAAAACCAATTAAATAGATTTCCTCTATTTTTAATATATTTGATTGGTTCATGTAAAATTTTGCTAGTTGACTAGCCACGTATAAGTTTAACGAATTGCTTCCCAAGTGAGATTGGGAAGCATGTTTTTGTGTAAAATATGAAAGCCTTGTGTGTAAGAACATGGCTACCTGTGGGGTCTCTTGCATGTTTCGATTGCTAAGTGTGGTCCACATGGCTTTTCCAAGTAAACGATGTTGAAAATGTGTAGTCGGCATATATTTGGTTCATAAGTATATGGTTAGAAGTTTTGAGAGGGTGTATTCATTTATATAAATGCATATAAAAATAAATAAAATAATTTAAATGTTATAACAATGAATTCTCTCATCAACTAATCTTTTCCTTAAAAAATATTTAAGTATTTTTTAATATAATTATCTTTGGAGATTGAGTTGGCTCAGATCAATTAATTACACCATTGCTTTATGAAGAACATATCACTTTATATTGGACTTTATTAATATATTTCTTTCTTTTTACTATTTTGTAGTTGATATTATTTTGTTTATTGACGAACTTATTTTGTGAAATGCAATTGTTGTAAACAGTTTATATTTATTGCGGAGAAAATTTAGAAGGGAGTGTTTTAGTGTTTAGGACAAAAGTGAGATTTCATTACTTGGAGAGTGATGGGACATGTTTCACTTGTATTATGGATTAAAGATAATAAAATTACTCACTGAGCAAGACTTGACAAACATAGGTGTACGGGCCTAAATTTGCCCGGGCCCAAACCACTAAACATTTTTTTGAACCAAATAAACCAAAAAAAAAAAAAAACCACAAAATATATAAACCAAAAAGTCCATATTACAATTCTAAAGTCCAAAATTACAAAACAATATCCAAAAACCCAAACTAATAATCCCAAATTCAACCAGCCCGATTACAATGCCTAATATCCGGAGCCCAAGTACAGACCCGAAATCAAACCCAATTACCCATTTGCCTACCTAGATCCACTACCCAAATAAATTATATGACTAAGGACCCACTACCCAGCAGCCCAAATCAAGCCAAATCCTGGTAGCCCAATCGGCCCAAACCCTAGCAGCCTTCTCCCACTTGCGCCGCAACCACCCCTGGCCTCCAACCACTTTTCTGCCAAGGCCACCGAACGGTTACCTGCTCCAACCGCCAATGTCACGTCTCTGCCCGTCACTCAACTACGCCCATACCCTGCAAAGATGAAACAAGCACGCAAGAACAGAGAAAATGGTAGCAAAATATTTGTAAACATCGGGTATAAGAACCGATGAAAGGAAATGTAAAAGGGGGGGTCTCATTCGGCTAAAAAAAGAGAGAGGCCGAAAGTTTTGTAAGGGGGATTCCATTTTCATTCACACAAAAAAAAAGAAAGAAGGTTGTAGCAGGACCATATTCCAGAGATAAAAGAGCAAAAAATAGAGAAAAGGTTGAATCTTTTCCGATTTCTAATTTCTTTTTTTCTTTATTTTTTTTTACTTTGTTTTTTAAGTTTAAATAAAAAAAATACAAAAAAAGGAAAGGAGGAAGCAAACCTTACCTGAACTCCATGGGCTCGTCGTCGGAGGATTCTCCGTTGTCGTAGCCGGATTTGAAAATAGAGTCGAAGGTCCTCTCCTATTCCGTCTCATTCGGGTATCGACGGTTTGGTTTCAAGCTTGGCTCAAATCGGGGCTAAGGGCCCGTGGTTTTTACTTCGTTGGCCGTTGGGTTCAACGGCGGCGCGACGAATCTCGGTGAGGCCCGATCGGTTGGGGCAAAAGGGGAAGGGTGAGTGTCTGTGAGGGTTTTGAGAGCAAAAGAAAAGGGAAGGGTTGGGTGAAAAAAATAAAAGGAAATTTAGGTTTTCATAAACACAAAGAAACGGCACCGTTTAAGGTGCCAGAACCCGTGACCCGACCCGTGTTGCCAGGATCCGCGTGTTTTCCCTCTAAAGGGGAGATTTGCACAATCGGTCCCCCCGTGTTAATAGCGCATGCAATATGATCCTTAGTTCTCTTTATGATTTGGCCCGCTTATTTTGTTGTTAATTCAATTTGGTCGGTGCACTGGTAAATGACCATGATGTGAACGGTGTCGTTTGAACACTTGGGGAATTTTCCCTTTAACCCCCTAATGTTTCCAGCGCATATTCAAATAGGCCTTACCTTCTGGATTTACTTCTATTTGGCCCCAAAACTTCGTTTTCATTTCGATTTTAGTCCTTTTTATTTGAGTTGTATATTATTTCTTGCTACTTTATTTAATCTTAAATATTGGTCATTATTATACATATTATTATTATATTGGCTATTATTTTCTATTATATATTTATGGATATTTTAGCATACACTTACAATATCTTTATCATATTAGTATTATTATTACTATTGTTATTATTATTCTATATTATTACTATTATATTTAGTATTAGTTTCGTTATCATTATCTATTATTTTATTTTTAATATTATTATTATTTTATATTATTATTATATCATACTTACTTTGTTTTTTTTAATGTTATTTTGTTATATTTACTTTTCGTATTTTACTATTTTGCTAGTATTATTATTATTTTACTATCATTATTAATTTATTTATATATATGTATATATTTTATGTACATGCTTCTGAGATTATTATTGTGTACTTGCTTTTTTTAATATATACTTATGTACTTGTCTATACTTATAGTCGTTTTTTTTAAATATTGTTATTTTTCCTAATACACACACACATATATATATATATATATATTATGTGCACATGTTTAAATACTACATTATATACTTATATTTCATACCTATTTTTATATGTTATTATATTTGTTATACACATTATTTTCAATATTATTATTTGTTGTTAATATTATTACCATTTGCATGTGTATTCTTATACATTATCTTAGGTATATATTTTGATGTTATATTTTTATATTTATTTTTGTGCATATTTTACATGTTATCTTATATATATATATATATATATATATATTAATATTATATCATTCATGTCTGTATATATCTTCATATTGTTTTATATTTTAATACTTTGTTATGTGTTCGTACTACGTATTATGTATATACATTTCGTATTATTATATGTTTTCTTAATACCATTATAATATTGTTAAATATTGTTCGTATTTGTTAATGTTGCGTATTACCATGTTTATGTTTTTGTATATTCGTTTTCATTGTTTGCGTGCTTCTAAATTGAGTACGTTTGTGAATTGTTTTTAATTACATCCTTGTCACAAATTCTTTTCATCGTCCTAATTTGTTTTTATGTTTTCAATCAATTTCAAGAATAAGGCAATGTACCGATTTTTAACATTAGGTCCGTGATTTCATCGCTATGTTGGATGAATCGCGTTGGCTCGTGTTAAAAACGGCACATCCTTATCAAGAATTGAAATTTCGAATTTCTCGTGTTTTAAACGGATCACGATTAAATTTAAATTGAATTCGTATCTTTGAAAATCAAAACAACACGTGTTTATTAAGATACCAATTTTGGGCGTCGCGGGGGTGCTAATACCTTCCCCGCGCGTAACCGACTCCCGAACCCTACTATTTTTCTCTGGATTTCAAATGTAGACCTAAGCCCGGTTTTCTTTCTTTAAAACAAAGATTTATTAGGTGTCCGGTCACACCTAGAAAAAGATCGGTGGCGACTCCCTTTTTTTTAAAACTAAAATTTGATTTTTCAAAATCTCTCATAGATCGCCACAATTAGTGACTTGAAGCAAATTTTTACGTCGCTACAGCTGGCGACTCCACTGGGGACCAGTTTTTGAGAGTCGAGTCTAGAAATAAACGTGTGTTGTCAAAATTTCTTGTCCAATTCGATATTTAATCGCGATCCTCAAATTTTGGTTTTTGAAAAGTCATGCATTTGCATCGTGTTAATGTTTTTCTAACTTGTTTTGTCTTTTTGCTTTTCAGCTCTAAGTTTTACGGTTTTAATCTTTAGTTATTTTTTAGTTTAATAAAAACGAAAGGTTTGTGAGTTTCTCCCCACACACTGTGCACGTGCATTTCTGCATAACATGAGCGCCATACTCGGGCTCTGTCCATTTAAGTGAAAGTAAACGCTACGCCTTCGTGAGTTAACTCGTCCCTCCGCACAGGCTAGTGAATACTTTCGGGTTACATACGACTTATGCTTTCGTGAGTTAACTTGTCCCTCCGCATAAGCATAAGTAAATGTAACCCCTCGAATTGATCTCGTTAGCCTATGGTAGGGCCATGACCGAGGCTCCGTACTAATCTTAGTAGATGACAGTATGGACAATTCGAGTACCCATCTAGAATCAAAACCACATGTAGTGAAACATACGAACTGCCCAATACCAAAATAAGTACACGGGAGAAGCGTCTCGTATCTTTTACTTTTTTATCTTCTATGCAAGGGAATCGGGTTTGCTTAATAGATTAGATCGGGTAGCTTAATTTGCCAAAATCTTCGTCTTTTTTACCTATGTTACTAACCATGATTTGTTTGTTGTTGTCTTATTTGTCATCATGCATTCTAGGCGTCATATTAGGGAGGTGTTGATTAGAGATCGGTTGCCGAAAAACGGGTTTCTAATGGAGGAGTCGATTACACAAACAACCGAAAGGAATGTCACAGTTCGGGACTGGTCTGTAAAAACCCAAAGAGAAAGAGGGGATAGTCTAATGGAGGGATGTGCTGCCGATTTGCCGGGGCACGTAATGGTGAATGTTCATCAAAATAATCTTGAGGATTTGGTTCAGATTTGGAATCGATGGGACTCAGATACTAGGGAAATCTTCATTGAGAGGTATGGTGATATAGCTAACCTAGTCGCTGTCAAGCTAGACGAGCCGTTGATACAAGCTTTAGTCAAATTTTGGGATCCCGCCTATCAATGTTTCACTTTTAATGGAGAAGATATGATTCCCACTATCGAGGAATACGCGGCCTTACTTCGCATTGATAATGTAAAGCCTTACAAGATCTATGTAAAAGAACCTAAATCGATGACCTTCAAAAAGAAAATAATGAGATTGACGGATATGACTGACACATGGGCCGAGAAATAAATAAAGAAGAAGAATGAAACTATTTGTATTCCGTGGTCCTCCATACGAGATTTGGTTTTAAGCCATCCTGACACGTTGAAGAGGGTAAGTCTATTCGCTTTGGCCATTTACGGTTTGGTTGTTTTTCCGAAAGTCCTCGGGCACATTGAAGTCGCAGTAGTAGATTTCTTCGAAAGGTTAAAACAAAGAATCAACCCTGTCCCGACAATCCTAGCCGAAACCTTCAGGTCCTTGAATAGCTGTCGGAAGAAGGGAGAAGGACGATTTATTAGATGCGCGCAACTGCTCAATGTTTGGATTATGAGCCACTTTTGGAAAGAAGAACGCACGCCGTATCATATGTTTTCAAAGATGTTTTCCCCTTTAGAAGCCTATTGTAAGAGGGAATGGCCTAAAGAGGTTACTGAACAACATTGGGTCTCAGTTTTTCAGAATCTCCGCGCTAAGGATGTGACATGGAGGGCGCCATGGATACGCCCGTCAGTCTTATTGTATAAGGTCGGAGATCAAGATTGGGTGCCGCTGCTAGGGTTATGGGGAGGAATCGGATATGCTCCGCTGTTAGTCCAAAGGCAATTCTCTTCACGACAATTCATACCAGCCACTGGAGGGTTAGCACAATCCGAGTTTGCTTTTACGGGCGAGGGTTATATGAAGAGAGTCCGAGACACTGCCAAGTCTTAGAAGGAAATTCATCTGATGGAGCTAGCTCTATACGCTGATACCCTCACCCAAGATTATGACGTATGGAGAAAGCAACGGGCGAATAGTCAGCCAGTGTCATCGACGAATCACGCTTTCCAGAACCCCTTTTTAGAAGAAGTGCCATCCGAATTGGAAATGGCGAGGCAGGAATTTGAGCGGGAAAAATCCAAAATGTTGCGGGACATTGGTGCTCTCCAAGAAGAAAATTATCAGTTGAAGATTGACGTCCAAATTGAGAAGTCCAAAACCGAGAAAGTGAAAAAAGAAGTTGAAGTTATGAGAAAGGACTTAAGAGACCTTCACTTGGAAAATAAAAAGCTAAGAGCCACTATCAAGAATAGCGGACTAGGCAAGTCACCTGAAAAATAGAAGGAAGAATTGAGCAACGTAAAAGGCGGAATGGAATTTTGGAAAGGAAAGGCGAAGAAAGAGGAGGAAAAGACTGCCCGGGCCATGATAGAATTGAGAAAGAAAAATGCTGAATATGAGACTGCGTCTAATGAACTGATGACTAGCCGATCTAAATGTCAGGGGTTAAGAGAAAGAATAAGAGATTTGGAAGACGCGATGCAAGCTCGCCAACAACAATTGGATACCCTCTTAAAGGCATTGGAAGAAAAAAATGATCAATACGATAGAGATATCCACGCTAATAAAACGGACCTCCAGGAAAGGGAAATGCAACTTGGCTTCTTGATTAATGAAATCCGTGGAGTGGCAATATACATGGTCCAATTATCAGATGAAGTAGAAGATCTCAGTTGTCGATTCCCACCGAGTCAACGATCGAGCATATCAGAATTCCTAGAGCGAGTAAAGAAATATAGTGATATAGCTAGAAAGTTCGTGTAATGGCCAAATAAGATGGCAAAATATTTTGTAACGAACTCTTTTGAATGAATGAAATGCCTAGATAGGGGCTATCTTGAAATCAACACCTAATTCTTGCATATGCATTCATGACTAACATTCATATAGCATTCATGCATCCTTTCATTGCATACACATATCCCGTGACCGTTCACTAAGGTTAGAATCGTACAATTCGCAGTTGCAACAATACAAGGCTGGAATCACGACATTCGTATAGAACGAGACGACAAACTAGAGTAATGGAGGCAGAGTTTAATGAAAGAATCGAGAGAATGGAAAGAGTTCAACGGGAATTGCAAGAGTAACTGGCCAAATCACAGCAAGAAACAAGGGATTTGATGGTGAGGTCCCCGGAGGAGTCACTGGAACAAAGAGAGCAGATGGCTAAAATGATGGAAATGATGTCAGCCCTGGTAAAAGGGAAGGGGCCCGTGCAGAATCCTGAGGTTGTTAACCTTGATCAAGATCCACTTTACCCACCGGGATTCACTCCACCTCATATGACACAAAGAGTACAAACTCAAGGGGAATCCGCTGGCTTAGAACAACGACCTGTGCCGACCACACATCTAGGACAGGGGATATTTGTGTCTGCTCCTGCCAACCCGCCTGTCCCAGATCTAGATGATCCGGCAGAAATTGCTAGGTTGAAAGTGGAAGATCATGAGGTCCAAGAAAAGTACAAAAGCCTAGAAGAAAGACTAAAAGCGATAGAGGGCACTGAGGCCTTCTCTGCGCTAGGTGCTAAGGAGCTTAGTTTAGTACCTGGTTTGGTTTTACCGCCAAAATTTAAAACACCTGATTTCGAGAAGTATGATGGGACAAGGTGTCCAAAGGCACACTTGGTCATGTTTTGTCGCAAGATGACCGGATATGTAAATGAAGATAAACTGCTTATACATTGTTTCCAAGATAGCCTTGTTGGATCGGCTCTTCGCTGGTATAATCAGCTTAGCAGAGAAAAGATCCGAACATGGAAGGATCTAGCGTCAGCATTTTGTGAGCAGTATAAGCACGTGTCGGACATGGTACCCGATCGTATGACGCTACAGATGATGGAAAAGAAACCGTCGGAAACGTTCTGACAATACGCACAAAGATGGAGAGACATCTCGGCTCAAGTAGAACCTCCATTGACAAAAACTGAGATAACTGTCCTCTTCATAAATACCTTGAAAACACCATTTTATGATAAACTGGTGGGAAGTGCCACAAAAGACTTTGCAGATATTGTCATATCTGGCGAGCTTATTGAGAATGCTGTCAAAAGTGGTAGAATGGAGGGGCAAGAAAATTCCAGAAGAACAATGCCCATAAAGAAAAAAGACCCAGAGACCCACATGGTAGGAGTAGGAAGCCGTTATGCCTCCAACCCGTATCCGAGCCAACCTCGACCACGAAACTACCCACCCCCAAATTTCTACTATCCGCCTCAAACCCCTTACTACCAAACGCCACCTCCATACCCTTCTTACCCTGTTTATGCCACAAACAGCCCTAGACCAAACGTCACATTCGCACAAAACACAACGCTCACCCAAAGCCAACATAAGAACGAGCCAAGACCAGCGAGACCCAATTTTGAGAGACAACAATTTACCCCTATTCCTGTACCGTACGGGGAGCTATACCCAAAACTCTTAGAAAAACAGTTGATCTCTCCACATTACATGGCACCCTTGAAGCCTCCGTACCCGAAATGGTACGATCCAAACGCCAGTTGCGCTTATCATGCTGGGAATCAGGGACACTCAACGGAAACTGTCTCGCCTTCAAAAGGAGAGTGCAAGGACTTGTAGATGCAGGTATCTTGAAATTTGATGGCACGGGTGGAACGACTGGGAATCCATTCCCAAACCACGCTGAAGGGAATGTGAGTGCATTGGAAAAGAGAGACAAACGGCAAGTCAATAAATGGGTTTCTGAAGTGAGAACACCTCTACAGAAAATCTGGGAGGTATTGGCTAAAAAAGGGTTACTCTGTCATCCTAATAGAGTGTTTGAAGAAAGAGTTGAAAGGGGGCAATTTTTTTGTGAGTTCCATGATAATACAGAGCACGATATCCAGTCATGTGAGGAATTTAAGGAAGTACTCCAAGATATGATGGATAGTAAAGAAGTTGAAATCTTCAACAAATGTGGAGAGGCAGACGAAGGAGAGGTGTGTGCCTCTGACGACCGATCATCAGGTTTCTCCTATAGCGCCGATCGGCCATTAGTAATCTACTACGATGCCAAGAGAGAGCAGGAGAAACCAAAAATTATAATAGAAGTACCATCTCCTTTTCCCTATAAGGATGATAAAGCTGTACCTTAGAAATATGACGTTAACATTGTCACGCCAGAAAGTAAAAAGTCTGAGGTTACAACTGAAAGTGTCGGGGAAGTGGGATATTTCACCCGCAGTGGGAGGTGTTATTACAGAGAGAATGAGTCAGCAAAAAAGGTCAATGAAGCGAAACAAAAGGGAAAAGCATTGACGTCTGAGTTAAAAATGGGGCAGGAAGCTGCGCCCGAACAAGAGATCAAAGGGCCTGTAGATGAGAATGAGGCACAAGAATTTTTAAAATTCATCAAGCACAGTGAATACAACGTGGTGGAGCAATTAAGCAAGCAACCAGCTCGAATTTCGGTATTGTCCCTATTATTAAATTCAGAGCCACACCGAAACACTTTGTTAAAGGTGCTGAATCAAGCTTACGTGGCAAACAATATATCCGTGGAGAAGCTGGACCGATGGGTAAACAATTTGAATGCGGTCAATTTCATCTCTTTTAGTGATGATGAAATACCACCCAATGGTAGGGGCTCTGTGAAGGCGTTGCATATCACAACCCGCTGCAAAGGTTACATCATACCGAATGTGCTTATCGATAATGGATCAGCACTCAATGTTATGCCATTGGCTACACTATCTCGAATCCCAATGGATTTGTCCTACCTAAGGCCCTGTCATTCCACGGTAAGGGCCTTCGATGGGACGAGGCGTGATGTTATGGGAAAGATCGAGATCCCTTTAGAAGTAGGCCCCTACATCTACGAGGTGGAATTTCAAGTCATGGATATCACACCATCGTACAATTGCCTCCTGGGAAGGCCCTGGATACATTCTGCGGGTGCAGTTCCATCGTCTCTTCATCAAAAAGTGAAATTCATCATGGACGGCTGTCTGGTTACAGTCGAGGGCGAAGAAGATATTGTCGCATCCATCTCTGCCGATGCACTTTATGTCGAAGTAAGCCAAGATGCATTAGAGTGCTCCTTCCGATCCCTTGAGTTTGTCAATGCCACGTTTGTTGCAGAGGGAAACAAAATCCCTATACCTAAGTTATCAAAGAACATGAAGATGGGGATTAAGCTGACTGTAGGAAGAGGAGCCCGAGCGAGGAAAGGTCTGGGGAAATATCAGCAAGGGATAGTCAGGGCCCTAAAGCCAGTTCCTCACAAGGCTCGGTTTGGTCTGGGATTCCAACCGAAGGCATGTCACTTAAAGAAACAATGGAAGAAGGACCAAGAAAGAAGGATCGCAAGAACCTTGGGTCGAGAACCAGAATGGGAGCCCATGGAGTATCCTCCTTTGTCAAGAACATTTACGTCTGCGGGAAAGATATACCCTGGACAAAATAGCTCGCGAAATGTGCTGCTATCAACCGAAAAGGGTTTTCAGAATGTCGGCATAAATGTTATCGACAAAGGAGTTGATAGTGCTGCAGGCAAAGACGTCTCAAGAATATACCCTTGCCCTCCTGGTTTCGAACTAAACAATTAGACCGCTGAGGACCTTCTTGTAGTTTTTAAGTCTTCAGAGTAATGCTCAACATTAACCCTCTATTGTGTCTTTAGATAATATAATTCTTTTGTAAGAGCTTGTATTCGCTCTTTATCATTCAAATGAATACCAATGAAGATGCATTTTGTCACGATCTTTTGCATTATCACTAAATTCCTAATTATTTTCTCATCTCACAACTTCCTTACATTTGCCTTATACCATATCATAACATGTTGTTTGTCAGTTCCAACACTTGAATGCCTTTCTATAATTTCCTTTTTCATTTAACTTTCAGGTGCTCGGATATCAACAATATGAACAAACCCGTTTCGAGTCTTGAAATCGATTTTGAGAGGGTTATTTGTTTAGGAGAATTTGAAGCCGAAGAAGATGCTGAGGACTATGTCTCGTCGCCTGACTTGCTCAGAATGGTGGAACAAGAGGAAAAACAGATACTACCTCACCAAGAATTTATTGAAACAGTAAATCTGGGGACAGAGGAAAGAAAACAAGAAGTGAAAATCGGGACTTCTATTTCAGTGGACACCAGGCGCAATCTGATTGCTCTGTTGCGTGAGTATAAGGATGTATTCCCCTGGTCATACCAGGACATGCCAGGGTTGGACGAGGATATAGTAGTCCACAAACTCCCCTTGAAACCAGAATGTAAACCCATTCAGCAAAAACTAAGGCGGATGAGACCCGAAATGCTGCTGAAAATAAAAGAAGAGGTTAAAAAGCAATTCGACGCAGGTTTTTTGCAAGCTTCTAAATATCCCGAATGGGTGGCCAACATCGTCCCGGTACCCAAAAAGGACGGCAAAGTACGAATGTGTGTGGATTATCGTGACCTAAATCGGGCAAGTCCAAAAGATAATTTTCCCTTACCGCATATTGATACATTGGTGGATAACACGGCAAAGCATTCATTGTTTTCCTTCATGGACGGATTCTCGAGGTACAATCAGATCAAGATGGCTCCTGAAGATATGGAGAAAACCACATTTACAACAATGTGGGGAACTTTCTTCTACAAGGTGATGCCATTCGGATTAAAGAACGCTGGGGCAACTTATCAGAGGGCCATGGTAACATTGTTCCATGACATGATGCACAAAGAGATAGAAGTCTATGTCGATGATATGATTGCTAAGTCCCGATGAGAAGAAGAGCATGTGGTAAACCTCAGAAAACTGTTTAAAAGGCTGAGGAAGTTTCAGCTAAAGCTTAATCCAGCCAAGTGCACATTTGGGGTTACCTCAGGAAAGCTACTAGGCTTCATTGTCAGCGAAAGAGGTATTGAGGTGGACCCAGATAAAATAAAGGCTATTCAAGAGTTACCACCTCCGCGCACGCAAAAGGAAGTCAGAGGATTTTTGGGGAGGATAAACTATATCGCCCGATTCATCGCTCAACTTACCAATCAATGCGACCCAATATTTCGGCTTATTCGAAAACATAACCCGGGAGAGTGGGATGAAGAATGTCAGGTGGCCTTTGATAAGATAAAACAGTATTTGTCGAGTCCTCCGGTCCTAGTACCGCCAACTCTGGGAAAACCATTGATACTGTACTTGACAGTATTCGAAAATTCAATGGGTTGCGTACTGGGGCAACACGATAATTCAGGAAAGAAAGAAAAAGCAATTTACTACCTCAGCAAAAAGTTCACAGAATGTGAGGTAAGGTACTCGTCTATTGAGAAATACTGTTGCGCTTTGGTTTGGACAGCTCGCAGACTCAGGCAATATATGCTGTACCACACTACGTGGTTAATATCGAAGCTGGATCCAATTAAATATATGATGGAGTCACCTGCACTCTCAGGAAGGATGGCACGATGGCAGATCTTATTATCAGAATACGACATCGCCTATGTAAGTCAAAAGTCGATAAAAGGAAGTGCGATAGCGGACTTTTTGGCAACTCGGACGACAGAGGAATACAAGCCGTTAAGATTTGACTTCCCGGACAAAGACTTGATGTGCGTTACAAAAGAAGAATGTGAATCATCAAAGGCCAAGTCATGGAAGATGTACTTTGATGGCGCGTCGAATGCATTAGGGCATGGGATCGGAGCAGTCTTGATATCACCCGAAGAGAGCTATTATCCGTTCACGGCCAGATTAAATTTCTTCTGCACTAATAACATAGCAGAATATGAGGCTTGCATCATGGGACTTCATGCAGCAATTGAACGAAACATCAAAATCTTAGAAGTGTACGGGGACTCAGCATTGGTTATTTGCCAAATCCGTGGAGATTGGGAAGTAAGAGATCCGAAATTGGTTAAATATAGTGATCTAGTGGCAGATCTCATCAAGGAATTCAAAGAAGTAACTTTTAATTACTTCCCACGAGAAGAAAATCAATTGGCTGATGCCCTAGCCACTTTGGCTTCAATGTTCAAAGCAAGTAAAGAAGCAGAAATAATGCCCCTGAAAATAAGCATATATGAAGTCCCTGCACACTGTTGCGGCATTAAGAAAGAGGCAGGTGGACGACCTTGGTTCCATGATATCTTAGAATATCTCAAGAATCAGAAATATCCCGAACAAGCAAATGAGAATGACAAAAGAACAATCAGAAGGATGTCAGTGGGATTTATTCTTGACGGGGATATCTTGTACAAAATGGGGAAAGATCAAGTGCTTCTAAGATGTGTGGATGCTATTGAAGCCAAGAAAATACTTGAGGAAGTCCATGAAGGAATTTGTGCAACACATGCCAATGGTTTTACTATGGCCAAAAAGATCATGAGGCTCGGTTACTACTGGTCAACGATGGAAAGTGATTGTATCAGTTATGCGAGAAAATGCCACAAATGTCAGATTTACGGTGATAAGATTCATGTAGCTCCTTCGCCACTTCATGTTATGACCTCTCCGTGGCCCTTCTCCATGTGGGGCATGGATGTTATAGGACCAATTTCTCCGAAAGCTTCTAATGGGCACCGATTCATTTTTGTGGTGATAGATTACTTCACAAAGTGGATAGAGGCAGCCTCATTCGCGAATGTGACGAAAACGGCAGTCTGCAAGTTCTTGAAAAAGGAAATCATCTGTCGATACGGGTTGCCTGAGAGAAAAATTTCGGATAATGCGATGAACCTGAACAATAAGATGATGAAAGAAGTGTGTGAGCAATTTCAAATAAAGCATCATAATTCATCACCCTATCGCCCAAAGATGAATGGAGTTGTCGAGACAGCCAACAAGAACATCAAGAAAATTATCGGGAAGATGACTGAGACGTACAAAGACTGGCATGAAAAGCTACCATTCGCCTTGTTTGCATACCGTACATCTGTGAGGACGTCTACGGGGGCAACTCCTTTCTCATTGGTCTATGGAATGGAGGCCGTGTTGCCCATCGAAGTTGAGATCCCTTCTTTACGAGTTCTAATGGAGTCAAAACTAGATGAGGCAGAATGGGTCCGGGCTCGATACGACCAATTGAACCTTATTGAAGAAAAGCGCTTGAAAGCGATCTGCCATGGACAGATGTACCAAAGGAGGATGATCGCGGCCCATGATAAGAAAGTACGGCCAAGAACATTTCACGAAGGAGAACTTGTGTTGAGAAAGATTCTCCCAATACAGAAAGACTTTCGAGGAAAATGGACGCCAAATTGGGAAGGACCATATGTTGTAAAGAAGGCTTTCTCAGGCGGAGCCTTGATTCTCACTGAAATGGATGGGAAAGAGTTGCCGAATCCAGTGAATTCAGATGCTGTAAAAAAATACTACACCTAAAAAAAAAAAAAGAGATCAAGATGAAAACCCGAAAGGGCGTCTTGGCAAACAAAAAGGGATTAGGATGAAAACCCGAAAGGGCATCCTAATGAAATAGAAGTGAATTCAAGGGGCAAGTTGATTTGAACAGGGAGTCAAACGATGAGACTACAGTGTTTGAGGCATTTCTGAAAGCTCGAAATCTTCTACGCAAGAAGCCAGGCTCGAAAGGATTCTTGATTAAGAAACGTGGAAGAGTTCATGTGTTGAATATTTAGAGCATTTGTATCCATTGAATATAATTCCCTTTCATTTCATGACACTTTTAACTATTCTTGATCAACTTTCTTTGTTTGTTGCTTCTGAAATAAAATAAACGTGAAGTTTCCCTTTCATACCTATCCGACCATTTTCATGCATCCCATTGTATGGTTTATTTGAATGTTAAAGAGCAAATGACATACTCTGAACAAAAGGAAATGTTAAGCATTACCTGAATGAAAATTGATAAGCACAAGAACCTCAAAGCAATAATAAAAGTTCAACCAGGAGCAAAAGAGTGATATTAGAGAAATGTAGATTGCTCAGATGGCTTGAAGACGGGTACAAAGCCTGAAGAGAACCAAGAGTCGAAACACTGAACACAGATCTTCAAAAATCATGACGAAAGGGCACATATGACCAGCATACCTTAAACTCATGGCATAATCATGTAGGCATAGCGGCATTTAGGGCCAACATATGCATATCACGATAATATCATGCATGACATATGCAGGTACTCCAGTAAAGCAAGAAGTTTTGATAAGGACACCTGAGTCCCACCAGATGATATGTTTTGCTATTCTGATTTGTTTTCAATTTATGTTTCAAAAATCAACTCATATTGCGAGAGGTGAGTTGAGCCTCAAGACACGTTGAGGTGTTTTCAATTTATGTTTCAAAAATCAACTCATATTGCGAGAGGTGAGTTGAGCCTCAAGACACGTTGAGGTATTTTCAATTTCTTTTTCAAAAATCAACTCATATTGCGAGAGGTGAGTTGAGCCTCAAGACACGTTGAGGTGTTTTCAATTTATGTTTCAAAAATCAACTCATATTGCGAGAGGTGAGTTGAGCCTCAAGACACGTTGAGGTATTTTCAATTTCTTTTTCAAAAATCAACTCATATTGCGAGAGGTGAGTTGAGCCTCAAGACACGTTGAGGTGTTTTCAATTTATGTTTCAAAAATCAACTCATATTGCGAGAGGTGAGTTGAGCCTCAAGACACGTTGAGGTATTTTCAATTTCTTTTTCAAAAATCAACTCATATTGCGAGAGGTGAGTTGAGCCTCAAGACACGTTGAGGTATTTTCAATTTATGTTTCAAAAATCAACTCATAGAGGTGAGTTGAGCCTTAAGACACGCTGAGGTATTTTCAATTTATGTTTCAAAAATCAACTCATAGAGGTGAGTTGAGCCTCAAGACACGCTGAGGTGTTTTCAATCTATGTTTCAAAAATCAACTCATATTGCGAGAAATGAGTTGAGCCTTGGCTCTCACGTTGAGGTATTTTCAATTTCCGTTTTTCAAAAAAAAAAAATCAACTCATATTACAGAGGTGAGTTGAGCCTCAAGACACGTTGAGGTATTTTCAATTTCTTTTCAATTTCTGTTCCAGAAATCAACTCGTATTGCGAAAGGAGAGTTGAGCCTCAGGTCACATGCTGGGGTACTTTCATTTTCTATTTTTTAATTTATGTTTGTCAAAATTCAACTCATTTTGCGAGAAGTGAGTTGAGCCTCAGGTCACACGCTGAGGTACTTTCAATTTCTGTTTATTTAACTCATATTGCGAGAAGTGAGTTAATCTTTTTTTTTCTGCTTTTTTAATTTCTGTTCATTTAACTCGTATTGCGAGAGGTGAGTTAATCTTTTTCAATTTCTGCTTTCAATTTCTGTTTTTGAAAGGACCAACTCATATTGCAAGAGTTGAGTCTCAAGTCATACACTAGGGCACTTTTAATTTATGATCCAAAAGGATTAACCCATGTCGCGAGAGTTCGCAGGATGGGCTATCTTCGACGTTTGTTTCCAATAAAGGATAAAGACTGGAGTCGATTGAAAAGACCAGACTTTGTCTCTCTGAAGTCGCGGTGAAACGGTTCGAAGACAATGAGTCTCAAATCTCTGAAGCTACGGTGGAGCATATCGAAGTTATTTGAAGAAGAGGGGTGCCAAGAAGTGGGGATCCTACAAGACCAGGCAAATTTGGCCATTTTGAAGTCTTTGCTCTATTCTCGTTACACGACAATGAGCAAAGAGGGGCAGCTGTACGGGCCTAAATTTGCCCGGGCCCAAACCACTAAACATTTTTTTGAACCAAATAAACCAAAAAAAAAAAAAAACCACAAAATATATAAACCAAAAAGTCCATATTACAATTCTAAAGTCCAAAATTACAAAACAATACCCAAAAACCCAAACTAATAATCCCAAATTCAACCAGCCCGATTACAATGCCTAATATCCGGAGCCCAAGTACAGACCCGAAATCAAACCCAATTACCCATTTGCCTACCTAGATCCACTACCCAAATAAATTATATGACTAAGGACCCACTACCCAGCAGCCCAAATCAAGCCAAATCCTGGTAGCCCAATCGGCCCAAACCCTAGCAGCCTTCTCCCACTTGCGCCGCAACCACCCCTGGCCTCCAACCACTTTTCTGCCAAGGCCACCGAACGGTTACCTGCTCCAACCGCCAATGTCACGTCTCTGCCCGTCACTCAACTACGCCCATACCCTGCAAAGATGAAACAAGCACGCAAGAACAGAGAAAATGGTAGCAAAATATTTGTAAACATCGGGTATAAGAACCGATGAAAGGAAATGTAAAAGGGGGGTCTCATTCGGCTAAAAAAAGAGAGAGGCCGAAAGTTTTGTAAGGGGGATTCCATTTTCATTCACACAAAAAAAAAGAAAGAAGGTTGTAGCAGGACCATATTCCAGAGATAAAAGAGCAAAAAATAGAGAAAAGGTTGAATCTTTTCCGATTTCTAATTTCTTTTTTTCTTTATTTTTTTTACTTTGTTTTTTAAGTTTAAATAAAAAAAATACAAAAAAAGGAAAGGAGGAAGCAAACCTTACCTGAACTCCATGGGCTCGTCGTCGGAGGATTCTCCGTTGTCGTAGCCGGATTTGAAAATGGAGTCGAAGGTCCTCTCCTATTCCGTCTCATTCGGGTATCGACGGTTTGGTTTCAAGCTTGGCTCAAATCGGGGCTAAGGGCCCGTGGTTTTTACTTCGTTGGCCGTTGGGTTCAACGGCGGCGCGACGAATCTCGGTGAGGCCCGATCGGTTGGGGCAAAAGGGGAAGGGTGAGTGTCTGTGAGGGTTTTGAGAGCAAAAGAAAAGGGAAGGGTTGGGTGAAAAAAATAAAAGGAAATTTAGGTTTTCATAAACACAAAGAAACGGCGCCGTTTAAGGTGCCAGAACCCGTGACCCGACCCGTGTTGCCAGGATCCGCGTGTTTTCCCTCTAAAGGGGAGATTTGCACAATCGGTCCCCCCGTGTTAATAGCGCATGCAATATGATCCTTAATTCTCTTTATGATTTGGCCCGCTTATTTTGTTGTTAATTCAATTTGGTCGGTGCACTGGTAAATGACCATGATGTGAACGGTGTCGTTTGAACACTTGGGGAATTTTCCCTTTAACCCCCTAATGTTTCCAGCGCATATTCAAATAGGCCTTACCTTCTGGATTTACTTCTATTTGGCCCCAAAACTTCGTTTTCATTTCGATTTTAGTCCTTTTTATTTGAGTTGTATATTATTTCTTGCTACTTTATTTAATCTTAAATATTGGTCATTATTATACATATTATTATTATATTGGCTATTATTTTCTATTATATATTTATGGATATTTTAGCATACACTTACAATATCTTTATCATATTAGTATTATTATTACTATTGTTATTATTATTCTATATTATTACTATTATATTTAGTATTAGTTTCGTTATCATTATCTATTATTTTATTTTTAATATTATTATTATTTTATATTATTATTATATCATACTTACTTTGTTTTTTTTAATGTTATTTTGTTATATTTACTTTTCGTATTTTACTATTTTGCTAGTATTATTATTATATTACTATCATTATTAATTTATTTATATATATGTATATATTTTATGTACATGCTTCTGAGATTATTATTGTGTACTTGCTTTTTTTAATATATACTTATGTACTTGTCTATACTTATAGTCGTTTTTTTTAAATATTGTTATTTTTCCTAATACATATATATATATATATATATATATATTATGTGCACATGTTTAAATACTACATTATATATTTATATTTCATACCTATTTTTATATGTTACTATATTTGTTATACACATTATTTTCAATATTATTATTTGTTGTTAATATTATTACCATTTGCATGTGTATTCTTATACATTATCTTAGGTATATATTTTGATGTTATATTTTTATATTTATTTTTGTGCATATTTTACATGTTATCTTATATATATATATATATATATATATATTAATATTATATCATTCATGTCTGTATATATCTTCATATTGTTTTGTATTTTAATATTTTGTTATGTGTTCGTACTACGTATTATGTATATACATTTCGTATTATTATATGTTTTCTTAATACCATTATAATATTGTTAAATATTGTTCGTATTTGTTAATGTTGCGTATTACCATGTTTATGTTTTTGTATATTCGTTTTCATTGTTTGCGTGCTTCTAAATTGAGTACGTTTGTGAATTGTTTTTAATTACATCCTTGTCACAAATTCTTTTCATCGTCCTAATTTGTTTTTATGTTTTCAATCAATTTCAAGAATAAGGCAATGTACCGATTTTTAACATTAGGTCCGTGATTTCATCGCTATGTTGGATGAATCGCGTTGGCTCGTGTTAAAAACGGCACATCCTTCTCAAGAATTGAAATTTCGAATTTCTCGTGTTTTAAACGGATCACGATTAAATTTAAATTGAATTCGTATCTTTGAAAATCAAAACAACACGTGTTTATTAAGATACCAATTTTGGGGGTCGCGGGGGTGCTAATACCTTCCCCGCGCGTAACCGACTCCCGAACCCTACTATTTTTCTCTGGATTTCAAATGTAGACCTAAGCCCGGTTTTCTTTCTTTAAAACAAAGATTTATTAGGTGTCCGGTCACACCTAGAAAAAGATCGGTGGCGACTCCCTTTTTTTTAAAACTAAAATTCGATTTTTCAAAATCTCTCATAGATCGCCACAATTAGCGACTTGAAGCAAATTTTTACGTCGCTACAATAGGAAAATTAAATTGTGTAAATAATTCTGTGTTCATGATTTACTTTGCTTACTAATTTTACACGATGAAAACTAAAATGACCACTGCAATCAAGCACGAAAACTGAAATACTTACTAGAGTCAAACACTTCCATTCAACATAAACAATTGAAAGCAATTGACAAGTTTAGTTCCCACCAACTTCATGCTTTCTAGTTTATGAAAACAAGCGACCATAATTTGTTAGTTGGGTCTATTAGTATCAGAATTTAAAACCTTGTCCATGCTTGTTTGATCTGTTTTGATGCATTAATAATTTTTATTATACAAATTTTAAGGGTTTTTAATGGGTTAATATTTAATACACTAATGATGTATTTATTTTATTCTCTAAGTAACTTTAAAAAATTATCAAATATTTTTTTAATATTTAAATATATTTTTAAAAGACACTTATCAATCCTCCAACTAATAGCATAAGCTGGCAAGAGTCTCGATTTCTCCTAAAATGATTTTTTTTCATTTAAATTTTTTAAAATTTTTAAAATTTTAAATTATCAAAATGCTTGAATATTAGTAGCCGTAAGCAGTTGGATTGATTGATTCTTAGTATTATTGAAAATTGATTAATTAATTTTAGAAGTCAACTCTATCAAAGTAATCAGTAAATTAAAAGAATAATAAGAAGATGATATCTAAGGTTGACCTTTGCTCAACTATATACAGTTGCATGGCCTTGGAAGACACGAAGATAATATAATATATATACATAGGACATTAGGACTTATTTGCTAAAAATTTATAAAGAAAGAAGAAAATGTAAAACCGAACTGCTTTGTAATATTAATTAACCATAACTGTCCAAGTGAGAATATTACATGTTTAAGTGTGTTCGAAGTCACATATTTCAAAGTTGTTGTAATAATAATAATGTCAATCGAATTAATAAAGATGAATTTAGAATTTTTTTTAAAAGGGGTCAAAATTGAATAACAAATTTTTAAAGGGATTAAACATAATGTATTATTATATTATTCATTATTTTTTATGGGATTAAACATAGCTTTCTTCATTTTGGGGGGCAAAATGCAATTTTTCATTTGAGGGGGGCCAAGACCCTTGTTTGCCCCCTTTAGATTCACCCCTGTGAGTTAAGACTTTGTCAATCACTGTTGTTTGAATTAGTATTGATTGGCCAGTCGGACCAGTTGGATCGAGAACTTGCCAGGGTATCGGTCCAGAGAGGAGTTTTGAACTGGTGGACCCTAGAACGGTACGAACCAATTGAACAAGACGGTTGAACCGGATTTCTTTTTTTTTTTAATATTAATAATTTTTTAATCGAATCGATGAACCGTTGGCCTAACTGGTTCAACCTCCAGTCTGATTTAAAGAACATTGCCATCAGAATTATATAATGTTTTAATCTCAAAATAAATCAGAGGCGAATCTAAGGAGGCAGATAGGCCCTTGGCCTCTAGAAATAGAAATTTTGTAATTTAGTCCTTTCATAAATGATAAAATTATAAGTTAAAAACTGATAAAATCATAAATTAATAAATGATAAAATTATATTTTGACCTTTCAATATTTTATAATTCAATTCCATCTCCTACTAAAGAATTTCAAGATTGACCCTAACATTTATTATAAAAAAATAATTATTTCATTCCCGCGTACTAAGAAAAATAATTATCTTATTTCGTTACCCTAATAACAACAATAATGCCTTTAAAATATTTTTTACATTAAATAAAATAATTACTTTGATATAACGTGTTTGCCGAAAACCCTATATAAATATTTGCATAAGGACCCGTCACTGGCAATATTCAGAATCAGCAGCGGTTTTTCCTTATTCCTAGTTAACATATTTTCCCTTTCTCATCAACCAAACAGAAAATCTCAATTTTTTTTCCAGGAAAAAGTGAGAGAGAGAATAAGAGATGGAGAAAAAGGGAATAATTTTATGCTCTGTGGTGGTCCTTTTGGGGATAATATCAACAGGTGCTGGCTTTGCTGCTGAAGTTACAAGGGTTAAGGTAAAAAATAAAGGTCAAATTCTATAAAAAAAAAATTTAATGCATCATGTAAATTAAATCTTAAACCCTAATTTTTTTCTATTATAATTTAATTAATATTTTTATTTGTGTTTTTAAATTTTGGTTGATGGTTAAAAAAGTTGGTAAAATATACATGTCATATCATCATTTGATTAAAGAAAAATAAGCTACAAGCCGATTGAATCTTAGCTCAATTGGTATGAGTATTATTATCAATGTAGATTTAGGTATTATTTAAAAAAAGAGCGCAAATATTATCAGAATCTATATTCAAATTGTTAAAAAAAAACTACAATAAATTATTTGACAGAATTAACAAAAAAAAAAGTTAACTCCAATTGAAATACATTTCACTAAATTGACCAAAAACATATGGTTAGGGGTATAAATTAAATACTAGTACTTGCAAGTTACTCAAGTTTGACTAAAAAAACTCAAACATGATTTGGTAATTATCGAGCTTGAATTTGGATAAACATGAGCTTAATCAAATGTGAGTACGAAAATTGATAAATAAGCTTAATCAAGTTCGAGCTTAAATTCAAATTTTCTAATATTTAGGCTCGACTCAGCTCAACTCAATTATATGGTAACTTGACGTGATTTAAAACATCAATTTTGTAAATATTGGGTTTGTTTCAAATTCTTGTCTTTTGATTATTTTTCTTTTTTTAGGCTTCACAAGTTAAAGTTGACGTTTTGGGAGAATGTTCATATCCTAAGAGCCCTGCGCTTGGTCTTAGCTTAATCTCAGCTGGAACGCTTTTGATCGGAAAAATCATAATTAATACCGCCGCCGGCTGTTTTTGTTGCCGGAGAACCGATCCATCTCACAGCTCTAACCACACAAAAGCTCTTACCTTCTATATTATTTCTTGGTAATTTTCAAATATGCTATTTTTAGATTTTATCTTTTTTTTTCTTAATTTCCTTTTAAACTTTTATGGGTTAATCTCATTGGAAGTCCCTAAACTATTACCAAAATTCTAAGTCTTTACATTTAAAAACGCTCTAACTAAGTTTTCAACGTATCAATATCATATTAATTAGATTCTTTCATCAACTTTACCATTAGCTTTGACAAAAAATGTCTACTTAGATCTCATTGAGTATATTTAAAACAGGTGTGTCAAATTACAGATATATGTATATTCATTGCATGAAGTGCTTAGATTCCATTAATGTACAATGACGTGGCACTCTTTTAAAAGGTCATATCATCACTTAAATATTTTTTTAAAATTATATAAATTTTAAAATATACAATAAAATTTATTAAAATATGAAAGAAATTATAATTCTTTAAAAAGTAATTAAAAATTTTCAAGTGATAATATGACACAATATTAGAGTGTCATGTTATCACATTTTAACAGATTCCAAATTTAGGGATTAAATTAAAAAATAATTACGAAATTTCAGAACTAATGTAAATAAAAAAAATTCAAAAACTAAAATAAAAAATCTTACCAAATTTAGAGACTAAATTATCCGATGACATATAAATGCAGGATCACATTTATTACAGCTATCGGTCTATTGCTAAAAGATATTGCATTGAATAACCAAGATGATGAAGTAACTACGAGTGACGGCCGCTACTATTGCTATGTTATCAAACCGGGAGTGTTTGCAGCCGGAGCCGTCTACGCCGCTTTAAGTTCGAGCTTCGGAGTCTTATGTTATCTAACCCTAAACTCGAAACAAGATGATGCTAGCAATGCACGGAATCTAAATCAAGGTTGCATAGTAATGGCACAATCTCAGTTGGCATTCGAGAATCCTAGCATTGTGCATGGATATGCTAATAACAAGCAGCAATTCAGTTGATCGGAAAACATTTGATTAGTTTTCTTCGGCTTTCCGGTGCCTTAAAATCAATTTGATACTCGACTGAAATTTGGGGTTAAATATATTGTTAGACCCGAAAATGAAGGTGTAATATTTAGATAAATAATTAAATATGAAATAATTTAAATAATAGAATTACTATGTATTATTAATTTATAATTTAGATCCCACTATATTTTTAGTTTTTTTTTTTTTTAATTTTGAATTGAGTACATAAACGAAAGCATCCACTTAGCTTGAATTTTAGTTTTGAGAATTCAAAGTCAAGTGAAGTCTATTACGTCCAAAGAGTAGGAGGTGAACGTCGGATGATACCAGAGAGAGGATGGATTAAGCTAAATACTGATGGAACAGTCTTGGTCTCTAACGGGTCTGCTTCAATTGGAGGGGTCTTTCGAGACCATTGTGTTAAATGGGTTTGTGGTTTTACTATGCAAATTGGAGAAGAATCAGTGTTTAAGGTCAAGATAACAGTCATTTTAGAAGGCCTAAAAATAGCATGAAATTTTAAATTTAGGCAATTAGAGGTGGAGTGTGATAATGCTCTGGTAGTATAATCTATTTTAGCTAGCGGTGTGACAAATAGTAGGATGTCAGAGTTGCAACTGATTCATCATTTCTTGAGTCGTGATTGGAGATTATGTTTTCAACATCTTCCCAGATACCACAATAAAATTGCTGATCATATAGCTAAAATTGAATGTTTAAATTACAATGAGATACAAGTTTTTACTGAAGTCCCCATTTTAGTAGAAGAGTTACTCAAGTTAGATATTAGCTACTTAGCTGATATCACTTAATAGTAAACTGTTTTAATATAGACGCTTTTATGAAAAAAAAAAAGGTTTAGTACATTGAGCTATTCTAAGATCACTTATTTAATAAATATATATCCTATGAAAATTTCTTGGTAATGTTTACTATTTGACTATATTATTTATTATTATATGTTACTTAAAACATCCTATTCTACAAAATAAATTTATAAAGTTTAAATTTTTTTATAAGGTATGATTAAAATTTTATTATTTTTATAAGGTAATAAATATAAATAAGAAAGTGTTTTTTATTTTTTTTATATGTTGGGATTTGACCGTTTGCCAACAATTTCCATAGCAAAATTTAAATTTATGCCTCTAGCTTCAAAATCCACAATTAAATTCAAATGGATGATTTTGAAATTTTAGTTTCCAAGAGTTGGGTTTAGGGTTAGGGTTTGGTATTTTAAAAATTGTGTTTTTTCAATGTTTAATATGATTTCGTAAATTATGTGTAATAGGTCAATTTTGACCTAGGATAAAAATAATTAAACTGACAATTTTAAAGTCCAAATTACAAAAAATAAAACCCAAAGTCCATTTACAAAAAGGCCCGAATTAAAACCCAAAAGTAATCGGCCCTATTACAAACCACTAGACCAGTACCCAACTAACCCAAACCCACTAAACCAAGGGGCCTAACGAGCCCAAAAAATCAAACCAGCTCAGAAACCCTAGAGTTTTGAGGCTCCTGCGCTGCTGCCCCGTACTTCCACCAGCGTACACGACGCCCCAGGAATCTGCCTTTGTCGATTCAGCACCCAAAATGACCAAGCCTCTCCGTTGACCTTTCACGTGCCTGCAAATGGACCAAAAACAGAAAGAAACAAGCACCAACACGGCAACAGTAGCAAACAAAAAGCAAAAACAGCAGCAAGCAGAGTAAAACAAATGAAATTAGTTTTAAAAATATTTGTATTTCGGCTATATAAAAACTAAAGGCCACCATTGTAAAGGTTAGGCACATTTTTTAATACAAAAATACCACAAAGGTATCGTTTCCAATCTGTTCTCAAGTATATTTCTTCATTTCTAATCTATTTCACGCATAAACAGTAATAAAAATACTATCTTTTACCTTTAGTGGTGATCGGGATCTAGAAACCGAACCGTCTTGCCCAGATCTAGACTTTGGTAGTTTTCTTTGGGTCGTTTTGAGGGTATATTCGTTTTAGAGAGTTTAAAGGGAGAAAAGAGCGTCTTTTCGTGTGTGCCGGCCACCGTACACGGCGGTGGGCACGGCGGAACGCGACAGTCCGATGACCGGAGTCCAGTCGGCCCTTGGTCGGCTCTCGGAGGACCGAACCCCTCTCCCTCTCTTTTTCTCTCCCACCCTTTCTGTTTTTTTTTAAAGACCGGAGGCAAATGAATTTAAAAAAGAATTTTTCAGCCCTTTTATAAATTGTTCGAAACGACGCCGTTTAGGACCTTGTTCCCATATGCCAAAACAGCACCGTTTCAAGTGCAAACCCAATGACCCGACCCGCAGACGGCTAGATCCGCGCGTTTTGGTCCTCGAGGGTATATTTTCGCAATAAATCCCTCCGTTTTGTGGCGCGTTTCTTTGAAGTCCTATGTTTTTCTTTAATTTGGCCCTGTAGCTTGTTTATTGTTCCGATTTAGTCCCTGCGCTGTTGAAAGGTCATTGTGCAAGCGACGCCGTTTTGAACGAGTGGGGGTATTTGCCCTTTTAACCCCTGTTCTTCGCGTGCGTGCTCAACTGGGCCCTCTTATTCTTTTGTTTTTTTGTTTTAAATTTGCCCCACGAATTCCATCTGGTTCCTGTTTTCGTCCCTTTGCTTTTCTTTTAATATTGCTTATAATTTTGTGTTTTTATTATTCGCTAGCATTATTATATTACATTTTCATTATTTTATATTATTGACATATTATATTTTGTATTATTTTCAATGTTGTATTTTTATCATTATATTCGTTATTTTACCAATAATTCATTACTTTATTTTACACATTATTATTATCACGGCTCTATTATTACCTCTAAAATATATATCACGTACATATTTATCACGTACATATTTAAAAAGATATACATAAGTCTTTTTAAAAAAACAATGATTATACATATATACACGTAATTATTCTATTTTTGTTGTAGTTAGAGCCTTTGTTTATGTTGACAAAACTTATTCTTCATTGCCTATGACAAGTGTTTATTATATCTTTCATTTCCACATTATATATAACCATTCATGAAAAGAAAGAATTAATTTTAAAAATAATAACAAGAACAATATTAATTCAATAATTGGTATAATTTTTTATTTGGTTGATTGAGAATTAGGAAAATTTATGAAACTAAACTAACAATAATTAATGGGGTTTTAACTAAAAGTGTTACTCTAATTTAAATATTTATATATTTGCATTATATTCGTGAGTATATATATACAAAGCTGTAGATTAAGGGATAAGCAATGACTTTGATCTCTAAAAATAATGAATACCTTTTAATCTCTTTAAAGTTTATGAAATTATAAATTGATAAAATTATAGAATTATATTTTGACCCTTTAAAAATTTATTATTTATCATTTAACTCTTAAAACAATTTTTTTATCTTATTTTAATTATATTTAAATAATATTACTATCACGAACCTTTTCTGTTTCTTTTGCAAAAATTAATTAATAAATATTTTACTATTATTCACTTCCCCTTAATTTTTGGCTTCATTTTAGAAGTCAACTCTATTAAATTAATCAGGAAAAAATAAAAAATAAAAACAAAAAAAGAATGTTTAAAGAATGATTTTCAACATTCACATTACCAATCAAATTTAAGGTTGACCTTTGCTGAACTGTATACAGTTGCACCTCATAATGTTGGAAAACAAGAAGATGCCAAATATTAAAATTAAAATTAAACTATTATATGATATGAATACACGATTATATCGAAATGTATATTATGTTTTTTTTAGTATTATGTATTTTATGGTTTATGTATAGAGTTCGTAGCTATCCCTTCTAATGATATTGTTTTTAAGGTTTAAATTTACGTTCTCTTCTCGAGAGTGTAATGTATCTTACAATTGCACCTAACTAATTGTGAATAATATTAGTTACTAAATTATTAAAACTTGTATAAATATAAAATATCTAAAACATGATTATGACTTATAATCTTTTTTTTTTCTTTTGAAATGGATTTCAGGGTATTTTGAATAGGTATGTATGCAATATTAAAACAATTAATTATTTTAGGGTAAATTGTAAAAATAATCATTTAACTATTAAATTTTTTTATTTTAGTCACCCAAAATAAAAAATTTACAATTTAAGTATTTATGTTATATAGTAGTTAAAAAAAATAGTATAATAATAAATTTAACCCTCATTGTTCCTGTGAAACTAATATCTAGAAGTTTGGGTTTTAAACAAGACCAACTGTGACCCCTCCAACTCTCCAAACTTTCCTGGAAACGGATTCTACTATAATTTTCCTGAGAAAAGCAATACCAATTGAGTTTCATCTTCCATATTCGGGTGTACGAATATCAAAGCACTATATTAACTTTGAAGGATGACGTCCACTGCACGATTACACTGATCAGGACAAAACCGTTTCTAAGGTAATGAATTTACCACAACACAATAAATTTCTGATTTTATAATTCGTTATTTATTTTCCAGTCAATGTTAACAGATTTATTTTGATTAAAATACGTATTTCAATTATCAACATGTACTAATAGAGAAATCTCTTCTCCACATGAGCAGGACTACTACTTGTTAACCCTAATTATTTCTGGAGAAGAAAAGAAACATCTTCTTTTATGTTGCTTGCTTTTTTATTCACTAACATAATTTTTTTTTCCCTTTTTTGGCAAAGAGGAAAGAGACAATGGCGAAGGTGAGGAGGAGGGCGAAGATGAAGAAAGGGAAGGGACGGTGCGGGGAGAGGGAGAGAGAAAAGGGTTGAGGAGAGGGGCGGGTGGGAAGGGTTTTTTGTTATTTAATTTAATTTAATATAATTATTTTTATTTAGTAATTTAAATTTATTATTATATTTTAAAAAATATGTTTATGTATTTATATTTTTTTAAATTTTTTAGAACTAGGATCAAAATGAGAATATTTGTAAATTTTGAGAGTTAATTTTTAAAATTATGATTAAATCGATATAATAAGTCAAAGTTTAGAGCTAAATTTGTTATTATACCAATCTTTTAACTATCGTATTAGCTGTCCGTTTATGATTTTAACTTGACTAATCAAAATAATCGAACTATATAACATGGGTGCTTAAATTGTAAATTTTGTTTTTATTTTGAATGCTTAAAATGAAATTTTTTTATAATTGGGTGGCTATCTGTATATATCCTTATTTTTAAAAGTTTAGGATTGAATTTTTTTATACTTATATTTAAATTATGTTAAATATAAATATTAAATAAAAATATTTAATAAAATACTTATTTTTTAGTTTAAGGTTGACTATCTTTAACCAACCAAAAACATGTTAATGCCACACTTTTTCTTTTTTTAAGAATATAATTATTCCCTTTGACGAATTTGTGTTCCATGTATGAGATATATTGTCAATGAATTATATTATAAGATAATTAATAAATAGTTTTAAAAATTGCTAAAAATAATATCATGTTTAGGATTGGAACTCGAAATATAATGCATTGATAATATGTAAGTTTATACTTGTATCACGGGGTTAAACATTTCATCTCGCAATCCGTACTGCCTTAGGCGATTTCTACGCTTCAAATGCACTTAACTCTCTTAAAATAAGGATTCTCACAAAATTCCTCAAAGACGCTGAATTATAGTTAAAACAATTTCAAAAACAAGAAAAGAGCAAAAGAGCAAAATAACAACAGAAAAGCAATACACACAAGGTATTTGAGTAAATGCTCTCAATAAATTCTTTAACTCGGAATAATGGAAACAATGGATGATTACAACTGAAAGGGAGGCTTTCTATTTATAGTTAAGCTCCCCCAAAATTGACGGCATAGATCAAGTTACATCAACAAACAAAATCAAAGCATATTTATAATTAAGGGATTTACATAATCTCCTCGATTAAAAAAAACTAAATCTTATCATATTACAAATCTTCTAAGATTACTTTCCCTATTTATTAAGGTAGCCCTAATTTCCCATAAATGTTTTGTTGGGTCACCAAGGCTTCAAGTAGATAAGCTTCGTCACTTGTTTTTCGAATTAGGCCAGTTCGAGTGAATCAAATGAACCCCATTTAATATGTAAACCTCCATGAGACGTTTTCTGTGTAAAAGTCACGGTATTTGAACCATAGTTTTGATTCCAATCCCAAATTCAAATTTGATTTGATTTATAAAAATTTAAAATGGTTGAATCGAAATAAAGAACATTTTGAATTCAAAAGAATGTGATGAATCATCCAAAAATTAACATAAATTATTCCTACTTAAAATAAAAATTATTTTAATTTTAGAAAAACATTTTTCCATATAGGTATAGCCGGTTGGTCCAACAACCCTACATTACTAAATACTTTTTGCTTGCAAATTAAATGATTATATGTGCCAAAAGAATGATTATAAGTTGACTATTTTTTATACATAACCATAGTAATTGTATAAGTTATGCTTTTTAAAATATATATTTCATTTTTTTATATTTTATATATTTTTTATTCTTTTAGCAATTAATGTTGTGGGGGAGATTGATTCCGTTGGGAGTAAGTCTATCAAGTATTGTCTGTCAAGAGTCAGTGAACCCTTCAATAAGTTAATATTATTCTCGATCAGGGTTCTATCTCACAACTTTGTGAGAGCTCAAATGCCTAAAGAGGTGGTGAGTTCAACATGGTGAGAACGCCTTGTCAAGTGCTTAATAAGATGAACCATGCGTGCATGCATGTTCATTGACTAAGAATACCTCAACATTTACTCTTGATGGGATTTTAACCTGGGCCCTTTAGCGTATAAGGCGCTTGGGCTAACAAACATGCTTAACCAAAAATGTCCTATAAGATTTAGGGCATGGGTTCGAGTTAGACCATGCACAATCAGACATGGTTCACATGTTTAGGCTTCTGATGATGCATCATCGCTCTGTTGAACTAGTTGTCTCTTTGGGCACTCGAGTTCTAATTAAAGTCGAAAAGACCCCAAAGATAATATCAACCTATTGAGGGGTTTGTCGACTTCTAGTAAATAACACTTCACAGAGTTCTCTTGATAGAGTTGGCCTCCCCTCAATAATTAATTTTCCTATTTTCTTGTAATTTTCTTTTTATAATAGATCTGGCGTACCTTTGCAAAGGGTGAATGTACCTAAGAGGTCCTTATATTATAAGATTTGGATCAAATTAGTCTATCTACTATTAAATGGATCAATTTAATCCCTATACTATTAAAAAATCAAGAAAGTCAAATTGGAATAGAGTTAACATTTGTTATTTAAAAAATTTCATTTACTATTTAATAGTTAATATTTTAAAAGTTTTTATGGTTCTATAAATGGAATCTTTTGTTTGGAATTGAACTACAATTGTAAAATAATAATTTTCAAGATATTTTTTATACAATAAATGTTAGTTCTGTTACAATTTTGACTTATGTGATTCTTTTTAATAGTTTAAGGACTAAATTGATCTATTTAATAATAGACACTAATTTGATTCAGCCCCTATAACACAGGGGCCTCCTAGGTATTTTAACCCTTTGCAAAGTTACGATTATACTCAGTTTAATCCCAAAATAAACTTAACTAACATGTATAAAATAATAATTCTTTTCATTTTGACTAAGAAAAACGACAACCTTACATGTTCACTACCCTAATGACAAAGAAGAATATTAAAAAAAACCTAAATCTGATTAATGAATTACATTTAAAATAAATAAATAAATTGATAAATTCATATAATATGTTAGCCAAATATCCTATAAATATTGCATAAAGTCATCCCAAAGCCATCACACAAAATTCAGAACCAGCAAAGCGGCCTTGGTTTCAAAATCCAGACATTCCTAGGTAACATATTTTCCCATCAGCCAAACAGAAATTTTCCAGGAAAAAAGTGTAAGAGATGGAGAAAAAGGGAATTTTATGTTTTGTTGTGGCCCTTTTGGGGATAATATCAGCAGGTGCTGGCTTTGCAGCTGAAGTTACAAGGGTTAAGGTAAAAATAAAACATCAAATTTGTAAATTTTAAGGGGCTTTTCTAAAATTATATTGGGTTTCTTTTTTTTTTACTAATTTTCTTTTATTTGTTGTAAAGGCTTCACAAGTTACACTAGATCTGGGAGAATGTGTATATCCACGAAGCCCAGCACTGGTTCTAAGCTTAATATCAGCAGCAACGCTTTTGATGGGTCAAATAATAATAAATTTCTCCACTGGCTGTTTTTGTTGCAAAAGAAACAATGCTCAATCTCATAGTTCTAATTGGACTAAAGCTCTTTGCTTCTATATTGTTTCTTGGTAATTTTTCAATCACATTACTTGTAGATTTCTTTTTTTTTTTTAGGATAAATAATATTTAATCTTTGAATTTCATAAATTATTTTTATTTTTGTCCTTAAACTTTTTTTTCTCGAACTTGGCAACACTTTTTCTCATTTTAATTTTTAGATTTAGATTTCGTTCGATAAAATTGCACAATAAAATTATTCCACAACATCATCTATTTTTTTAAAAAATTTAGTTATTTCTTCTTCTTTTTTGTATTTTTAAGATTTTATAATTTTTTTTAATTTTCAAGTGATGAGTTGACACAATCTCAAAATGTCACGTCATTATATTTACTAAGTTCAAGGACTAAATGTTGTTTTATCTCTTCGTATCATTTTGTGAATGTCTCTACACAGTAACCTAAAATCTTGATTAAATATTGTATTACAAGTTAATCAAATACCAACTCTTAAGAATTATTTCGAGTCAAGTTAATTTTGAGAAGAAAAAATTGCGGTTAATGCGCAACATTCTTGTTTTTTAAAAACCCAGTTCAAGTTATTAAAATTTCTTAAAAAAATATTTTTTTATTAAGCCATATTCCCTCATTTAAATATTAAAGTAAATTAGTCTAAGTAAATAATAACAATAATATTTCTCAATTTAAATGAAATAGTGATTAAAGTTTTTATTGGACATTCATTTTATATGGGTTTAAACTGTCTCACTCTTATCTCCCACTCCTAAAATTGTATGAAAAAACGTAATATAGTCCAAATAGATTTAATTTGAAAAATTATGGTTTTTAATTTGTGATCAAAACCAAACAAACCCAATAGAAATCAATATTTTAAAGTAATATCCAAACCAATATGATTTTAACAAAATTAATCCAAACATAACTCTTCCAATTGGTTTTCGATTTTCTTAATTTTTTCCCAGAACCCTAAGGTTTTTCTATGTTTATATCCACAAAATATTGATGCAGGATAACATTTATGGCAGCAATCGGCCTATTGCTAACTGGTGCTGCACTCAATGATCGACGAGGTGAACAAGTTTACAAAGATGGTGGCATCTACTGCTATGTTATCAAACCCGGAGTCTTTGCCGTTGGAGCCGTCTTGTCCGCTTTAAGTTCGATTTTCGGTGTCTTCTATTATCAAACCCTAAACTCGAAAGCGAAGGATGCGAGCAATGCTCCAATTCCGAATCAAGGTGGCATAGTCATGGCACGACCTCAATTCCCCTCTGAGAATCCTGGTTTTGTAAATGGAGATGCTTATAACAAGCGACAATTCAATTGATCAAGAAGTTTTCGACTATCGGAAGATCGATTCTCCGGCTGTTCGTCCGACGTGCGTTAGTCTTAAAATCTGTTTGGTGGTTGCTTTGGCATGGGTCAAATATTAAAGCTTATGAATTGTGAAAGTTATTTTATTTTCCTTGACGTAATGGGTGGTTTTTGTACATTGTGTATTGGACATTGTTTTGATTGTGCATGGATGGTGTGGCGACGTAAAAATAATTAGCTTTGTCGCTAATTGGGTGTGTTTGATTGAAAGTTTAAAAAACCGAGGTTTCGATTTTATTAAACAAATGAGTCACCACCGATCGCTTTTCTAGGTGTGATCGGGTACCTATAAAATCTTTATTTTTAGAGAAAGAAGGCCGGGTTTAGGTCTACGTTTAAAATTCAGAGAAAAATTAGGGTTCAGGAGTCGGTTACGCACGAGGAAGGTATTAGCGCCCTCGTGACGCCCAAAATTGGTATCTTATTAGACATGTGTTGTCTTGATTTTCAAAAATACGAGCTCAATGTAAAATTTTAATCGTGATCCGCTTTAAAGACGAGAACTTTCTAATTTTGATTTGATTTTTTAGAAGGACATCCCGGTTTCTTCACGAGCCGAAGCGATTCACCTAACATAGCGATGAAATCGACGGCTTAGTCGTAAATCGGGGCATTACCTCATGCATTTAAACAAGAATAAGATATTTCTAAATAAAAAAAAGTGAAAGAAAAGCAATATTGAGGTTGAAACAAGATGTAAACTAATATGCTAAAATTGGAACAGGCGAATAATGATAAAGAGTTTAGAATATACAAGGCAAATGAGTTATAAAATGTTAACAATGTGCATGTGTTAATAATAATGATAATGCAAATACGAAATAGCAGTGAACGTATACATAAAACATATGATACTAGAGTTAAAGGAATATATACAATATGTATTAAAAACAATTTAAATATATACGTAATAATAAAAATAAAAAATATGTACATAATATAGGAATATGTACATAATATGGTGTTAAAAATACGTACACAAAAATATATGTAAGACAATATAAAAAATGTATGTACATGAAATAAGATAAAAATATAAATTAATAGTATTAAAAATATATATAATGTATAAAAGATACTACATATACATAATATAGAGTTAGAAATAATATATATAAGAATATATACATAATATGTACCAAAAACTTATACGATATATACATTAGAAAAGATAGTAATAAAATTAAAAAATAACTACTAATGGTACTACGTAAAAGTATGTATATATATATTAAAATAAATATACAATAAGGTTAAAAGTAGGTACATGATATATATGCGTATAATATACTTATTAGAAATCATATACATATAGTATTAAAAGAATAAACGTATGTAATATAGCATGAAAAATATATGTACATAAGATAAGGTAAAAAAAAATAATTAATAATATGAACAGTACATATACAATATATAAAAATATAATATATAAAAGGGATATAAAGTTAGAAAACGTATGCATAGCATAGCATTTAAATGTATGTAATATAATTTAAAAGGATAGTTATATAATACTACGTAAAATGTAGACATAATATATATATATGTTACAAATATATATAACAATGGTATTTAAAAGCATATAATATGGTAATAATGTAAAATAAGCATAACATGAAATAATAATAATAGGGAACAATAAATATACAATATTACAAATAGTATTAAAGAGGCCAAGCGACGAAAATGGAAATAAAACAGGATTCTTAAGATAAATTCAAAATAAAAACAAAATAAAAGGGCTCATTTGGGTGCGCGTACAAGGAATGAAGACCAAGAGGGCAAATATCCCTACTCATTTAAAACGGCGTCGTTCGCGTGTTGGTCACCCGCCAGCACGAGGACTAAATTAAAACAACGAATAAAACATAGGGCCAAATTGCAAAAGGAGAGCAGGACTCAGTCGCAAAATACTGCAAAAGCGGAGGGGCCTGTCCTGAAAATAAACCCAAAGTAAAAAACGCACGGATCCTCCCCGGGTCGGGTCACCGCGCGGGTCTGTAGCCATGGAACGACGCCGTTTTGGGTCTTAATGACCCCATCTAAAACGACACCGTATGCTAGGCCTTTAAAAGAAAAAAAAAATAACAAAAAACTCATTTTTTGGAATCGTTTTTAAAAAAAGAGAGGAGAGAGGTACTTTGAGAGGCTCTCGGAGTAATGGCCGAACTCAGGCCTAGCTTCGTCACTGAGCCACTGGGTAGAAAAGGCCCTATCAGTCCCTCGAGGTCCCCTGAACCCCAACCTCCACTCTAAATAACCAGAATCCCACCAGGAAAAGAAAGGCACACACGAAACAATTCGGGTTCCCAAGTCCGATCGTCCCAACAAAGGTAAAGTTTGTATTTTTCTTTTTATTCTATGTGTATATACGATGGATTCAAAGTAAGAACAGACTGGAATATCAAAATACCTTCTTTTTGTTCTTTTTTGTATGTCTGAAAGCGTAAGTTTTTTTTACAATTGACTTATCTTTTTTATATCCGAATACACCAAGTATTTTAAATCAATATTTGACACTGTTCGGTTCTGTTTACTGTCGTTCCTTTGTCGTTCCTCTGCTGTTGCTTTCTGCTCTTTTATTTTCTTTTCTGTTTCTGTTTTGTAGGTTTAGAGGGTCAATGGCGAAGGAAGGGCTGACCTTTTGCCATTTCGGTGAAACAACGATGAGCCTTGGGACGAGGTGCCTTGGGACGAAGCACGGGCAGCGTGACCGATGCGATGGGGCAGCGCACATGAGGCAGCTAGAGTTTCAGGTGGTTACTGTTAGGTTTAGGTTTGGGCCTCATTTGGGTTAACTTAGTTTGGGCTAGGTCTGATGAGTGTTTGGGTCAGTTTATTGGGTCAAAATTGTATTGGGTAAGGGTTATTACTTTGGGCTAGGGGATAGTGGGCCTAGGTCTGTAATGGGTTTAAAACGGGTATGATGGGTTAGGGGACTTGGGTTACTTTTGGTTTGTAGGTTTTCAATTTTTGTAATATGGACTTTGGACGATGGACATTAATTTATTTTTTTGTTTCTTTATACTTGATTTATTTGGTCCCAATTCGGGCCTTTTGTAATTGGATTTTGGATAAAGGCTCCGGGCAATTTGGGGTTCATACAGCTGCCCCTCTTTGCTTATTGTCGTGCAACGGGAATAGAGCAAAGACTTTTAAGGAAGACCAAATTTGCCCAGTCGTGCTGAGTATTGACTTGCTCCGGTACTCTTCTTTTCCAAGTAGCCTCGTTCTGAACCTATTGCAACCTCAAAGGTATGTATGGTAGCTTCAATCTGCTCATATCTTCAGGGATATAAAATTCATCGTCTTTGATCCGCTTCACTGCTCTTTCAAGGAGGTAGGATCTGACATCCTTGATCACCTCCATGGCAACTTTAGGGAGACGAAATCGGGTGTTTTCGATTGGCTCCAATTTTTATCCTCGACATGTGACCCGAGGTTCAACTCGTTTCTCGCAATACAAGTTAACTTTTGAAAAATATAAATTGAAAAACATAAATTGAAAGTGCATAAATTGAGAATACCTCAGCGTGCCCTGAGGCTCAACTCACATCTTGCAATATGAGTTGACTTTGAAGCATAAATTAGAAAGCAAAAATTAAAAGTACCTCAGCATGTGACTTGAGGTTCAACTCGTTTCTCGCAATACAAGTTAACATGTGACTTGAGGTTCAACTCGTTTCTCGCAATACAAGTTAACTTTTGAAAGTATAAATTGAAAAACAGAAATTAAAAATACCTCAACGTGTCTTGAGTCTCAACTCACCTCTCGCAATATGAGTTGATTTTTGAAAATATAAATTGAAAATACCTCAGCGTGTGACCTGAGGCTCAACTCATTTATCACAATATGAGTTTATTTTTGAAAACATAAATTGAAAACACCTCAGCGTGTGACCTGAGGCTCAACTCATTTCTCGCAATATGAGTTGATTTTTGAAAACATAAATTGGAAGCACCTCAGCGTGTGACCTGAGGCTCAACTCATTTCTCGCAATATGAGTTGATTTTTGAAAACATAAATTGAAAATACCTCAGCGTGTGACCTGAGGCTCAACTCATTTATCACAATATGAGTTTATTTTTGAAAACATAAATTGAAAACACCTCAGCGTGTGACCTGAGGCTCAACTCATTTCTCGCAATATGAGTTGATTTTTGAAAACATAAATTGGAAGCACCTCAGCGTGTGACCTGAGGCTCAACTCATTTCTCGCAATATGAGTTGATTTTTGAAAACATAAATTGAAAATACCTCAGCGTGTGACCTGAGGCTCAACTCATTTCTCGCAATATGAGTTGATTTTTGAAAACATAAATTGAAAATACCTCAGCGTGTGACCTGAGGCTCAACTCATTTCTCGCAATATGAGTTGATTTTTGAAAATGAAATTTAAACATAGTACCAAAACATGTCATCCGGAGAAACTTTGGTGTTTTTCCTTGATTCAATACCGATAAAACCTTTTGTTCTGCTGGGGTACTTGTATATGTTATGCCTGATGTTATCATGATATGCATATGCTTGTCTTAAATGTCTTTACGCCTATATGATTATGTTGTGCGCTTTTAACTTATTCGTCATGAATTTTGTGATGATTTGCATTTTTGCTTCCATTCTTGACTCTCTTTTCACGCTTTGTTTCCTTCCTTAAGCTTTACGAGTTATCTACGTTTCTCAAATATCACCATTTAGCCCCTATTGAACTTCGTCCTTCTTTTGGAAACTTTTGTACTTACCAAATTCTCATTCGAGTAATACTCAACATTACTTTTGTTTAGAGTATGTCATTTCACTAATCATCATTCAAGTAAACTATACAAAGAGATGCATGAAAATAGTCAAAAATAGGTACAAAAAAGATGCCCCATATTTATATTCACTTTAAAGGTAACAAACAAAGAAAATTGACCAAAAAGTTAAAAGAATCATAAAGCAAGAAAAAAGGAATTGTGTTTAGTGGATACAAAGGTTCCGAATATTCATCGTATGAACTTTTCCATATTTCTTAATCGAGAATCTTTTCGAGGGTGGCCCTTTGCGTAGAGGATTTCGAATTTTCAGAAGTGCTTCAAATATTGTAGCCTCACTGTCTAACTCACTGTTCAAAGGGTCTTGCCCCCTTGGGCCCTGAATCTTCTTCATTAGGACGCCCTTTCGGGTTTTAATTCTAATCTTTTCGGGTTTTCATCCTGATCTTTCTTTCTTTCTTTCTTTCTTTTTTTTTTTACTTTTTAGGCATAGTACTTCTTTACGGCATCCGAGTTTATTGGATTCGATAACTCTTTCCCATCCATCTCAGTGAGAATTAAAGCTCCACCCGAGAAGGTTTTCTTTACAACGTATGGTCCTTCCCAATTTGGTGCCCATTTTCCTCGCGAGTCCTTTACGATTGGGAGGATCTTCCTCAGTACGAGTTCTTCTTCATGAAACTCTCTTGGCCGTACTTTCTTGTCGTGGGCTGAAATCATTCTCCTTTGGTACATTTGTCCGTGACAGACTGCCTTCAAGCGTTTTTCTTCGATGAGATTTAGCTGGTCGAATCGAGTTTGAACCCATTCCGCTTCCTCTAGTTTTGACTCCATTAAGACTCGTAGAGAGGGGATCTCAACTTCGATAGGTAGCACAGCTTCCATTCCATAGACCAACGAGAAAGGAGTTGCTCCCGTAGATGTTCGTACAGACGTGCGATATACATACAGAGTAAATGGTAGCTTCTCGTGCTAATCCTTATATGTCTCTGTCATTTTCCCGATAATCTTCTTGATATTTTTGTTGGCCGCTTCCACAGCTCCGTTCATTTTTGGGCGATAGGGCGAAGAGTTATGATGCTTTATCTGAAATTGTTCGCACACTTCCTTCATCATTTTGTTGTTTAGATTCAATGCATTATCTGAAATAATTCTCTCAGGCAAACCATACCGACATATGATTTCCTTTTTCAAGAATTTGCAGACTGCAGTCTTCGTCACATTAGCGAATGAAGCGGCTTCTATCCATTTTGTGAAATAGTCTATAACTACGAAAATGAAACGGTGCCCGTTGGAAGCTTTTGGGGAGATTGGCCCTATAACGTCCATGCCCCACATAGAAAAAGGCCACGGAGAAGTCATAACATGAAGAGGCGAAGGAGCCACATGAATCTTATCGCCGTAAATTTGGCATTTGTGGCATTTTCTGGCATAACTGATGTAATCACTTTCCATCGTCGACTAGTAGTAACCGAGTCTCATGATCTTTTTAGCCATAGTAAAACCATTAGCATGCGTCCCACATATTCCTTCGTGAACATCTTCGAGCATCTTCTTGGCTTCAACAGTATCTACGCATCTCAGAAGCACTTGGTCCTTTCCTCTTTTGTACAAAATGTCCCCATCGAGAACAAATCCTGTTGACATTCTTCGGATTGTTCTTTTGTCGTTCTCATTTGCTTGTTCGGGATATTTTTGGTTCTTGACATATTCCAGGATATCATGGAACCACAGCCGTCCGTCTGCCTCTTTCTTAATACTACAACAGTGTGCAGGGGCCTCGTATATGCTCATTCTGAGGGGCATTATTTTCGCTTCTCTACTTGCTTTGAACATTGAAGCCGAAGTGGCTAGGGCATCTGCCAATTGGTTTTCTTCTCGTGGGAAGTAATAAAAAGTTATTTCTTTGAATTCTTTGATCAATTCAGCCACTAGATCACTGTGTTTGATCAATTTTGGATCCCTCACTTCCCAATCTCCACGGATTTGGTAAATCACCAAGGCTGAGTCTCTGTACATCTCTAGGGTTTCGATATTTCGTTCAATGGCTGCACGAAGTCTCATGATACAAGCCTCATATTCCGCTATATTATTGGTACTGAAGAAGTTCAGTCTTGCATTGAAAGGATAATGATTCCCGTCTGGTGATACTAAGATCGCTCCAATTCCATGTCTTAAGGCATTCGACGCACCGTCAAAACTCATCTTCCATGGCTTCTCTCTCGATGACTCGGATTCTTTTTCTATAATGCACATTAAATCCTCGTCTGGGAAGTCGAATCTCAAGGGCTTATATTCCTCTACTCTCCGAGTTGCTAAGAAATCAGCTATTGCGCTCCCTTTTATCGATTTTTGACTTACATAGGCAATGTCATATTCCAATAGGAGGATCTGCCATCGTGCCATTCTTCCTGAGAGTGCAGGCGATTCCATCATGCATTTAATTAGATCCAGCTTTGAGATTAGCCATGTCGTATGATATAGCATATACTGCTTGAGTCTCCGAGCTGTCCAAACCAAAGCGCAACAGTACTTTTCAATAGACGAATACTTTGCCTCACATTCTGTGAACTTTTTGCTAAGGTAGTAAATCACATTTTCTTTCTTTCCCGATTCATCATGTTGCCCTAATACGCAGCCCATTGAATATTCGAACACAGTCAAATACAATATCAATGGTCTTCCTGGAGTTGGCGGTACTAGCACGGGAGGACTTGACAAATACTGTTTTATCTTATCGAAGGCCACTTGACATTCCTCATCCCACTCTCCCGGACTATGTTTTCGAAGAAGCCGACAGATTGGGTGGCACTGGTTGGTAAGTTGAGCAACGAATCGGGCGATATAGTTTAACCTTCCTAAAAATCCTCTAACTTCTTTTTGCGTGCGCGGAGGTGGTAACTCTTGAATAGCTTTTATTTTATCTAGATCAACCTCGATACCTCTTTTACTGACAATGAAGCCCAGCAACTTCCCCGAGGTAGCCCTAAATGTACATTTGGCTGGATTAAGTTTTAGTTGAAACTTCCTCAGCCTTTCAAATAGCTTCTTAAGGTTCACAACATGCTCTGCTTCTCCTCTGGACCTAGCAATCATATCGTCGACGTAGACTTCTATTTCTTTATGCATCATGTCATGGAACAGCGTTACCATGGCCCTCTGATATGTTTCCCCAGCATTCTTTAATCCGAATGGCATCACCTTGTAGCAAAATATTCCCAACATCGTTGTGAAGGTGGTTTTCTCCATATCTTCAAGAGCCATCTTGATCTGATTGTACCTTGAGAATCCATCCATGAAGGAAAATAACGAATGTTTTGCTGTATTATCCACCAACGTATCAATGTGCGGTAGAGGAAAATTATCTTTAGGACTTACCCGATTCAGGTCGCGATAATCCACACACATTCGTACTTTGCCATCTTTTTTTGGTACCGGGACTATGTTAGCCACCCATTCTGGATACTTCGACGCTTGTAGGAAGCCTGCGTCAAACTGCTTCTTAACTTCTTTTATCTTCAGCAGCATTTCAGGTCTCATCCGTCTTAGTTTTTGCTGGACGGGCTTACATTCTGGTTTCAGTGGGAGTTTATGAACCACTATATCCTCATCCAACCCTGGCATGTCTTGATACGACCATGCGAATACGTCTTTATACTCGCAAAGCAAAGCAACCAAATTACGCTTGGTGTCCTCTGAAATGGAGGTCCCAATTTTCACTTCTTGCTTCTTTTATTTAGTTCCCAAGTTTATTGTTTCAATAGATTCTTAGTGAGGTAGGATCTGTTTATCCTCTTGTTCCACCATTCTCAGTAAGTCAGGTAGTGAGACATAGTCTTCACCACTTTCCTCTGCTTCAAAATCTCTTAAACAAATAGCCCTCTCAAAATTGATTTCAAGATTTGTAACGGGTTTGTTCATGTCATTGATATCCGAGCACCTGAAAGTTGAATGGAAAAAGAAACTATAGAGGGGCATCAAAATATTGGAACCAACAAGCAAAATGTTATGGTGTAATATGAGGTAGATGCAAGGATGGACTGTGAAATGGGAGAATAATTGTGAAATTAATGATCATGGCAAACTGCATCTTCATTAATATTCATTCAAATAATAAAGAGCGAACGCAAGCTCTTACAAAAGCATCCTATTACGTCTAAGGATACAACAAAGATTTAATGTTGAGCATTACTCTAAGGATTTAGAAACTACAAGAAGGTCTTCAGCAGTCTAATTGTTCAATTTGAAACCAGGAGGGCAATGGCGTATCATCGAAACATCTCTACTCATATCAGCCCCTTCGTCAATGGCACCTATGCTGATATTCTGAAAACCCTTCTCGATTATTACCAGCATGCTTCGTGAATCCTCCTGTCCCGGGTATATCACTCCTGCAGATGTGAACGTTCTTGACAGAGGAGGGTACCCTATGGGCTCCCATTCCAGTTCTCGGCCCAAGGTTCTTGCAACCCTTCTTTCTTGATCCTTCTTCTACTGTTTTCTTATTTGACGCGCATCTGGCTAGAACCCTAAACTGTATCATGCCTTGTGGGGTACTGGTTTTAGAGCCTTGATTATCCCTTGATGATATCTTCCCAGACCTTTCCTCGCTCGGGCTCCTCTTCCTACGGTCAGCTTAATCCCCATCTTAGTATTCTTTGACAACTTAGATACGGGGATTCTATTTCCCACCGCAACAAATGCATCATGGCTTACTTTAACGTAAGGTGCATCAGCAGAGATGGATGCGACGATGTCTTTTTTGCCCTCAACGGTAATCAAACAACCATCCATGATAAGCTTTATTTTTTGGTGGAGTGATGATGGAACAGCTCCAGCAGAATAGATCCAAGGTCTTCCCAACAGGCAGTTATATGATGGTGTAATGTCCGTGACCTGGAACTCGACATCATATATGTAAGGGCCTACTTCCAGAGGGATCTCAATCTTTCCTATAACGTCTCGCCTCGTTCCATCGAAAGCCCTTACCGTAGAATGACAGGGTCTTAGGTAGGACAAGTCCATCGAAATTCTAGAAAGTGTAGCCAAAGGTATGACATTGAGCGCTGACCCATTATCAATGAGCACATTAGGTATTATATAACCTTTGCAGCGGGTTGTTATATGCAATGCCTTCACAGAGCCCCTACCATTGGGCGGTATTTCATCATCGCTGAAAGAGATGAAATTGACCGCATTCAGATTGTTCACCCATCTGTCAAGCTTTTCCACAGATATGTTGTTCGCCACGTAAGCTTGATTTAACACCTTTAACAATGTGTTCCGGTGTGGCTCTGAATTTAATAGTAAGGACAATACCGAGATTCGCGCTGGCTGCTTGCTCAATTGCTCCACCACGTTGTACTCACTGTGCTTGATGAATTTTAAGAATTCCTGTGCCTCCTCCTCGTTCACAGACTTTTTAATCTCTGGTCCGGGCACAGTTTCACGCTCATCTTCGATCTCGCGCATTGGCGCCTTTCCTTTCTGCTTCAAATTGCTGACTTTCTTCGTTGGTTCTGCCTCTTTGTAATAACACATCCCGCTATGGGTGAAATGACCTACTTCTCCAACATTTTCGATCACGACTTCAGACTTCTCACCTTTCGTTGTGACAATGTTAATGTCGTACTTCTATGGCACAGCTTTATCGTCCTTATAGGGAAAAGGAGATGGCACTTCGATTATCATTTTCAGTTTCACCTGTTCCTTCTTGGCATCGTAGTAGATCACCAATGGCCGATTGGCGCTGTAGGGGAAACCTGATGATTGATTGTCAGAGGTGCACACCTCTCCTTCATCTGCCTCTTCACCTTTGTTGAAGATCTCAACCTCTTTATTATCCATCATGTCTTGGAGTACTTTCCTAAATTCCTCACAAGACTGGATATTATGCTCTTTACTACCATGGAAATTACAAAAACTTTGTCCCCTTTTATCGCTTTCTTTAAATACTCTGTTAGGACGACATAGTAATCCCTTTTTCAGCTAATACTTCCCAGATCTTCTACAGAGGTGTTCTTACTTTAGAAACCTATTTCTTAACTTACCGTTTATCTTTCTCTCCCACTGCGCTCACATTCCCTTCAGCGTGGTTTGGGAATAGATTCCTGGTCGCACTGCCAGTACCGTTAAACCGTAGGATACCCGCATCGATGAGTCCTTGAACTCCTCTTTTGAAGGTGATGCAATTTTTCGTAGAGTGCGCCAGATTCCCCGCATGATACACGCAACTAGCGTTTGGATCATACCATTTCGGGTATGGCAGCTTTAGGGGTACCATATAGTGTAGGGATATCAACTGTTTCCCCAAAAGTTCTGGGTATAGTTCCCCATATGACACAGGGATTGAGGTAAATTGCTGCCTTTTGATATTGGGTATCGCAGGCCTTGGCTCACGTTTAGGTTGGCCTTGGATGGGCATTGTGTTTTGTGGGAATGTGAAAGTTAGTCTCGGGTTGGTGGTGGCGTAAACAGGGTAAGAGGGGTATTGAGGTGGTGCTTAGAAGTAAGGGGTCTGAGGAGGATAACAGAAATTCAGGGGTGGATAGTTTCAAGGTCGGGGTTGGTTTGGGTACGGGTTAGGGGTATAACAGCTTTCCGTTCCCACCATATGTGCTTCCGGTTCTTTCTTCTTCACGGGCATTGTCCTCCTTGAACTTTCTTGTCCTTCTATTCTACCGCTCTTGACGGCGTTCTCAATAAGCTCACCGGATATGACAATATTCGCAAAGTCCTTCATTGCGCTTCCCACCAGTTTGTCATAAAATGGCGCCTTCAAGGTGTTAATAAAAAGGACGGTAATCTCGGTTTTTGTCAGGTGGGGTTCCACTTGAGCCGAGACGTCCCTCCATCTCTGCGCATACTGTCTAAAGGTTTCCGATGACTTTTTTCCATCATTTGTAACATCATACGACCGGGCACCATGTCAGACACGTGTTTATACTGCTCGCAAAATGCTGACGCTAAGTCTTTCCATTTTCGGATCTTCTCTCTACCAAGCTGATTATACCAGCAAAGAGCTGATCCAACCAAGCTGTCTTGAAAATAGTGTATGAGCAGTTTATCTTCATTTACATAGCCGGTCATCTTCTGGCAAAATATGACCAAGTACGCCTTCGGACATCTTGCCCCATCGTACTTCTCGAAATCAGGTGCTTTAAATTTTGGCGGTAGGACTAGATCGAGTACTAAACTAAGCTCTTTAGCGCTTAGCGCGGAGAAGACCTCAGTGCCTTCTATCACTTTAAGTCTTTCCTCTAAGCTCCTATACTTCTCTTGAGCTTCGTGATCATCCGCCCTCAACCTGGCGATTTCCGTCGGATCATCTAAATCTGAGACGGGTGGATTAGCAGGAGTGGCTTCAGGATTTGTCACGAAAATTCCTTGCCCCAAATGCACAGGTGGCACAGGTCGTTGTTCCAAGCCTGTGGGTCCCCCTTGAGTGTACCCTCTTTGCGTTGTGTGGGGCGGAGTATATCCCGGTGGGTAGAGCGGATCTTGATCGACATTAACAACCTCAGGGTTCTGTATGGGTCCTTTCCCTTTTACCAGCGCTGATATCATTTCCATCATCTCAGCCATTTGGTCTTTTTGTTCTGGAGATTCCTCTCGGGATCTCACCATTAGATCTCTCGTTTCTTGCTGTGATTTGGCCAGTTTCTCTTGTAATTCCTTTTGAATTCTCTCCATCCTCTCGATCCTTTCATTAAATTCAGCCTCCATTACTCTCACTTGTTGACGCGTCCGATACGAATGATGTGGTTCTAGTCTTGTGTTGTCGTAACTGCGAATCGTATGATTTTGGCCTTAGTGAATGATTATGGGATATGTACATACAATGAATGAGTGCATAAATGCTATATGAATGTTAGTCATGAATGCATATGCAAGAATTTGGTGTTGATTTCAAGATAGCCCCTATTTAGGTATTTCATTCATTCAAAAGAGTTCATTACAAAACACCTCACCACTTTGACTTGGCCATTACACGAACTTCCTAGCTATATCACTATATTTCTTTACTCGCTCTAAGAATTCTGATATGCTCGATCGTTGGCTCGGCGGGAATCGGCAACTGAGATCTTCTGCTTCATCTGATAATTGGACCACGTGCATAGCCACTCTATGGATTTCGTTGATCAAAAAGCCAAGTTGTATTTCCCTTTCCTAGAGGTCTGTTTTATAAGCGTGAGTATCTCTATCGTATTGATCACTCTTTTCTTCCTAGGCTTTTAAGAGAGTATCTAGCTGTTGCTGACGAGCTTGCAACATATCTTCCAAATCCCGTATTCTTTCTCTTAACTCTTGACAATTCAGATCGGCTAGTCATTAATTCAGTAGACGCAGTCTCGTATTCGGCATTTTTCTTTCTCAATTCTATCATGACCCGGGCAGTCTTTTCCTCCTCTTTCTTCGCCTTTCCTTTCCAAAACTCCATTCCGCCTTTTATGTTGCTTAATTATTCCTTCCGTTCTTCAGGCGACTTACCTACTCCACTATTCTTGATAGTGACTCTTAGCTTCTTATTTTCTAAGTGAAGGTCTCTTAAGTCCTTTCTCATTACTTCAACTTCTTTTTGCACTTTCTCAGTTTTGGATTTCTCAATCTGGACGTCGATCTTCAACTGGTAATTTTCTTCTTGAAGAGTACTAATGTCCCGCAACATCTTGGATTTTTCGCACTCAAATTCCTGTCTCGCCATTTTTAACTCGGATGGCATTTCTTCCGAGAAAGGATTCTAGAAGGCGTAACTCGTCGATGATACTTGCTGACTATTCACCCGTTGCTTTCTCCATACGTCGTAATCTTGGGTGAGAGTATCGGCGTATAGAGCCAATCCCATCAAATGAATTTTCTTCCAAGACTTTGCGGTGTCTCGGACCCTCTTCATATATCCCTCGCCCGCGAAAGTAAACTCGAACTATGCTAATCCTCCAGTGGCTGGTAAGAATTGTCGTGAAGAGAATTGCCTTTGGACCAATAACGGAGCGTATCTGATTCCTCCTCATAACCCTATCAATGGCACCCAATCCTGATTTCTAACCTTGTATAACAGAACCGACGAGCGTATCCATGGTGCTCTCCAAGTCACGTCTTCAATACGGAGATTTTGAAAGACCGAAACCCAATGTTGCTCGGTGACTTTCTTTGGCCATTCTTTCTTAAGATAAGCTTCCAACGGGGCAAATGTTTTTGAAAACATATGGAACGATGTGCGCTTCACTTTCCAAAAATAGCTCAAAATCCAAACATTAAGCAATTGCGCGCATCCGATAAAACGTCCTTCCCCTCTCCTCCTAAAACTGCTTAGGGATCTGCAGGTTTCGGCCAAAATAGTTGGGACAGGGTTGACTCATTGCTTTAGCTTTCAAAGAAGTCCACTACCGCAACTTCTATATATCCGAAAACTTTCGGGAAGACGATCAATCCATAAATAGCCAAGGCGAACAAATTCACTCTTTTTAACACATCGGGATGGTTTAAAACCAAATCTCGTAAGGAAAACCATGGGACACAAATGACTTCATTCTTCTTCTTTATCTATTTTTCGGCCCATGTGTCAGTCATGTCTGTCAATCTCACTAGATTCTTCTTGAAGGTCATTGGCTTAGGATCCTTCACATATATCTTATAAGACTGTACATTATCTATACGAAGTAAAGCCACGTACTCTTCTATAGTCGGAGTCATATCCTCTTCATTGAAGGTAAAACATTGATAAGCCAGACTCCAGAATCTGATCGTGGCTTGAATCAATCACTCGTCTACGTTGACAGCGACCAGGTTGGCTATATCCCCATACCTTTCAGTGAAGATTCCCCTAGTGTCCGAGTCCCACTGATTCCAGATCTGAACCAAGTCTTCAAGGTTGTTCTGACGAACATTCACAGTTACGTGCTCGGGTAAATCAGCAACATATCCTTCTGTTAGACTATCCCCTTTCTCTTTTCGAATTTTCAGAGACCAATCCCGAACCACAGTATTCTTCTCGGTTGTTTGTATAATCGACTCTTCCATTAGAAACCCCTTTTTTTGGCAACCGATCTCTAGTCAACACCCCCTAATATGATGCCTATAATGCATGATGAAAAATAAAACAACGATAAACAACCTTTGGTTAGTAATCAAATATAGGTAATGACACAGAAAATTTAACAAATTAAGCTACCCGATCTAGTTTATTGAACAGACCCGATCCCCTTGCATAAAAAGTGAAGATGCAAAAGGTTGGAGGCGTTTCTCCCGTATACTTATTTCAGTAACTACTAAACGGACGGAGGTTCGGTATGGCTCTAGATAGGTGGCTCGTATGATTCACTATATGCGGTTTTGGTTCTAGATAAGTACTCGAATTGTTTGTACTATTGTCTACTAAGACTAGTACAAAGCCTCGGTCATGGCCCATCATAGGCTTACGAGTCCAATTCGAGGGGTTACATTTACTTATGCCTATGCGGAGGGACAAGTTAACTCACGAAAGCATAAGTCGTATATAACCCGAAAGTATTCACTAGCCTGTGCGGAGGGACGAGTTAACTCACGAAGGCATAGTGTTTACTTTCACTTAAACGGACGGAGCCCGGGTACAGAGCTCATGTTATGCAAGAATGCACGTGCACGATGTGTGGGGAGAAACTCATAAACCTTTCATTTTATTTAAAAACTATGAAACTAAAATCGTACAAACTTAGAGCTTAAAAACAAAATAATAAAGCAAATTAGCAAAATATTTACAACAGATGCAAATGCATGATTTTTTTTTTTTAAAAACAAAACTTCAGGATCACGACTAAATATCAAATTGAACAAGGAATTTCGAAAATTTTGACAACACATGTTTATTTCTAGACTCGACTCTCAAAAACTGGGTCCCAAGTGGAGTCGCCAGCTGTGGCGACGTAAAAATAATTAGCTTTGTCGCTAATTGGGTGTGTTTGATTGAAAGTTTAAAAAACCGAGGTTTCGATTTTATTAAACAAAAGAGTCGCCACCGATCGCTTTTCTAGGTGTGATCGGGTACCTATAAAATCTTTATTTTTAGAGAAAGAAGGCCGGGTTTAGGTCTACGTTTAAAATTCAGAGAAAAATTAGGGTTCGGGAGTCAGTTACGCACGAGGAAGGTATTAGCACCCTCGTGACGCCTAAAATTGGTATCTTATTAGACATGTGTTGTCTTGATTTTCAAAAATACGAGCTCAATGTAAAATTTTAATCGTGATCCGCTTTAAGGACGAGAACTTTCTAATTTTGATTTGATTTTTTAGAAGGACATCCCGGTTTCATCACGAGCCGAAGCGATTCACCCAACATAGCGATGAAATCGACGGCTTAGTCGTAAATCGGGGCGTTACCTCATGCATTTAAACAAGAATAAGATATTTCTAGATAAAAAAAAATGAAAGAAAAGCAGGATGTTGAAACAAGATGTAAACTAATACGCTAAAATTGGAATAGGCGAATAATGATAAAGAGTTTAGAATATACGAGGCAAATGAGTTATAAAATGTTAACAATGTGCATGTGTTAATAATAATGATAATGCAAATACGAAATAGCAGTGAACGTATACATAAAACATATGATACTAGAGTTAAAGGAATATATACAATATGTATTAAAAACAATTTAAATATATACATAATAATAAAAATAAAAAGTATGTACATAATATAGGAATATGTACATAATATGGTGTTAAAAATACGTACACAAAAATATATGTAAGACAATATAAAAAATGTATGTACATGAAATAAGATAAAAATATAAATTAATAGTATTAAAAATATATATAATGTATAAAAGATACTACATATACATAATATAGAGTTAGAAATAATATATATAAAAATATATACATAATATGTACCAAAAACGTATATGATATATACATTAGAAAAGATAGTAATAAAATTAAAAAATAACTACTAATGGTACTACGTAAAAGTATGTATATATATATTAAAATAAACATACAATAAGGTTAAAAGTAGGTACATGATATATATGCGTATAATATAGTTATTAGAAATCATATACATATTGTAATAGGCCAATTTTGGCCTGGACCAGTTCACAAAATTAAAACCCAAACCAATAAATATTAAGAGTCCAATTTACACAAACTAAAATGGCCCAATTCAAAACCCTAGCCCAATTCAAAACTAAACCCCAGCAACAAAAAAGAAAATCAGAAACCTATGTTGCCGTCGCATGCCTCCACGCCTCTGTCACCGCCGCTCTACGCGCCTGGCACCTCTCTGACACCTGCAAAACCATGCCAACACGCAAACAGTAGCAGACAAGAAAGAAACAGAGACAAATAATAAATCAAAAAGTCTTGTAATTTGGCTATAAAGAAGCCATTTTTTCAGGATATTGTATCTTCTTCCTGCTCCGAATTTCGAATACAAAAAAAAAAGAACAGCAAATAAAAAGATCAAAAATTTCAAAGGTGTTTTGGCATTTTTCTTTGTTTCGTTTTTTTTTTTAAGTTCTATTTTATTTTTTTATTTTTTTATTTTTACTTTTGAGTTATTTTACATATATAAAAAAGGGAAGAGGAGAACTTACCCGAACCCCGGGGTCGCGCCGCCGGTAGCTCCCTCCGTCGTCGGATCCGAACCCAAAGCGGGTGGAGATCCCTTCATTTTCGGGTTTTCTTGGTTCCAAATCTTGGCCTTCATACATGGTTTGAATCGGGGGCTAAAAACTCACCCTTGAGCATCGCCGACCACCGATACGGTGGTGGGGCGGAGGTGCACCGGTTAGAGGACCCGAGTGGCAGTAGGAGAGGAGAGGGAGAGAAGCTTTACGTTTTAACCTTTTTCTTCTAAAATTAGGGCTGAAATGATAAAAAAGGGGTCTTTTAAACATGAATGGAACGTTGCCGTTTGGTGGGAAAGGAAATTTGCCTTTTCGCTCTAAAAGGGAGATTTCGCAAATGGTCCTCCCTTCTTGCAGCACCATTCAATCAGACACCGTTTTCTACTTTGTTTCTTTGTTTTAATTTGGCCTTTCGGTTTTACTTAGTTTTCATATTGGTCCTTTGAGTTGTTGGACTGAACACGCAGCGAACTTAGGGAATATTTCCCCTTCTGATCCTTGCTAGCTCCTGCTCGCTACATTTTGATCCTCGATTAACTTTTCATTATTTGCAATTATCACCCTGAATTTTAACGAGATTTCTATCTCATACTTAAACTATTTAATTCCTTTTTACTATTTTATTGTATATTATATTATTTTCCCTTTATTATTTGCTTCACGTTTTATAAATTATTTTTGTAAGCTTTCATATATTATCTTGAATTGTTGCATTAATATGAATTGTCACATACTGTCTTCTACATAATTTTTATATTGTTTCTTTTATTTTATACATATATATATTTATATATTATTTATATCAAATTGCTTTATAGTTTTTATATTATTTATTAAAAAATGTTTTATACGTTATTTCTTTCAAAACTTTTTATATGTTATCTTATAGTTTTCATTTTCTATACATCGTTTAAACTTATATATTAGTTTATACTATTTATATTAAATTATTTTATATATTTTATTTTGGACTCCATTTATTTATTTTAAAATGTTTCGTTATTATTTATATTAAGTTTCATATTATTTTATAATTGTATTTTATTTTAGATTTACCTATGTTCGTGTATATATATATATATACATATATATATATATATATATATATACTTTATTTCTTCCAAAAACCTTGTTTTAAATTGAATTTTGTCTATTTCAATCATTATTTTTTATTTATATATATATATCACGCTTGTTTTTAAATTTTTATTATTCTTATATTGTTTTGTATGTTATTAATTTATGCCATAAATATCTTGTTAATCATGCACAAACATTTTTAATAGATTTCTTTTAAAAACCATTTTATATGTATTCTTTTATATGTTATTTCTTTTGTTTTGAATTGTACCCAATAACACCTTTTTTTTATATAAAGTATTTGATTCAAAATGCATGTATATATTTCTAATTTAAATTCTTATACTTAATTTTAAATTGTATTTCGTGTATTTTTAAACCTTCTTTCATAACTATTCATTCTTATTTGTTAAAAGCTTGTTAAATTTTAGTCTGCTTTAGGACTTCTTTTAAATTTGTTTTTAAGTTTTCGAATATTAATATTATTATTTGCATTTGATGAGATATTACATGATTGTTGTTGTTATATGTATCATTTGGTCTTTTTTGGTTGTTGACTCATTGATGTCATATATTGTTTATAAATTGTTTCTTTGCTTTGTATGATATTATTCTATGCTTATGTTTCATAAAAAGTCGTATTTGATATCACTTTAGTAAAAACTTCCATTCAAGGTTTTCAAAAATAACTCGAGTTTGAGAATTACGAGAAAATCGAGCCTTAACTCACTAGGTTTTGATTTCTCTTATATAACCGAGCCGTCGAGTATCACTTTTAAAACAAAAAACAAGAATCTTCAAACAAAATTTATTCTCGGGATTTGGAAGTGTTACGACCTAACTTACTGGACGTAGCATTCATTATCCCGAGATAAGGATTTCAAAATCAAGGCGCTATTTTAAGTTTTGAGACCTTGAAAGATCGAACCCTAACTTACCGTTTCCGATTTTTTTCATTCAACTCAAAATAAGTCTTCTAAATAAAAAGGGCGAGTTCAATCTTGAGAAATTGAGATGTTGCACCCTAACTTACTGGATGCGACATTCTTATTTCTTTGAGATAAGTGAGCCTCGATTTTTATTTCGACATAATTAAATGCCCTTTTTTAAACAAAAGATCGTATTTTAAAATATTTTCAAATTTTTTACTTACGACATTAAGACTTTGACTAATCAACTAGGTACCAATTTTGGGCGTATCGAGGGTGCTAATCCTTCCTCGTACGTAACCGGCTCCCGAACCTATATTTCTGATTTTTCGTAGACCATAATTAATTGTTTTAATAAATCGAATTGTTTTATTAAAATAATTTAAGGTGATCCGATTGCACCTTGAAAAAGGTCGGTGGCGACTCCCCCTTTTAATTTTCGATTTCAAAACTCAAGTCGATTCCCCTTTTTCAAAAAAATGGTTTCGACACATATAGTATTAAAAGAATAAACGTATGTAATATACCATGAAAAATATATGTACATAAGATAAGGTAAAAAAAATAATTAATAATATGAACAGTACATATACAATATATAAAAATATAATATATAAAAGGGATATAAAGTTAGAAAACGTATGCATAGCATAGCATTTAAATGTATGTAATATAATTTAAAAGGATAGTTATATAATACTGCGTAAAATGTAGACATAATATATATATGTTAAAAATATATATAACAATGGTATTTAAAAGCATATAATACGGTAATAATGTAAAATAAGCATAACATGAAATAATAATAATAGGGAACAATAAATATACAATATTACAAACAGTATTAAAGAGGCCAAGCGACGAAAATGGAAATAAAACAGGATTCTTAGGATAAATTCAAAATAAAAACAAAATAAAAGGGCTCATTTGGGTGCGCGTACAAGGAACGAGGACCAAGAGGGCAAATATCCCTACTCATTTAAAACGGCGTCGTTCGCGTGTTGGTCACCCACCAGCACGAGGACTAAATTAAAACAACGAATAAAACACATGGCCAAATTGCAAAAGGAGAGCAGGACTCAGTCGCAAAATACTGCAAAAGCGGAGGGGCCTGTCCTGAAAATAAACCCAAAGTCAAAAACGCGCGGATCCTCCCCGGGTCGGGTCACCGCGCGGGTCTGTAGCCATGGAACGACACCGTTTTGGGTCTTAATGACCCCATCTAAAACGACGCCGTATGCTAGGCCTTTAAAAGAAAAAAAATAACAAAAAACTCACTTTTTGGAATCGTTTTTAGAAAAAGAGAGGAGAGAGGTGCTTTGAGAGGCTCTCGGAGTAATGGCCGAACTCAGGCCTAGCTCCGTCACTGAGCCACTAGGTTCCTCAGCCTCCGCCACCGTGCACGGTGGTCGGAGGGACCTAGAAAAGGCCCTATCAGTCCCTCGAGGTCCCCTGAACCCCAACCTCCACTCTAAATAACCAGAATCCCACCAGAAAAAAAAAAGGCACACACGAAACGATTCGGGTTCCCAAGTCCGATCGTCCCAACAAAGGTAAAGTTTGTATTTTTCTTTTTATTCTATGTGTATATACGATGGATTCAAAGTAAGAACAGACTGGAATATCAAAATACCTTCTTTTTGTTCTTTTTTGTATGTCTGAAAGCGTAAGTTTTTTTTACAATCGACTCATCCTTTTTATATCCGAATACACCAAGTATTTTAAATCAATATTTGACACTGTTCGGTTCTGTTTACTGTCGTTCCTCTGTCGTTCCTCTACTGTTGCTTTCTGCTCTTTTATTTTCTTTTCTGTTTCTGTTTTGCAGGTTTAGAGGGTCAATGGCGAAGGAAGGGCTGACCTTTTGCCATTTCGGTGAAACAACGATGAGCCTCGGGACGAGGTACCTTGGGACGAAGCACGGGCAGCGTGACCGATGCGATGGTACGGCGCACATGGGGCAGCTAGGGTTTCGGGTGGTTACTGTTAGGTTTAGGTTTGGGCCTCATTTGGGTTAACTTAGTTTGGACTAGGTCTGATGAGTGTTTGGGTCGGTTTATTGGGTCAAAATTGTATTGGGTAAGGGTTATTACTTTGGGCTAGGGGATAGTGGACCTAGGTCTGTAATGGGTTTAAAACGGGTATGATGGGTTAGGGGACTTGGGTTACTTTTGGTTTGTAGGTTTTCAATTTTTGTAATATGGACTTTGGACGATGGACATTAATTTATTTTTTTGTTTCTTTATACTTGATTTATTTGGTCTCAATCCGAGCCTTTTGTAATTGGATTATGGATAAAGGCCCCGGGCAATTTAGGGTTCATACACATGGTTTTTTTAACGGAGTTAAATATTATGAATTGTTACACATATAGTTTCATTAAATTATCACTCTCGTTGTCTAGCGAGATTCATCAGCGTTCTTTTCATTCGTTGAAGGATATATTTCATCAGATTGTTAAAAATATAGAACTATTATTGACAATCTAATCATACTAACAATACATCTATCACTCGTCACCTATATACCATGCATCTTATTACTAACCTAATAAAAGTGACACGTTGACCTATCAAGAAGGGCCACGTGGCATGGGCGGTCAATCCATTTATATACATCTCTTGCTTCTTAGCAAATAAACCTGGTTCACACACACATA